>JAGSMP010000405.1:0-651224 GCA_029286625.1 Parnassius orleans
AGTAGTCGCGTTTACAACCACTAGACCATAGAGGCAGTCAAAACACATGCCACTCTTATACTCCACCAAATCTAAGAAATAATACCTTTTGACGTTTCACATAAATTATTCCGCAATTACTTTGTATAAGCGTAAATACAATGTAATAAGTATAAATTTATCTATATTTTATAACAAAATGTAGAGATCTTTCAAACAAAGCAAAATATAAAAAAATTACCAGAATCAACTCCTTTGCTTGACGTTGTTTGAATGATATGTCGTTGTGTACCTTACTATACTTAAATGTACTTAAATGTTTAGCACTGGAGTTGCATAATTTGTATGATTCGTAAGTTAAACAAGTCGATTTTTTTTAATACCAAATAAAATGTTCGCTATCGTATTTAAACACCAAATCAAATGTTCGCTATCGTATTTATCTAAAACTTTTATTTTTGCAGACGAGTGTTTATCGCTCAAACAGTTAAAACAACAATTTTTTTGTTTAACAAAATTGTATCGTTCTTGTGTATATAATTTTAGGAAACATGGACAAACTTACAAGTGTTCATAATCGTTTGATTTACAAAAGATACATGAATGCAAATGATCTGTATTAATAAAAGTTTTACTAATTTTATTTGATTGTTGTGTTTGCGTTCACCTGTTTTAAGTTTAATAGTTGGTTAATATACGTAGATGCTAGTGAGCGTTCGTCGTTATATCTACGTATAAGCGCATTCCAAATAATAGAATAATTTTCTGCGGTGGGCGCTAAGCCGACACAAACCCACAACGCTTTGTCACACAATTTGTCTACTAAATAATAAACACTCGGCATAAGTTAATTTTAAATTATCGTGAATTAATGTCTTAAATTTTTGATAAAACATGGACCATTGGCGTATGTCACCGCTGAATGACATTTGCAAATTTCTGAAATAAGCCGTAAAGTTGTTGCTGCCCTGCGTTCCCTGTATCGTCTGAAAAATTTCTTGCCCTTCAAAACAAAACTTATGTTAGTTAATTCCCTCATTCTTCCCATTATTGATTATGCTGATGTGTGTTATCCGAATCTATCACAAAATCTTCATATTTCAAAATTTTATTGATACTTTTTTTATTGTTATTTTTTTTACGCTGCCTCGTTAGTCTAGTGGTTGTAGTATTGCGACTGCTGATCATGAGGTCCCGGGTTCGAATTCCGGGTCGGGCAAAAAAAATCAGTTATTGAGATTTTATATCAAGAAATTCTCAGTAGCTGCCCGGAGTCAGGAAGTTGGCGGTGTCTCACCCCCGTGCCTCGTAAAGCACGTAAAGCCGTTGGTCCTGCGCCTGATCTCTCTTCGGTCGTGTCGGCTTACCGTCCCATCGGACTATGAGAGTTAATCTTGGTTGAGGCTGGCCGCCGTGACCGAAATTCGGTCTGGAAGTAAAGTAAAGTAAAGTTACAGCCTATATACGTCCCACTGCTAGGCACAGGCCTCCTCTCATTTCTGAGAGGGTTTTAGAGCAAGGAAATGTCCGCCGCGCTGCCCCAATGCGTGTTGGCGAACTTCACATGTCTTTGAAATATTTTTTTTGATTTCTCAGACATGCAGGTTTCCTCACGATGTTTTCCTTCACCGCCGAGCACGTGGTAAATCAGCACTTAAAATTGCAATTAACAATTTCATTGGTGCCGGCGGGGATAGAACCCGGGTTGCTCGCGTACTGTGTAAGTTACAGCGAGCGCTAACCATCTGAGCTACCACGGCTCAGATGAGCTACCACGACTCTACCTTCGCGCTCAGATGATCGGTCTGGAAGACATTATTATAATTTAAGACTGGTAGCAAATGTGCTATCTTATTATTTACTTTTTAACTCAGTCAAGTTTTTGGCTAACAATACTGCTTTTATTGAGCATGATAATCGTTTGAAATTTAATTTGGAATCAGTTCCAACTAATTTAAATTAGTAAATGCGACAATAGAGGCAATCTCTAGCAATAATAGGAGTTTAATTAATTTTGAATGCAGCCCACAAATAAGTAATAAAAATTGTTTACACCTGGTGCATCAAAATATACAAGGTATGGTGGGCAAGGAATTGGAAGTTGAATAGTGTTTAAATAGTAACAACATACATATCCTTTGTATTACTGAACATTGGCTAAAAGAATATAATTTCATGTTTAATTTCAGAAATCACCAGGTGGTCAGTTCCTTCAATAGAGAAAAGTTTACGTGGTGGCTCCTTAATATTAGCAGATAAATCATTATTATTTAAAGAACGTAAGGATATTGTGAGCCTCTCTATTGAGCGAACTGTACAAATGGCTTGTGTCGAGAGCGAGCACCTCATTGTTGTAAGTGTTTACAGACCCCCATGTGCTACATATGACTATTTTGAAAGGATTGTGGAAGAAATTTTGCTCAAACTTAGTAAACAGAACAAGTCTGTTGTAATATGTGGAGATTTTAACATCAATTTCCTTGAAACTTCTTCCATTAGTATTCAGTTTAGCTCATTGTTTAAATCGTATAATCTTTATAATTTATTCTTAGAACCAACACGTATTGCTGGGCCTAGTACGACCTGTATAGATAATATTTTTACAAATGTTAAGCACTTGCATAATCAATTATTCAAAATTTAAGTTCAGATCACTGTGAACAGTTGGTATCATTGCCTTACATACACAAAAAACAGAAAAATAAGAAAGTTGTGTTTGTTCGAATAAATGAACGTCGCTTGGAGAGGTTTTGAAGTAATATAATAAAAAGACTTCCATCACTTTCATTTAAAAATAGTGCTTATTATATGTATGGTACATTATTTAAAATTATAACTTGTGAATTTAGTAGAATATTTACTTCTAAAACTTTTTCTTTTAACAGTCGCAAATCATTTAATGAATGGGCGACAGTAGGAATTTATAAAAGTAGGCGAAAGTTATACGAGCTTTATAATGAAAGATCATATAATAGTAGTGTTATATTTAGAGATTATGTAAAAACATATTCTAAAATATTTAAAAAAGTGTGCTCCACAGCTAAGGCTTTACATTTATGTAACAAAATTAAAACTGCATCTAACAAAATTAAAATTACCTGGAAAATAATAAACAGTGAAACGGGCAATTTACTGATGTTCTTTTTTTGACAACAAAATTATTAAATTCTTCTCCTACTGTCGCCGAATCATTGCTTTTGGCTCTTCCTTCCGTGATTTCGCCGAGAGCGGACGTGCGCGAGCGTGTGTGTCAATAAGGCTCAAAATAGTTAATAATTATCAATAATATTAAGTACATTTGACTATTCAACACCAGCGACCGGCTGCGGTGGGGAACGTGCGAGTGAGATAGTAGACTTAATAATTGCCTTCTCGTTCCTGCATCGCATCTTTGCTCACTGACGCAGCAAGCGGTGCCAAAAGAAGACGAATGGTGCTTGTTTTTCATCTCTTTCCTCCCTGCATGGTCGTTGTAACTACGTCAACCGCCGTAGCCACAACTACTACGTTCGCTACGAAGTACATGCTACGAGACTACGACATTAGTTGAAGCATATCTACCACCTGCCAACACACTTACTACAAGTGACGCCGTAACTCTCGACTATAAAATATAACCTATCAATTTGTTCTACACTTTGTTGAGCTGGAAATAAGTTTGAGGCCATACGAGAACTCTGAAAATGTTTCGAACACCGGAAAAATGCAGTTCTGATTCCAACCTGCCTGAGGTCTCCGACGACAAAGAAACATCGCCTCCCAGTTTTGTTAGCTCACGAATTAAGAGAAAGCGCTCCGAAGAAATTCTGACCGATTTAGCGGACTTTAAGGCAGAAATGAAAAACATGATTACTTCATGGATGGATCAGCAAAACAGCGAAAGAACAGAAATAACATCTGTGTTGAGATCCATAGAGGAATCACTGACCTTTCTCTCAACCAAATACGACGACATGTGTAAAAAAGTGGACCTTATGGAGCAAGAGAGGCATAAACAGAAGGAATATATTACTATACTTGAAAATAAGGTGGAAAATCTAATGAAAGCCCAACGTAAATGTTCATTTGAACTGAAAAATGTCCCAAGATCGGAAAAGGAATCCAAAGGAACGTTGTTGATCATGGTAAGCAATTTATCTACATCACTTAAGGTAAATATACAAAGTAATGACATAAAGGATATATATAGGACGACCATAAAGGGCGATAAAAAGCCTAATGTTGTCGAAATGTCAACTTATGTCCAGAAAATGAACATTACAAGCGCCGTAAAAAAGTACAATGACCATAATAAGAATAATAAATTAAATACCCAGAAACTAGGTCTAAAGGGAACATGTACCCCTATTTTTATCTCTGACCATCTCACACCTAATGGTAATAAACTATACTACTTAGTGAGGGAATTGTCGAAAAATCTGAAGTATAAATATTGCTGGACCTCGGTAGGTGAAGTTTTTGGTGCGGAAAGATGACTCATCCCCGATCATAAAAATTATGAATGAAGCACAAATAAAAGGTATTTATGAGGCCAAAAAATGACTATGCATGAACTGTGTACTTAGTTTCAAGTGGATACATGTCTTACAAAGTGTTCATGCAATTATTATAGGTTATATACTTAACTTTTTTACTTGTATGTTGTACCTATGTTCTGTTAACTCTGTTTTTGCCAGTTACTCATTCATAACTTACACACTTTTTTTGTCACACATTTACCTTAATACTTACTCCAATACACAAACACATATTACACTCACACACCTCCTTATAAAAGTTCTGTTTTTGCTAGCTAAACATAATACCTTGCAGTCACACTGTAGATTGATTGCAATAATTAACTTTGATCTGAGAGTCTGGAATAACCAATGTAGGAATATTATTTTTCACTTTTATTATTTCGTGGTAATCAGCTATCTACAATTCCTTTATACAAATGATTTTAATTAATACCTATTAGACAAATTCACTACACACAAAAAAAACTACCTAATTTTTTATGGATAATTTGTCCTATCCGTATAATGATATAGACAATATTAGTATAGCTCAGGCCGTCATTTGCACGCCTGAAGAGTGTTATTTACACATCTCAACAAAAAGTCACCTAACCATTCTTACCCAAAACATAAGGAGTATATACAAAAATCTTGATATTTTTCAAACTATTCTCCACTCAACTAAAACCGATTGCGACGTACTAGTTATGACTGAATGTCACCTCTCAAAAATAAAAAGTATTCCTAAACTAAATGCTAATTGTAACACACACTTTAGAAAAAATACCTTAAACCAATGTGATGGCGTAGTATTTTATGTAAAAAAGAATCTAAACATCAATGTATTTGAACCGTACATTACAAACGCGTCCTGCCTTGTTTTGACTCTTTACGATACTGTTATAATCGGCATTTATCGCACTCCATCTATTAGAAATACTGACGAATTCGTATCTTCCCTTCAATCTCTTCTCATACAATATACTTGCTATCCGAATATTATTATAACGGGTGACATAAACATCGACATCAAAATCGACTCCAAAGATCCAAACTGTCATAACTATTTAACATCACTCGCTTATTATGGGATACTCCTAGCTCACAGGCTCCCAACTCGTGATAAAATGAGCTAGGATCACATGATGCTGAAAACGTCTCACCCTGCTAAATCACTTGTTCTTACTAACCCTACCACTGATACCTACCACAGTACAGTCATTCTTGACGTGATGTTTGAACCTCTGCGACGCAATCTGGCTCTAAAAACCAAAATTTCAATCAATTTTGATGCCACTTTGAATGACATTAAGGCGGACTTACCTGATATATTAACAATAACAGACCCTTTTGAAGCTGCCCACGTTTTGGTTAATAAAATCTCCACTGCGATTAAAAACAACCAAACTATAAAAAGTGTCCCTTCAAGAAAGAGACATATCAAGCCCTGGATAACCCCAGGAGTATTACGTTGCCTTCGCAATCGCGACAAACTTCATCTGAAATTAAAAAAGAATCCGTATAACGAAATCTTGAAAGTAACCTATACACGTTATAGAAATTATTGTAGTAAACTTGTTCGAAAACTTCAAATAATGCACGAAAGAAACAATTTAACTAGGGCTAATAAAAATCCTAAATTACTGTGGAAAACAATAAAATCTATATGTAACATAAACAATAATAAAAATGACCATATACATAACCTACTCTCACTTAAATCCACACCGTTGGAAGTTGCAAATTGTGCTAATGATTACTTCTCTAACTTAGGTAAACGTCTGGCTGAAAACTTATTACCGTCCCCTATGTCTTATAATTCTATTTGTGGCATAAATAATATTAATAGTCCTTCTTCATCCAATTCTTTAGTTCTTTTAGCAACAGATACAGCAGAAATTAATACAATCATCTGTAACTTATCTAACGACCTGCCCCGGGTGGACATATCCTACTGCTTTTATTAAAATGGCCAAAAATTATCTCACCCTGTCCTTTGTCATGTGTATAACCTCTGTTTCGAAAAAGGCTGTTTCCCCTCTGTTTTCAAAAAGCTATTGTTACACCCATCTATAAAAGTGGAAATAAATATGAAATTGAAAATTACAGGCCTATCTCTGTACTTCCAGTTCTGGCAAAAATTTTGGAAAAGCTTATTAACAACCGCATTAACGAATTTTACAAAACAGCTTGCTATCAAATAATCAATTTGGCTTCAGAAATGGCGTCTCCACTGAAGACGCAGTTCTGGCACTTTCCGACACTATCTGTAAGCACCTAGATGCAGGCTATAAATGTGTCGGTGTCTTCCTGGATCTTGCAAAGGCGTTCGACTCTGTTTCAATTCCAATATTATTACATAAGCTATATCACATTGGCATAAGAGGGACACCCCATAAGCTATTCACAGACTACCTAACGAATCGCCTACAGCATCTAAAACTTGGTGACGTTATCAGCCAGTCATCTCCCATTACTTACGGCGTTCCACAAGGCAGTGTGCTCGGACCGACATTATTTTTGATATATGTGAATGACCTCTGTAGCCTCAAACTTCCCAATTGCGATATAATTACCTATGCGGATGATACCGCCCTGATTTTCAGTGAAAAGAGTTGGGATTCCCTTAGAATTATGACTGAATCAGAATTACGACATATATCAAATTACTTAAGATCACATCTATTAACACTTAATGTATCAAAAACCCAATTCGTTCCTTTTACGATACGAAAATCTACCTTACCACACTCGGACTTTGCTCTCAAAATTCATAGCTGCTCCCAACACCAGGTGAAAAATTGTCAATGTGTTGATATTGCTAGATCATCTACTATTAAATATTTAGGAATCACTATCGACCAGCATCTTATATGGAACAAACAAATTGAGTGTACCATTGACAAGGTAAGAAAGCTTATGTGGGTTTTTAGAAGGCTCAGACATGTCGCAGATAATAAAATCCTTATATGTACGTATAAAGCTCTAGCCCAATCTGTCTTAAGCTACTGCATTACAGCTTGGGGTGGAGCAGCTAAGTCCTATTTAATAACTCTTGAAAGGGCTCAGAGAGCATTACTGAAAGTGATGTTCTTTAAACCAATCCGTTTCTCAACTCACGAACTACACAAATCTTACAAAATCTTAACAACCCGCCAAATATACATTTTAAAGAGTGCTTTACGAACCCACAGCACTTTACCATACACTGCCCCTCGGACACTAAAACGTAGAATTCTACCTGTTTTCAATATTCCATATTGTAAAACCAAATTTAAGAAATAACTATTTGCCTGTCAATCAAAACATGTATATAATAAATTAAATAGTAGGCTTAATATGTATCCCCTCACTTGTGCTAAATTGAAAAATTTGCTAACAACAACTCTGCTTAGCCTCAATTATGAAGAAACAGAACTGCTTATTCGCTAAACACACACACACACGCACGCGCACACACACACACACACACACACACACACACACACACACACGCACGCACGCACGCACACACACACACTCACTCACTCACACATACACTTTCACTCTTTCTTTAGTATGAAAAATGTCATCAATTCATGTCTAAAGGATTGTTAAGGCACTAATATAATATAATATAATATCCTATGTTTCAAATTGTTAAAATTTATCTGTTGGAAGAGCGGGGTACCCCGTAACACAGGTTTTACCAACCCAGTACAAGGGCCCTTGCCACTTGTTTGTTACTACCTTTTGAAACGCAATAAACAATTTTTTTTTAATTAAACAAAATGTAAAGGCTTGTTCAAATACTTTTAAATTCCATAGAGTATTGCCAAATGATATCAATAAATATTTTAAACATATTGATGTTATGAAAACGGCAGACTTATGGGGGATTTCCGTTAAAGTTATTTTATCTATAATAGATATAATAGCACCTTATCTAGCCACTATATTTCATACAAGCGTCGAATCTGGTGTGTTTCCTGATTTAATGAAACATAGTAAAGTCATACCTTTATTTAAATCTGGTAGTACATTAGACCCCGCCAATTTTAGACCAATTTCTGTACTACAAACATTTAGTAAAATTTTTGAAAAAATAATTTTAGATCAGATCTTAAGTTTGACGACGACTTGACGAGCCCACTTCGGATGTGTGTTGGTGGGCTGCGGCGAGAAGGGTGTCCTCTCCCCCTACCGCTGCAGCCGAGGTTGAGTCGCGGAAGAAGAGGAGTGTTGGTATGGCGAAGCGCCACTTGCCCTGTCCTCCGTAACTCTGGAGGGGTCACACCGTTGGCATCAACGGTGGTGGTGGGGCAGCGGGGGGAGAGGAGCGTCGGGAATTGCGAGGCACCGCTCTCCCTCCGCAGCCGAATCTCTTGATTGGCGGCAGAACCATAGACCAGATCCGCCGCTCTGCTCATTTTTCAGCTGAGTGCTCATTTTTCCTGGTCCCAAGGCCTTCACGCATCGTACACGGGGGCGTCCGTTGTGCAGGTGAAGTTGGAGGCCGCGAAAGAGGGTGGGCCATGTGTTCTGGTACGCCTTACCTGAGAAGGAGATGGGGGAGGAGTAGTCCTCTCCCGAGTTGGGGCCGCCATGGGGCGGCCAGCACTGATGGGGCCGCGGATTTGTGCGAAAGCGTTCCCGTGGCCCTGCCAATATGCGACGAAGGTGGAACACCATCGGGTTTTATTTGGTGCGAGACCAACATAACTCGTCCTTGTCCCCGCGAGGCGGATATGCGTAGGCATTTCCCCATGTAAAACAAAAAAAGGTGTTCGTCTTTATGCAATTTAGTTACCAATTTTGCTTGTATACTGCCTCCAAGATACAGGAGAAAATCCTAGTGTGAGGGTAAAGTTTATTTAAAAAAAACTACAAAGAAAAATACTATTTTGTCTCACTTATTAAAAAGCTTTATATTTGTTTCATGTCATTCTAATATTTTTATATTTTAAAATTAGTATCTAGTCTAAATCTTCTGTCGCTCACAATAACGTCATTCATAGTATATGAAAGTGGTAGTTACAGGTAGATAGGTGGTATTATATAATCGGTTAGAATCCCAGGTCAGGCCAAAAATTCAGTTGGGGAGTTTATGTCAACAAATGTTCAGTAGAAGCTCGGTGTCAGGAAGCAAATGTTGATTAACCCCTTGTCCTAAAAAATCACTTAAAACCAGGTTCTGCACCTGATCTCTCTCTGTTTATGTCAGATTGCTGTCCTAGCGTACTATAAGAGTTAGGAAATAGGGACTACACCTAGGCTTAAGCATACTCGGGCACTTAAATCCTGTCCAGCTCAGATACTAAGTTTCTTTTGTGACTGACCGCCGTCACCACAATTCAGTCTGGAGAGCATTATTATTTAAATTATTTCCAAATTAAAATGTCTGGGCACCTTTTCATTACTATTTTCACTTGTAAAACATTACATCACAAATGCTTGATCTTAACTTTTGTCAAGAATTTCAGAATTCCAATCGGTATCATTTCATTCTCAAAGATAGTGATTCTACGAGCTACATGCCTATTGTGAAAAGGATATACTCGTATCTATACACGTTGCCATTGTCAATTAAACTTACTGTATTGTTAAACATTGGCAATTATCCTAGCTGAATTTGTCCTGCAAAGAAACTCCAACAATATTACTTTCTAACGTAAGTGGTCTTGGACTTGGACATCAAACAAGTATAATAATTACTTCATGTTCTTGTTTTAGATTACATTCAGCACTGTTCTTCTTTTCTTTCCTGCAACCTGCATTGCTACCATAATGGTATAACTAATTTTTAGTATGGTGAGGGCGTTGGAAAATACATCACCCCATTTCTTCCCGTAGGGATCATAAGTGGTGCCTGTGGGAACTAGTAACGATGTATTCCATTTTAATCCTCAGGGGTGATAACGCATATGCAATTTGATTCTTAATCGAGGATAGAAGTATGTCTATGGGTCACAACATTTGGAGACTAAGTGCTCGTTTATCAGCCTTTTTCTATAAAAAAAATATTTTTGGGTGAATTTTCCGCCATCAGTCGCTCGCCAGATTCTCGTTTGTCAAGAGGCGGCTGTCATGTGGAACATTTGTTGATTTTCAAACTTACAAGGTACTTTATTTCCTTCACCTTTTAATATGTGAGTTCAAATCTTGCGGCCGTTTTATAAACCAGTTCTACTTATTTCTAACCAATTAAGCTGAAAGTTTGCACCTACTTTAAGTGCTGGTGACAATAGAAGTACTCACTTTGTTTATTTTTTTTAAATGTTTGCCTCTTTGAGGTGTCATATTTTCTTTAAAACTCTTCTTGATATTGATATCAAATCAAAAGGTTTGTTGAGCAGGTTACGTGACGTCATTCTAACTTCAATATGGCTGAAGTTTTATTGTTTATAGTTATATCCTCCTTAAGATACCTTCTTTTACTAGAAACGAGGAATTCCATCTTAGCCCTCAGGGGTAACTATATATTTTGATTCTTATTTGAGCATAAATGTATATGTTTATGGGTCACAACGTCCACTTATCATCTGTTGGACTGTGTGCTCGTTTATCCTTACTATATATAACCCGTCACCCTTATTGAATAAAAAAATGCGTTACAGCTCCGACGCTTGACTGGAGTTTCTCCTGAAAAAGTGTTGAAGTGTACGCAGGGCCGCAGGGAGGCGGCAGCGGAGTGTGGAGGGGCAGTCGACGACCGCCGCATTCCACATAGGACGACCGCGAGAGTAACACGCGCGCTTAGCTAGCTTTTAGTTCTCATATCTCTTTGTTATTCTTATTATAAAAAGATTAAATTTACATACATGTTAAATTACGAAGATTAAACACTTAAAATCAAACACTTGAAGCTTTAATCATCCTGCATTAACAAAAAGGATTGTCTAAAATATAAACGATAGGCAAAGGAGTAAATGAGAGCACATAATATTTATTTATATTAATTTGATAAAATATGTTACATAAATTATATTACATAAAAATATATGACTTTTATAACAATGTTCATTATTGCATGCCTTAAACGCAAAGCGCGTAATATGTTCTACTAGCGACTTAATATCAAGATTCCAACGTTTTGTCGCATAAAATCGTATCTTACAATCGCAATGAACATATAAATTATAAAAAAAGAACAATGTCAGAAAAATAAATGATGGTTGAACTTATTAGTATTATTTAAAATCAATTAATTGCTATTTTTACATTAATAAAGTGGTTTTAGTGGCTTATGGTGTAGATTTATCAAGTCCGCATGGAGGGGTAAACACGATAACTTTTGAAAATATCAATTATTTAACTCAATCTATTTTTTAATTTCTTCATCTATCATGTGGGAAGCCATGGAATGTAAATGGCAGTTTAATTTTGTTTTGTTTAGTTATAATTTTTTTTTTCGGCTGCGAAATGTCGAAATTTTCGTTGTTTTAGCAGCCTTGTATTAATTTATTTTACTAAATACACTTTGCTCTGCCTTACAAGCTTACTAAGCACTCGGACGCCGTCTTGAGTGGATTGCTGTATCGTTTGCTTACAGCAGCGGGAATAGGCATCAAAAATATCGATCGCTGTAGAAATACAAAATATTCCAAAAACCAAATTTGATACATACTTGACCAAGATTATCATTTTTGTAATCACAGATTTTTATTATAATATTTTTTCGCTAAAAGTACGTAGGATTTATATATAAATATACTTATACGTACCGGCAGGCGAAGTGTAGGGTGTCCTACACTAGATGGAGTGACGATCAGGTAAGACATGCAGGAAGTCAATGGATGCATTTGGTTCGTGACCGTGCTTTGTGACATTCCTTGGGGGAGGCCTATGTTCAGCAGTCGACTTGTGAAGGGCTGTAATGATGATGTTGATGATGATATGTCTTCGAATTTATGGAGTAATCTGAAGGTATACTTCGGTGGATGCTACTGAAACTCCTCGAAGGCTTGAGCAAGGTGTGCCGAGTTTGGCCTCGTTTTGTTAGTTATGATGAGACCTTACCTCCGGACTTGATAGAATGACCTGAAGGTGTACTTCGGTGAATGCTACTGGAACTCCTCGAAGAGTAGAACTAGATGTGCCGAGTTTTACCTCGTTTTGTTAGTTATGATGAGAGCTTACCTCCGGACTTGATAGAATGATAGTGAAGGTGTACTTCGGGGAATGTTACTGCAACTCCTCGAAGAGTAGAACTAGGTGTGCCGAGTTTGGCCTCGTTTTGTTAGGTATGATGAGATCTTACATCTGGACTTGATAGAGTGACCTAAAGGTGTACTTTGATGACTGCTGCTGGAACTCCTCGACGGGGAGAAATAGGTGTGCTGAGTTTGGGCTCGTTTCGATAGTTACCTTGACACCTTTCCTCTGGACTTGAGCAGTGACCGTAGGTGTACTTCGGTGAATGCTACTGGAACTCCTCGAAGAGTAGAAATAGGTGTGCCGAGTTTGGGCTGGTTTTGTTAGTTATGATGAGTCCTTACCTCCAGACTTGATGGAATGACCTGAAGGTGTACTTTGGTGACTGCTACTGGAACTCCTCGACGAGTAGAAATAGGTCTGCTAAGTTTGGGCTCGTTTTGATAGTTATCTTGACACCGTTCTTCCAGACTTGAGAAGTGACTGAAGATGTACTCCGGTGAATGCTACTGGAACTCCTCGATGAGTAGAACTAGGTGTGCCAAATTTGGACTTGTTTTGTTAGTAATTATGGGACCTTACTTTTGGACTTGATAGAGTGACCTGAAGGTGTACTTATCTTGCAAACCACACTTTTCTCTTATCACACTATTTCTCACGCTGTCATTCTGATTCAGCCCTAGCATACTCCTTAATGACCGCATTTCTACAGCATTTATTCTACTCTCATGCTTCTTCTGCCAGACCCACCTTTCACTACCATAAATTAAAGTAGGATTATGAAGGACACAGCATTATGAATTGCCATACGTGTCTTTTTTGACACGTTCTGACTTTCCATAATAGCATGTAGAGCCCCATTCACTCTATTTCATGCGTTCACTCGTCGTTCTATATCCTTATCATATCTACCATCCCTGCTAAATAAACATCCCAAATATACAAACTCATCCACTTGCTCAATCATCTCCCCTTCTATTCTTATTTCACATAACGTTTTACTTACTTCTCTAATAAAAACCATCACTTTCGTCTTACTTGCGTTCACTTTCATACCCCTTTCTTTTAATGAACAGTTCGTTGAAGTAATCATCATTTGAAACTCGGCCGCCGACGATGCAAATATGACTTGATCATCGGCGTACAAAAGGCACATACTTCGATGTCTGCATCCACCAAACCTTTCTTGACATTATACCACACAGTCTCCAACTCTAAATCATTCATACACAATTCATCCATACCACTTATATTTTCACTCAGTCTACATTTAAACTTCTCTTCCACACCTTCATCTTGTAACCTATCAATTTTTATACGCTGTAACGCAGTGGTAGACACAGATGTCCGATGCCGCCAACGCTTGGATAGACCATTAATTCGGCACAAGACCAAGTAATGATCCGTCCCTACGTTGGACCCCCGGTAAACCCTTGTATCTACCACTGCGCTCCTTATTCTTTCATCCACATTTATGAAATCTATCATGCTTCTATCATCACCTCTTTTCCATGTATACATGTGAATCCTCTTATGGCGAAAGAAAGTGTTCGTCACAAAAATATTATTTTCCACACATACGGTGAGGAGGTCTTCACTATTCTCATTTATACTTTCATCGCCAAACGTTCCTAATATCCTTTCATAACCAGACCTCTTCACCCCAAACATTTCATGAAAAATCTCCTAACATAATAATATTTTCATTTACCTTACATTTCCTTACATCCCGTGTAGTGGCGGGTTAGAATACCCACTACCCCATATCTTCCCGTGGGTGTCGTAAGAGGCGACAGAGGGAAACTGAGGCAGAAGATGGGCAGCAGCATCTTTCTGATAACAGCAAATAATAAAACTGCGGTTGCCAACCCGCTCGCCAAGCGTGGCAACTACGGCAATATCCCCAATGAAGAAAGTGACGAAGAAACGGCCCTTGTGTCTCGGCGGCCCCGCTATTCCTGGCTACGGTGGCGACCATGTAACGGCGGGGCAGGGGTGCTAAGAATCTCCGGTGGAGGTTCGCTGCCACCTACGACGACTCGACCTGGCAACTTATAACGCACGCACCTGAGGACTGACGAGAAGATCCTGAGTTGAAGAAGAGATAGACAAGTTGCGCTGGCATATTATAGGATTATCCGAGGTCCGAAGAGAGGGGGAGGACACGGTAATCCTCGAATCCGGCAACTTGTTCTATCACCGGGAGGGCGACCATCTGTCCCAAGGAGGTGTCTGATTTATCGTCCACAAGTCTCTCGTTAACAACGTTGTAAAGATTGAGAGTGTACCTTATACTCAGAATCACCAAACGGTATTCGCTGAAGGTCATACAGGTTTACGCACCAACCTCGGCACACCCCGATGAGGAGGTGGAGGAAATGTATGAGGATATCTCTAGAGCCATGCATTCCTCTAAAACCCACTATACGGTGTTAATGGAGACTTCAACGCAAAGCTAGGCACAAGAGAGAACGGTGAGCTGAAAGTAGGGAAATTCGGATTAGGGCAACGGAACCTAAGCAGCAGGGCCGACTTCATGGAGAAAGAGGACTCTTTATGATGAACTCTTCTTCCAGAAGCGGCCCCACAGGAAGTGGACCTGGTCGAGCCCCGACGGTTCGACAAAATGAGATTGACTTCATTATGACGACTAGACGCCAACTGTTCAGTGATGTCTCAGTGATCGCGAGGGTGAAAACTGGTAGCGATCACCGAATGGTTAGAGGCACACTGAACCTAAACGTTAAGTTGGAGAGGTGTCGTCTAATGAAGTCAACGCCCGTCCCCTCGTGCTCTAATCCAAAGTCCCGAAACCTTTCAGCTCGAGTTACAAAACCGTTTTCAGTGCCTAGAAGATTGCAATGCAGTGGACGATATGAATGACAAGCTCGTGGAAACTGTCCATGCGGTCGGAGCTAAGTTTTGTAAGACCCGCCGCAGAAGAACACAAAACTCTCCGATCACACTCTTAATCTCATGGCTGTTAGACGGGAAATGAAGCTGCAATCTTCAGTAGATTTGATAGCATACAGGCAACTGAACAGACAGATTCCAAATGCATGCGGCGGATTTGCGCAACTTCAATACAGCTCGTATTGAAGAAGAGATCGAGCGGAACCAGGGCTCCAAAGTCTTTGCAGAGATCTGTCTGCCAGAAAGAGCCAACTGTCGAAGCTGAAGACCGAGTGTGGCAGCGTCGTTTCCGGGACACCTGAGATTTTGAGTGAGATTGAGAGGTTCTATGGGCAGCTGTACACATCATCGTTGGAGCCACACGCAAGTGTGAGTAACAATCCAAGAGCGAGTCTTATCCGACACTATTCCGATGATATCCCGGACGTCAGTCTGAGCGAGATTAGAATGGCTCTCCAGCACCTTAAAAACGGCAAGGCCCCAGGCGAGGATGGAATTACAGCGGAGCTTCTGAAAGCGGGTGGAAAACCGGTACTTGAAGTCCTTCAGAAGCTCTTTAATTCCGTCCTACATGGTGGCACTACACCGGAGGCGTGGAGCAGAAGTGCGGTGGTCTTGTTCTTCAAGAAAGGCGACAACGCTCTCTTGAAGAACTACAGACCGATTTCCCTTCTGAGCCGCGTCTACGTGCTGTTTTCGAGAGTCATTACGAATCGTCTCGCACGCAGACTTGACGACTTCCAGCCTCCCGAACAAGCCGGTTTCCGAAAAGGCTTTAGCACCATATACTACATACATACCCTTCGGCAAATTGTACAGAAGTCCGAGGAGTACAATTTGCCACTATGTGGACTATGAGAAAGCCTTTGATTCCGTCGAAATTTGGGCGGTGCTGCAGTCTCTTCAGCGGTGCCAAGTTGACTGTCGGTATATCGAAGTGCTGAAGTGCTTGTACAGTAGGGCCACGATGGCTATCAGTACAGAACCAGAGTACAAAACCTATCCAATTGCAGAGGTGTAAGACAGGGTGACGTTATATCCCGAAACTCTTCACCGCTGCATTGGAAGACGTTTTCAAGCTTCTGGACTGGAAAGGATACGGCATTAACATCAATGGCAGTACATCACTCACATTCGGTTTGCCGATGATATAGTCCTTATGGCAGAATCGCTGGAGGACCTAAGCACTATGCTCAATGACCTCAATAGTGCCTCCCAACGGATAGGTCTTAAGATGAACATGGACAAAACAAAGGTCATGTTTAATGTCCATGTCACACCTATGCCGGTAGTTGTTGGGAGCACTAAGCTCGAAGTTGTTGACGAATATGTTTACCTGGGACAAATAGTCCGACTAGGTAAGTCCAACTTCGACCGAGAGGTCAATCGACGGATTCAACTCGGCTGGGCAGCGTTCGGGAAATTACGGCACATCTTCTCGTCAGGTATACCTCAAAACTTGAAAACGAAGCTGTACAACCAGTGCGTGTTGCCAGTGATGACCTACGGAACTGAGACGTGGTCCTTCACTGCTGGCCGGATGAGGAAGCTCAAGGTCGCTCAGCGAGCTATGGAGAGGGCTATGCTCGGGGTCTCACTGCGTGATAAACTTAGAAATGAGGATATCCGCAGTAGAACCAGAGTGACCGACATAGCCCAACAGATTAGTAAGCTGAAGTGGCAATGGGCCGGCCATATAGCTCGAAGAACCGACAACCGATGGGGAAAAAGGGTTCTCGAGTGGCGGCCTCGTAACGGCGGACGAAGTGTAGGGCGTCCCCCCACTAGATGGAGTGACGACCTGGTAAGACATGCAGGAAGTCGATGGATGCGGGTGGCTCAGGACCGTGCTTTGTGGCATTCCTTGGGGGAGGCCTATGTTCAGCAGTGGACTTGTGAAGGGCTGTAATGATGATGATGATGATGAACATAATGATATTTTCATTTCCCTTACATTTCATCAACACCATCCTTACCATGTCCCAAAACTGCTCTCGTATATAAGTTGGCTTAGACATATCTGGGGCGTACACCCCTAGCACAAGCAACTTCTTTAAGCCCACTTTCATTCGTATCCATAGGCTTCATGCACATTCATACTCTTTCACACATTGACCCATTATTTCTGAAAGGATGACACCGAATCCGTGGCATGCCCGCTCGGTCTCGTCTACACCAGACCAGTAAGCGGTATACATGCCATGTGCAGTGGCATCCTTTCATTCCTACTAATATCTTTTTTCCTTCCTTCCTCATATTTTTATTCCTTTTTCCTTTTTACTACTCATATCTTTTTTATACCGTGCTGTATATGAAACGAATATTAAGGAGCAAACTCAAGTAAACTCCAAAATTATATATTAAAATAAGTTTGTTTCAGCTGGTTAGTATGTCTTTTGAACCAGACCTCAGTTGGATATACTAACTGATCGAGAAGATCGGAAAAATTCCCATTCGCTCAATATTATAAAATAACTTTCGATATTTTAAACTTTTTATGTATCAAAGTCAATTGCAATTGTCCCAGTGTATTTATAGTTTACGCACGTATATTTGGCAGTACCAATTTGCGAATATAATGAAGGCAACTCGACAAGGACATTTCAAGGCGAGTGCCCTTTGTCTCACCAGATTATACAACCCAGACGTAGATCTAGACAGCTCCGCTCACTAACAAAGGTAACCCTTACACATTTAACCTGAAAATTGAAATTATAAATCTAATCTAGTTATATTTCAACATAATATAATATTTTCCTTTGCGGGCTCAAAATTAGTAGTACTTTCAAAATAAATATGTTAACGCCACCTTTAACTGTTCATTTATAAAGGGTTAAAAGACGTTGACCTCCATTAGTCAAGTTGTGTAAGACGATGTTTTTACACAACTTGACTAATAATCATTGACAAGTTAAGTCACGTGGCTTTTGTTATAAAACTTTGACGTGGGAAGGCGATATTGCAGTATGTAGGCATATTGCAACTACTTGGGCTATTTACAGCCGTGTTTTCAAAGACATACGTAATTTTATTATCATCGTAGAGACATGAGACTCGGACCAGTCAACGCAGTATTGTATTCTGATTCTAAAAGTTATAATATAGATAGATACAAGTAACTTTCGCGTTGCAGATTATTTTTACGGCATTATTTACGTTAACTAATTTGCGTAAGTTTATTATAGCCGTAGTAGCTGAGGGATCAACTTTTCAACTTAAAATTTCATACTACGCGAAAAACTTGGGTTGTTGATGAAATTATTGAGTTACCACATGCTCAGCAGTGAAGAAAACCATCGTGAGGAAACCTGCATGTCTTAATTTAAGTACTACGGTGTGTACACGTGGTAGAGCCACGCTGCAGGTATATTATGGTTATAGCAAAATAATGTTGGGTGAACAAGGGAAGGACCACGCTCTCACAGAATACCAGCGGAAAAATAGCAGCTTAATTCTACTGTTTTTCGTATAGTGAGTTTAGAGAACTAGAGATTTTTTTACTGGAAATGACGCATTCCATTTTAGTATTTAGGACAATGCATCTACATTTTGATTTTTAATCGGTATGGATGTAGATTTCTATGGTTTCAGCATCCAGTTACCATTAGGTGGAATCGTCTGTCACCCTTATCTTTATATATAAAAATCAATTGCTGTCCGTTAGGCTCGCTAAATTTTTAACCGATTTAGATGAAATTTCTTCGTGTGTTTGAATGGGTCCCTAGATGGTTCAGATTCCCATTTGAACCCGGGGTAGGTGGCGGTGATGTGGAGATCCAGATCACCCGTATGAAACCGGAGAGTATCGCTAGTTCTATAGAAAAAAAAATGTGAAGTCTGCACTTTAGTAGCGGGAAGGATTATTTGCTCGGTAACCATCTCAGAAATGAGAGGAGGCGTTAGGATGTATAAAGCCTGCCATTAACTTTTGACGAGTGTTTCGAATCTCAAGCGGAGTCTACATAATTTCTGAAAAATTAAAATAATTATTAGACTTTTTATAGCATAGCGTAAATCTATAGGTAATAAAAGCATTATTATTCATTAGTGTTAATTATAATGTGCTTCTAATCACGTGTTCGTGGTGTAAATAAATAATAACCCCGCTTTAATATAAGCGAGTCGCTTGACCTTGACATGTCAACATCAAAGCCCAACCTTCTCTCTTCGCGTTGTATAGGTTGCGACGTGTTATATAGGTTTTAGAATCTAGTTGTATTGCGAATGTTTTTTTTCACTGCTTTTACTCAAAATCTTACTTACAAAGTAATCACCTGCCTATATATGCAACATCTGAAATAAATTCTTAAAATAATCAGAAATATTAATGTCTTAAATCCTTTAATTTACGACTAATTAAAACTTTTCCAAAATAACCTATATTTATGTTTCGTTGCTCGCGTAAAACTAAGTTTTAGTCTTTACTAGGTTTTGAGATGGAACAGCTGACTGGTAGCACTTATAAAAGTTTATACTTTATCTACTTTCAAAGTATCTTAAACAGAAGGCGCATGCATTTATTCAAACCAGTAAAATCAGTCCGGTGTGCCAGGAAACAAGCAGCTGTCGGGAAGTATAGATAATCTTTCTCTCTCGTATTTACGTCCACGCATTATTTAGACTTTTTTCTCTCACTCATATAAAAGCTTTATTAGTGACAGGTTATTATTTAAAACAGTGCCTTCGCGGGTTTTTGAAAATATACAAAAAAATAACAAATTTGCCATAAACATTTTAAAGTGCCTAAAGCATTGTGAGAATTTTGACAGAAAATACTTTTTTTGTGCGAAGAGTTATCATAGAAACTCAAAAGGATTTGCCTTAATCTTCACATTCGGTAGTTAGGTTGACGATCATAGTTCCCGACGTATAGCAACTTCATCTCTGTTACCCGTTACCGGCATTTCTTAAATATTTTGGCTTTTCCCATAGTCACCACTTACCACAACCGCGGGGCTAAATGGGGTGACGATCTTACGCCATGACCACACATCATGATGTGTGAGCGTGAGACCATTACAGCATAAATTAAGCCATTACCTTTTTTTATAAAACTGAAATGACTAATAGTAAGCGGCTACTGCAGTTCATAAACTCCTGCTGAGGAATAAACTGGAATACCTCACAGCCTGTAATTATAATGGCTCTCTATAGCCTTCAGACCGGATCACAGCAATGCGAGCACTGCTTTTTCACAACAGAAATAGGCGAGAGGTGATGGAATCTACCCAGATGGACTCTTTAGCAGAAATGTGTAACCACCTAGTTAAGTCCTATATGAAAAAATTGAGAACTCAAGTACACTGGATATTTATCTTTAATAATTTTATAGCACGATTTACTATCATTACAGAACTTTTTGCATAAGATGTTATAATTTTTATGCTAAAATCCGGAAAAGAGTTTATTAATCTTTTTATGACGGGGATGAGTACTGGCGTTAGATTTTATGGACGATGAATCTTTAATTTTCAGTACTGCGAGAGGTTACCATTTCGGACGTTGAATTTGGGACTCATGATTATGGCATTTTTATGACGGTTATTGTGTTTACTACGTGATAACAGCATGAAGAATCACCAAAACCTAATTTTCTGTTGGTGTAGTAAAATTTTAACCACAGCCGTGATCTTTGCGAGATAGTGCTACTACTATCGCACTCTAAATGCTCTTCCTCATTCTCATAATTTTTAGAGTTCCGCTCCGAATTCAGCATAATGGAACATTTGCACATGGCAAATCCATGCTACAGCTATACGGTTGTAGCACGAATTAGTTGGCTCGACCGGGAAATAACCACGCTCTCACAGAACACCAGCGTAAAATAGCGGAAGAAAAGGAAACCGGAGACCATTTTTACTTGAAACGAGGCATTCCATCTTTGTCCTTAGGTGTGACAACGCATCTGCATTTTGATTTTTAATCGGGGATAGATGTGGGTATGTCTATGGCCAGAGCATCCACTTACCATCAGATAGACTGTGTGCTCGTTTGTCTTCTTTATTCCTACATTCCATCTCAGGTTTCTTGGTATTTGTACCGTCTTCTCTGTTATGTCTTCTTGTTGGTTTTCCTTTTTTAATATTAAAGTGACAAAAGAGCTTATCATTTATTTATTCTGCAGATACCTTGTCATCTTTTAGGACCAATCTGAAATATCCTAAAGCCTTCTAACTGAAACACAGCAGTAAGTGCACTCTTGTTTGGCATTTATCGCTTGCAGGTGAAATGGAAATCGCCCTTCTTTAAAACTGAAGAGATAAATAAATGTACGATCAACCTAACGGTAAATGGTTACTGCAGCTTATGTACATCTACAGCCAACATCAAACAAAAAAGGCTACAAATACGTTATTACCTCTGTGGATTGAGATGTAATGCCTGTCTTTAATTATACTCTCACTCTCTCTCACTCTTTAACACGGGTAGAAATTGGTAATAAGTTAGTACCTACTTAGACGGATTACTTGACAAAAAGGAGTCCTACCTCCTTATAAGTTGTATCAGATACCTCTAAGCGCTAAGATGATGAATGCCTCACAGCTTGTAATTATACCGGTTCTTTTCACGCTTCAGACCACAGTATTAGGTACTTGTTTGACAACAGAATTAGGTACTTGTTTGACAAAAGTATTAAGTACTTAATGGGGTTGTCCTATCCCAGGCGGATTTCTAGACAGAAAAAGAGTTGAAACTACACAATGTATAGGAACAAAAGGCGGCCTTAATGCGAAAAGCATTCTCTGCCAGTCAACCTTAGAGCAGTGATATAACGTCGAAGGCGGTTAAAAAGACGCACAATATAAATACAAAAATTACAACACATTACTGAGACTAAATCTACGCTCATATTTTTATACCTACCAAACGTATAGACCTAAGACACATACATACAAATATACACGTTGATTAGTATCAGTGGTAATAAAACAAAAGAGTGACTTTCAATAAGTATTATTTAAAATTTATATTGAATAAAAAAGCTTCTGTTTCTGTTTCTATTTCACTTTTTAATTTTTGTTGCAGTTGCTGATCGGCCGTTTGCAATAAGGTACTGATAGCTTGTTTGTCATTCGAAAGTTATTAAAAATAAAAAAATCCAAACATGTCCTACAACTTGCTTTGAAGTGTGTCTTCTCCTTGTGACTTGTTCCTTAAGGCATTACTTGGGAAATGGGGATAAACAAATTAATTGCTGCATTTTAACAACGCCTTAATATTCCTTTTTTAGTAACGCTATTAAACTTTTATGAGCGCTCTTTCCGTTGTCATGACATTTTAGTATCTTATTGACCTTTGATAACAGTATTTAAGTTAATATTTATTACATTTTTTTCATTACAGTCCACTGTTATACCTGCCCTATAGATTGCCTCATAGGGAGAATTTTGCCTTTGCAAGGCTTGGTGGAGGCAGCAACTACAGTTTTTTTTTATGTGGATGTTGTGGCCCATAGACATCTACATGCATCTTAGATTAAGAATAAAAATGCAGTTGCGCTGTCACCCCTGAGGACTAAGATGAAATGCTTCGTTTCTAGTAAATAGAGACGTCGATTCTCTATACTTACCATACGGAACACAACAGCACTAAGCTAATATAATTTCCAAAATACCAAATGTATTAGACATACAGCAAATACATTTAACGAACATTAAACATTAGTTAGTCCGAGGTTCAGTAGTCTCTCTCGGTTGCTAGCGCAACAAAAATAGACCGTTAAAATGTGTTCTTCATATTTCTTATAGCTTAGATATTCCTTTAATTAATCATCTTTTTTGTGTTAATATTATAATTATAACATTTTACATGTAACATTTCAACGCGAGGACATTAAAATTGGTATATCCAATTGGGCATGCCCTAAGCGCATTAAAAAAATTACGTATAACATGATTATATGGAATTTTTTAAAGAAGTTTAAATACGAACAAGTTTTCACTAATAACCTTATTATACTTCCAATTTTCCAATAATTTTATGTCAAACTTCAATTTAAAAAAAAAGTTTGGAAAATCCAAAAGTGCACGACTCATAATGCTCATATGATCATCATAATATCATTCAGGTCACTCCATAAAGTCCAAGACGTATTTAAGTATAAATATTAAATCCTACTTACTTTTAGTACGTATTACTATTATTTATTCTGTGTTTTTAAAATATTGTAATAAAAATCTCTGATTATCATTATAATCAAGTATGTAAGAAATTTGGTTTTTCGAAAATTGTGTATTTGTACAGCGATCTTTTTGAGCCGCTGCCAACAACCGATACAGTGTCCACTCACGACGGCGATTGATGCCGAACTAACTGAGTGACGCAGTCTATATTTAGTAAAAAATAAATTCACACAAGGCTGCTAAAACACCGAATATATCGACATTTCGCAGCCGAAAAAAATTAATTATAACTAAACTAAACAAAATTAAACTGCCATTTACATTCAATGGCATCCCACATGATAGGTAAAGAGTTCTAAAGATAGATTGAGTTGAACAATTGATATTTTCAAAAGTTATCGTGTTTACGAAGCCATGCGGATTTATACGTGGTAGAGCCATGCTGCAGCTATATTAATAGTATAGTTGTAGCACGAACGGGTCGGCTCAACCGGGGAAGGTCCACGCTCTCACAGAATACCAGCGTAAAATAGCAGCTTAATGCTGCTGTGTTTCGTATGGTGAATGTAGAGAACCGGAGACCCTTTTTTACTGGAAAAGAGGCGTTCTATCTTAGTCCTCACGGCTGAAAACGCATCTGTATTTTAATTCGCAAACGAAGATAGATGTAGATGTCTATGAGCCACAGTAACCACTTACCATCAGGTGGACTGTGTGCTCGTTTGTCACCCTTATTCTATAAAAAAAAACTTGATAAATCCACACCATAAGCCACTAAAACCCCTTTTTAGTAAACAATCATATTGTACACATAAATGATATAAAAAGCACATTGTCAGAAAGATAAACGATTGTTGAACTTATAAATTTTTTTAAATCAATTAATTGCTATTTTTATATAAAAAAGTGATTTTAGTGGCTTATGGTGTGGATTTATCAAGTCCGCATGGAGGGGTGAACACGATAACTTTTGAAAATATCAATTTTTCTACTCAATCTATTTTTTAATCTCTTCATATATCATGTGGGAAGCCATAGAATGTAAATGGCAGTTTAATTTTGTTTTGTTTAGTTATAATTAATTTTTTTTCGGTTAAGAAATCACGAAATTTTCAGTGTTTTGGGCAACCTTGTAATAATTTATTTTACTAAATACACTTTGCCTCACTCCGTCATCGGTCATTCCAACCCTCGGCCGCCGTCGTAAGTGAATCCTGTATCGCTTGTTTGCAGCAAAAAAGATCGCTGTAGAAATACAAAATATTCCAAAAACCAAACTTGATACATACTTGACAATGTAAGATAATATGATTATTTTTATAATCACAGATTTTTATAATAATCTTTTGTTTCGTTAAAGTAAGTAGGATTTATATATAAATATACTTAAATACAGCTTGGACTTTATGGAGTGACTACTGGAACTCCTCGACGAGTAGAACTAGGTGTGCCGAGTTTGGGCTGGTTTCGTTAGTTACGATAAGACCTTACTTCTGGACTTGATGGAATGACCTGGAGGTGTACTTCGGTGACTGCTACTGGAACTCGTCGACAAGTAGAAATAGGTCTACTGAGTTTGGGCTGGTTTTGATAGTTATCTTGACACCTTTTTTCCGGACTTGAGAAGTGACCGAAGGTGTACTCCGGTGACTGCTACTGGAACTCTTTAACGAATAGAACTACAATTTACAATTTTTTTATAAATATTTTTTCACGATCATATGAGCATTATCTTTCACTTATTATATTTCGTTCGTTCGTAATTATTATAGTTCACTTTTTTTTTAAACTTTTTTTTATTGACGTTTGACATAAAATTATAGTAATAAGGTTATTAGTGAAAACTTGTGTGTATTTAAACTCCGTTAAAAAAGTTAAGTATAACATGAGTGCCTAAGGCATGTGCATTTGGATTTAGCAAAATTTTTTTTCTGCACAACAACTCAGGGACTTATCTATGGACTTTTACTGACGCGTTGGTCTTGAGGTCGAAACAGCGATGAATTTACGTTGAGACTGGCCACCATGACCGAAATTTGTCCTAGAGGACATTATTATTAGTAGCTCAGGGGACGAGTGCCAGCTTTAAAGTTTTATAATACGTAACCGAGTTTGATCCACACCGGCAACAATAAAATTGTTATTGACTGTTTAAGTGTTGATTGCAGCGGCTAAATAAATAATTGAAACAATTTCCTATC
This sequence comes from Parnassius orleans, assembly GCA_029286625.1. Lineage (NCBI taxonomy): Eukaryota > Metazoa > Arthropoda > Insecta > Lepidoptera > Papilionidae > Parnassius > Parnassius orleans. The sequence continues at coordinate 25,849 of JAGSMP010000405.1, forward strand.
TTAAACAATTAGTTTTGTTAACCATTTATTAATAATTCTTTTCATAGATGGTAAATAAAGATATAGCACATATCATAATATTATAACTGCTGGGCACAGGCACATAAGGAAATGTCCACCACACTGCCCCAATGTGTATTGGTGAAATTCACATGTCTTTGAAATATTTTATTTTTATTTTTTCGAAATATTTTTCATACATGCAGGTTTCCTCACGATGTTTTCCTTCACCGCCGAGCACATGGTAAATCAGCACTTAAAATTGTATTTAACAATTTCATTGGTGCCGGCGGGGATCGAACTCGGGTTCCTCACGTACTGTGAAATTTACAGCGAGTGCATAGCCCCTGAGCTATCACTGCTCACTTTCTCAATAACAAGTACAAAATCAACATTTCAATACTTAACTTCAATCAAATCAAATCAAATGATCTACGCGTTATGAAAATCTGGCATGCTTGCATTTACAAGTATGATGATAGCAAACACTAAATAAACCATTGAAAGTATGTCACGAAAAATTACGCCAGCAGTAACGCCGGGTCGTAGGGTCTTTTCCGTTAATGCATAATATGTATCTTGCTGCGCAGGTGAAGTCACACTGAGCAATTTAACGGTTCATGTAGCGGGCAAGTTCGTGTATCTCCAGCTGAACAAACGATCAAATTGTACGGACACAGTAAATTAAAAAAAGAACTTTCAAGTCGTCTCAGGCCATTAAGACCCAGCGTCATTGGCGCAGGGTTAACGGCTGCACACGCTCATCATTTGTTTTTTGCACGTCTCTGGCTCAGCATCTGCTGAACGATAAAAGTTTTATTTCCCTTCTTTTATATTAAAATATTGAAAACGTACGACAATATTCACTTTTTACGTAATATAATAGGTGCTACGCAATGCCGTTCGCATCATTCGCCGGTTTGTTTCCCTTTCCCCAAACCCTCGGCCGTTTGATATGCTCTGCCGAGGGCTTCCGCCTGGTAAGGTTTTATCTATTTACTTATTTATTTATTTTATAGCATTTATTTAAATAAGTATATATTTTATTATATCGTTTATATGTTTTTCTAAATAATATTTATGTACTTAATTATTTTATATATTTTATAAGTATTTACGCATCACATACGGACGGGAAAAGAACAAAAATATCACATAATAATTTTTACAAAGATAGTAGAAAAATAACTTATAATTTTTAATATCTTATCAGAGTTAATAGAATATTTACTGGCGATTAGATACACGGTATACAAACGTATGTACTCGTATAAGATTGACGAGGATTAAGTTCATTAGGCAGCAACGACATTGTTAATGATTCACATAATTCCTAGCTTATTATATGCTGCCACAAAGTGCTTGAGATATTAATCCGAAGTTATAAATCATAAACCATGCATATAACGGCATCGCGTTCGTGACGTATTAAAGAGTATACTTGGTAGAGCCATGCTGCAGCCATATTATATTGTAGGAAGTATGGGTCGACTCGATCTGAGGTAAGACAACGCTCACAAGAATACCGTAAAATAGCAGCTTAATGCTGTTCTGTTTCGTTTGGTGAGTGAAGGGAATCGGAGATCTTTTTTACTGGAAACGAAGCATTACATCTGTGTCCTAAGGGTGACAACTCATTTGCATTTTTGTTCTTAGTCGTTTATAGATGTAGATGTCTAAGAGCCACAGAATCCACTTACCATTAGGTGGACTGTGTGCTCGTTTGGCACCTTTATTCATAAAAATATGTGTATGTATATGAAGATATTAAATAGCAACTCTCCACTAAGGAGCTTTCTTGCTGTTGCGTGGCTGTAGTTACAAAATGTCTACTTCCTTTATGGATGGGGCATTCTGCTAAAGTCTAAGTTTTCTTATAATGACACTAAAACGAAATGAATAAAAATTATAACACGAACAATAATTATTTAATTTAAATATTTATGTTATTTTAAATGGGAAAGCGTTGAAATTTTAAGGTTGAAACCGCAGTTTATCTGTTCTGGTACGGACTGGATGCGAAGCTTCATTAAAACTATATTTTGAGATAAATATATTACAATTATTATTTAATGTAATCCGAAGGCTCTTAAACTAGAGTAAAACTGTGTTTCAGGAGCCAGTGGCTTCCCCTATAACTACTATTGCACTATTAAACCAGGCGGTCGGCGGGTCATCACCCCTTTGTTGTCGATATTCCAGGCATTAGAACCAAACGATTTGCTTCGTGTTTTGTAATGCGTACAGCAAAGGAGCGTAATAATTTACTGGCATCTGTCTTTCCGTCCGAATACAATCTGGGCGTCTTCAAGGCAAGGAAATAGGCTTTTGTTAAGCTAAGACAGTGAGATTTACCATCTAGGGCTTGATCACCACTTACTACCAGGTGGGTTGTTGGTCAAGCACTTATAATAAGTCAAAAAAGTTGACTGCAGGTTTCAATGGACAGTAGCGGCTTACCATCAGGTGGTCGTAAATTTCCTTGTCACTTTAGTTTAATGATATAAAACATAACCTTGGCGTAAACTTTTGATATATTCGGCAAGTCAGGAACACAATTCCGCAACTTTTTATTATTCGCAAAGTTTCACATATATGCTTTAAATTTTATGAGCTTGTTATTTGTCTGACTATGAATTTTTCGAATTAATAGAACGTTTGTTTATCTAACGTATGAAATGTGATACGTAGTATTAACAAATTCATAACATTGGCTATTTTTTTATTTATTTTATTAAAAAAATAATAACAATAATAACATAAATATCTCGACCTGGCTCACAAGTTAACCGACATAATATACTCGTATGTGGGTTGGGGTGGTTTGCCAACAGAAATTATTTCCGCGGTCGTTTCTGTAGTTGAGTGAATCCAGGCCAGCCTCTCGGGTAATCTGACTGAGAGTCAGAGTGAGAGCCGACTAAGAATCTGCGACGGACCGCTCCGGGCTCAGATGCAGAAGTTGGTACTCCTGGATACCATCCGCATTATCCGCTGATTTCTTTCTATTTGCCCCTAACCTTTGACCATTTGATCTCCCCTGCCGAGGGCTTCTGTCTAGTTGGACTATTTATTTATTTATATATTATTACATTTATTCTATTGATAATATATTATAATCTATCGTTTTTATGTTTATATATTTTATAAGTATTTATGCATACCAAACAGATGAGAAAACAATAAAAATATCTCGTATAATAATATTAATACTATAATAGACAAAAAATTCAAATAATACACATGTTCCGATTGAGTCCTAGCTCCTGAAGTAGGAATCCTGTTTATTAGAATCTAGTCCCTTTCATCATTTATGCACAAACAGTATTAATCTAATATTTTTAATTGTATTTAATTAAATTCAACTTTACTTTATTCAATCAACTTACAATAGGTTAAATAAGTTAAAATAAATTTTTCAATATAAAAATAAAATAATGCATTAAACATTAAAAAAATTAAAAGCATGCTATAATATGTAATATTGACTAATATAGCAATAACAACAGCCAACATATTGCTATCGATGCAAAAACAAGTATGTATTAGAACAAAACTAATTGGACCAAATTTAATTATTAATAGTTCGACCAAATATCAATAAAGAAAAATACTTTGGTACTGGACAAATATTCAATAATTATTTAAAACATTTATGTCAGAACTTCGTGAATACCTTCTTGTGAGGTGGCTCAGGGACGTATTTTGTGGTATTCCATGGGTGACGCCCAGGTGCAGCTGTGGACTTATAAAAGACTGTAATAATAATAAATAAATTATAATAAAAATACTTTATCCAGTAAATGATCATAAATACAATATAATCAGGGATGGAATCTCCTCTTAAGTATAAGAACTTGTGTCAGGAGACTCCATTCTTTCATAAAAGTAAAGTAACAATCTATATACGTTCCATTGCTGGGCACAGGACTCCTCTCATTTCTGACAGGGATTTAGGGCAAGGAAATGTCTGCCGCGCTGCCCCAATGCGTGTTGGCGAACTTCACATGTCTTCGAAATATGTTTTTTTTTTTTTATTATTTCTCAGACATGCAGGTTTCTTCATGTTTTCCTTTACTGCTGAGCACGTGGCAAATTAGCACTTAAAATTGTAATTAACAATTTCATTGGTGTCGGCGGGGATCGAACCTGGGTTGCTCGCGTACTGTGAAATTTACAACAAGCGCTTAGCCCCTAAGCTGCCACTGCATACTCTATCATAGCATTTACATTATAATTTACATGACCTTTCCATAATTTTAAATTATGAAAATTGAAATAGTAAAACTAATAACAATCGCGCCAAAGGTGTTACGTGTGTGTGTCTGTGTGTGTGTGTGTGTGTGTGCGCGACACAAGAAAAAGTTGATAGATATTAGATAGATTTATTAAAATCGATTCATATATTTTTTTGTATTTAAAGCCTTGTAATGTAGTTCAGTAATGATAGTATGCACTAGAATCTGCCAAGTTGGCTGTAAAAAATTGTTAATCTTAAACATAGACAAAATATTACATTTAAATCTTTAAAAGCTATTAATAAAAGGTTTTGCTTGCTTGTTTTATAATTGTGTGCAACTGCACAGGTATATGGTTTTCGATTGGGTATTAAAGTTCGAGTTTTACTATTAACTTTTAATAATAATTCCATCTTAATATGTAATAATATTAATAATTGCACAAGCTAGTAAATTAGGACCCGGGGACTTCATTAATGAAGGTGAACCTGTATCTCAGAAGACAGTCTCTTCCCCCAAAATAAGTGTACAAACTAAGTAGATGTTGACATAAATAAACCTTAGTCCTAAATTTTAGTCCTCAGTTGTGACAACGCTTTTTGATTCTTTCTAAACTCTGCATTTTGATTCTTTATTGAAGATAGATGTACATATCTATGGGCCACTGCATTCAATCAGGTGCACTGTGTGCTCGTTTGTCGCTATTATAATATTTAAAAAAATGACCAAGATGTGTTTTAGTATGGTAAGTGATGTGAACCCGAGACTCTCTTTACTGGTAATAAGGCATTCTATTTGAGTACTTACGTGATAGATGCATCTGTATTATGCTTATTAACTGAGTATAAGATTAATTATCTTATAGGCCGCAGCATCCACTTACAATCCAGTGGACTATTTTCTCCAGACAGTTCTCACCTGATGTTAAGTGACTGAAGAACTACAACACCAGGTGAGTAACAGGTGCGTTGATGGCCTTTTAAAAAAGAGTAGGCTATTTTCTCCCAACTTGTATAGAATGAAATTAATTTTGTTGTTTTTAATAATACAATAAAAAAAATTTTTCCAATTTTTCCCATCTTCTTGAAACTCAATATTTTTAAAACAAAGCTAGTTACATTAATTAATTTAATTTTGCCTTTACACTTGAATAAACATAAAAAAAAATTCTTTTGACACAACATTTGGAATTCTGCCTTTCTATGAAATAAAAAATTCAATCAAAAACTAAACCCGATACGAAATTATTTTTGGATGTTATAATAAAATATTCACTTGCTTAAATAAATTGAATCTATGTTCGGTATGAAATATGAATTTCCGATGTAGCGAATTTCTCTTAACGGGATTCCGTTTTCGGCGACCTAGTTTCTAAGTAAGAACCAAATACAGTCTTTGTAAATTGAGTTATATTGTCAAAAGACGATATAAGTTGACAAATTGGTGAATGCCAGCTTTCATTTTCGTTATAACATGGGAGGAAGCCAATTTATGTACGTGAAAGAAATTCCGATAAGAGCGGATCAGGTTTTTCTGTATCCAAATTTAAAAATGCGTTTTATTGGCAGAATTAAAATAGGAGGAAGTACTCAATTCGTGGTTTTTAAACGTTTTACGTGGTAGAAACTCGCTCGAGCAATATTGTTTTTGTAGCACAAATGGGTCGGCACGACCGGGGAAGGGCAACGCTCTCACATAATACAAATATAATAATAACAAAAATTTATTATTATAATAAAATAGCAGCTTAATGCTGCTGTGTTTCTTATAGTGATTAAAAAGAACCGTAGATCCTTTTTACTGGAAACGAGACCTTCTATCTAAGTCCTCAGGTAGCAACGCATCTGCATTTTGATTCTTAATCGAGGATAAATGAAGATGTCTATGAGCCACAGCATTTATTTACCATCAGGTGGACTGTGTGCTCGTTTTTCACACTCATTCTCTTTATAAATAATATAGCTGCGGCATGGCTCGCATAACTCTTGAGTTTACTAAGGAATGTCAAAATTTTGTATGCGGTAGAGCCACGCTGTAGCTACTACGGTTGGAGCACGAATGGATCGGCTAGACCGGGGAAGGACAACGCTCCCAGAGAATACCAGCATAAAACAACAACGTATAATATAAAGAAATTAAAACTATAAGGCAAACAAAAAAATGATAACAATTTACACAATACATTGAGTTGCAGCAACGAAAAGGCGTCCAACTCAGCATGATGCTGTAGCAGTGTTGCCACGGCGCGGCGCAGCGCTGTTATTCTGTAGGTGCCCCATTTTACCGAGTAGTTGTCGGACATATTACTGTCACCTTAAAGAATTTAATAAAAAAATTATAACTTTTTATTACAAATTTATTATAATTTCACAGGGATCTCTGAAAGGGTTGCTCTACTGCAGCTAGAAACCGAGGAATTTAATATATCTATAATCCAGGCATATGCACCAACAGAGGCATCGCAAGCAGAAGATATCGCAACTTTCTACAGCGATATGGTAAAAGCACACTCTTTAGCAGATAATATAATAATAGTTATGGGTGACTAACGCAAAAATAGGGTGGCCCAAGAAAGAAGAATGCTTGTGTGTAGGGCTTACAGTTACGGAGAACGCAATGAAAGGGCGAAAGACTAATAAATTATGCTCTCGAACACATGTTGTCAATCATGAACACATTCTTCAAGAAAAAAGCCAAAAGAAGATGGATATGGATGTCACCTAATCAGAAGATCAAAAATGAAATCGACTTTATTTTAACTAATAAACCTAACATGGTAAGCAACATTGAAGTTTTAAACCCAGTCAAATATGCTTCGGACCACAGATTACTACGAATAACGTTTCATTTATACCAACCAAAAAAAAGCAGAAAAACATTTCAAACTTCAATAAAAAACCCAACAACAGATTACGAAATTAATAAATACACTGACAGCCTGAAATCCAATCTTGAAGACAATATAACTACCACGCCTGAGAATGTTCAAACCTTCTATGACTTACTTGAAGAAAACATAATATCCAGCTTAAAAAATAATAAAGACACTCAAAAGAAACGACATACAATACTTAGCGAACATACAAAACAACTAATTAAGAAACGCACAGAATTAATAAACACAAAGAATAAAAACAGAGAAAAGAAAAATGAACTTACCAAACTCTTTAAAATCACCAATAAATCAATAAAACTCGACTACTTTAAACATAGAGAACTGATAATAACAAAAAAATAAAAATAGCTTTAGAAGCACTAAGAGAGCCTTCAGGAACTAACCTTTCAAACCAAATGGCTACAAAATCTGGAAAACAACTCTGAAGAGACTAAGTCAAGAAAGATGTAATAGGACATGCTACCAAATTTTATAAACAACTATACAAAAGAAGGAAGACGAGAATGCATTGGAAGAAGAAATTGATAATAAATCTAGAGTAAATACAGTTATACCAATTGAAGAAGAAGAAATACTCTTGCATATAAAAATACTAAAAAATGAAAAAAGTCCAGGGCCCGATAGGTTAACAAACGAAGCTCTTAAATTAGGTGCCCCTATTTTACTTAAACACTTAACACACCTCTTTAATATGATATTAGATACAGAAATGGTACCAAAGCAATGGTGTACATCTGACATTATATTAATTTATAAAAAAGGAAACCCGTTAGATATCGGAAACTACGGACCCATAAGTCTACTGACAAGTATGTACAAGCTCTTTACATCTATCATACTAAAACGAATTACAAAAGAAATTGACGCTTCTCAGGCAATAGAATAAGCAGGTTTCCGCTCAGGATTCAGCACAATTGACCACATACAAACTGTAGAACAACTAATAGAATAGTACAATGAATTTAATAAATCTCTATATGTCGGCTTTATCGACTACAGCAAAGTTTTGATAGTATCAACCATCGTTTCATCTGGAATGCATTGAAAACATCAAATGTAAACGATAAATACATAAAAGTCATAAAATATATATACTTAAATAATACAAATAGGGTTAAACTTGAAAGGAGAGGTGACCAAATAAAATTAGAAAGAGGAGTCAGGCAAGGTGATCCTTTGTCGCCGAAACTTTTCATTGCTGTGTTGGAAAATATATTTAAAAATTTAAATTGGACAAAATATGTCATTAATATCAATGGGCGTCGTTTAAATCATCTTAGGTTTGCAGATGACATAGTCATATTTGCTGAAACAGCTAAGCAACTTAATGATATGCTATACTCACTAGACCAAGAAAGTTCAAAAGTAGGTTTAGAAATGAATGTAAGCAAGACTAAGATAATGACCAACAGTCTCAATGTACCCATCAACATAAAAGGAAATAATATAGAATACGTAAAAACTACATTTACTTGGGGAAACAAATATCCTTCATGAAATCTTACAACGAAGATGAAGTAGAAAGAAGAAAAAACATTGCATGGAGAAAGATTTGGTCACTAAAAGAAATTCTAAAAGGAAAATACAGTATGAAAATAAAGAGTACTGTAATGGACACCTGCCTCTTGCCTAGTCTACTATACGGCTGCCAAACGTGGACATATACAAACAAAGTGAAACAGAAAATAAATACAACACAGAAATCGATGGAAAGGAGCATCTTAAACATAAATAGAATACATAAAGTCAAAAACAATATAATAAGACAAAGAACAAAAATAACAGATGCACTCACGCATGCTCTAGCGTTAAAGTGGAAATAGGCAGGACACGTCTCACGATACCCAGATAATTGGTGGACAATACAAACCACACGATGGAAGGGACCGGTATCTGGCAAAAGGAAAGTTGGAAGACCACACAAACGGTGGGCTGATGACATAATACAGTATGCGGGAAAAGACTGGATGAGTAAAAGTAAAAACAAAGAATTGTGGAAGCAGATGGAGGAGGCCTTTAGTCAAAATGAGATCCATATCTCTGAAAATATACATAGTTAACCGTACAAACAATTACTAATATAAAATATAAAAATAAGCTAATAATGCTAACAATAAGTACTAAGCAACATTGGAATGTAAAATGTAGAAATGTAGGGATAAGGAATAAAGAGGCTTTATTTTTATTATTATTATATTACAAGTTAGTTAAAAGTAAACAAAATAAAGGAAAATTATAAACCAAACCATGATAGTAAATATTACGTAATACGCTTAATATTTATACACAAAAATAATAGTAGTTGTTCATGGGCGACGGTAGTCACATACCATCAGGTGAGCCGCATGCTGGTTTGCCCCTTCTTCTATAAAAAAATTAAGTCACTGATAGTTTTAATTACTTACGCACATAGCTACATTAAAATTACTTGACTTAACGGAAAATTGAAAGTATACAAAGATTTATTTTAAGTAAATAACCTTAATTTACTTTATTTAAATACTTTTAAATATTTTTATTCTGTTTTGCAATATTAAAATACGATACAAATTCTTGCTTATTTACAATTTAGTTGTACACAATACCAAACATTCCCTATCATCTAAAGCTCTATAACAAAGAATAAAATATACTTTCACTAGACAATTGATTTTTTTATTCTTGCAAAGAAGATAGATACCTATTTTCGAATCAATATTAAATTCTTTGATCGAATTTAATTATAAATTCGTATACACTCAAAGTAAATTTAATGTAATATGACATATGAATTGGTATAGAACTAAAAGCTCGCATTTTATTTTAAATTGACATGTTCATCTATGAAAGAAATAATCTTATAAGTGTATTGTTTTTGTAACACGCCTCATAACGCGAAGCGTTATTAGGTAGTGCTTTACTCTCGACACGTCAAGGTCAAGAAATTGTGTTAAAAAGCCTCTATCATAACCATATTCCACTTATACGATAATATGAGTAGCCGTATATCAAGAAAACACTCTAATTAAACCATCTTATATTTTCTAAAAAATCATTTTATATTACAATTTTACGTGGACGTCCGGATGTTTATTTTGTTTGTGGTCACGATAACTCCCGAAAAAATTCACGTATCGAGTCAGGTGTTTTCTTATTAGCTTCAGAATTACATCAACTGGTTCCCTAACTCATATGAATAGCCCAGTAGGCGTAGTTTGTAAATAAAATTATTATCAAGTTTTATATGTTTTATTGCTTTTAAAAATTTAAAGGCGCTTTAATTTTTTTATTTAGCCCTTGACAGACAAAGGACAAATGTACCATACCGCCTATATAGATTTTATACTTTGTGTAATCGCTTTATTTTGGTAATTTATTTCTTTCATCAAAACAAAATGAAACGCTTATGAGGCGTGCACTTTTAGATTTTCCAAACTATTTAAAAATGCTAATACTAGAATTCTATTTAATAAGTTCGCAGAAACTATTATGCTTATGCTAGAAAAATATTTGCTTTTATTACTGATAAAAGCAAATATTTTGCTACCACAAGAATATTTATGCTGACGAATGAAAAATTTAAAAGTATTGAATTTATTTTATCAATTTATTTATTAATTTTACGGATGTTATCGCATTTTATTTTAAATGATGTTTAATATTCGATGTTTCTGATGTTTTCCAGCGTTTAACGTCCCGATATCATAGTTAGTCCGGCTACCTTCAGCTTTTAAATATATTTTTTTATTAATAATAAGTTCCCAAGCTGATGATGGTACCACCTATCCATCTTCTCTATTGAAGTTTGTATGTTTTTTTTGTTCATTTCAATAGCCTCGCGAATCATCCTCATAGGAATCGGTGTTATTTTGCGAGGACTTGTGGTCTTTTAAATCTGATGTAATGGCGGGGACGATCTTGAACAAGTTCACAGACTACAGGTTCATGTTCTGTGTTCTAATGGAAATCACTTCAAGATGTGGCCAATCTTACCTGTGATTCCTACTATATCATTAATGATCCATTGCGTCTCCACATATACCACCGCAAAATTTCACCCTGAGCTTAGTGAAACGCAGTTAATTTTATATAACAGATAGATACATTAATTTTATTATGTATTGATGCAGTAACTATTAAAAAGTACCTATATTTTATAAATTTTAAATTCTATAAAGGAAACCTATGAATAATAGAGATATATATTATTTTTAATATTATTTTGATCCAAAAATATAATATTATAATTAAAGCACGTACTACTTAATAATATTACATAACTTATATTTTTTTATAGGATCAGGGTGACTATCGAGCACACAGTCCACCTGATGGTAAGTGGTTGCTGTTGCCCATAGACATCTACATCTATCTTCGGTTACGAATCAAAATGCAGATGCGTTGTCACCCCTGAGGACTAATATGGAATGCCTCGTTTCCAGTAAAATGGGTCTCCGGTTCTCTACACTCACCATACGAAACACTGGATTAAGCTGCTTTTTTATTGCTGGTATTCTGTGACAGTATAGTCCTTCCCTGGTCGAGCCGACCTATTCGTGCTACAACTATAATACAAATGTATCATGGCTCTACCACGTCTAAAAGCTGAAGTGTAAGCTTCTAAGCTTGACCTAAGCAATAATAATAAATAACTTAAGCAATATATAATAATTTCATAAAAAAAAATTAAATGACGCCATTCTAGAATATCCTACCCAGACAATACCAGGGCGTGTCGATATTCCACAATAAAGCGATTATGCCTATATTTAAACTCTCATCATTATTTCAAAGCTTTTGTAAATACTGAATTAAAACTAAATTGTTTATACACAGATTTCTTGAATCTCGATTAATTATTTTTGCGACTACACGGCATAATTTCCAAACAGCAAAGTCTTTGAAGTTGTCAAAGTTATAAACCAAATTTTCAAGGAAGTCGAATAATAATCGAATCTTTGTTTTAATTGATTTTGTTTTGGTCTAACAGCGTAAACAAGTAGGGCTTAAAATGACGCAGAATTTCAAAAGTTTTATGAATTTTTCATTTAACTTTGATTATGTTTACTTTGTGAAATTAAGTTAGGAAGAATGATACTTCGCAGAAGTTATACATAACTACATCCATGGTGTTATAGAATAAGGGTGACAAGCGAGCACACAGCCCACCTGATGATAAGTGAATGCTGTGGCTCATAGACATCTACATCTAGCCTCGATTAAGAATCGAAATGCACATGCGTTGGCACTCCTGAGGGCCAAGATGGTAAGCCTAGTTTTCAGTTAAAAGGGGTCTCCGGTTCTCTACACTCACTACCAGCGTAAAATAGCAGCATTGACCTGCTATTTTACGCTGGTGTTCTGTGAGAGCGTGGTCCTTCCAGGGTCGAGCCGGCTCATTCGTACTACAACTATAATAAAGCTGCAGCATGGCTCTACCACGTCAAATAGGCGTCATGGCTCTGTCTCCTCCGTCTGTTCCGTGAAAAGTATTTTTTTTAAATGAGGTTTTTAAGATCTATACGAGATTAACCATACGTTGTGAAGTCTTACTTGGAGTCCGCATTCGATGTTACAAATACACGCGCAGTTAACCATCCACACCATCTGGATACTTGGCGGTCTACCACTGTGCAATTTACTAGGAGTTTTCTTCCTCTCACGACTTTTTGTGATATCGTTTACCACCGGCGATTTTTCCGGACCGATACGAATAAGGGACCTTGAAGGAACAAGCTTACTCCTTTTTATAAGGCCGGCAACGCACCTACAATTCCAGACGGCGCGGCGGTCGACACTTTCCATCAGGTGAGCCGCATACTCGTTTGCCCCCTCTTATATAAAAAAAAAAACGCGAATACTACACATTGAAAAAAACGAATTTCACTGTTTCAACCGTATTTTTTTTCATTCATTACAGCCTATCAAAAGCACAATGCTGAACTTAGGGCTTCCCCTTAGGTTGAAAATGAAATGAAAATACTTTGTTTTTCGACGTAAGAAATTAAAATGTCGATGTCGCCAATATGCCAAGAAACTTCGCAGGTATCAGATGTAATATTTTAAAACCAATGATATAATATTCTTAATCAATTTTTTTTCTTTGCCAATTGTGAACTTATTTTTGTATTAAAAATGATATACATATATTAAATATAGCTTACTCTTTTTTTAAATGTCGAAACTCACCACAATTCTGGTCTTGCAGTTGTTCATAAACGGCAGTCGACACTTACTATCAGGTGAGCCGATAGTAAGTGTCGAAAAAAAAATCATCAAAATCGGTTGATTTTGATGAATATTTTTGTTGTTTTAATTGGTGGGTTTTGTTGTTTTTTTCACGCAAACGAACACGCACGCACATACATGGAAATTCACGCATGCACATGCAACACATACACACACACACACACCTGCAATCACCTCAAACCTCGATTTTCGAAAACTGGGGTGAAACCAATAACCTCCCGATTTATTGAAAATCATTGATTTTCATAGCGGGAAGTTAAAAACTTCGGAGATAATTCATTCCACCTCTAAGTGTAGCAAAATAGGAAATTAAATTTTTAATGTAAATATTTGGACGACTACTCGACCCTTTGAGCAACAAATGTGGTAAAAACCAAAACGCCATTTGTTTGCGCCACTTGCAACTACCGCCTAATGCTTAGAAAATTTGTTAATTGTTATCTAATAAGAGTACTGCAATGTCCATTACCAAGTTTTCCTATCTACCGCCTTTAAGTCCAACATGTGCACTCGTTGTTAAAACGGGTTCACAAGCTCGCAAGTTACGCAACAGATCGCACCGTTATATCTTGTTTCATCACCAAGTGCCGTGGTGTAATTTAGATTTATTTAATTTAGAACTGTACAAGAAAACAGCAATTGTATAGACATTTGCAATAACGCAATATTTTGTGAAAATCAGTGAAAGTTATTTGGGAAGACAGCTGTCACCCAACCAACGTGCAACCCAGCTCAAGGAGTAACGAGGCAGCTCAGCAGAGGTCCAGGTGAGTGCACATGCCTTCCTTCACGCCATTCCTGTAGCCCCAATTTAGGAAATTTGCAGTATCGCGAAATAATATATACATCCATAATCTACGTAAAATCATCGCATCACAAAATCCATAGGTTGCCTCATCCAGGCCGGATAATTAATTTTATTCACCATTTTGGGCCTTCTCGCCGGATTAATTTTAATAATTTCAATGGGGAAAGCAATATTCAAAGATATTTCCGACATGATGCGTTAATGCCTTCTAGTTTATATTTGAGTCTTGTTGTCTGTCTTCGAATGTAATTCCACCTAAAATGTAAGTACTTTGTCAGCTTAACCTTAAATTTAATTTAGGATTACCTAATACGATAGAATAAATAAAAATTTAAGTATAATCTAATTCTCGAAATACTCGTAATATTTTACTAGTTTGTTACAAAATTCAAAATATTGATTCAGTCATTTTTTTATTTAACTAGAAATTAGAAACGATTTTCAATTTTACAAAAACAACAAGGATCGAACAGCATGAAGATATTATGATAAAAAAAAACTAAATTACAATTTTGATAAGTTCTAATTGAACGCTAATATCGATGGCAGCAAACAGAAAACAAAACAATATTTAAACTTAGCAATATTTACATTATAAATATTCTTACTACTTCTAGTAAGAAAAGAGAGATCAAAGCGTTAACGATTAGGTACGAAAAACAAAGTTATTCTTCGAATTCAGCGCCATCAACAGCTTCTGATTCTTCCATGGCGCTGCTATGCTTAATATTTTTGTAAAAACCATGGTATCTTCGTGGGATTAAATTTTGTTGACACAAAGACATTAAGTCCTTGTATTTAGCTGTAGTGATGGATAAAGTCTCATCATAAACTTTTCCAAGTTCTTTTGTGTTATTATTGACTTGCAAAACTCGTCTGCTTGTCCTCTTGGAACTGTCAATACACATGGCTGATCTCTCATTCAAATCGTATTTATTAAATATTTTATCGAGTTGTCTGTATTCCACCACTATTTCGCGCATTTCATTCCATTTTACTTTGTCCCCATCTTCATTTTTTACCCATTTGTGATGACTAAGAGTACTTAAAATCAAGATATCATTTGATTTATCCCCAACTTCATTAGGTTGATCGTTTGTTTTACTCCAGAGTACGCAGTATACCACTCTTGCGGCAGAAAATCATTTTATTTTGGAGGATCTTTCAATTAGTGTATAAACTATGATTTTCCTAAAAAATCTATGACAAATGCGAACACCAATATTTTTGGTCACATGTAAATACATAGCAAAAACGATACGGTTACGGTTATGGCCTCCGCAATTATCCGACCATAAACATATATCCTTTACTCCCTCTTGGCTTTTTCTCTTTATGTAGTTGTAGAGGCAACTGGATACTTTGACCTTCTTCTAGCTGTTATTTCATCCCACATATAGCAAATGGCTTTTTTATACCTTTATCAAAGATGGTAAAGTTATAAGCAGATAATTTTCTTTTGTAATAAAACGAATTAACTTCACCATGGAGAGAGTTTAATATTTTTTGAAAAGCAGCAGCTGCGATATTCGAGGGACTGTTCTGGGATTTTGCTTATGTTCAGTTTTCAACTATCTGGCCACATTTTTGTTTTGAATGTGTTTGTCGTACGTTATTTTATCTTGAGATTCATTAGGTGGATTATTTTTATTAGAAGTGCACTGATCACACTGATCCTTTTTTGGCACAAATAAGTCTACATTCATGTGGGAATTAACAACATTCCTTTACTTTCTCAATGTATTGACAAGTTCTGTGAGGTTTTTTTCTTGAGCCCATGTTTTGTATATTTTGGACATGACACTGAAGTACCCTGAATAACCGGAATAAAAAGTACACTGAATAACCGGTACACACTAGAATGTGATAAGTGACTGATGTCTTTGTTGACGTTTCATTCATCTGTCAAAGCTCCGAAGTAAAGGCGGACAAATTCAAATGTCCGTTTCTACTGCGATGTTTTTTTTTAAATCGAGTGTAGATGTCTTCATTTACGTGCCAGATTTTCTTCATTATTTTGAAATTTGAAATAATTTTAATACTGACTTGTAGATAGGGTTGATATAAGCTCATTTTTGTAAAAAAGCATTTTCATAAAAATGTAGATGTCCGTTTCTACTTTGCTGCCATCGATATGTTCTTAGCTTCAGACGTACTGAATTTTGTTTAGGTTCTTAAGTTCAAAAAGTGTTTGATGTGTATTCATAGCTGAACCGATTTGGTCCGTACAAAGACACCTATCGTAATCGCTTCTTTACCCTTATATTGTATATACGTGGTACAGTATTACAAAGCAATCATTAAAATTGGCATGTCATAATAACATTTATTTTATTGTTTTAGATATTTAAGTAAAAACGGAGAGGATGTCTTAAATAGAACGGTTGAGCATCTTTAGCCGATAATTGAACGGGCAAGTAAGAACGTGCTTGGTTTAAGTTGGAGTTAGAGTGACAGTCATAAAATAACAGTACCTGGGCGACTTAACTTTCCTCATCGTAAAAATAATAATATAATTGTCCTAGGGATCATACATATCTAGAAAAAATTGGTCAGATGACGTATTGTTATTAATAAAATTATAAAACGAATTTAATTTGTTAAGAGCGTGCGTGGGCAAGATAAAGAAAAAACAAACGTCGATCCGAAATCACTACAAAAAAGGTAGGCATGTAAAAGCATATTGAGCTTTTCTTAGCGAGGGCAATGCTGTTTCCATAGAAAGTATTATTTTGCAGGGCTTGGCTACTGTGCCATTTAGTGATAAGGGGTGATGTAGCAGAATATTAAAAAAAAAACGCAGATAGTTACAAATTTTTGCACCATTGCATGCAAATTTTGGTTTTTTAATGCGTCTTCCAGAAAATATAATCAATTTTAAAAATAGATATATTACTTGAAACTAAATAATCTCTTTGATACATTTTGTCATCAAATACTTTTCAAACCACAAGTATCTGTAAGCTACCGTATACAAGATGTATTCCGTAATGTACACATTTTAAATTCAAAAGAATTTCAATTCCCCGCAAACTGGTGGATTCAGGAATTCTCATAACTCCGACAAAAGAAACCAAATCTGACAAATATTTACGTAGCTTGAGAACAATAGGGGCACATCAAACGATGAGTTTTGGGAACAACTAGATGCTGCGCAGTGTTATTTACTCTTTGTTTTAAATTGAAATAAATGTTATTTCTAAATTAGCTGAAAGGCCTTGATAAAGTAAAATAAAGCTACAGCACATAGGTCCCACTGGGCACAGGCCCTCTCATTTCTGAGAAGTTTTAGGGCAAGAAATTGTCCACCACACCCCCTAGAAATATTTTTAATATCTCAGAATGCCAGTTTCCTCATGAAGTTTTTCTTCATGCACGTGATAAGTCTACACATGATTTCTTCTATTTCACAGACACTACATTGAATAAAACTATTTTTACGGACTATATCGCGTTTAATCATTTTTTATTAATTCCGACGTTTCGGGTGCTTTACAGCACCATGGTCACGAGGACTGGGGTGATTGACGTCCCGATGTCAGGTTAACTCTGACATCCGTAAAATAGTTTTATTCAAGTCTACACTAATAATTTTAAATAACAATTTCATTGGTGTCGGCGAGAATCGAACTTGGTTGCTCGCGTATTGTGAAATTTACAGCGAGTGTTTAGCCTCAGAGCTACCATGGCTCGACTAACATAATGTTAAACAAAAATACTCATTACGCCTTTTACATTTATTAGAATGATGTATTCATTTTAATCAACTGTTAATAATAACCCTACTTGTAGAATGGTTTACAACCTTACAATGGAGCAAAGCATCGTTTTTTTTTTTTCTCCAGCGCATGGTCCAATTTTAAAACAATATTTTTTTACCGCTGCAGCCTGATAAAGCCCAATGCTGAACATCCGCCTCCCCCATAGATTGCCTTATAAAGGGAATATTTTCCATAGTTGATAGCGGGTTGGCAACCGCAGTTTTTAAATTTTAGTCGTTATTAGAAAGACGCTGCCCATCTCCTGATTTATTTCCTCTATCGCCTGTTACGACACCCACAGGATGATATGGTCCACTACACGGTAATATTTTCTTAATATTAAAAAAAATTGTTTTCGGTATTTTACAAACCACTGCGTGTTGCCAGTGATGAATAAGAAATTGAAACGTTTGCTGTTAGTTGTGCTAGAAATTACACTGCGGTATAAAATGGTGAGTATCCGCAGAAATACAACAATATCTCTAATACTTGCAACTACCGCCTAACGCTTAGGAAATTTGTTAATTGTTATTCAATAAGAGTACTGCAATGTCCATTGTTTTCCTTTCTACCGCCTTTGTAGCATGTGCACTCGTGTGTTAAAACGGGTTCATAAGCTCACATGTTACGCAACGGATCGCACCGCTATATTTCGCTTCAACACCTCGCGCCGTGGTGTAATTTTGCAATCTTATAGAAATTTGTAATAACGTAATATTTCGTGATAATCAGTGAAAGTTATTTGGGAAGACAGCTGTCATGCAAACAACGTGCCACGCAGCTCAAGGAGACACGGGGCAGCTTATCGGAGGTCCAGGCGGATGCACATGCCTTTCTTCACGCCATTCCTGTACCCCGAATTTAGGGACATTTGCAGTATCGCGAAATAAGATATATTGTCCATAATCTACGTAAAATCATCGCATCGCACAATCCATAGGTTGCCTCATTCAGGCCGGGATAATTAATTTTATCCACCAGTTTGGGCCTTCTCGCCGGATTAATTTTAATCACCAATTTACAGGGCGAGCAAAAAACTAAAATGGCTGAGTTTAATTTCTAAAGCTAGCTAAAGAAATACTAAAGCTATTATATGCCACTAAAGCTTAGTATGTTTTGGTCTTCGAGTAGTTTAATTTTAAGGAACTTAAAATAACGCGGCTTGAATAGTTCCAGAAATAGTACAGCTATTACTAAAAAAAGTTATAACTGGTTCTAACGACAAATTTTTCAGACTTTATAACTGCAGTTTTTGTTGTTAAGGCGTCAACAGTGGTTTTATGGATGGGGAGTTCGTATTAAAAGACAAATGTTATCAAAAGTAAGTGCAATTTACTGTAGTAATTGCAGTACATATTTTAGAAATAGACATGTTATTTGTTTATTTTTTATTTTGATTGATACTACACTCGAAATGATGCACAGATATTCAGTAAATGGCTCTTTTAATGAAACTGAAATGTTCACTATGGCATCATGGTGTGTCAATATTAGGCTGGCAACTATAACTACTATGGATTATGCAGATGCATGTAAGGTCGGGAAGTTTTACTGGTCTGTCAATTTTAGGTCCGATGCTGTGCAGATAGCAGTAAATATTATTTGCCACGATTGATTTAAGAGTTGATGTTGGTAATTTAGTAAAAAAAATGGACAATCATTTATTTTAGAAGGAGTTGCATCCGGACTTTCGAAGAAGTCATTAAATCGTGATGGGCATAATATTGTGGAAGTATGTATTCATTTTATTATCTGTTGACGCACGAGTACGTCACTATCCAAAGTCTTTTATCAGGTGTTTCAACGTTACTATTTTCTACAACATTCGCGCTGACTTTAGAAGTTTTGACAGTTGACAGAATACAAAAAAACGTTACCTCCACACTAGGATTTTCTCCTGTATCGTGGGGGCAGTTCACATACATAAATATCACAAGGACAAACATCCAGACACGGAACAATTATTTGTAGGCCATACAAATACTTGTTCCGTGCGGGATTCGAACCCGCGGCCCATAGCGCAGCAACTCATTGCTAAGCCACTGCGCCACGGAGCTGTTTCATTAGGAATGTTTTTATTGTGTAATTTTCTTGATAGCTTAGCCGGTTTTTTTGACACTGCTAGTAGCACATCACTGCTAGTATACCAACGATGTCAGTAAAAGATGACCTGTAAAGTTAAACACAAAATTGTGAGTTATTTTTGTTACGTAATGATACCGAATACATAATTTGAAAAGCCAAATTACAAGTTATGATACCTGTAGAATGAGATTTTATAGTAAAATCAATTGCACGTCTTTGCAAATATAATTTCTGTAGTAAGAACCATTATGTTGCATTTAAAGTAGCAGTTGTAGCAAAGGTACCAAAGGCCGTTTTTTATATTCTACTAAGCCAGCGCTTATCTACAATCCCACCTGATGGTAAGTGGTGATGTAACCTAAGATGATGAAGCGCACTGACTTAACAAAAGCCTATTCAATCTAGCCTTGAAGACATCCACACTGTAATCGGATGGAAAGACAGATGCTGGCAACTTATTCCACTCCTTTGCTGTACGAATGATGAACGACGTAGCGAACCGTTTGGTTCGATTGCGTGGTAATTCAACAACGAAAGGGTGGACTGGCCAAACATCTGATTGTCCGATGGTGGAAGGGAGAGGGAGGAATTAAATTATGCAATTCTTGCGCACTCTCCGAAATGCATCCTATAGAAAACTGAAAGGCTTACTATTTTCGTGCCTGTTCGAGGCTGATAAGATTGGTCTTAACCAAATTTGGGTCACCAATAAGCCTCTTAGCACGCCTTTCCATTGATTTTAAGGCTGCTAGGTGGTATTTTGCAGGACCAGCCCATATATGGCAGCATTACTCCATGCACGACCGGACTTGCGCTTTATATAAAGTAAACAGATGTCCCGGCGTGAAGTATCGCCGCACCTTTGCAAGGACTCCCAGTTTCCTTGCAGCTGCTTTGGCCTTGGACTCAATGAACTGCCCAAAGTTCAGATTTGAGGATATCTCAAACCCTAAGGTCGGTATATTCCAGTGATACATTTCGGAAAGAAGGTGCTAAGGTGAGTTGGCTCCTTTTTGCAGTGAAGAGATACGCTTGTGTTTTGGAGGCGTTGAATTTCATTCGGAGACTGCCTGTAGTGTGAGATTCACACGCTCTACCATAGCTGCTGTTTCGGACTGGATTTGATCCCGATTGGCCCGAGGACTTGGGTGGTATCTCTCCACAACTGTGCTATCGTCTGCATACCCATTGATACCGGGCATAAGCAGAGCGTTTAATATGCAGCAGGAAGAGAGTTGTGGAGAGAACGGACCCCTGAGGAACACCGGCGTTATTCGCCATAGGATCGGATTAGCAGCCATCGACGACGACCCGGAGAACGTTCACGTTCACTCAGAAAGTCCTTTACCCATTCAATCAGACCAGGGGATAAGCCGTACGCTGGAAGCTTACCCAAAAGGCTAGTGAGCCAAACTCTGTCAAAGGCCTTCGAGATATCAAGGGAAACAACAAGTGCTTTCCCACTGTTCTCGATTGCCTCGCCCCATACGTATGTGGCATACGCTAGAAGGTCCCCAGCTGACCGGTTTCGGCGAAACCCATATTACCGGTCACTAAGGAGGTCATTCTAGGTATGCCATTAAGCGGGCGTTCAATATACGCTCCATAATTTTGCAGAGTATGGAGGTAATTGAGTTTGGCCGATAATTGGCAGGGTCGGCATGGCTACCTTTTTTTTTGAACAGGCTGCACGTTGGCCAGCTTAAAGGATTTTGGCACTATACCAGTCTTAAATGAGAGGCGGAACAAGCGTGTCAGCACAGGAGACAACTCCGGTGCACAAGCCTTTAGAACTATAGCTGGTATACCATCTGGTGCACTAGCTCGACGGATCTGCAGAAGAGAAACAGAGCTCCCGCCAAGGATAAGATGCAAAAATGTGTCGCATCTCATCCCAATCAGCTGACTTCCGTCAGGGCTTCCGTCTAGTTAGGTTTTATCTATTTACTTAATTATAGTTTGTAGCATTTATTTTAGTAAGTATATATTTTATTATATCGTTTATAGATTTTTATTATATAATGTTTATGTACTTAATTATTTTATATATTTTAATAAGTATTTACGAATCACATACGGACGAGAAAAGAATAGAAATATCACAACATATTAATTTTTTAAATAATAGTAGAAAAATAACTAATAATTTTTAATATCTTATCAGAGCTAATAGAATATTTACTGGCGATTGGATACACGGTATATAAACGTATGTACTCGTATAAGATTGACGAGGATTAAGTTCATTAGGCAGCAACGACATAGTTAATGATTAACATAATTCCCAGCTTATTATATGCTGCCACAAAGTACTTGAGATATTAATCCGAGGTTATAAATCATAAACCGTGCATATAACGGCATTGCGTTATTGACCTATTAAAGAGTATACTTGGTCAGAGAGCCATGCTGCAGCCATATATTGTCGGACGAATGGGTCGACTCGATCGGGGTATGACCACGCTCTCACAGAATACCACCGTAAAAGAGCAGCTTAATGTTGCTCTGTTTCGTTTGGTGAGTGAAGGGAATCGGAGATCTTTTTTACTGGAAACGAGGCATTTCATCATAGTCGTCAGGGATGACAACCCATTTGCATTTTAGTTCTTAGTCGTTTATAGATGTAGATGTCTAAGCGTCACAGAATCCACTTAACATTAGCTGAACTGTGTGCTCGTTTGTCAGCTTTATTCATAAAAAGTGAAGATATTAAATAGCAACTCTCCACTACGGAGCTTTCTTGCTGTTGCGTGGCTGTAGCGACAAAATTTTACTTCCTTTATAGATGGGGAATTCCGCTAAAGTCTAAGTTTACTTTTAATGGCACTAAAACGAGATGAATAAAACTTATGACACTAAAAATAATTATTTAATTTAAATATTTATGTTATTTCGAATGGGAAAGAGTTGAAATTTTATGGTTGAAACCGCAGTTTATCTGTTCTGTTACGGACTGGATGCGAAGCTTCATTAAAAAAATCAAAAACTATATTTTGAGGTAAATATATTACAATCAATGTTTAATTTAATCCAAAGGCTCTCAAACTAGTGTAAAACTGTGTTTCAAGTGGCTTCCCCCATAACACTACTATTGCACTATTAAACCAGGCGATCGGCGGGTCATCACCCCTTTGTTGTCGATATTCCATGCATTATATAACGAAACGATTTGCTTCGACTTTTGTAATGCGTACAGCAAAGGAGCGGAATAATTTACTGGCATCTGTCTTTCCGTCCAAATACAATCTGGGCGTCTTCAAGGCAAGGAAATAGGCTTTTGTTACGCTAAGACAGTGCAATTTACCATCTAGAGCTTGGTCACCACTTACTACCAGGTTGGATTGTGGTCAAGCATTTATAAAAATTAAAAAAAAAAGTTGACTGCAGGTTTCAATGGAGTGTAGCGACCTACTATCAGGTAGACCGTAAATTCCCTTATCACTTTAGTTTTATGATAAAAAACATGTTCTTGGTGCAAACTTTTGAGATATTCGGCAAGTCAGAAACACAATTCCGCAACTTTTTATCATTCGCATTGTTTCACGTATATGCTTTAAATTTTATGAGCTTTGAATTTGTCTGACGCTGAGTAACTCATGTATCTATGATTTTTTTTAATTTATAGAATGTTTGTTTATCTAACGTATGAAATGTTATGTGATACGTAGGATTAAAAAAATCATAATATATCTATTTTTTATTTATTTTATTAAAAAAAATAACAATAATAACATAAATATCTCGACCTGGCTCACATAATATACTCGTATGTGGGTTGGGGTGGTTTGCCAACAGAAATTATTGAATCCCGGCCAGCCTCTCGGGTGATCTGACTGAGAGTCAGAGTGAGAGCCGACTAAGAATCTGTTACGGACCGCTCCGGGCTCAGATGCAGAAGCTGGTACTCCTGGATACCATCCGCATTATCCGCTGATTTCTTTCTATTTGCCCCTAACCTTTGGCCATTTGACCGCCCCTGCCGAGGGCTTCTATCTGGTTGGGCTATTTATTTATATATCATAACATTTATTCTATTGATAATATATTATAATGTATCGTTTTTATGTTTATATATTTTATAAGTATTTATGCATACCAAACAGATGAGAAAACAATAAAAATATCTCGTAAAATAATATTAATACTATAATAGACAAAAAATTCAAATAATACACATGTTCCGATTGAGTCCTAGCTCCTGAAGTAGGAATCCTGTTTATTAGAATCTAGTCCCTTTCATCATTTATGCACAAACAGTATTAATCTAATATATTTAAATTATATTGAATTTAATTCAACTTTATTTTATTCAATCAACTTACAATAGGTTAAATTACTTAAAATAAATTTTTAAATATAAAAATAAAATAATGCATTAAACATTCAAAAAATTAAAAGCACGCTATAATATGTTATATTGACTGTTATTGAGTGTTTGGTACTGGACAAATATTCAATAATTATTTAAAAAGTTTGTGTTAGAACTTCGTGAATACCTTCTTGTGAGGTGGCTCAGGCACGTATTTTGTGCTATTCCATGGGTGACGCCCAGGTGCAGCTGTGGACTTATAAAAGACTGTAATAATAATAAATAAACTATAATACAAATAATTTATCCAGTAAATGACCATACAAACAATATAATCAGGGATGGCATCTCCTCTTAAGTGTAAGAACTTGTATCAGAAGAATCCATTCTTTCATAAAAGTAAATTAACAACCTATATACGTCCCACTGCTGGGCACAGGATTCCGCTCATTTCTGACAGGGATTTAGGGCAAGGAAATGTCTGCCGCGCTGCCCCAATGCGTGTTGGAGAACTTCACATGTCTTCGAAATATGTTTTATTTCTTATTTCTCAGACATGCAGGTTTCTTCACTATGTTTTCCTTCACTGCTGAGCACGTGGCAAATTAGCACTTAAAATTGTAATAACAATTTCATTGGTGTCGGCGGGGATCGAACCTGGGTTGCTCGCGTACTGTGAAAGTTACAACAAGCCCCTAAGCTGCAACTGCTTACTCTTTCATAGCATTTACATTATAATTTGCATGATCTTTCCATAATTTTAAATTATGAAAATTGAAATAGTAAAACTAATGACAATCGCGCCAAAGGTGTTACGTGTGTGTGTGTGTGTGTGTGTGTGTGCGCGCGACACAAGAAAAAGTTGATAGATATTAAATAGATTTATTAAAATCGATTCATATATTTTTTTGTATTTAAAGCCTTGTACTGTGGTTCACATAGTAATGATAGTATGCACTAGAATCTGCCAATTTGTCTGTAGAAAATTGTTAATCTTAATCATAGACAAAATATTACATTTAAATCTTTAAAAGCTATTAATAAAAGGTTTTGCTTGCTTGTTTTATAATTGTGTGCAACTGCACAGGTATATGGTTTTCGATTGGGTATTAAAGTTCGAGTTTTACTATTAACTTTTAATAATAATTCCATCTTAATATGTAATAATAATAATAATTGCTTATTTCATCGTATCGTCGTTATTATAATATTTAAAAAAATGCCCACGACGTGTTTTAGTATGGTAAGTGATGTGAACCCGAGACTCTCTTTACTGGTAATAAGGCATTCTATTTTAGTAATTACGTGATACATGCATCTGTATTATGCTTATTAACTGAGGATAAGATTAATTATCTTATAGGCCGCAGCATCCACTTACAATCCAGTGGACTATTTTTTCCAGACAGTGCTCACCTGATGTTAAGTGACTGAAGAAGTAGGTATAACACCAGAGGAATTACAGGTGCGTTGATGGCCTTTTAAAAAAGAGTAGGATATTTTCTCCTAACTTGTATAGAATGAAATTAAATTTGTTTTTGATAATATAATAAAAATTCAATTTTTTTCCAATTTTTCCCATCTTCTTGAAACTCAATATTTTTAAAACAAAGCTAGTTACATTAATTAATTAAATTTTGACTTTACACTTGAATAAACATAAAAAAATACTTCTTTTAACACAAAATTTGGAATTCTGCCTTTCTATGTAATAAAAAATTCAATCAAAAACTAAACCCGATACGAAATTATTTTTGGATGTTATAATAAAATATTCACTTGCTTAAATAAATTGAATCTATGTTCGGTATGAAATACGAATTTCCGATGTAGCGAATTTCTCTTAATGGGATTCCGTTTTCGGCGACCTAGTTTCTAAGTAAGAACCAAATACAGTCTTTGTAAATTCGAGGTTATTTTGTCAAAAAGACGATATAAGTTGACAAATTGGTGAATGCCAGCTTTCATTTTCGTTATAACATGGGAGTAAGCCAATTTTATGTATGTGAAAGATATCTGACAGTAATGTTTAAATAATATTCCGATAAGAAGCGGATCAGGTTTTTTTCTGTATCCAAATTTAAAAATGCGAGGATGTACTCAATTCGTGGTTTTTAAACGTTTTACGTGGTAGAAACTCGCTCGAGCAATATTGTTTTTTGTAGCACAAATGGGTCGGCTCTACCGGGGAAGGGCAACGCTCTCACATAATACAAATATAATACTAACAAAAATTTATTATTATAATAAAATAATAGCTTAATGCTGCTGTGTTTCTTATAGTGATTAAAAAGAACCGTAGATCCTTTTTACTGGAAACAGACCTTCAATCTAAGTCCTCGGGTAGCAACGCATCTGCATTTTGATTCTTAATCGAGGATAAATGAAGATGTCTATGAGCCACAGCATTTATTTACCATCAGGTGGACTGTGTGCTCGTTTTTCACACTCATTCTCTTTATACATAATATAGCTGCGGCATGGCTCGCATAACTCTTGAGTTTACTAAGGAATGTCACAATTTTATATGCGGTAGAGCCACGCTGTAGCTACTACGGTTGGAGCACGAATGGATCGGCTAGACCGGGGAAGGACAACGCTCCCACAGAATACCAGCGTAAAACAACAACGCATAATATAAAGAAATTAAAACTATAAGGCAAACAAAAAAATGATAACAATTTACACAATACATTGAGTTGCAGAAACGAAAAGGCGTCCAACTCCGCATGATGCTGTAGCAGTGTTGCCACGGCGCGGCGCAGCGCTGTTATTCTGTAGGTGCCCCATTTTACCGAGTAGTTGTCGGACATATTACTGTCACCTTAAAGAATTTAATAAAAAAATTATAACTTTTTATTACAAGTTAGTTAAAAGTAAACAAAATAAAGGAAAATTATAAACCAAACCATGACAGTAAATATTACGTAATACGCTTAATATTTATACACAAAAATAATAGTAGTTGTTCAAGGGCGACGGTTGTCACATACCATCAGGTGAGCCGCATGCTGGTTTGCCCCTTCTTCTATAAAAAATTAAGTCACTGATAGTTTTAATTACTTACGGACATAGCTACATTAAAATTACTTGACTTAGCGGAAAATTGAAAGTATACAAAGATTTCTTGTAAGTAAATAACCTTAATTTACTTTATTGAAATACTTTTAAATATTTTTATTCTGTTTTGCAATATTAAAATACGAATCAAATTCTTGCTTATTTACAATTTAGTTGTACACAATACCAAACATTCCCTATTATCTAAAGCTCTATAACAAAGAATAAAATATACTTTCACTAGACAATTGTTTTTTTTATTCTTGCAAAGAAGATAGATACCTATTTTCGAATCAATATGAAATTCTTTGATCGAATTTAATTATAAATTCGTATAAACTCACAGTAAATTTAATGTAATATGACATAATAATTGGTATAGAACTAAAAGCTCGCATTTTATTTTAAATTGACATGTTCATCTATGAAAGAAATAATCTTATAAGTGTATTATTTTTGTAACACGCCTTATAACGCGAAGCGTTATTAGGTAGTGAATTACTCTCAACACGTCAAGGTCGAGGAATTATGTGGTCTGAAAATGCATCTATCATAATCATATTCCACTAATACGATAATATAAGTAGCCGTATAACATGAAAATACTCTATTTAATCCATCTTATATTTTCTAAAAACTCATTTTATATTTCTACTTAGATAAAAAACGGTTTGAAAAAAATTACGTGGACGTTCGGATATTGATTTTGTATGTGGTCACGATAACTCCCGAAAAAATTCACGTATCGAGACAGGTGTTTTATTATTAGCTTCAGAATTACATCAACTGCTTTCCTAATTCATATGAATAGCCCAGTAGGCGTAGTTTGTAAATAAAATTATTATCAAGTTTTATTCAAGTTATTGCTATTAAAAATTTAAAGGCGCTTTAATTTTTTTCTTTAGCCCTTGACAGACAAAGGACAAATGTACCATACCGCCTATATAGATTTTATTCTTTGTGTAATCGCTTTATTTTGGTAATTTATTTCTTTCATCAAAACAAAATGAAACGCTTATGTGGCGTGCACTTTTAGATTTTCCAAACTATTTAAAAATGCTAATACTAGAATTCTATTTAATAAGTTCGCAGAAACTATTATGCTTATGCTAGAAAAATATTTGCTTTTGACTGATAAAAGCATATTTCTACCACAAGATGATATTTCATCATCAGCCTGCGGCAGTCTGCTGGACATAGACCTCTCCCAAGGCGCGCCACTAGCTCGATCTTCGGCTACACGCATCCAGTTGCTACCAGCCGCCTTGCGCAGATCGTCGCTCCATCTAGCCAAGGGCGTCCCACACTACGTTTGCTAAACGTGGTCTCCACTCTATGACACGCCTACTCCAGCGGTTATCGCTTCTGCGACAAATGTGACCAGCCCATTGCCACTTCAGCCTGCAAATACGGAAGGCTATGTCGGTAACCTTGGTTCTCCGGCGGATTTCTTCGTTACGAATCTTATCCACCAGAGAAACTCAAGCATAGCTCTTTCCATCGCCCGCTGGGTGACTTTGAGTTTGTGGAGTAGTCGTACCGTTAGTTTCTACGTTTCGGCACCATATGTGAGTACAGGCAGGACGCACTGGTCAAAGACTTTCGTCTTCAAGCTTTGCGGTTTGGGCGACGAAAAGACCTGACAAAGCTTCCGAATGCTGCCCAGCCCAACTGAATCCGCCTATCGGCTTCTTTCTCGAAGTTGTTTTTATCTAACTGCACTATCTGGCCGAGGTAGATATACTCTTGAACAACTTCAAAATCTCACCATCAACGATAATCGAATCTGGTATGACGTGACCGTTAAGATCTATTATATTATATACGATGATATTTATTGCTGACGAATGAAAAATTTAAAAGTATTGAATTTATTTTATCAATTTATTTATTAATTTTACGGATGTTATCGCATTTTATTTTAAATGATGTTTAATATTCGATGTTTCTGATGTTTTCCAGCGTTTAACGTCCCGATATCATAGTTAGTCCGGCTACCTTCAGCTTTGAAATATATTTTTATTAACAATAAGTTCCCAAGCTGATAATGGTACCACCTATCCATCTTCTCTATTGAAGTTTGTATGTTTTTTTTGTTCATTTCATTAGCCTCGCGAATATCCTCATAGGAATCGATGTTATTTAGCGAGGACTTGTGGTCTATTAAATCTGATGTAATGGCGGGGACGATCTTGAACAAGTTCACAGACTGCAGACTTCGCGGGGCGTCGGTGCTTCATGTCATCTCTGTGTTCTTTTACACGGGATTTTATTGATCTTCTTGTTTGTCCTATGTAAAAGAGACCACATTCACAATGAAGGCGTGCATACTCCTGCAACTTGTAGAGATATTACACTTGACGGTTGGTAAACATTGACTAATATTCTTCGGTGCCTTGTAGTTGGTTTTAATGGAAGCTCACTTCAAGATGTAGCCAATCTTACCTGTGATTCCTACTATATCATTAATGATCCATTGCGTCTCCATATATACCACCGCAAAATTTCTCACTGAGCTCAGTGAAACGCAGTTAATTTAATATAACAGACAGATATATTAATTTTATTATGTATTGATGCAGTAACTATTAAAAGTACCTATATTTTATAAATTTTAAATTCTATAAAGGAAACCTATAAATAATAGAGATATATCTTATTTTAAATAATATTTTGATCCAAAATATAATATTATAATTAAAGCATACTAATAATATTACATAACTTATATTTTTATAAGATCAGGGCTATCGAGCACACAGTCCACCTGATGGTAAGTGGTTGCTGTTGCCCATAGACATCTACATCTATCTTCGATTACGAATCAAAATGCAGATGCGTTGTCACCCTGAGGACTAATATGGAATGCCTCGTTTCCAGTAAAATGGGTCTCCGGTTCTCTACACTCACCATACGAAACACAAGATTAAGCTGCTTTTTATTGCTGGTATTCTGTGAAAGTATAGTCCTTCCTGGTCGAGCTGACCCATTCGTGCTAACTATAATACAAATGTATCATGGCTCTACCACGTCTAAAAGCTGAAGTGTAAGCAAGCTTGACCTAAGCAGTAATGATAAATAACTTAAGCAATATATAATAATTAATTAAAAAATTAAATGACGCCATTCTAGAATATTCTACCCAGACAATACCAGGGCGTGTCGATATTCCACAATAAAGCGATTATGCCTATATTTAAACTCTCATCATTATTTCAAAGCTTTTGTAAATACTGAATTAAAACTAAAGTGTTTATACACAGATTTCTAGAATCTCGATTAATTACTTTTGCGACTACATAATTTCCAAACAGCAAAGTCTTTAAAGTTGTCAAAGTTATAAACCAAATTTTCAAAAGTCGAATAATAATCGAATCTTTGTTTTAATTGATTTTGTTTTGGTCTAACAGCGTAATTAAGTAGGGCTTAAAATGACGCAAAATTTCAAAAGTTTTATGAATTTTTCATTTAACTTTGATTATGTTTACTTTGTGAAATTGAGTTAGGAAGAATGATACTTCGCAGAAGTTATACATAACTACATTCATGGTGTTATAGAATAATGGTGACAAGCGAGCACACTACCCACCTGATGATAAGTGAATGCTGTGGCTCATAGACATCTACATCTAGCCTCGATTAAGAATCGAAATGCACATGCGTTGGCACTCCTGAGGGCCAAGATGGAAAGCCTCGTTTTCAGTTAAAAGGGTCTCGGTTCTGCTCACCACCAGCCTAAAATAGCAGGATTAACCTGCTATTTTACGCTGGTGTTCTGTGAAACGTGATCCTTCCCGGTCGAGCCGGCCCATTCGTACTACAACTATAATAAAGCTGCAGCAAGGCTCTACCACGTCAAATAGGCATTATGGCTCCGTCTCCTCCGTCTGTTCCGTGAAAAGTATTTTTTAAATGAGGTTTTAAGATTTATACGAGATTAACCATACGTCGTCAAGTCTTACTTGGAGTCCGCATTCAATGTTACAAATACACGCGCAGTTAACCATCCACAACATCTGGATGCTTGGCGGTCTACCACTGTGCAATATACTAGGAGTTTTCTTCCTCTCACGACTTTTTGTGATATCGTTTACCACCGGCGATTTTTCCGGACCGATACGAATAAGGGACCTTGAAGGAACGAGCTTACTCCTTTTATAAGGCCTGCAATTCAAATGGCGGGGCGGTCGACACTTTCAACCGTATTTTTTTTTTCATTACAGCCTATCAAAAGCACAATGCTGAACTTGGGCTTCTCCTTAGGTTGAAAATGAAATGAGAATACTTTGGTTTTTGACGTAAGAAATTAAAATGTCCATGTCGCCAATGTGTTTTAATCTACTACCGTTTTAAAATAAAATTCCTCGGTCCGGATAAGAAACGGCGAAACAAACTTCGCAGGTATCAGATGTAATATTTTAAAACCAATGATATAATATTCTTAATCAAATTTTTTCTTTGCCAACTGTGAACTTATTTTTTGTATTAAAATATACATATATTAAATATAGCTTTCTCTTTTAAATGTCCAAAACTCACCTGCAATCCTGGTCTTGCAGTTGTTCATAGGCGGCGGTCGACACTTACTATCAGGTGGCATATTGTGTTACGTTAATTGGTGACAATCGGCGACGTATTTTAAGAACAATTATAAAATTTATCATAAAAAACGATTACACTATAAATTCAAAAGTCATGTAGAAAAACACGTTTTTAAAAAAAACTATCATCGATTTATCTTCAACGCATTCACCGATTTTGAATCACAGCAATCAACGTCGTTTTCATTTTAAGAGCTGATTAGATTTTGGAATTGATCGTTACATCTGTTTAAAAGTTATTCGAAAAAACATTATTGAAAATCGAACGCCATCAAGTTCGTTAAGTCGTTCAAAAGTTATGAGAGGTTCACACACACACAAACCGCGCGTGCACACACACACACACACACACACACACACACACACACACACACACACACACGCGCGCACGCACGCACGCACGCACACGCGCGTACTCACGAACACACACGTAGGCTCGCACGCACGCTCGCACTGCGCACACGCACACGCACACGCACATGCACATGGAAATTCACACGCACATGCACACGCACAGACACATACACACACACACACACACCTGCAATCACCTCAAACCTCAATTTTCGAAAACTGGGGTGAAACCAATAACCTCCCGATTTATTGAAAATCATTGATTTTCATAGCGGGAAGTTAAAAACTTCGGAGATAATTCATTCCACCTCTAAGTGTAGCAAAATAGGAAATTAAATTTTAATGTAAATATTTGGACGACTAATCGACCCTTTGAGCAACAAATGTGGTAAAACCAAAACGCCATTTGTTTGCGCCACGCAACTACCGCCTAATGCTTAGAAAATTTGTTAATTGTTATCTATTAAGAGTACTTGTCCATTGCCAAGTTTTCCTATCTACCGCCTTTAAGTCCAACATGTGCACTCGTGTGTTAAAACGGGTTCACAAGCTCGCAAGTTACGCAACAGATCGCACCGTTATATCTTGTTTCATCACCTAGCGCCGTGGTGTAATTTAGATTTATTTAATTTAGAACTGTACAAGAAAACAGCAATTGTATAGACATTTGCAATAACGCAATACTTTGTGAAAATCAGTGAAAGTTATTTGGGAAGACAGCTGTCACCCACCAACGTGCAACCCAGCTCAAGGAAAACGAGGCAGCTCAGCAGAGGTCCAGGTGAGTGTACATGCCTTCCTTCACGCCATTCCTGTAGCCCGAATTCAGGGAAATTTGCAGTATCGCGAAATAATGTATACAGTCCATAATCTACGTCAAATCATCGCATCACAAAATCCATAGGTTGCCTCATCCAGGCCGGGATAATTATTTTTATCCACCATTTTGGGCCTTCACGCCGGATTAATTTTTAATGATTTCAATGGTGAAAGCAATATTCAAAGATATTTCCGACATGATGCGTTAATGCCTTCTAGTTTATATTTGAGTCTTGTTGTCTGTCTTTCAATGTAATTCCACCTAAAATGTAAGTACTTTGTCAGCTGAACCTACAATTTAATTTAGGATTACCTTATATGATAGAATAAATAAAAATTTAATTATAATCTTATTCTCGAAATACTCGTAATATTTTACTAGTTTGTAACAAAATTCGATATATTGATTCAGTCATTTTTTTATTTAACTAGAAATAAGAAACGATTCCCAATTTTACAAAGACAACAAGGATCGAACAGCATGAAGATATGACGAAAAAAAAACTAAATTACAATTTTGATAAGTTCTAATTGAACGCTAATATCGATGGCAGCAAACAGAAAACAAAACAATATTAAAACTTAGCAATATTTACATTATAATTATCCTTACTATTTAAAGTAAGAAAAAAGAGATCAAAACGTTAACGATTAGGTACGGAAAACGAAGTTATTCTTCGAATTCAGCGCCATCAGCAGCTTCTGATTCTTCCATGGCGCTGCTATGCTTAATATTTTTGTAAAAATCATGGTATCTTGGTGGGATTAAATTTTGTTGACACAAAGACATTAAGTCCTTGTATTTAGCTGTAGTAATGGGTAAAGTCTCACCATAAACTTTTCCAAGTTCTTGTGTGTTATTATTGACTTGCAAAACTCGTCTGCTTGTCCTCTTGGAACTGTCAATACACATGGCTGATCTCTCATTCAAATCGTATTTATAAAATATTTTATCGGGTTGTCTGTATTCCACCACTATTTCGCGCACTTGATTCCATTTTACTTTGTCCCCATCTTCATTTTTTACCCATTTGTGATGACTAAGAGTATACTTAAAATCCAAGATATCATTTTGATTTATCTCCACAACTTCATTGGGTTGATCGTTTGTTTTACTCCAGCGTACACAGGTATACCACTCTTGCGGCGAGAAAATCATTTTATTTTTGGAGGATCTTTCAATTAATGCGTGTACGCTATAAACCTATGACCCTTTTCTAAAAATCTATGACAAATGCGAACACCAATATTTTTGGCCACATGTAAATACATAGCAAAAACGATACGGTTACGGTTATGGCCTCCGTAATTATCCGACCATAAACATATATCCTTAACTCCCTCTTGGCTTTTTCTCTTTATGTAGTTGTAGAGGCAACTGGATACTTTGACCTCCTTCTATCTGTTATCTCATCCCACATAAAGCAAATGGCTTTTTTATACCTTTATCAAAGATGGTAAAGTTATAAGCAGATAATTTTCTTTTGTAATAAAACAATTAACTTCACCATGGAGAGAGTTTAATATTTTTGAAAAGCAAATGTTGCTACTGCGATATTCGAGTGTTCTGGGATTTTGCTTATGTTCGGTTTTACAACACAAATAAGTCTACATTCATGTGGGAATTAACAACATCCCTTTACTTTCTCAATTTATTGACAATTTCTGTGAGGTTTTTTTCTTGAGCCCATGTTTTGTACATTTTGGACATGACACTGAAGTACCCTGAATAACCGGAATAATAAGTACACTGAATAACCGGTACACACTACAATGTGACAAGTGACTGATGTCTTTGTTGACGTTTCATTCATCTGTCAAAGCTCCGAAGTAAAGGCGGACAAATTCAAATGTCCGTTTCTACTGCGATGTTTTTTTTTAAATCGAGTGTAGATGTCTTCATTTACGTGCCAGATTTTCTTCATTATTTTGAAGTTTGAAATAATTTTAATACTGACTTGTATATAGGGTTGATATAAGCTCACTTTTGTAAAAAAAGCATTTTCATAAAATGTAGATGTCCGTTTCTACTTTGCTGCCATCGATATGTTTTTAGCTTCAGACGTACTGAATTTTGTTTAGGTTCTTAAGTTCAAAAAGTGTTTGATGTGTATTCATAGCTGAACCGATTTGGTCCGTACAAAGACTCCTATAGTAATCGCTTCTTTACCCTTATATTGTATATACGTGGTACAGTATTACAAAGCAAGCATTAAAATTGGCATGTCATAATAAAATTCATTTTATTGTTTTAGATATTTAAGTAAAAACGGAGAGGATGTCTTAAATAGAACCGTTGAGCATCTTTATCCGATAATTCAACGGGCAAGTAAGAACGTGCTTGGTTTAAGTTGGAGTTGGAGTGACAGTCATAAAAAGTACCTGGGTGACTTAACTTTGCTCATCGTTAAAAAATAATATAATTGTCCTAGGGATCATAACTATCTAGAAAAAATTGGTCAGATGACGTATTGTTATTAATAAAATTATAAAACGAATTTGTTAAGAGCGTGCGTGGGCAAGATAAAGAAAAAACAAACGTCGATCCGAAATCACTACAAAAAAGGTAGGCATGTAAAAGCATATTGAGCTTTGCTTGGCGAGGGCAATGCTGTTTCCATAGAAAGTATTATTTTGCAGAGCTTGGCTACTATGCCATTTAGTGATAAGGGGTGATGTACAAAATGTGTTACAAATTTTTGCACCATTGCATGCAAATTTTGGTTTTTTAATGCGTCTTCCAGAAAATATAATCAATTTTAGAAATAGATATATTACTTGAAACTAAATAATCTCTTGGATACAATTTGTCATCAAATACTTTTCACACCATAAGTATCTGTAAGCTGCCGTATATAAGATGTATTCCGTAATGTACACATTTTAAATTCAAAACAATTTCAATTCCCCGCAAACTGGTTGATTCAGGAATTCTCATAACTCCGACAAAAGAAACCAAATCTGACAAATATTTACGCAGCTTGAGAACAATAGGGGCACATCAAACGATGAGTTTTGGGAACAACTAGATTCTGCGCAGTGTTATTTACTCTTTGTTTTAAATTGAAATAAATGTTATTTCTAAATTAGCTGAAAGGCCTTGATAAAGTAAAATAAAGCTACAGCCCACATGAGTCCCACTTCTGGGCACAGGCCCCGTCTCATTTCTGAGAGAGTTTTAGGGCAAGAAATTGTCCACCGCACCGCCCTAGAAATATTTTTTAATATCTCAGGCATGCCGGTTTCCTCATGAAATTTTTCTTCATCGCCGAGCACGTGATAAGTCCACACTATGATTTTTTTATATTTACGCGAACACTACACATTGAATAAAACTATTTTTACGGACTATATCGCGTTTAATTAACTTTTTTATAAATTCCCGACGTTTCGGATGCTTTACAGCACCCATGGTCACGGGGGACTGAGGTGATTGACGTCCCGATGTCGGAGTTAACTCTGACATCCGTAAAAATAGTTTTATTTAAGTCTACACTAATAATTTTAAATACCAATTTCATTGGTGTCGGCGAGAGTCGAACTTGAGTTGCTCGCGTATTGTGAAATTTACAGCGAGTGTTTAGCCTCAGAGCTACCATGGCTCAACAAACATAATGTTAAACAAAAATACTCATTACGCCTTTTTACATTTATAAGAATGATGTATTCGTTTTTAATTAACTGTTAATAATAACCGTACTTGTAGGAATCGTTTACAGCCTTACAATGGAGCAAAGCATCGTTATTTTTTTTTCTCTCCAGCGCATGGTCCAATTTTAAAACAATATTTTTTTACCGTTACAGCTTGTCAAAGCCCACTGCTGAACATCCGCCTCCCCCATAGATTGCCTTATGAAGGGAAAATTTTCTATAGTTGATAGCGGGTTGGCGACCGCAGTTTTTAAATTTTAGTCGTTATTAGGAAGACGCTGCCCATCTCCTGATTTATTTCCCTCTATCGCCTGTTACGACACCCACGGGATGATATGGGATAGTTGATATCCTTACACATCCACTACACGGTAATATTTTCTTAATATTAAAAAAAATATTGTGTTTTCGGTATTTTACAAACCAGTGCGTGTTGCCAGTGATGAATAAGAAATTGAAACGTTTGCTCTTAGTTGTGCTAGAAATTACACTGCGGTATAAAATTCGTAACGAGAGTATCCGCAGAAATACAACACTATCTCTAATACTTGCAACTACCGCCTAACGCTTAGGAAATTTGTTAATTGTTATTCAATAAGAGTACTGTAATGTCCATTGCCAAGTTTTCCTTTCTACCGCCTTTAAGCCCAGCATGTGCACTCGTGTGTTAAAACGGGTTCATAAGCTCACAAGTTACGCAACGGATTGCACCGCTATATCTCGCTTCATCACCTCGCGCCGTGGTGTAATTTAGATATTGAACTGTGCAAAAAAACAGCAATCGTATAGAAATTTGTAATAACGTAATATTTCGTGAAAATCAGTGAAAGTTATTTGGGAAGACAGCTGTCATCCAATTAACGTGCGACGCAGCTTAAGGAGACACGAGGCAGCTCAGCGGAGGTCCAGGCGGGTGCACATGCCTTTCTTCACGCCATTCCTGTACCCCGAATTTAAGGACATTTGCAGTATCGCGAAATAAGATATATAGTCCATAATCTACGTAAAATCATCGCATCGCACAATCCATAGGTTGCCTCATCCAGGCCGGGATAATTAATTTTATCCACCATTTTTGGCCTTCTCGCCGGATTAATTTTTAATCACCAATTTACAGGGCGAGCAAAAAACAAAAATGGCTGAGTTTATTTTATAAAGCTAGCTAAAGAAATACTAAAGCTATTATATGCCACTAAAGCTTAGTATGTTTTGGTCTTCAAGTAGTTTAATTTTAAGGAACTTAAAATAACGCGGCTTGAATAGTTCCAGAAATAGTACAGCTATTACTAAAAAAAAGTTGTAACTGACTCTAACGACAAATTTTTCAGACTTTATAACTGCAGTTTTTGTTGTTAAGGCGTCAACAATGGTTTTATGGATGGGAAGTTTGTATTAAAAAACAAATGTTATCAAATGTAAGTGCAATTTACTGTAGTACATATTTTAGAAATAGACATGTTATTTGTTTTTTTTATTTTGATTGATACTACACTCGAAATAATGCACAGATATTCAGTAAATAGCTCTTTTAATGAAACTGAAATGTTCACTATGGCATCATGGCGTGTCAATATTAGGCTGGCAACCTCTGGTTCGCGGCCACTTAATAGTGTGCAGACACATGTGAGCAGTAGGTCAGTGTTGCGCTGATAACTTTGATTTTGGCGCTGGAAAATCTGGGGTTAGCGTTGTTCAATAAAACATGCGTAGAGGCAGTAGACCGTGTTGCACTATCAACTTCGGGCTCGGTGCTAAAGAAAGATGTGTTGGTGAGTTTAGTTCACTGAAGCGTATACAAAAACAGGTAAGTATTTGAGTGTTGCCATGCTGTCAACTTCAGGCCCAGAGCTATAAAGATCGTGATGAACATCATCCAAAGCTATGGCGTATGCAGATGCATGTAAGGTCGGGAAGTATTATTGGTCCGTCAATTTTAGGTCAGATGCTGGGGAGATAGCAGTAAATATTATTTGCCACGATTGATTCAAGAGTTGATGTTGGTAATTCAGTAAAAAATGGACAATCATTAATTTTAGAAGGAGTTGCATCCGGACTTTGGAAGAAGTAATTAAATCGTGATGGGCATAATATTGTGGAAGTATGTATTGGTTTTATTATCTGTTGACGCACGAGTACGTCGTTATCCAATGTCATTTATCAGGTGTTTCAACGTTACTATTTTCTATAACATTCGCGCTGACTTTAGAACTTTTGACAAGTGTTTTAGAATACAAAAAAACAATACCTCCACACTAGGATTTTTTCCTGTATCGTGGGGGCAGTTTACATACATAAATTTCACAAGGACAAATATCCAGACACGGAACAACTATTTGTAGGACATACAAATACTTGTTCCGTGCGGGATCCGAACCCTCGGCCCTTAGCGCAGCAACTCATTGCTAAGCCACTGCACCACGGAGCTGTTTTATTAGGGATGTTTTTATTGTGACATTTTTTTGATAGTTTAGCCGGTTTTTGTGACACTGCTAGTAGCACATCACTGCTAGTATACCAAAGTTGTCAGTAAAAGATGACCTGTAAAGTTAAACACAAAATTGTGAGTTATTTTCTTTACATAATGATACCGAATACATAATTTGAAAAGCCAAATTACAAGTTATGATACCTGTAGAATGAGATTTTATAGTAAAATCAATTGCACATCTTTGGAAATATAATTTCTGTAGTAAAAACCATTACGTTGCATTTAAATTAGCAGTTGTAGCAAAGGTACCAAAGGCCGTTTTTTATATTCTACTAAGCCAGCGCTTATCTACAATCCCACCCGATGGTAAGTGGTGATGTAGCCTAAGATGGTGAAGCGCACTGACTTAACAAAAGCCTATTCAATCTTGCCTTGAAGACATCCACGCTGTAATCGGACGGAAAGACAGATGCTGGCAACTTATTCCACTCCTTTGCTGTACGCATGATGAACGACGTAGCGAACCGTTTGGTTCGAATGCGTGGTAAGTCAACAACGAAAGAGTGGAGCTTGGCCAAACGTCTGGTTGTCCGATGGTGGAAGGGAGAGGGAGGAATTAAATTATGAAATTCTTGCGCACACTCTCCGAAATGTATCCTGTAGAAAACCGAAAGGCTTGCTATTTTTGTCTGTGTTCGAGGCTGGTAAGATTGGTCTTAACCAAATTCTGGTCACCAATAAGCCTCTTAGCACGCCTTTCCATTGATTCCAAGGCTGCTAGGTGGCATTTCGCAGGACCAGCCCATATATGCCAGCAATACTCCATGCATGACCGGACTTGCGCTTTATATAAAGTAAACAGCTGTCCCGGCGTGAAGTATCGCCGCACCTTTGCAAGAACTCCCAGCTTCCTTGCAGCTGCTTTGGCCTTGGACTCAATGAACCGCCCGAAGTTCAGATTTGAGGATATCTCAAACCCTAAGGTCGGTATATTCCAGTGATACATTTCGGAAAGCAGGAGCTAAGGTGAGTTGGCTCCTTTTTGCAGTGAAGAGATACGCTTGTGTTTTGGAGGCGGTGAATTTCACAACATTGGCATCGCCCCATTCGGAGACTGTCTGTAGTGTAAGATTCACACGCTCTAACATAGCTGCTCTTTCGGACTGGATTTGGTCGCGACTGGCCCGAGGACTTGGTTGGTATCTCTCCACAAATGTGCTATCGTCTGCATACCCATAGATACCGGGCATAAGCAGATCGTTTAATATGCAGCAAAAAGAGAGTTGTGGAGAGAACGGACCCCTGAGGAACACCGGCGTTAGTCGCCATAGGATCGGATTAGCAGACATTGACGACGACCCGGAGAACGTTCACGTTCACTCAGAAAGTCTTTTACCCTTTCAATCAGACCTGGGGATAAGCCGTACGCTGGAAGCTTACCCTAAAGGCTAGTGAGCCAAACTCTGTCAAAGGCCTTCGAGATATCATGGAAAACAGCAAGTGATTCCCCACTGTTCTCGAGTGCCTCGCACCATACGTGTGTGGCATACGCTAGAAGGTCCCCAGCTGACCGATTTCGGCGAAACCCATATTGCCGGTCACTAAGGAGGTCATTCTGATCTAGGTATGCCATTAAGCGGGCGTTCAATATACGCTCCATAATTTTGCAGAGTATGGAGGTAATTGAGATTGGCCGATAATTGGCAGGGTCGACATGGCTGCCTTTTTTTTTTGAACAGGCTGCACGTTGGCCAGCTTATAGGATTTTGGCACTATACCAGTCCTAAATGAGAGGCAGAACAAGCGTGTCAGCACAGGAGACAACTCAGGTGCACAAGCCTTTAGAACTATAGCTGGTATACCATCTGGTCCACTAGCTCGACGGATCCGCAGAAGAGAAACAGACCTCCCGCCAAGGATAAGATGCAAAAATGTGTCGCATCTCATCCCAATTAGCTGACTTCCGTCAGGGCTTCCGTCTGGTTAGGTTTTATCTATTTACTTAATT
The DNA here is from genome assembly GCA_029286625.1 of Parnassius orleans. Lineage (NCBI taxonomy): Eukaryota > Metazoa > Arthropoda > Insecta > Lepidoptera > Papilionidae > Parnassius > Parnassius orleans. Next base: position 67,095 of record JAGSMP010000405.1, read on the forward strand.
ATAGTTTGTAGCATTTATTTTAGTAAGTATATATTTTATTATATCGTTTATAGATTTTTACTATATAATGTTTATGTACTTAATTATTTTATATATTTTAATAAGTATTTACGCATCACATACGGACGAGAAAAGAATAGAAATATCACAACATACTAATTTTTAAAATGATAGTAGAAAAATAACTAATAATATTTAATATCTTATCAGAATTAATAGAATATTTACTGGCGATTGGATACATGGTATATAAACGTATGTACTCGTATAAGATTGACGAGGATTAAGTACATTAGGCAGCAACGACATAGTTAATGATTAACATAATTCCAGTTTATTACCTTTATTCATAAAAAGTGATGATATTAAATAGCAACTCTCCACTACGGAGCTTTCTTGCTGTTGCGTGGCTGTAGCAACAAAATTTTACTTTCTTTATGGATGGGGCATTCCGCTAAAGTCTAAGTTTACTTTTAATGGCACTAAAACGGGATGAATAAAACTTATAACACTAACAGTAATTATTAAATTATTAAAATATTTATGTTATTTTGAATGGGAAAGAGTTGATTATGGTCGAAACCACAGTTTATCTGTTCTGGTACGGACTGTATGCGAAGCTTCAGTAAAAAAATCAAAAACTATATTTTGAGATAAATATATTACAATTAATGTTTAATTTAATCCAAAGGCTCTCAAACTGGTGTAAAACTGTATTTCAGGAGCCAGTGGCTTCCCCCATAACTACTATTGCACTATTAAACCAGGCGGTCGGCGGGTCATCACCCCTTTGTTGTCGATATTCCATGCATTATATAACCAAACGATTTGCTTCGTCTTTTGTAATGCGTGCAGCAAAGGAGCGGAATAATTTACTGGCATCTGTCTGTCTTCAAGGCAAGGAAATAGGCTTTTGTAACGCTAAGACAGTGCGATTTACCATCTAGAGCTTGGTCACCACTTACTACCAGGTTGGATTGTGGCCAAACACTTATAAAAATAAAAATAAAGGTTGACTGCAGGTGTCAATGGAGTGTAGCGACTTACTATCAGGTGGATCGTAAATTCCCTTATCATTTTAGTTTTATGATAAAAAACATGTTCTTGGCGCAAACTTTGAGATATTCGGCAAGTCAGAAACACAATTCCGTAACTTTTTATCATTCGCAATGTTTCACGTATATGCTTTAAATTTTATGAGCTTTGAATTTCTCTGATGCTAAGTAACTCGTGTATCTATGAATTTATTGAATTAATAGAATGTTTGTTTATCTAACGTATGAACTGTTATGTGATACGTAGTATTAACAAATTCATAACATTATAAATTTTTTAATTTATTTTATTAAAAAAAAATTAACAATAGTAACATAAATATCTCGACCTGGCTCACATAATATACTCGTATGTGGGTTGGGGTGGTTTGCCAACAGAAATTATTTCCGCGGTCGTTTCTGTAGTTGAGTGAATCCCGGCCAACCTCTCGGGTAATCGGACTGAGAGTCAGAGTGAGAGCCGACTAAGAATCTGCGACGGACTGCTCCGGGCTCAGATGCAGAAGTTGGTACTCCTGGATACCATTCGCATTATCCGCTGATTTCCTTTTATTTTCCCCTAACCCTTGGCCATTTGATCTCCTCTGCCGAGGGCTTCTGTCTGGTTGAGATATTTATTTATTTATATATTATTACATTTATTCTTATAACCTATCGTTCTTATGTTTATAATTTTATAAGTATTTATGCATCCCAAACAAATGAGAAAACAATAAAAATATCTCGTATAATAATATTAATACTATAATAGACAAAAAATTTAAATAATACACATATTCCGATTGAGTCCTAGCCCTTGAAGAAGGAATACTGTTCAATCAATCAATATATTCTTTACTGTACACCAATCATAGATTTAGAATATACTGACGTATAGACCAACATAGTGTGCAAGGGAGAAGAAAATTCTTTATGGCAAAAATGCAAGATAGAAAAGAATACCAAATCTCATGACTCTGTAACCTATTTTGAATGACAGGTCGGCACAAGTCGGCACGCAAGAAATAGCAACTAGATATTTTGTAATTTTTTAGAGTGTAATAGTGGTTATTTTTAGTATCTTTTTTCCAAAATGGTTACTTGTTCCGTGAGTGTCTGTGGTGTTAATAATAGAAATAATGCTGATAATTGCACATTTCACAGGTAAATTCTGAAGACGTCGTGAATGTTATGACGTGTTTATTTTTGGTTAATTTTATGTTATATACTGTTTAAAATATAGAATATATTCAATTATTTTGTTAATTTTGATATTTTGCAACGAAAAAAGTCGCGTTGTTGATAATTTGCAAGAATTTGGTAAATACATTTTTATACAAAATATTTTACATGTACGCTAGGGATTGACTCAACTATATCAAAATTAATGTCGATATTTATCTTGAATGTTTATAATGAATCGATAGACTTGTCCACACAACAAGAAAATAAATCCTCGGTTTAAGTTCTAAAACGTTATTTTATTTTGCCGTTTGTCAAACAGATTCCCTTCGGATTCTATAATTAGAAAAAAATGGTTAAGGTTAATTTGATGGATTGGTTGGAATCCAAAGAAGAACTCAACGATTTTCAGCAAACATTTTCTTGAGAAGTATAAAAGAAAAAGTAGAATTAAAAAAATTTTATTAAAAGGAGTAATTTCTACATTATTTGTACCAGTAAGTATAATATTGTTATTATAAGACTTGAAAAATTTTACTTTCAAAACTTAAGATAAAAATAGAGACAAATTTTTATACATTATAAAACTGTAGTACATTAAAGATGAAAAAATCTTGAGATTATCCTCTTTAATCCATTATGAAACCAACTAAGTATCTATTCGTCAACCAAAATAAATGTATAACCTTACTTAACCAACCGCACAGACTCACGGTCACACTAGTACAATATTCATAGCATCACTCTATTTTCCCCAAGGGGTTGAGCGGAGCTTCGGATTATATTCCTAAGTCACAATGATAAAACTTTTAGCGTGGTTAGGTATAGATATTTAGGAATGCTCCTGAAGCGCCACTATACGCCCGGGCATCAGACGCGATTGTATAAATTCCATAGTATTTGATACTCACAACGCTCGATGCCCGATTCATGCTTGATGGCCGACGATATTGTGCCGAGGACTTAAATAGCGTGTTTTATCGCCTACAGAGTTAGTCTTAGAGAAGAGGAACTCGTGGTTAAGTAATATCTGCGCGGATCAATAGATCTGCGAGATTAAGTTGTACTTGCCGCGGTCAGTCCATGAATGAGCGACCATTTTCTTAACATACCGAGATTGAGAGAATAGAGAGAGCATCTGTATCCTCAGACACTTGGTGCACTTTACTCTGTTAAGATCATTATGTTTTTAAAATTCATGCAGCTAAAATATTAATAAGTTTATTATTGCTTTATACTTTTCAGTGACAGATGAAAGCTTCATGTTTATAACATGAAGCATGATGAAGCCTCATAAACATATTGGCCTTTAAACAGAGCAATCTTATTTAACTGATTCCTACAAGTTTCCTTACTTATATTATTAAGTTTACATTCATATTTAAATCGAATGTTAAAATAAACTTCTATAATGTATTTAATTAGTAATTATTAAATGTTTGTAATTATCAAAAGTAACACTTATATGAAAAATAAAGCAGTCATTATGTAATGCGTGCCCCTGTTTTTATTTCCCCTTCAAAACATTTTATAAAATATAAATAGGTATATACTTAGTTAAGTATCTACCTATTTATATTAACAATATTTTAAAAAAGAAATTCCGGGGCAACTGCCATGGCCGTAAATATTTTTCTCCAAAGATCATAGCTCGAAAATACAACTTTCCGATCTGATTTTTGGGGAGTTTTTTTTTTAAGTTTAGAGGTAGAGTCACCTGGGTTTTTATACATTTGAATTAAAATCCAACAAAAGACAGGTAGGGTCAGCTTATTCCCTGGAACATGTTATATGAATATTTTTTAATTATTTTAGAACTATCATGGTAAAAATTCAGTTAATTTTTGAAGTTATTCAATTTCGTGCACTAAACAATTTTTAAATTCTTTTTACCGCTTCTTTAACAATCATTTTTCGATAGTCCTTGTAAGTAAAATGTATATCCCTAGCTAACGCACACAATTTCCAAGTCTATGACACCAATATACATTAGAACGAGACAAAATGAAATAAATATATACAAAGTACAATAGGCGGTCTTATCGCTCTGGAAGCAATTTCTTCCAGACAACCTTTATTTAGCAAAGAACTGTTGTTTACAGCGAATTGCAAATAGGGAAGGTGTACATAAATTTGACAATCAAGTAAAAAAAATATATAAGTATATAAATACACACAAGATGATGACGGATGAGGATAGGTAGGATAGATACAATTAAGGACGGGAATTATGATGGGAAATATTAGAGTTCCAAGTAATAAGTTTTGAGTAGATTTTTGAAGGAAAAAAGGGACAGAGCACGTCAAATATATAAAAGCAAGGAGTTCCACAAGCTTACAGCTGTAACCGAAAAATATTTATTGAAGAAGGGGAATGAATGTGCTAGAATACGTAGAAAAAAATAGTTAGTGAAACGTAGATGACAATCGTGAGAGGAGAAAAAGAATTCAAAGCGGTCTTTCAGGTAATATGGAGTAGAGGAATTGAACAGTATGCTGTATAAAGCAGAAAGGATATGAGTATTTCTGCGAAGGCGAATCGGCAGCCACTTGAGACGTTTACGAAATTCTGAAATGTGATCATATTTACGGAGTGCAAATATGAATGGTAAGCATAAATTTTGAATACGCTCAAGTTTATTTAACTGCGCTTCGGTAACGTCCAGAGAGCAAACATTAGCATAGGCCAGAATAGGCAGAAGTAGTGATTGAGCAAGCGCAACTTTAGTGGCAGTAGGGAGAAAATTTCTAAGGCTCCGCAGAGAGCTTAGCGCTGCAATTATTTTCCTACTAACTTTATTAATTTTTACCACGTGCTCGGCGGTGAAGGAAAACATCGTGAGGAAACCTGCATGTCAGAGAAATAAGAAAAAAAAAATATTTCGAAGACATGTGAAGTTCGCCAACACGCATTGGGGCAGCGCGGCGGACATTTCCTTGCCCTAAAATCCTCTCAGAAATGAGAGGAGGCCTATGCCCAGCAGTGGGACGTATATAGGCTGTAACTTTAATTTTTTTTAACTTTTTTCATTAATTTGTGGAGACCATGTTAGACAGGAGTCGATATATATTCCTAGCCAGATCAGCGTTTATTGTATCAATAGCTTTCGGTAAATCATCCAGAGTAGACTGAGTGTAAATTTGGAGATCGTCGACGTGCTAGTGGTAAGAAGAAGACAGTTGATTAATTATAGAATTTATAAAAATTGCAAACAAGAGAGGAGACAACATGCCACCTTGTGGGACACCGGCAACATTAGCAGTCCAAGAGGAATACACATCCTGTACACGAATACCCTGTCGGCGTCCAAACAAGTAACTAAGAAACCAGTCAACTACAGCCGGAGATATGTTGAAAGAGCGCAATATATTTAACAAGATATCAAAATCGACTGTATTAAACGCATTGCTGAAATCTTACAAAGCCAGTATTGTCGATTTTTGATTTTCCATACCATAAAGAATGTCATCAGTAATTTGTAAAAGTGCTGTAGTCGTAATATGACCAGGGTTGAAACCGGATTTCAAAGGATTAAGGAGGTTATGTTCTCGTAGATAAGCGGTTAGTTGCTTGCACACCAGACGTTCTAACACTTTAGATAGGAAAGGAAGTACAGAAATTGGCCGGTAATCAGAAAAAACATTTTGGATTGGTCACGCCTGTTACACAGAGGGGTAGGCAGAGACTATGGACTTCCATTTGGCGCGATCCTGACACACCTCTCTCGCCTCCTCCATATCCATATACCTACGCATACACGCTCGTCGGTTAAGGGTACTCTTAATTTGGCCCAAAATTTTGATTTACTGTGTCGGTTGTGATAACAAGTAGGGTCGCTTACGCTGCAGTTCTTAGATAATTACGCAACTTACGATATATATTGATTATGTTGGTTGCTCTAAAATATAGAAAACCGTTGTGCTAACGATAAACTAAGCATTTGCTAAAACTTTCGAACTGATTGTATTTTGGCGGTAAATGTCGATGAACCGAGTCGATTATAGTTTAAAAAACGCTGTTTAGGTAAAAATATCGCTGACGATAAGTCGGCGGTAATGGCTCGTTGTGTTAGGAGACTCCATTCTTTCATAAAAGTGAAGTAACAACCTATATACGTCCCACTGCTGGGCACAGGCCTCCGCTCATTTTTGAGAGGGTTTTAGGACAAAGAAATGTCCGCCGCGCTGCTCTAATGCGTGTTGGCGAACTTCACAAGACTTCGAAGTATGTTTTCTTTTTCTTATTTCTCAGACATGCAGGTTTCCTCACCATGTTTTCCTTCACCTCTGAGCACATGGTAAATAAGCACTTAAAATTGTAACAAACAATTTCATTGGTGCCGGCAGTGATCGCTGTAAATTTCACAGTACATTGCTCGCGTACTGTGAAATCTACAGCGAGCGCTTAGCTCCTAAGATGCCACTGCTCACTCTTTCATAGCATTCACATTATTATAAGCATGACCTTTCCATAATTATAAATTATGAAAATTGAAATAGTAAAACATTCGCACCAAAAGTGCGCGCGCGACACAAGATAAACTTGATAGATATTAAATAGATTTATTAAAATTGATTCATATTTTTTTGTATTTAGAGCCTTGTACTGTAGTTCACATAGTAATGATAGTATGCATTAGAATCTGCCAAGTTGGCTGTAAAAAATTCTTAATCTTAAACAAAGACAAAATATTAATTTTAAATCTTTAAAAGCTATTAAGGCGACACATCGAAAACCGTTGAAGCGGGCTATCGCCGAACTGACCGGAGTGAAACATAATTTCTATAAAACTTCAAAAACGCCGTCATAAGGTCTAAAATTGCGTAACGCCCGCGGCGATTAAGACCGCTTAGAAATCGCTTAGAATCTTAAAATATTTAAAAAAAAAATATTGATTTAAGTAATCAAAATAATGAGCAAGTAAATTACGAATATTGATGTTATGAATGTATTTGAGTGATTCGCAAGGATATAGATTAAGTAATTTCGTTGTAATTTCAACTATAATGATTTTTAAAGGTGTTTTCGCAAATAATTATGATCGAGTCAAAATTATACAATCGTGTTTTTGAACAAGCAAATTCAAGCTAAAGACATGAATTTACCTATATCAAAATTCCAGTTTCGTTAGTCGTTTCATACTCCTATACTATTCGATGAAAGGAGGTGCATTTTTTCGCGGTGTCGCCTTAATAAAAGGTTATGCTTGCTTGTTTTGTAATTGTGTGTAACTACATAGGTATATGGTTTTCGATTGGGTATTAAAGTTTGAGTTTTACTATTAACTTTTAATAATAATTCCATCTTAATATGTAATAATATTAATAATTGCTTTATTTCACTAATAGCTTTTTACAAATAAATGTGATGTTACAAGCTAGTAAATTAGGAGCCAGGGACTTCAATAATGAAGGTGAACCTGTATCTCAGGAGACAGTCTCTTCCCCCAAAATAAATGTACAAACTAAGTAGATGTTGGCAAAAATAAACCTTAGTCCTAAATTTTAGTCCTCAGGTGTGACAACGTTTTTTGATTCTTTCTAAACTCTGCATTTTGATTCTTTATTGAAGATAGATGTAGATGTCTATGGGTCACTGCATCCAATTACCATCAGGTGCACTGTGTGCTCGTTTGTCGTAATTATAATATTTAAAAAAAAATTACCACGATGTATTTTAGTATGGTAAGTGATGTGAACCCGAGACTCTCTTTACTGGTAATAAGGCATTCTATTTTATTACTTACGTGATACATGCATCTGTATTATGCTTATTAACTGAGGATAAGATTAATTATCTTATAGGCCGCAGCATCCACTTACAATCCAGTGGACTATTTTCACCAGCCAGTTCTCACCTGATGTTAAGTGACTGAAGAACTACAACACCAGGTGAGTAATAGGTGCGTTGATGGCTTTTTAAAAAAGAGTAGGCTATTTTCTCCTAACTTGTATAGAATGAAATTAAATTTGTTTTTGATAATACAATAAAAATTAAATTTTTCTTTTTCCAGTTTTTCCCATCTTGTTGAAACTCAATATTTTTAAAACAAAGCTAGTTAGATTAATTAATTTAATTGTGCTTTTACACTTGAAAAAATATATTTGTTTTAACACAAAATTTGGAATTCTGCCTTTCTATGAAATAAAAAATTCAATCAAAAACTAAACCCGATACGAAATTATTTTTGGAAGTTATAATAAAATATTCACTTTATCAAATAAATTGAATCTATGTTCGGTATGAAATATGAATATCCGATGTGGCCAATTTCTCTTAATCGGATTCCGTTTTCGCTGACTTAGTTTCTAAGTAAGAACCAAAGACAGTATTTGTATATTCGAGGTTCTTTTGTTAAAAAGACGATATAAGATGACAAATTGGTGAATGTCAGCTTTCATTTTCGTTATAACATGGGAGTAAGACAATTTTATGTACGTGAAAGAAATCTGACAGTAATTTTTAAATAATATTCCGATAAGAAGCGGATCAGGTTTTTATCTGTATCAAAATTTAAAAATGTGTTTTATTGGCAGAATTAAAATAGGAGGAAGTACTCAATTCGTGGTTTTTAAACGTTTCACGTGGTAGAGGCACGCTCGAGTAATATTATTTTTGTAGCACAAATGGGTCGGCTCGACCGGGGAAGGACAACGCTTATTTATTTATTTATTTAATTAGTTTATTGGAGACAAAACAGAAACAAAAGTATGAATAAAATCATACAAAGTAAAATAAACAATGTTAATTACAATTTTTCCCTACAAAGTGTCTCACTGAGAACACACATCTATCAGAAGCAGATCGTAATTGGGATTGTCTGCACAACAAGCAGGGTAACAAGTCTATACTTAAATAAAAAGAAAACAATCATCTGAAATTTAAAATGTACAATACTAAATATTCTTATATATCTTATTCATATTTTTTACTAAAATACTTTTTTAATTTATTTTTAAAGGCTGAACGGGAGATAGAGAATATATCGAGGTCGTTAAGCATTTTATTGTGGAGGAGACACATTCTGTGTACTGGTGCTCTTTTACCAATTTTGGTCCTGGTTTTTGGTATATGAAATACATTTTTTGATCGTGTGTTTTTGGGTGGTATTCGAAACCTCACCTCGGACAATAATTGTGAACAATTAATCTCACCAACACAGACATTCTTAAAGGTGGTGGCATCGATTAAAGAGCGTCGGTCTTTTAATGATAGCATTTGATATTTTGTTAAGAGATTTTCATACGAATCGCGAGGTGAATGCATTCGATAGTTAACAATGCGTAAGAATTTCTTTTGGACCTTTTCTATTTTATCTTCATAACCGAGTAAAATGGAATTAAAACGGGAGACGCATATTCTAGATGAGATCTAACCAATGACTGATAAAGGCTGGTAAGAGTATCTTTGTGTTTAAATGATTTTGTTATACGTGTAACGAAGCCTAGCATTCGGTAGCATTTAATCAATATTTCTTCGATGTTCCTATCTAGTGTGAGTTTCGTATCTAAATATACTCCAATATCGCGTATACTAGATTCTGAAACGATTTTATGACCACCTAAGTAAAGATCCGCGTTTACTACATTTTTGTTCCTAGTATATGTTATGTGTTTGCAAAATTTTATTATAAGCTAAGAATAATTTATTCATTTTACAATAATCAAGTCTCTCTAAGTCGTTCTGTATTAATTTTATATCGTCAGATTTAGTAATGGCAGAGTACAATTTTAAGTCGTCAGCGTCTATCAAAAATTTACAGTGGTCAAAGCAAGTTGAAATATCATTAATAAATGGAATAAAGAGGAGTGGCCCCAGTATTGATCCCTGTGGTACGCCAGATGTTATTACAATAGGTGAGGAAATGTGTAATAACATCTGCATATATTAAGCACTACCGACTGTATGCGGTTTTGTAAGTAAGAGGCAAACCAACATAGAAGATTACCTTTGATACCATTATAGGATTTTTTTTTAAAGTAACAAGTGATCAACTTTGTCGAATGCTTTTTTAAAATCGGTATATATTGTTTAAATTTGAGATTTATAATCTAAACTATTAAAAAGAAAGTTAGTAAAAATAAGAAGATTTGTCAGTGTAGACCTGCCATTAACATTACAATTAACAAAATTGAATATATGATGGTGAATAAGTTTCTCAAATATTTTTGAATTCACTAAAAGAATAGATATTGGATGGTAATTTTCTACGTTGTTCTTAGAACCCGATTTGTGAATAGGTGTAATGTATACTTGTTTGCACTGAGTTGGAAATGTTCCAGTTTCCAAACATTTTTTAAAAATTATACTGAGCGGCATGCAAATTGTATAACAAGTGCGATTTAAAAACACTGGCTTTATTTTGTCAGGTCCAGCGCCCTTGTTTGGATCAATGTTTTTAAAGCTGTGCAACCTTCTAACTGTGTGAAACGTATGTCATGTAAGTTTATTCCAGTGAAATTATCCTCTGAGTGTTGAACTAATGTAAACGCATTGTCTGACAACGGTTCAAATACGGATTTAAAATGACGTGAGAACATTTCGGAAATTATTTTTGGATCGTCTGAAGTTTCGGTACCCAGCTTCATTACTTTAGGATATCCCGTATTTGTTTCCTTTATATTTAAAGTATATTTCCAGAAGTATTTTATGTTATCTTTTATTGAAGGCTCAACGATCTCTATATATTTATTGTAACATTTAATAAAGAGACGTTTAGCACGATTTCTTAATAGGGAGAACTCTTGATAATCACGTAACGAATTGTATGTTTTCCATCGTGCCCACATTTCAGATTTTAGTCTAAGTGTATAAATTAAGCTATTAGAGAATCACTTAGGGAATCTATTGGTTTTAATTTTGACAAGTGATACATAAGATTCAATAACATACATAATTTGGTTCTCTCACAAAATACCAGCCTAAAATAGCAGCTTAATGCTGCTGTGTTTCTTGCTAACCGAGTAAAAAGAAGTTTCTTGCTAAGAGAATAAAAAGAACCGTAGATCCTCTACGGTTCTTTTTACTCCTCGGTTAGCAACCCATCTGCATTTTGATTCTTAATCGAAGATAAATGAAAATGTCTATGAGCCACAGCATTCACTTACCATCAGGTGGACTGTTTGTGTGACTTTGTCACACTTATTCTATATATACATAATATAGCTGCGCCATGGCTCGCACAATAACTCTTGAGTTTACTAAGGAATGTCACAATTTTATATGTGGTAGAGCCTGACGCTGAAGCCACTACGGTTATAGCACGAATAGATCGGCTAGACCGGGGAAGGGCAACGCTTCCACAGAATACCAGCGTAAAACAAAAACGCTCCCACAGAATACCAGCGTAAAACAACAACGCATAATATAAATAAATTATAACTATAAGGCAAACAAAACAATGATAACAATTTACACAATACATTGAGTTGCAGCAACGAAGAGGCATCCGACTCATCATGATGCTGTAGCAGTCTTGCCACGGTGCGGCGCTGCGCTGTTATTCTGTAGGTGCCTCATATTACCGAGTATTTGTCGGACATATTAATGTCACCTTAAAGAATTTAATTAAAAAATTATAACTATTTATTACAAGTTAGTTAAAAGTAAACAAAATAAAAGAAAATTATAAACCAAATCATGATAGTAAATATTCTGTAGTACGCTTAATATTTAAACACAAAAATAATAGTAGTTGTGCATGGGCCTCGGTAGTCACATACCATCAGATAAGCTGCATGCTGGTTTGCCCCCTCTTATATAGAAAAATTAAGTCACTGATAGTTTTAATTACTTACGCAATCAATCAATTAATCGATATATACTTTATTGTACACCAATACACAATAAAACGAGACAAAATGAAATAAATGTATATATAAAGTACAATAGGCGGTCTTATCGCTCTGGAAGCGATTTCTTCCAGACAACCCTTATTCAGCACATAACTGTTGTTTACAGCGAATTGCGAATAGGGAAGTTGTACATAAAATTGATAATTAAGTTAAAAAAAATCATAAATATATAAATACACACAAGATGATAGCTATGTGGCCGTGGAAGGAAAAGGGGAGATCTCACGCCGGGCAAGGTGTTCTGCCCGGGGAGCGGCCAACGCTCCGAGTGGTAGTTTGGAGCTATTGTAAATATACTGTTTATAATTCGGAACTTTGATAGCGCGATTTAGGCTTCGATGTATTTGGCTTGTGGCGCGATGACAGCGCCGCCACATCACCCCCCTGCTCAGACCGGAGGTCGATAGTGCAGTCTAGATGTCGACGAATGGGCAAGTGCCAGGGAATTGCCTTGTAGTCTGCGGTGACTCGAGAAGAAGGCAAGTAATCTGCGAGAGTGCCGTGAAGCAGAGGCGAGCAGTAAGGCTCAGAGCCGTGCCGAACACTGTAGCGCAGAGAGTAGCTTGAAGGAACAGGAAGCATTATTATAGTGCTGCGATGAACCTTTGTAAAGCTAGATGGCTTGCAGGATGTGAAGACTGAATATTTGCTCGGGAGCGAATGAATGGGGTACTTGAGAACGATGACGAGGATTTGAAGTTGTAGTTTCTGAAGGTTGTTGGTTGCGTGTTCATATCACGTCAGGGTCACCACTGTGGCCGTGGAAGGAAAAGGGGAGATCTCACGCCGGGCAAGGTGTTCTGCCCGGGGAGCGGCCAACGCTCCGAGTGGTAGTTTGGAGCTATTGTAAATATACTGTTTTTAATTCGGAACTTTGATAGCGCGATTTAGGCTATATGCGTATTTATAAATATATACATACGAACATAGCTACATTAAAATTACTTGAATTAGAGGATAATTTAAATTATACTAAGATTTCTTTTAAGTAAATAACCTTAGTTACTTTATTAAAATACTTTTAGATATTGCTATTCTGTTTTGCAATATTAAAATACGATTATAATTAAGAAAAATTTAATATTTCTTTACATCGGAAATGTAAACAAAATTATCGTACGTCTTTACATAATTACTTTTTCATTGTTCTAAGTAACTTAGTAGTACGATTTCGGATGTGAAAAATTGCTTCTTTTCGACTGCTCAACGTGTGAATGGCCTATAATTTATTAAAGGCTACTTCGCTTAGGTGCTGTTGACCTTATTCCTTGGGCTTTCTTTGAATAGATAATAAATAGTGTCGAGTCTTTTGTATTGCGTTGAAAGAAATTCTTGTACATACTCACAGTTAATTTAATTTAATATGACATTAATTGGTATAGAACTAAAAGCACGCATTATTTTAAATTGATATGTTCATCTATGAAAGAAATAATCTTATAAGTTTTTTTTTTGTTACAAACCTCATAACGCGAAGCGTTATTACGTAGTAAATTACTCTCAACACGTCAAGGTCAAGCAATTTTGTGGTCTGAAAATGCATCTTTCATAATCATATTGCACTTATACGATAATATGAGTAGCCGTATATCATGAAAATACTCTAATTTATACATCTTATATTTTCTAAAAACTCATTTTATATTACTACTTTGATAAATAACGGTTTGAAAAAAAATTACGTGGACGTCTGGATGTTGATTTCGTATGTGGTCACGATAACTCCCGAAAAAATTGACGTATCGAGACCGGGTTTTTTTATTAGCTTCAGAATTACATCAACTGGTTCCCTATTTCATATCAATAGCCTATTAAGCTTTAAAAGTTTTATAAGTTTTATTATTATTAAAAATTTATAGGCACTTTAATTTTTTTATTTAGTCCTTGATAGACAAAGGACAAATGTACCATACAGCCTATATCGATTTTATACTTTGTGTAATCGATTTATTTTGATAACTTATTTCTTTCATCAAAACTAAATGAAACGCTAATGAGGCACTAGAATCTATTATGTCAAAAGATCATAACTTTATTACTGACGAATGAAGAACTAAAATATATTTAATTTATTTTATCTACTTATTTACTTATTTTATTTTTCTGGTGTTTCAAGGCGTTTGACGTCACGATATCATAGTAAGCCGGCGGCTACCTTCAGCTTTTAAATATTAATTTTTAATTGAAGTTTTGCAGTGGTATACTTTAGATAAAAGTAGTGGGTTTGGATAAAATTTTATTAATAATATGTTCCCAAGCTGATGATGGTAGCACCTATCCATCTTCTCTATTGAAGTTTGTATGTTTTTTTTTTAAATCATATCAACACCTTGCGAATCAACCTTGTTAGGAATCGGTGTTCTTTCGCAAGTACTTGTGGTCTATCAAATCTGATGTAATGGCGGGGACGATGTTGAACAAGTTCACAAACTGCAGACTTCACGGAGCGTCGGTGCTTCACGTCCGCTATATGTTCTTTTAAGCGAGATTTTATAGATTTTCTTGTTTGTCCTATGTAAGAGAGACCACATTCAGAATAAAGCGTGCATACACCTGTAACTTTTAGAGAGATATTACACTTGACGGATGGTAAACATTGACAAATATTCTTCGGAGATTCCTACTACATCATTAATTGATCCATACGTCCACATATACCCCCACATACCACAAATTCCTTTCTATATAGTGCATCTTCGATTACGAATCAAAACGCAGATGCGTTGTCACCCCTAAGAATTAAGATGGAATGCCTCGTTTCCAGTAAAATGGGTCTCCGGTTCTCTACACTCGCCACACGAAACACAGCAGCATTAAACTGCTATTTTACACTGGTATTCTGTCACAGCGTAGTCCTTCCATGGTCGAGCCGACCCATTCGTGCCACAACTATAATACAAATGTAGCATGGCTCTACCACGTCTAAAAGCTGAAGTCTAAGCTTTTAAGCATGACCTAAGCTATCTTTTGAGAAATTGAATAATTGATATCATAAACGGTCATTAATAATGTCACAAAAAAACTATTGGTAAATCCAATTGTGCATGTCCTAAGCGCATTAAAAAAATTATTATTATTTAATTTTAAAGAAGTTTAAATACACACAAGTTCTCACTAATAACCTTATTATTATACTTCCAATTTTCCAATAATTTTATTAATTAAAAAATGTTTTGAAAATCCAAAAGTGCACGACTCATAATACTCATATGATCGTCATATCATCATTCAGGTCACTCCATAAAGTCCAAGACGTATTTATGTATAAATATACTTAAATATATACGTCCTACTTACTTTTAGTACGTATTTTACTCTGTGCTTTTAAAATATTGTAATAAAAATCTGTGATTATTATATATCAAGTATGTATCAAATTTGGTTTTTCGAATATTTTGTATTTGTACAGCGATCTCCTTTTTGAGCCGCTGCAAACAACCGATACAGTATCCACTCATGACGAGGCTGATGTGAGTGAGTGAGGCAGTCTATTTAGTAAAATAAATTATTACAAGGCTGCTCAAAACACCGAAAATTTTGTGATTTCTACGCCGAAAAAAATTAATTATAACTAAACAAAAGAAAATTCAACTGCCATTTACATTCCATGGCTTCCCACATTATAGATGAAGATATTAAAAAATAGATTGAGTTAAACAATTGATATTTTTAAAAGTTATCGTGTTTACCACTCCATGCGGACTTGATAAATCCACACCATAAGCTACTAAAACCACTTATTTATTGAAAAATTAGCAATTAAACGATTAAAAAAAAATAAGTTCAACAATCATTTATCTTTCTGATGCTTTTTATATCAGTTTTATGTTCAATATGATTGTTAGATACGATTTTATGCGACAAAACGTTGGAATCTTGATTTTTAGGCGCTATTAGAACATATCTACGCGCTTTGCGCTTAAGGCATGCAAAACTTAAATGACGTCACTCTAGAATATCCTACCCAGGCAAAATCAGGGCGGGTCGATATCCCACAATAATGCGATTATGCCTATATTTAATCTTTCATCATGGTCTCAAAGCTTTTGTAAATACTGAATTAAAACTAAATTGTTTATACAGAGATTTCTTGAATCTCGATTAATTTTTTTGCGACTACACGGCATAATTTCCAAACAGCAAAGTCTTTGAAGTTGTCGAAGTTATAAACCGAATTTTCAAGGAAGTCGAATAATAATCGAATCTTTGTTTTAATTGATTTTGTTTTGGTCTTACAGCGTAAACAAGGAGGGCTTAAAATGACGCAGAATTTCAAAAGTTTTATGAATCTTTCATTTAACTTTGATCATGTTTACTTTGTGAAATTGCGTAAGGAAGAATGATACTTCGCAGAAGTTATACATAACTACATCCATGGTGTTATAGGATAAGGGTGACAAGCGGATACACACAGCCCACCTGATGGTTAGTGAATGCTGTGGCTCATAGACATCTACATCTAGCCTCGATTAAGAATCGAAATGCACATGCGTTGGCACTCCTGAGGGCCAAGATGGAAAGCCTCGTTTTCAGTAAAAAGGGGTCTCCAGTTCTCTACACTCACCACCAGCCTAAACTAGCAGGATTAACCTGCTATTTTACGCTGGTGTTCTGTGAGAGCGTGGTCCTTCCAGGGTCGAGCCGGCATATTCGTACTACAACTATAATAAAGCTGCAGCATGGCTCTACCACGTCAAAAAAGCGTCATGGTGCTACCAAATCTGGTCCGTGAAAAGTATTTTTTAAATGAGATTTTTAAGATCTATACGAGTTTTACCATACGTTGTCAAGTCTTACTTGGAGTCCGCATCCGAAGTTACAAATACATGCGGGCAGTTAACCATCCACACCATCTGGATGCTTGGCGGTTTACCACTGTCCAATTTACTAGGAGTTTTCTTCCTCTCACGACTTTTTGTGATATCGTTTACCACCGGCGATTTTTCTGGACCGATATGAATAAGGGACCTTGAAGGAACGAGCTTACTCCTTTTTATAAGGCCGGCAATGCACCTGCAATTCCCCTGGTGTTGCAGTTGTTCGTGGACGGCACGGTGGTAGATACTTTCCATCAGGTGAGCTGTATACTCGTTTGCCCCCTCTTCTATGAAAAAAAAACGCGAATACTACACAGTGAAAAAAACTAATTTAACTGTTTTAGCCGCATTTTTTTTATTTATTACAACCTATCAAAAGCACACTGCTGAACTTAGGCCTTCCACTTAGGTTGATAATGAAATGAAAATACTTTATTTTTCGACGTAAGAAATTAAAATATTTATTTATTTATTTAAAAACTTTATTGTTCAAACCAATAAAAAGGTTACAAAGGACGGACTTAATGCCAGTTAGTATTCTCTTCCAGTCAACCCATGGCGTGGTGAGAAATTAGTGTTACACTTAAAAATAAGGCTTAAAAATTACACAAATGCATATTGTATTCATATGCATTTGTGTACAACAAATACATAATAATCCATATATAACAATTATCCTTAATACATATATACATATACACACACCCATAAATACGTACTTAAATACATATATACATATACACACGCATAAATACATAAATACATATATGCATACATACATAATATGTCTGGATAAAGGTAGGAATATTGATATTATGCTGACGACATTGTTTTTGAGAGATGTTCCCGAACCAATCTTTTGAAGGCTATCTTGTTTGGTGCTTTCCTAATGTCTACAGGTAAGGAGTTCCAGAGTAGTGTAGCCTGAAATAATTAAAAGAATTGCCTATAAAGGCAGTAAAATGGAGTGGAACTGAAATCTTCAGATTAGTTGAAGAGCGAAGTACCTTGTTGTGGTTGGAGGAAAGGTATTGAAATTTTTCATTAAGGTAGGAAGGGGAGGACAAATCATTTAAAATGGAGTAGAGAACAGACAATATTCTGGAAGTGCGCCTTTCTCGGATAGTTAGCAATTTAAGGCAAATACGAAATTGAGAAATATGCTCATATTTTCTGAGTAACAAACATCTGCATAATCATCGATGTCGCCAATGTGTTTTTTTTAATCTACTACCGTTTTAATATAAGATTCCTCGGTCGTAAAAAACGGCGAATGAAACTTCGCAGGTATCAGGTGTCATTTTTTTAAAACCAATTATATAATATTCCTACAAAATTTTTTTTTTCTTCGCCAATTAAGAACTTATTTTGATGATTTATAATTAAAAAGGATATAAACATATTATATTTAGCTTACTCTTTTTTAAAAGGTCGACAACGCACCTGCAATTCCCCTGGTGTTGCAGTTGTTCATGGGTGGCGGTCGACACTTACCATCAGGTGAGCCGCATGCTCGTTTGGCCCCTCTTCTTTATTCAAAAAAAAATTCAGAGATGGTTTCGAATAATTTGGAAAAAACATTCCACCCTTAAGAGTGACATAATAGGAAATGACGTTTTTTACTGTAAATATTTGGATGACGAATTAGCGCGGCGGTCTAATTTCTCCATAACCCTTTATATGTGAAAGAAGGCCTGTGCCCAGCATAGGAAATATAGACGGGTAGTTTTAATTTCAACTGTTCACGTTTTTGTATTATTCTAATTTGAATAGACCTACTTGGTATATGGAAATTGCAATTAAATTACGCTTGGTGCATCTCACAATGTTACTCGTTTTCCTTTATTCTCTCCCTCGGCATTGCAGTGCACCACAAATGAGGTGCCTGGGACTTTCATAATAAAAGAACGTTGGATAGAAAACTTTGAATTCCTCTGACGAGTTATGGTAGCAGTTTATAAGTAGTGCGCCGCATAAATATTTTTCATAACTATAAATAACACAATTATTATAAAATTTTAACTGAATATTAAAATCACAGTGTCAATAATATAAAGTAATTATATTATGAATTAGCGACCCACCCCGGCTTCATGTGGATAGGATTAATTAATGTGGCGTTATTTAGATTTAATATAACCGAAGACCATTTATTTTATTAATTTTTCGTCTTTTCAAAAGAAAAAAACATCTTCAAGTTTTCGGATAAAATATAGCCTAGATCTCTCTTGGTATTGTTCTCTATCTCTTTGTAAAGTTCATCACATCACACAGACAAACATTTTAAAAAGTAGTTGTTTATCTCTTAATAGCATGAAAATAAACTCCTGAGCCATTTTATTTAAATGTATACTTTGAAAGTGAACCTAACAGCCTATAAAATTAACCAAAACTTATTTTTAAACAAACTTCCAAAACGGTTATTAATTTGACTGTATTTTTGTGTACTATGTTACGTGATAGAAAAGTAATAAGAATTAAAATGTAGAATCCAGTAATCTAGTGGTGGATAGATGTAGGTGTCCATGGACCACAGCATCCACTTACCATCAGGTGGACTATGTTTCGTTTTTCATCCCTACTAACTGATTTAATGATTCTTTCTTATTAAATAGTCTTTATCTCTAGGATGAAATTATAAGAAAGAAAAACTGTCCCTAAGAATGGAAAATTTTTAATTTCCCGCTAATAAATAAATAAATAAAATAATTTTCAAAAGAAGGAAGTTATACATGTCAGTCCGATTTTGAGAATGCGAGTTTTGTGTGTGTGTGTGTGTGTGTGTGTGTGTGTGTGTGTGTGTGTGTGTGTGTGTGTGTGTGCGTGCGTGTGTGTGTGTGTGTGTGTGTGTGTGTGTGTGTGTGTGTGTGTGTGTGAATTTATGAATGTAAATAAAATGTTGTCGTACGATATCTTTAGAACGAATCAACCCATCGAGATGGGCGACACTGCGTTCGAAATTGTTCATTGAGACTTCGCGCTGATTAAATTTTCAAGTCAATCGGTCGAGCCGTTTTGATTAATAAATCCCAGACATAAGAAACACTTTTTTGTACTTAAAAAACTGCGTCGAATGCTGCCAAGCAAGTCAAAATCGAACGACGCGTTCAAAAATTATTGCCATTTAAAAATTTCTAAATAACCGTTCGCGCTCCAGCGGAAAGCGAAAAGTCGCAGGGATGGCCTGCAGGTTCAACCGTTTTTCTGATTTTTTATATTAATGTTACTCTTAAGCGATATTTTAGTTGTTACCTTGACATAGTGAATATTACTTAGTCCACCCAAAAGTGTCAAATAATTTACTTAAAAATTTTAAAATCAGACTTCGAAAAGTGAAAATAATAATATAACTTCCTCATTTTCATTATAGTATGTATCTCATGCTGGTTTGTAAATGATTTTTTTTTTGCCAAAACGCATGTTGATGTAGACTTGCCGGCGTTCATAGGCTAAAACTATTGATTTTACAAAAGGTTATGACATAATTTATTGTTGGGAAAGAGGGTAAAAAAATAAAAGTAAATACGAACAAATTCAGGTAGATCGTTAATCTCCCACTTGTTCTAGCAATATAAAGTATCGCGCAGGCAACCAAGAGAGATCAGTCGGTAATTCTACGAGTCTCACTGTCATTACTATGCTCGTTGGGGTATTCTACTAGTGTAGGCAAGGAAGATCGTGTTGCTGAGAGACTACCCAGTGTCACATTGAGATGGGTAGTGATGCTGTTGGTTTGCATACTTTGGTGTTATCATGTAATTGGGCCCTGATAGTAAGCAGGGTTTGTTACCGGGTAGTGTACTTTTATTTAAATAATTTTGAGAATAATTTCTAACATCAGAAGTGGGATAATTTCTTACATTATAGTGAATTTTCTCTAGTTTAATTTATTGTATAAATGTTTTATCTTAAAATGAGTCGGAAAGGCAATATTGTCAAAAAACTATTTTTAAGCGCTATTTTTCCAATATGTGACGGTGACGCGAGCGGCAAAGATACGAGGTGGCAAAGTAGAAATTCGGAAAGGCACATCGAAATCTATAAAACTACCAATTGTAATAACTCCCGGAAATCTTTCCAGGTAAAACTACTAAGTGAATTTACTATGATTCGGGCTTCATTATCACTATCACTACAGCCCATCACAAGTTCACTGCTGAACGTAGCCCTTGAAAAGGCTATAGGCCTGGTAAAATATACCCCATATTTTCCATAGTTGACACCATTGGCAGGCGGGTTGGCAACCGCATATTTTTATTATTTTGAGTTGTTATCAGAAAGTTACTATGTAGTGGCGGTGTAAGTATATATACACTACCCCATATCATTTCGGGCGTGTCGTAAGAGGTGACAGAAGGAAACAAATCAGGAGATGGGCAACACCGTCTTCCTAATAACGACTAAAAATAAAAAAAAACTGCGATTGCAAAAAAAAATATAAAAAACGATGGTGCTGATATTCTCCTCTGTCATTTTTGGTTTCAATATAGAACCTTAATAGCGTTTTCCAACGTTTGGGTCTTAACATATATTAAAAGAAACAATGCCTTTGTAAATAATACATAAAAAAAACATTGAGAAACTTTAAATGATACCAAACAACGTTCAAATTGAGATAAAAATGTATACAAGGGTTAGAGAAGCTATTTTTCGATTTCACGGTACTTGGAAGGGATTGAAAGGACGAGTATCGTTTTATTGTACTTATTCTTCTAACAATAACGAAATCGGATAATATCACAATATCTTAACTAAATTAAAAAAAAAAAATTATCATTTTACGTCCACCTCTCTTATTCCGTATTTTTATTCGGTACTGTGTAAAAGTTAGAGGGAATAAACATTAAAATATTTCAAGAAACCATATTAAGCGGCTAATGCAATCTGTTCATCCATTCATTCATTACTGCCAATTATAAAACAAAATAGTTGCCACGCAGGCGCGGAAGCTGTTGAAGTTATTTTTAATTATTTTGAGCTGTTATTACGAACATGCTACCGCTGATCTCCTGTTTAATTTCCTAATGCTTCATTACACGACGAACTACGGCCTATGTTCTGCAACGATATGAGTGGTAGAGCCATGTTGCGGCTATATTATAGTTATGGTATAGGTCGGTTCGGCCGGGGAAGGACCACACTCTCACAGAATATTAGCGTAAAATAGCAGCATAATGCTGCTGTTTCGTATGGTGAGTGTAGAGAACCGGAGACCCTTTTTACTGGAAATGAGGCATTCCATCTTAGTCCTCTGGGATGACAACGCATCTGCATTTTGATTCTTAATCGTGGACAGACGTAGATGTCTATGGGCCACAGCATTCACTTACACATCACGCTTATTCTATAAAAAAAAACTTTAGAATCTATTTCGATGAAAATATTTTTTTAAATTTTTTTGGTGTCGGCTTTTACATTTCATTAAAAAATAAAAACTTATCCTTTTTAGTAGACAAAGAAATATCACAAGTTCAAGACATTTTTTAATAGAGTTTTTATAGAATTTTAATAGACTAGAAAAACCTAAACATGGATCCTAAGCTGATTATTTTATTTTATCCTGGTGATCCCTACCAAGATACTAGGATAAAGTTATTAATTTATTGTATTGTCAACGGTTCTTGATACGAGTGCAAATTTTCAAGTCAACAGTTCGTCTAAAAGTTGGTTAAAATTATATTAAAATATTCCGTTAGATAGATAGATAGATACACGCGAAGCTAATAGAAGCGTGTTAATATTTTATCCTGGTGATCCTGATCAAGATAATAAGATAAAGTTAGTTTTATTGTAATCGGTCCTTGATACGAGTGCAAATTTTCAAGTCACTAGGCCGTCTAATAGTTGGTGAAACTTACATGAAAAGATTCCGTTACATAGATAGATGGATAGATACACGCGAAACTAATAACAGCATGTTAGACAGAGGGAAACAAATCAGGAGATGAGCATCAGCGTTTTCCTAATAACATCTAAAAACTAAAAAACTGCGGTTGCCTGCTAAGTGTGCCAACTATGGCAAATATCTCTCCAATGAAGCAATAATTTAAAAAAAAATAAAAAATGAAGTAATCATTGGGGTAGGCTTATGATCAGCAGCGGATTCTTAATGGACTGTAGTGGGAACAAACGTACAAAAAACATAGAAATTAATACTTCCTTTTTTGAAATCGCTGAAAAAACTACAGTTCCGTCACCCCTTAGGGCAAAGATGAATTAATGTTAATGTGAATAAACTGGCTCTATATACCTTAAAAAATAACAGAATCTAAATATAAAATCTCACAGATAATGTGTTATATACTTTTATGTATGTTATTTAAGTTATGCATGCAAAATAAAAATTATTTAACCTACTTAAAAAGGGAAGAGATTTTCAGTTTGACTGTGTTTTTCTGTTTGCATGGTCTCTCATATATAAGGTCTCTAAATGTGAACCGGTATTAAAGATTCTTATTTTATTAATTAGGCTTTATCTCAAGGGTAGTCCAATTTAAATTTAAAGACACCATTCCTCCCCGAAGACGGAAAAATAGGTGTGAATTTTAATACAACTATTTAGATTTTAGACAACATACTCTCGGTTACCTTGGGCCAAATAAAGAAGTCAAAACTGAATTAAAAAATAAAAAGAAAAAAATATTTTTCACCTCATTTTATAACTCTTAAAGTAATAGAAGAAAAACGGCCCCGAAAAGTACTCGAAAAAAGAACTACATTTACACATACATATAATTAAATAATTTAGCCACATCATCTTAATTTTTCCTAAATTTATTGTTCTATGCATTTAAACGAGCAAAATTTATTTATTTGTTTGTAAGTATGTAATAGGCTTCATGAAAACGGCTCGTACCATCTTCACGATAAATTTAGTTAAATTTAGTTCTGAAATTTAGTTAGATAATGTTTTTCTTAACAAGTTTTTCTAGATTGGTGTAAACTGTAATTATATTTTTTGTAACTTTTAAATAAAAATTTTAAAGCTTTTTTTTAATTAAGTTTTAATTGATTAGAGTGATATTGAAAGTGATTAAATAAAATTTTTAGACCTAACCAAGTATTGACGGTGTAAGAACCCACTAACCCATATCGTCCCGTGGGTATCATAAGAAGCGACAGAGAAAAACCGAAACAGGAGATGGACAGCAGCATCTACCTGATAATAACTCAAAATTATTAAAAAAAACTGCCATTGCTTATCTACCTGCCAAGCGTGGCATCTGTGGGAAAATCCCTTCTATGAGGCAATGTCTCATACATTGGGGGCTTGTATTAAGGCTGGGTGTTCCTGTTTTTGTCCGTTTTAAAATTGATTTTTGATAGGCAAATTATTAAATTTAGAATCTTAAAAAAATATTTATTTTAGATACATTCTTTTTCCTTACGATGCATCCGATTAGTACACAATACAATACAATTTTCTCGATGGAAAAAATTACCGAACTACGTTCGATTTAAAGTTTTTTTACAAACCAAATTTAATTTTAAACAAGCACTCATACTCCTTTTTTTCTATAAAAAATATCAATTTATAGGTAATTCATTTTGGAATCGTTTCTACCCAAACGTTTTTTTTTTCATTATATTTACTAACAAAAAATATCGATTATTCAAGTGATTTTCGATCCGCGCGTCGCTTGCCAGTGTCCCGCGGGACGTTGCCGAGATATGACATGAGCCAAATTTTTGCGAGGGCGGTTCTCTTCTGCTACGTAAATAATATTATTTAGGAAGTAAAATAAATTGTAAACAACTATAGTTTTATGGAACTTATATATACTATAGTTAAGCTCATGTTTGTGTGTTTATTTCTCATTGTGTATAACTTTAAAACAAATTTTTGTGATTATTTTGTAAAAAAATCACGATCATATGCGCGGCCCGACTCGATTTTTGCGACGACCGCCTGTAAATATCTAATGCGCTTGGAACACCCAGCCTTAACTGGACTTTTATATGCTGTAATGGATGGATAATGAAAGTATTTTAGAACATCTAAATATTATTATATCAACGATACGCATAATAATGATGACAACAAAGATTATGTGTAGATGCAATATGGTAGCAGCGTAATAGAATTTAGCACCCCATTAACTCCCGTGGGTGGTGTAAGGGCCGACTATGGGGAAAACCAGATAAATCGTTTGGCTTCCGCATAGGGTGAAACCATTTCGTTTACTTTAGATATAAATTCTTGCCGACAACGTGCAGCAGCGTTAATGGTGCGAGACTTTTGGTACTGCCATTTTAATCTGCTTGCCAAGCGTGACTATTGAAGAAAATCCTCCCGGAACGTACTCATGGACATACAACGCGAAAGAACCATGTCCAAAAGCTAACTTTTTTATAGAATAAGGGTGAGAAACGAGCACAGAGTACACCTTATGGTAAATGGTTGTTGTGGGCCATAGACATAGATATCATCTACATATTGATACGTTGTCACCTCTAAAGACTAAAATGGAATGCTTACCAATAAAAAGGATCACCGATTCTCTACACTCACCATACCAAACACAGCAGCATAAGCTACTATTTTACGCTGGTATTCTGTGAGAGCGTGATCTTTCCCCGGTTGAATCGACCCATTCGTGTTACAACTATAATACCGCCACGTATAAATGTTTTTAGGGACCGATATAAATAAAGATGAAAACAAGATTATCTTAATGAAAATATGTAAAAATACAGGTTAAATAATATGTTAGGCACACAAAGTAAAGTGGATTGTCCCAGTTCTTTTCCATGAAATCTCGCTTAGATTTCTTTTTGTAACACAAAAATTTATTGTTCAAAGTTGTCGTACTAATAATAATAGTAACAGTTTTATACCTACAGCTATTAAACAATCAAAAAGTATTCTGAAAACAATTATTTAGATTTATTCAAATCTACTCTCACTAAAGAGATGTTTTTCCTATAATGTAGGACACAAATACGACGGCAAAAATACTACATTATTTTGAATGAAACAAATTTTGCATATTTTTTGTTCTAGATTTAAATATTGTAATTTTTCATTTTAATTTTTATTTAAATTAGTCGGATGTGATAAACGTCTTTCGGTATTCAATTTTAACGGTATTAAGAAGGTCGATCCACTTTCCTCAATAAATATTCTTTGTTGATCGACGGAATTGTATTTTGGACAGTTTATTACCAACATAGGTTACATCAACAAAAACAAAACTGAAAACCTTGTTTAAATATAATCATTTTTATAGAAAAAGGGCGACAATCGAGCACTTGAGGGTGAGTGGTTGCTATGGCCCATAGACATCTACATCAGTCTTCTATTGGGACTGGGACTAGGATTAGGAATAAGATGGTATGATTCGTTTTTTGTAAGGTCTCAGGTTCTTCACAGTCACCAATCGAAACACAACAGTAAGCTGCTATTTTACGCTGGTAATCTGTGAAAGCGTGGTCCTTCCCCGGTCGAACCGACCCATTCGTACTGTTGCTATAAAATAGCTATAGTGTGGCTCTACCACGTTTGAGTTTGAGTTTGAATCTTATTGTGAATTCTTTAACAAAATGTATTTGTTACTGGAACGAGAATTTCTACGAATTAGAATTCAGTTTATGCATAAGTGGGTTAATCTCTTATAATCTGAGTCGGCGGAATCCCAGGTGGTGCAATATCAGTTATTAGAATTTTTCTGTCAAGAAATTCTCAATAGCAGCCCGTAGTTAGGAAGTTGGCGGTATTTCACCCGCATGTCTCGGAAGGAACGTAAAGACGTTGGTTCAGCGCCTGATGTTTCTCCGGTCGTATCGTCTCCGCAAAATTTGACATTTGCGATCAAATTCCATACTTTACATTTTAGTTCGCATATTTCCGCGGAACTACTTTTGTGAAACAGATTATAGAAAAAACCTAGGACAATTTTTTTTTTGTAGTAATGCCGTATGTTTCTTATTAAGAGGAGATTGTGCTTTACCTATAATAACCTTCTGTTATTATTTTAATTTAAAATATGTCATGTTTTTTTTTACTTTTCTCATTGGAGGGTACGACAGTGATGCAACGTCTATCCTTTTGGAATCTTGATGGTTTAAAAACCGCGTTCATCTCTTTTCGTGAAAGCGTAAGAATCCACTACTCCATATCATGGGTCGTAAAAGGTGACAGACAACATCTTCCAGATAACATGTCATCAATAATAATTAAAAAAAAAAAACTGCGTTTACCATCCTGCCTGCCAAGCGTAGTTTGTCTTTTAACTTCACTTCACTTATTATATTAATCCAAAATATTTAAAACATCTAAGATAGAATGCCTCTTTTCCAGTGAAAAGGGTTTCCGGTTCCCTACACTTACCGTACGAAACACAGCAGTATTCTGTGAGAGCGTGGTTTTTGCCCAGTCGATGTATCGCTGTTCTATTCACGTGGAGATTCAGAAAAAGAAGTGATGTTAGTCCGAAAGAGGATTCTTTTTCTTCTTTTCGGGGCGAGAAAAGAGCCGATTCAGTAAGGCGGCTGGCTGTTTTGAGAGAGAAAAAAGAGCAGGCAAAGTTGGCGGAGAACTGAAGCAAAAAGGTGTTCAACGAACCGTATTTATGACAAGTATATAGGATATATTGAGTTTCTGCGCTGAAGAAGTTAAAATACGATAATATTATTCAATGTTATCGAATCTCATAAACAACGTAATCCTAGAACAAAAATATTACTCATTACTTTTAGATGTTGGAACTTTTCTTAGTGCATTTAAGAGATAAAGTTTTCTATTGTCAACAAATAACAAGTAAAAACAACTTTTAAATATCAGTGATATTAATGCTGTCTTTATTGTATAGTATAAAAATTGAGACGAAAGTTTGATTATACGTAATCTAATACAAAATAAATAAAGAAAGAAATTAGCAAGGTGCGTGTTTCACGCTTCTCTCCAGTCTCTAGGTCATCTGATCATATCATTGCAGTGGGTCATTCAAGCAATTTTTGCTCTTTTTAGCTGAATTCAAAAAGGAGGGTGTTCTCGATTCGTATGTGTTTTTGTAGGAGTACGTATGCTATGTATGACGCAGATGGCTCAGGACCGTGCTTTGTGGCATTCCTAGAGCGAGGCCTATGTTCAGCAGTGGACTAGTGAAGGGCTTTAATGATGATGATGATGATGAATGTTATCGATTTTACTATTTCAATTTTTATCCGACTTCTAATTGTTTTAACCAGAGTGATTATTTTTTCAGTCCAGTTTTGAACTAGTTTAAATAAAAATGCTAACGTAAAACTTGGTCACTGCAGATTTTTATCACTTTAGATTTTCCTTAAATTTAATCAAGCTTCAAATAATTTTTGAACCGATGAATATTCCATAGCATTAAACTGCTATTTTACTCTAGTATTAGGTGAATGCGTGATCCTTCCCCGGTCGACTAATCGAGCTACAACCATATTATAGCTACAGTGAGGCTATACCACGTACGTATTTAGAATTTTAAAATAACTTAAACAACATACATTGTATATGTGCTACAACTTCAAGCTATGATAATCCTAATGAAAATACTAGGTCACAGTCATGAAGTTATTGTATTGTCATCGGTTCCTAATACGTCTGCAAAATTTGAGATTTTCCCGACGTCCCAAAACGGATGAAAATTGATTTAGCAATACCATTACATACATGCATACATGTATACGTACATCCAGGTCCACTTATATCCGAGAGCAGTTTTGGGACATGGTAAGGATGGTGTTGATGAAATGTAAGGTAAATGAAGATATTATTATGTTAGGAGATTTTAATGGAAGGGTTGGGGTGAAGAGGTCTGGTTATGAAAGGATATTAGGAACGTTTGGCGATGAAAGTATAAATGAGAATATTTTTGTGACAAACACTTTCTTTCGCCATAAGAAAATTCACATGTATACATGGGAAAGAGGTGATGATGAAAGAATGAGAAGCGCAGTGGTAGATACAAGGCTTTACCGGGGGTCCAACGTAGGGACGGATCATTACTTGGTCTTATGCCAAATTAATGGTCTATTCAAGCGTTGGCGGCATCGGACATCTGTGTCTACCACTGAATAACAGCATATAAGAATCGAGAGGTTACAAGATGAAGGTGTGAATGAGAAGTTCAAATGTAGACTGAGAGAAAATATAAGTGGTATGAATGAATTGTGTATGAATGATTTAGACTTGGAGACTGTGTGGTATAATGTCAAGAAAGGTTTGGTGGATGCAGCCACCAAAGTATGTGGTGTAAGTAAGAGAACGAATGAAAGGAAAAATAATACGTTGTGGTGGGATGATGAGGTACGGGTGGAAGTTGAAGCAAAGAAAAGAGCATAGCTAGATATATTAGCAACCAAAGCTGGTAATTCTAGCTGTAGGAATGATGAGATTGAAAAAAAAGGCAGACTTTAGACGTATAAATAATAGAGTAAAGAAGTTGTTGAAAGGAAAAGCAAGAAAGAGCGGATAAGAATGATAGAAGGATATCTGATAACTTCCAGGCAAATATTAAAATGTTCTGGAAACTCGTAAGAAATTCCAGGGGAAATTCAATACAGCCTAGAATGAATGCTATACGAGACAAGAATGGCAGTATGCTGAATGATGAAGTTTCTAATTTAAAGAGATGGAAGGAATACTTTTAAAGCGTGTTTATGAGTCAAGAGTCGTCTGAGTTATGTGAAATAGAAATTCCGAAAGAAGTGGAGAGAGGTAGGGAGATAAGTGTAGATGAAATAATGAAAGCAATGAAGAGCATGAAAGCAGGTAAGGCAGCCGGATATAATAGAGTATCACTCGAAATGCTAAGGGCTGGTGAGGGAGTGGTGGTAGGCCTGCTGTACACCTTGTTTAATTTATGTTGGGAACTGAAGCGGGTACCAGAAGACTGGTGCAAAGCCGTTATAGTCCCAATATATAAAGGAAAAGGATCACAGCAGGACTGTAAAAACTACCGTGGCATTAGCTTGCTTAGCATTGTGGGTAAACTGTATGCTAAGGTATTAATTGAAAGTGCTATGGAAGAAACTGATGGAAAAATTTGGGATGTGCAAGCTGGATTTAGAAAGGATGTGGTGTACGGATAAAGTTTTTCCATGCGCATGATTGCGGAGAAGTTTTGGAAAAGGCTTATGATAGAGTGAACAGGAATGTGTTATGGCAAACACTTAACTCATTTGGTTTGAGCGCTGGTTTCATACAGGCATTAAGGTCTCTTTATAGGGACTCTAGTGCTTGTGTCAGGATCAATGGGGTCTACTCGGACTGGTTTGGCATTCAAAAGGTGTCAGACAGGGCTGTAGCTTCCCGTGGCTGTTTAACCTATTTCTGGACAGTTGTTTGCAAACTTTGAAAGTTGAAGAATGTGGGTTGAGAATGGGTGTTTTAACCGTCAAATGCCTTTTGTACGCCGGCGATCAAGTCATATTTGCATCGTCGGTGGCCGAGTTGCAAATGATGGTTACTTTAATAAACTGGTCATTAAAAGAAAGGGATATGAAAGTGAACGCAAGTAAGACGAAATTGATGGTTTTTGAAAGAGAAGAAAGTAAAACGTTATGTGAAATAAGAATAGAAGGGGAGTTGATTGAGCAAGTGGATGAGTTTGTATTATTTGGGATGTGTATTTAGCAGGGATGGTAGATATGATAAGTATATAGAAAGACGAGTGAACGCAGGAAATAGAGTGAATGGGGCTATCACGCAAAAAGGCATGTATGGCAATTCATAATGCTGTGTTAGTCCCTACTTCAATGTATGGTAGTGAAAGTTGGGTCTGGCAGAAGAAGCATGAGAGTAGAATAAATGCTGTAGAAATGCGATTATTAAGGAGTAAACTAGGGCTGAATCTGAATGACAGGATGAGAAATAGTGTGATAAGAGAAATGTGTGGTTTGCAAGATGACGTTGTGACCAGGGTTAAGAAAGGAATGCTTCGGTGGTTTAGTCATTTAGAAAGAATGAACGAGGAAAGAGTGACAAAGTAAATTTATGTTGCAGAAGTGAACGGAAGATTCGGGAAGGGACGTCCTAGACGTAGGTTTATTGACCAAATTTGCGATATATTGAAAACGGGCCAGATTAGTAGTACCCTTAACCGACGAGCGTGTATGCGTAGATATATGGATGTAAAGGAGGCGAGAGAAGTGTGTCAGGATCGTGCCAAATGGAATTACGTAGTCTCTGCCTACCCCTCTGGATGACAGGCGTGAGTGTTTATGTTATGTTATTATTTATTGAAAAATTAAAATAAATTTAAAGTGCTTTGACATCCGTTATACACGTACGGTCTGTGGGTGAACTATACGCAGAAGTCACTGTCAAAGTCAAAGTATTTAAATTAATGTTTTGTTAGGTTAGCCTTTTCTTTTTTATTTGTATGTTCTAACTTCACAACAATTACTAAATGTTTTGAGGCACTAAGGTAGTTTTTAAAGTAAATATTTTACCAATAATATATGAACCAACGCTTAAAATAAACATCTTTTTATTGTAATACTAGCGATCCGCCCCGGTTTCGCACGAGTAATGTCTGGATCTCGACAACAGCGCCAACTACCGTGTCCAATTGTGAATCTAAACCATCCAGGGACCCACTGAAACATACACAAAAATCATTAAAATCAGTCCAGCCATACATGCAGAAATTATTTTTTATAAATATAGATTTGTAAAAATACAGTAAACTTTAATTAAATCTGCCGTAAAAGAACTATATTATTGTACAAAAGGCAAGTTATTGTTTTCATTTACGTCTTCAAAATTACTTCGTGTCATCATGCCTCTTCGTTTAGTGGCAATAAGGAACAGCATACATCTATAATCACGACGCTAGACCGATGAGAAAAACTGTTCCCGAGGGACCTCTCCGCTTACAAATGGTCTCTAATTTATTACAGCAACTTGGCTTAGACGCTATTCGGTTCATTCTATAGGCTTACTGAGATATGGTCATAAATAACTCCAATTTCGGAATTTTTCGTCACCAAAGAGACAAATTGTAAAAGTAAATTTCTTTCAAACAAGAGAAATTTTCTAATTTGTGATAGTTGTGTCTTTTATTGTTTTATTTTTAATAACAACGTATATAATTATAAAAATAATTTTTAATTTACTAAGAGCTAAGTAATGTTTATTGCAGTGTAAGGGTGAGAAACGAGTACACAATCCATCTGATGGTAACTAGATGCCGTGGTCCATAGACATCTACATTCATTCCTCGATCGAATGATAATTGATAACCAAATTATGCTATGGAAATTTCAGGAAAACTCTCTATATCATGTAAACCAAGCTCCGTACTACCTTGCGTAGCATTAGTCGGCAACAAAGGTCCTGATATACTTACTGCGATTAAGTCTAATGTCGAGCATTTACTATCCAATGATAATGATAGTAAGAGTGCTTTGAACTGACATCTTTGGAGGGAAAGGTCTATATAAGGTACATATCAACTTACTGGTTAATCCGTAGAGAATGCAGTAAATACTAATTATTTTTTATTTGAAAAACGTACTTTACTAGGTTTTTATTTTGTATCGTGAAGGTGTTTACTCATTTAAATTGCATTAGGACAATCAACTTGTCGTCCCCATTTGTTCCATGCGGGATTCGAACCTCGCCTCTTAGAGCCGCACCTCTATAAGTAACCACTGCGCCATAGAGCCGTTGCCTAATAATTTATACATATTCATTAGCCTGTAGATGTCAATGCTCTGTAAAGCATTAGACATATCCCATTGCAGGTAGAACCAGAAATCTCGATTATTTGATGCTGTTCATCATCTGTGGGTATTTTCCGTCCATTTAATAATCTAGCCGTAATATAATGATAATGAATGATCCGTCCATATAATGACGAGTTTTAACGACTCAATGTAATTCAAAATGACTACCATTTTGATGTCAACTAAATTAACTAAATCGGTGGGTCTTCTCCTCCCACGCGGCTGAGTCAGCTCTTTAGTGACTCCCCTGGATTTACATTCTCACACAGCTAGTTATGAATCATAATTTAAATGATGCATTGCATTTCACTACGTCGTGCATAGTTAACCATTTTGTTACGCGATAACTTGCTATTATATTGGTTATTTATACGAAAAATCGCAAATTATATTTTATGCCGAAGGAAGTGCGGACTAAATCTACTCATATAATGATTACTTGTATATTTTCGACCAGTATTGTCTTCCGGAGAAATCAAGATGTTATCGATATGATGAAGGTTTGACTGCCAATTACGCTAGTTTATGTAAGGAGGGAAATGTGCGGTCCCCTATAATAATAGCACATATTCAGCTAGGAAAAACAAAGTCATTTTCTTTTACGAGAAGTAAGCATCATACTGTAGAAGTTGATATAAAAAAAAGAATAATACCATTATATTACACCATCACACGATAAAGATAAACATAGCATGTATTCAAGTTATTTTTATTTCTTTAATCATATATACCATGTAGCGGCGGTGTAAGAATATTCTCTACCTCACATCATCCCGTGGGTGTCGCGTAGGAGGCGACAGTGAGAAAAAATAGAAGATGGATGGATGATTTTTGACGTGGTAGAGCCATGCTGCAGCTATATTAGTAGTATAGTTGTAGCACGAATGGGTCGGCTCGACCGGGGAAGTACTTAGGTTAGAAGTTACATTCACCATACGAAATACAGCAGCTTAACGCTGCTGTGTTTCGTATGGTGAATGTAGAGAACTGGAGACCCTTTTTACTGGAAAGGAGGCATTCCATCTTAGTACTCACGGGTGACAACGCATCTGCATCTGCATTTGGTTCGCAAATGAGGATAGATATAGATGCCTGTGGGCCATAGCAAACACTTACCATTAGGTGGACTGTGTGCTCGCTTGCCACTCTTATCCCATAAAAAAAAGATTTCCATCTATATCACCTAGAGATGAATACTCGGCATTTTTGTCTGCAAAATAATTGTTCACGAAGGTGATTGCCTCCTCATTTGATGAAAGTCTCTGTCCTCCGAGCGTAATTTTCAAATGAAGAAACAAAAAGAAGTCGCTTGGGGCTAGATCTGGTGAGTAAGGCAGATGGCCAACCAGTTCAAAAAGTTTGTAATTCAAGGCGCGTTGTCATGGTGAAACAGGATTTTCTTTTACTGAATATAATCGATTAAGATAACTCCATGACTATCCCAAAAAACAGTCGCCATTACTTTTCCCACCCGAAAAAACAGTTTTTCCTTTTTTCAGAGCCGGTTCTCCCTGTCCTTTGCAGTCCACTGTTTTGACTGTATTTTTGTTTCGAGCATATAATGGTGTATCCAAGTTTTATCTACAGTAATTGATCGGCGCCAAAACTCGGATTTATTGCACCTAAACTGCGCCAAAAGTGCTTTGAAAATTTTCATTCGAACACATTTTTGGTCTAACGTGAGCAAACGCGGCACCCAACGCGCTGACAGCTTTCTCTTGCCTAAATCTTTATTTAATATATGACATACACATTCTTTGGACATTTTCATAGCCTCTGCTATGTCTCTTACTTTAATTCGGCGGTCGTCTAGCACCATTTGGTGAACTTTAGCGATTTTATCATCAGTTGCAGTTTTTGGACATCCCGAACGTTCATCGTCTCCCAAGCTCTCACGGGCACGTTTAAATTCAGCTGCCCAAAATTTTACTATGGCAAATGATGGTGCAGAGTCCCAATACACAAAGACCAACTCATCTTTGATTTGCTTAAGCGTGTTGCCTTTTAAAAACATAAATTTGATGACAGGTCGATATTCAATGTTTTCCATTTTCACAAAAACACTCACATCGACTCACTCAAACGACTGTCAAATAACAACGACAGGTCCAAAATGGCTGAAATTTTGGTACGTAATTTTACAAAGATGCACAACTTTATTCACTAGCTTTTATTGAAAAGTGCTGCCATCTTCAAACTTTTCAGATCACCCTTGTATATATATAATAATAATAATAAATATACGCGTATGAAATGGCTGAAATTTTGCTGCTAAACTGTTAAAAGATGAACAATTTTTTTTTGCGCCCAGAAGTAAAGTAAAGGGCTACCCTCCGGGAAGTGGGGGCGGGAGGTGGAGAATGCTCTTAGCATACCACGCAGCCGGCTGCGTGGTTATGTGGGACTCACTATGACCTAAAGTGTAAACCTAAGTGCCTACCCACTAAACACCACCTGGGACTGGCTATGGCCTGGAGGGCCTTTCTGCCGTATTGGAAGTGACCCTCCTTGGGGAAAGGGGGCGCAGGCGGTGAGTAGGCGCTGAGGAGCGCGCCTAACTAAGGCAAATTATGAATTGGGAGAAGACTCGGCCTGAGACGCCAGGAGGCAGTCCAGGTCGGCCAAAAGCTTGTTGGGGTGTCCGAGAGAGAGTTTCTCGGCCTGCGATCTCGATAGAGAGAGGGAAGTGGGGCTGCATAGGAAGCTGCCTCACGAATGAGATGATTTGAGTGAGACTCTGAGGTTTTTAAGAAGTTCTCAGAGAGTGATTTTAGAAATTGTTGGATTGTGGGGAGCTCTAAGTCTCGGTGAAGGTCGGCGTTACGGACGAACCAGGATGCGTTCGTAGCCCGACGACAAAAAGTGTTTTGAACAACTTGAAGTTCGTTTAGGATACTAGGTTTAGCATGAGCAAAAATGGGGGCCGCGTATGTCATAACAGGTATTATACAGACCATATATAGGGTTAGTTTGTTGCGGAGAGACATTTTACTGTGTCGGCCCAGCATGCTGTTGAGCCTACCCAGGTAGAAGCGCGCGGTGCGAGTTACTTTCTTAACATGGGGCTCGAAAGTGAGCTTCGTGTCAAAGGGTGACACCTAAGTATTTGGTGCTCTTATGCCAGGGGACAGGGGTTCCTAATAATCGGATTAGCGGAATGGTAGTGGGGCGACGTCGATTATGTTCGAAGCAAACGGCGGAGCTCTTCTCCGGGTTCACATCGATACGCCATTTTTGGAACCAAGCTCCTAAGTCACTAACTGACTGTTATCTGGATCTTATTACGGATAGATAGAAGTGAGGCACCTTTATAATTGAGGGCTGTGCCATCAGCAAAGAAGGAGAGCTGAACACCATTCGACGGGATTGGAATGTCATTGGTGAACAGTATATATAAAAGAGGGGCAAGCACGGAGCCCTGAGGGACACTGGCTTGGATATGATGCGGAGAGGAGAGCGTGCCTTCGTGTCTGAAACGAAAGGATGATGTTGTATGATCCCTCAAGTAGGAGGCCACGAGACGGACAAGACGATCACGGAGGCCTAATTTGTATAGCATGTAGATAAGGCCTTCATGCCAGACTCTATCAAACGCCTTAGCTATGTCAAAAAAGACCGCGATGGTCTTATAACGACGAGGATAAAAACCGCTGAGGATATATTATACTATACGGTGAACTTGTTGGGGGCATGAGTGTTTCGCTCGGAAACCAAATTGGTGGGGGATGAGAAGAGGGTTGCCGTTTGTGGGAAAGATGGCATGATGGACGGTGATTGGAGGGAGGTGGTGAGCCTTTCCTGGCTTGGGGATGCCAATGACAGTTGCCTCTTTCCACCTGGTGGGAAAGTTACTGAGATTAAAGCAGGCGTTAAAGATTATAGCCAATAAGGTGATCACCTGCTCAGGAAAATGTTTGAGGGCTTGGTTGGAAATGCCATCCGCACCCGGTGCCTTTTTGGTCTTCAGTCCTTTGATGATGGATGAAATCTCATCTTTGGACACAGTGATAGGATCAGAGGCAGTGGGGCGTGAGTTCCGGCTGCGGACCTCATCCTCCACTGCCTGGATGTGGGAGGCGTCTGTGGGATGTGAGATGGAAGAGCATTGCGCAGCAATGCTGTCTGCAAAGCACTCTGCCTTTTCATCGTCCTCGAAGGCAATGGTACCGTCGGGGCGGGAGAGAAGGGGAGTGTGATTGATAGCGTCTATGCGGAGGGCTCTCGCCATCCGGTAGTACGCTGTGTGTGAGGGGGAGATATTCTCCATGAGCTTACTCTTTTCGAGATCTCTTAGTTCGGAAAGGCGTGAACTTTTACTCTCGACAGGCCGCACACGGTGCGTACCTGCCGGAATATATCTTTTGCCTCCGGGACGTTTGTCAGAATGACAAGAGCAAGCGGGAACCTCTTGCCCTTGTTGCTGTGCATCTTGTGCACAGCCTCGACGGGGAAGCCTTGGGACTTAAGGTCCTCCAGGATATCCTCGTTGGATAGTTCGAAGGGAACTTCGCGGAAGACAGCCCTGACTTTACGCTCTTCCGGAAGAGCGTACGTGTGGTAGGACACGCGCTCGGCTGTGAAAAGTTTGGGGGGGGGATGTCTAGCGACATTAGGGGGACAGCAGCAGCGGCGGGGGCTGCGGGGTTAGAGCAGCAGCGGGAGCTACGGGGGTGAGTGCAGCGGCGGGGGCTGCGGAGGCGCGGGCGGCGGCAGGGCCTGCCTGGACGGGGGGTGTACGAATAGCTGCAGCGCGTTTCGGGCCACGCTTGGACTTCACTTTCATGAAGGGGGTCGCGTCAGTATTTGTTCCATCGGAATCTGTCGATTCCGTGGAGCAGCTAGATTCACAGTTCAGCAGTTTAGATTCACAATATACTCGGTAAGTGGCGCTGTTGACAAGATCCAGAAATCACCCGTACGAAGCCGAGGCGGATCGCTAGTATGTACATATATGTTAATTATAAATTACAATATATATTTATTTAATCACAAAAACTAACTTTAACTTTTTATAGATTTTTAAATCACGGTTTGAAGAAAGAAATAAAAAAATATAAGCTACAAGATAAAACTTAAAGAAAATTTAAATTATGCGGCTATACGAAGTCAGATACAAAGTGCTTGGAAATAACTAGAACAGCATTGCTTCCGGTGCTTATCCAGTAATTTTCATACTTCAGGAAACTCATTTGCAGCTTGTTGCGATTTTGCTAGTACGAATAAAAAGGGGCTGTTTTTACGGGTCATGCGGGATATAATGTAATTAAATTCACAAATGAAGTTTTTTAGTGTTACTCTTAATAATTTACTGCATTTTTAGCATATTTATTCAAGATCTGATTTTAAAAGGGGCCACATTTACTGCCTAAAAGTAAATTTGATTTTAAAATTGAGAAATTTTCCCAGCTTTTCACCTGTTTCTGCCACTAAGAAGCACTATATAGCTTGTTTAATTATAGCATATACATATCTCTCTATTTTTTCACGTGCATTAATTACCACACAGGTGTGGAAATCGTGCCAAATGGAAGTCTGTAGTATCTGCCTCAGTGACAAGCATGAGGACTACATTTAATTTAAAAAGCTATCTATCTCCCTCAAAATGATTGTTTAGTTTAAGAATTTCGATAAAATATTTTAAAACCAGAAAACCGGTATTTAAATTTTTAGTATTAAAATGACATTGTTATTATAAAAAATTACTCATAGTATATGCTCCAATTCGAACACAAGCAGCAGTGAGGCAATCTTTTCTCTGCTCCAAAACCCTCTTTAAAATGAAAAGCGCGGCATTGGCTCGTATGAAGGCTGCTAGTTTTTACTACAATATACTTTAATTTATAAAGAGAAAATGGAATAATTTTTATTTATTTATTTCAGCCTGTTCTATTGCACTTCAAAGTAAAGGCCTCTCTTACCTTTATCAACTCTTTACATCTTAGAGTTTTTTGAGTCCAGTCGTTACAGGGGGTTGTTTTCTTTAATAAGGCTGACAAACAAGCACATAGTCCAACTGATGGTAAGTGAATGCTGTGGCCCATAGACATCTACTTTATCCTCGATTAAGAATCAAAACGCAGATGCGTTGTCACCCCTGAGGACACTATGAATACAGTAAAAAGGGTCTCCGGTAGAAAACGGTCTCCGTCTAGGCCAGCCGCGTCGTTTTGTAACTTTGTTTGCAACTCTGTGGCGTGTTTGGCCCACATATGGAAATCGAATTAATGTGATTTAAAACTTGCTATTTATTCTAATTATTATAGTAATAAAGAGGTGACATTCACATGATGGAAAGTGTTTTTAAGGATATCAACATAATATTTAATTAAACGCCTCTTTAAACCGTGTAATGGTGGTGTAAGGATACCCACTAACCCATACACTAACCCATATCGTCCCGTGGGTGTCGTAAAAGGTGACAAAGGGAAACTATACAGAGGATGGGCAGCAGCATCTTCCTGATTAAGCCTCAAAATAATAAAAAGCTCCGGTTGCAAACCCGCTTGCAACTGGAACTATGGCAAAATCCTCTCTATGAATC
Source organism: Parnassius orleans (assembly GCA_029286625.1). Taxonomy (NCBI): domain Eukaryota; kingdom Metazoa; phylum Arthropoda; class Insecta; order Lepidoptera; family Papilionidae; genus Parnassius; species Parnassius orleans. The sequence continues at coordinate 106,229 of JAGSMP010000405.1, forward strand.
AATCTATGGGAGAGGCCTTTGTTCAGAAGTGGACTTTTATAGGCTGTTATGGATGGAATAATGAAAATAATGGAAACGCTTATATTTTAAAAGTAAAAAACCTTATGTCAGTTTTTTTATTGCTACTTTTGCTTACTGTAACTGTTACACTTAAGCAATAGATGTCTTCCAAACTAGTTTAAGTTTTAATATAAATATTTCTGATAAAATTTCTGTTGCCAGTAACGACACAATATGGAACTAAATAAAAAAAATAAAAAAATCATTTATTCTGCACCAAACCTTTAGCACATTTTTCACACCCACCAAACTGCGTAACAGATTGTCGGCGGGATTAGCGCTTGTCTTAATACATTTGGTTCAAATACGTAAGTATACAATTTAATGAAAATAAAACAGTGTAAATAATAGCAAGTATTGTGGCAACGCGAGCCGCCGCCAGCACACCCCGGTCAGCGGACCGCGCTGAAACAATTATTTAATATTACTAACATTTAGCCGTCACACCTCAGGTGCGCACTCTTTCTGATTTATAGGCACTAGTTAAGTGAGTGGTTATGGGTACATCACACAATGTTTAAATGTTTAAATTGTTAAAATAAGGTCTAATATACGTAATTGTCAATAGTTATATTAAAACGACAACAAATTATTTAGTATTTTCACATCTTGCGACAACTTCATTATGGAAAACAGTTTTTAATTTATTTTTTAGTGTTCGTTTACTTATTCTAGTATTATCTTCTCTCAGCCAATCGATATTATTGAAAAGTATTGGGGTCAAATAATTGTTGGTCCTTTTGCCATAGTAATTTTTTACTGTTGGTCGCGCGAGTTTACGCTCTCTAACGCTTCTAGTATTGTACCTATTTTGCACTTTTACTTTAAACTGGTCGTTATAGAACTGTTCTAGAATCAACAGTTACTTGACCTTTTCATATACAGGAAGCACCTTACAGACAACAAAAAGTTTTTCATTATTTTCTTTACAGGCAAGTTTTGTTTGTGGGTTAACAAGGTATTTCATAAAACGAATTTGCAGAGATTTTATACTGTTGTTTTTCGAAATTATCCATAAAAATGTCCGCCATAAGGGTACTTAGAGGGGATCCCATAGTTAACCTTTCTTTTTGTAGATAGAAATGGTTATTAAACCGGAAATAGTTTTGTTTCATACAGAGAGAGGTTAAGAAGATCAAAACACTGGACACAACCTAGCCAACGACCACTCCTTTAAAGTCTTACATACATGTTATAAAGGGCTGCGACTGTGTGTGCTGGAACAGTTAGAGATATTAAAAAATAATAATAGTAACATTGCACTGCTGAATGAACAAACAAATGTTTCTAACTCACCTCTCTTAAATATCTTTAAGCCTGCTCTCTAATAACAGACAGTATTATCGCATGACGCAGTCGCTCGCTACTTAAGTAGGGAGCCGTTGCGTCAGTGGGCTGTATAAATGGCAGTTGTTTTTGGCTCGCCGCTCACTTAGCGGTCAGCCACTGCAGAGTCTACATCACCTGAAGATGCCTCGTGGCAGGGGCACGTGTCGTATTGTCGTCAGTGGTGTGTCTTTCCTAGTGTAGTGGTGTTGGGAGTAGTGGTGCTGGGATTAGTGGTGACGTGGATAGTGCACGCAATTGAGGGAAGGCGGGAGGTGCTCTTCAAACTAGGTAAGACACATCATTTTATTTTATCGAGCGGATGTACGCAAGGTAATTTTTACTAACTTTTATATAATGGATTTCCGCAAAGTAACGCCTGATTCTATTAATTAAATTAACGAAGATATCTATGGACCACAGCATCCACTTACCATCACGTAATTTTTTATACGTGGTAGAGCCATGCTGCAGCTATATTAGTAGTATAGTTGTAACACGAACGGATCGGTTCGACCGGGGAAAGACCACGCTCTCAGAGAAAACCAGCGTCAAATAGCAGTTTAACACTGCTGTGTTTCGTATGGTAAGTGTAGAGAACCGTGTAGGAGATCCGTTTTACTGTAAAAGAGGCATTCCATCTTAGTCCCCGCGGGTGGCAATCATCATCTGAATTTTGATACTTTATTGAGGATAGATGTGGATATCTATGAGTCACAGCAACCACTCACCATCAGGTGGACTGTGTGCTCGTTTGTCACACTTATTCTATAAAAAAGTGCACATATTATTTTCTTTCTTCAAGCAACAACATAAAATTCGTTGATATAGTGAAAATTAACTAAGGAAATACTTACCTCTTTTTTATAAAACTGAAGTGACAAACGAACTTGCAATCCACCTTATGTTAGGAGCTAGCCAACCGATAGCCAACTTCAAATAAAGAAGGATACAGATCATCAACTACAGTAGTTATCACCTCTAAGGACTAAGATGGAATGCCTTACAGTCTATAATTAAACTGGTTCTCTTTGCCCTTCATACCGAATCACAGAAATGCAAGCCTGCTGTTTAGCGGCTAAAATAGGTAACCTAAGGCCAAGCCCGACACACTTTTAGGAAGAAAATTAGCCCTACTACCTAAAGAGGCGTTACATGTCTTTGCGTCTACTTCAGATGCAACGAGATGCAACGTCTCTTTGCAAAGCCAGCAGATAAAGCCGATCATAAAGAACTTAATTGTCGACGATTCACAGCGCTTTTCATTGAGTGCGGTCAATTAGAATGAGCTAGTATTGGGTGCCATGGCCCAAAGATGATAATAGTATTCCATATGAGCCGAATCTGCGCTTTTTTAAGTGACAAGCGGTAGGCCGGCATGAGATACACACTCCAACTTTCCATTGCCGGGTCTCGGAAGTATATGTCACTCGATGTGTCGACGCTGAGGATTCCGATACTGACTGAAGTAACGAGGGAAATACCCTGAAACTGAAGAGATCGCTAAAGGATTTCTTTGTCGTGACAAATGTGCGAACCTTTGTCTTTTTAGGGTAAACAAAACTGGATTTAGTCGGCTTCAGTCTGAGACTTTGATCAAAGACTTGAATTCACGACTTCGTTACCGCACTCGCTAACATCTTCCCGAGAAATATTAGCACGGCCAGCTTATACAAAATCGCTAGGTCTGTCTTCTGCAAAACAATGAATTTACTTGTTTGCAACATATTATTGATATGGAGAAGAATCAGGGTAGGCAATGCAGCCTTATGGGATACCACGATTCACAGGATAGGATTCATGCACCTTGCACCTTGATGATTTACGAGAAAAATGGTGACCCAATCGTATGATTTCTCAGGAAGCTCATTGGAAGAAATCTTCGATAGAAGTACTTTCATTCATGCAATTTAAACTCTTTTTAAGTTATATTACGCTATTTATTTATATTCCTTACCATCCCGCTTACAGCAAGCATGAAATTAAACTCTTTAGTAACTCTTTCCAAGGCGGTACTCTTCAAGTACCTGACCTGAATTTGTTACACGATAGTTTTATTACTTAAATTAGCTGCTCCGCTGAAACAGAAACTTTAAATACAAGTAGCGAGAGGCTAGCAACAGTTTAATTTTAAAATTAATTACAGCGTGGTGAAATAAAGCATTATTATTATGGTTAATATTAGCTTCTATAATAATTACAGCAAACAAGTATAAATAAGAATAAAATTTTGTGTCTTGTTCTTAATCTATATAAATAAAATGATTGAGGTTTGCAGTCAATTAGTCAATTAGGTTTCCTAAGTTTTATTTCAATTCAAAAAATTATTGTGATATCTACATTTAAAATAAAGTTATGAAAGTTTTAAGAAACAACGATTTTTATAAGCACTACGTGTTCAGTGATGTGTGTTTTCTTGCCGCGGAGAAGTGGGGCAAGCGGTGTAGCGCGTATGCTACCTCTGCCTCATGATAAAGTTAGGGCCAGCCGCGCATAATTTGCGCGAGCGACCTGATGCTGTTCAGTTTTACGTTGATCAATTGCCCTCCTTAGTTTCCTATAGTTTTCTCAGTTATTTTTCACCGTGAAATAACAAATTTTCATATAATTCCTTTTCTTACAGTCGTATTTATATATTTCTTATTATATATATACGAGGGTGGTTTGAAAAGTTTGAAGATGGCAGCACTCGTCAAAAAAATCTAGTGAATGTAGTTTTGCATCTTTGTACAGTTACGCACCAAAATTTTAAGAGTTACTGGAAACGAGGCATTTCATCTTAGTCATCAGGGGCGACAACTCATCTGCATTTTGATTCTTAATCGAGGATAGCCGTAGATATCTATGGGCCACAGCATCCACTTACCATCAGATGGACTGTGTGCTCGTTTGTCATACTTATTCTATAAAAAAAAAATAGTAGGCTGAATTGAATAGAAGCCAGTTATTTCAATATCAAAGACAGACAATTCAATTGTATTTACATGTAAAGATTTGGAGAGTACATCATGAGATTTAATTGGGTAATATTTTCTCTTTATACACTATTAAGATCATGGTAGCGATGGTCTACATTGCACTTAAATTTCATAATATTCGATCAATTTTAATTCATTCTGTTTTCAGTGGATTCCAATCTAGTGAAATCTTTAATTGAAATTCATTGTTGTTAAAATTCGTGATTTGATATTAAATCAGATTTACTTGACTTCTTTATTAAATTATTATACCCCGTTTTTTATTTTATTGTTATCCACTAACGAAAGGAATGTTCAATGAAGGCAGGAGTTTTTTTGCAGAAGTCTTCAAACGTGATTTATAAATATAAAATAAAAAATTGCGCTTGTAGATAAATGTACCGTATCTTTAATATATAAAAATCCCGTGTCACGATGTTCGTTTACGCTTATCTCCGGAACCGCTCAACCGGTTTTGATAAAATTTTGTAAAAGTGTATTGCTTGCTCCAAAATGAGGGAAAAGATAGTTTTATCCCGATCAGTGACCCTCGATATTTTTATTGTGAATTTAAGGATTTTTTGTAAGACGGATTTTTTGTACGAAAGGGGAGATGGATAGTTATAATATAGTTATATTATATATAGTTACGAGTAATGCACGAAATTTGGAAATACATTTTTATTTTTCATAGTATAAGGATCACACACAAACACACAGTCCACCTGATAGTATGTGGATGCTGTGGTCCATAAATACCTACATAGATCATCGGTAAAAAACCAGCAGATGTGCTGTCATCCCTCGGGACTAAGATGAACTGCTACGTCGTCAATAAAATGGATTCCGGTTCCAATATTTACCGTATGGAACAGAGCATTAAGTTGCTATTTTAAAAGGTCGGGGGAAAGGTTATTCGTAATTTATATACAAATTCAAAACATTTTTTTTTCAAAGTTTAATTACATTTATTTATAATAAATATGTGTCTTTTTGCTCGATAACTTGTTGCCATCTTGTAGGTAGTGACATAATCCCGTTGATTTAGGAATCTTGGGATTTTTGATCAAAAAGTATTTTTGACAGTCCTCTCTTGATGTTAACCTAACACTATCCAAAGAATTCTGAAGAGACCGAAACAGGTGAAAATCTGAAGTTGCAAGGTCAGGACTATATGGTAGATGCATTAACACTTCCCAACCAAGCTCTCTCAATTTTTGCTGTTGATCAATTCCGGCTGTTTTTTCTCAATTTCTTGCTTGAGTCTCATTAGTTGTTGGCAGTAGAGATCCGAATCGATGATTTTGCCCGGCGGTAAAAGCTCATAATAAACGATGCCCTTCCAATCCCACCATACACACAGTATCACCTTATTGTATTGCGTGTTAATCCAGGTTTCACTACAGTCTGTGGAACTTGACTACCCTTTGACCATGATCTTTTTCGCACGTTCATGTCGTAGGCGATCCACTTTTCATCACCAGTGATCAATCTTTTTAAAAATGGTTCGATTTAATTACGTTCCTATAGAGAATCGCAAATGAGTACACGATTCATTAGCTTTCTGTCAGAGAGCTTGTGTGCTAACCAAATATCGAGCTTTTTTGTATATCCAGACTTTTTCAAATCGGTCATAACTGTTTTGTTAATCCTCAATTCCTCGGCTATGTCGTAAATACTAATATGCTGATCTTGTTCCACTTTTTCAAAAATGGCATCGACTTTATCCGTATGAGGGTGCGAACGACTTTCTCCGGTTGAGCCGACTCATTCATGCTCCAACCATAATAATATGGCTTCTGCCTGACTTTACCACGCACACTCTCGTTTTCTCATTTTAAAAACGTTACCACACTAGGATTTTTCTCCTGTATTGTGGGGGCATTAAACACACATAAATTTCATTAGGACAATCATCCAGACCCGGAATAATTATTTGTAGGCCATACAAATACTTGTTCCGTGCGGGATTGGAAACCGTGGCCCTTAGCGCTGTAACTCATTGCTACACCACGGAACCGTTCTATTATACACAATTTTTTTTTCATTTGAAATAATATTCACCCACCACTGTAGATTAAGCTGTTTACGCAGATGTTTTACGCTTCCCTTTATGCATAGTATGTGTGAGCTTTGTGTTCAGCAAGTATGAATAGATTTTTCACATCAGACGGTCCACTTGACCATGAGTGCTGTAAAGCACCCGAAACATCAGGAAGGAAAAAAGTTAATTCAGAAAAATTAGTATTTTCCATTGCATAATATTCGCGTAAATATAAAAAATTCGACGATTCCGTGGCGCAGTGGCTTAACAATGAGGCATGGGGCTGAGGGCCGCGGGTTCGAATCCCGCACTGAACAAGTATTTATTTGTATGTCCTACCAAATAACTTTTCTGGATCTTAATGTTTGTCCTTGTACAATTTATGTTTTTAAACTGCCTTCACGATACAGGAAAAAATTCTAGTGTGGGGGTAACTTTTTTAAAATAAAGACGATAAAATGATAAAAAATCATTAGAGCCTTGTAGATGTGCACGCAATTGTAGGAGGGAGGAGTTTATGTGTATTTTTTACACAAGACTTATCTAATCTATATTATAGCAATATCTTTATAATTGTAATCGTTGATGCGTCTGTTAGTGATCGTATAACTTGTGAACGACTTGGTCGGTTAAATTTGTATTAATTTAATACATTTGTTTTATGTTTCGTCAAGACTATGGTTCATAGCTATACAAGGATACAATAGGTGGTGATGTAGATAAGCTATCAACAGTTATACAAAGTCCTATTAAGTTTGTTATCAGAAATATCTTTACTTCAGAAAACTCGACCAAAAAAAGTTACATTAATTTAAGTAAATTTTTATTTGCAAATTGTATGTGGGATTATTATATCTGCATTGGCCGGGGAGTAGCTGTATTGTCAAAGACCTCGCTTTAACGATGCGCGTGTCAGTTAGTTTAGATGTGAATAATTTTTTTTTCACAAGATTGAATTTAGTAAGTTACCTATTGTGAACACTAAAACCTCTTTAATAACTACCAAAACAAAAAAAGCTGTCATAGATATCATGCCTATATGTACATCTATACGTCCCTAAACGGATAACCGGGTTATTACATACTGTATAAGAAGACTCATATTCACAGTTTATATTGGATTAAAGATATTTTTGGCACTAAACCAATATATACATATAGTGTCAGAATTCTTAAAAATCTGGTTGACTGGTATAAGCATTTTATATTTAAATTTTGACACTGTAAATAGTTCATAGTGCGTCGTTGGTCTAGTGGTTGTAGTAAAGCGACTGCTGATCATTAAGTCCTAGGTTCGAATCCCGGGTCGGGCCAAAAAATCAGTTTTTCCGTCAAGAAATTCTCAACTCCGGGCAGTCAGGAAGTTGGGGGTGTCTCACCCCCGTGCCTCAGAGAGCACGTAATGCCGTTGGTCCTGCGCCTGATTGCTCTCAGGTTGTGTCGGTTTACCGTCCCATCAGATTATGAGAGTGAGGGAATATAGAGTGCACCTGTGCATGCGCATATACTTGGGCTCTATAATCCTGTCCTGCGCCGATGGTTAGTCTCCGTTGAGGCTGGCCGCCGTGACTGAAATTTGGTCTGGAGGACATTAAATAGCTCATAGTGAAATTCATCGCACCACTGAAATTTAATAAAGAAAATGACACTAAGTTGCTCCCGCAGCATAGTTAAACTTTGAGCAGGTCTTCTCCCTTTATAAGAAGCAACTTATTATCATATTGCTTAGGCGAAGCAAGTTTGTCAAAGTGTAGACTAATATTGACTAAGCAATTTGGGGCGGCGCGCTTTGATTTTCTCGAAAGCATAACGGCATTTAAGCAATTAAATGCCGTTGTGTTTTCGAGAGACAGTTAAAAACTTGATAGTAATGGATAAATTGCTTCTTAAAATTTTCGAAATTTTCAAAACCCTGTAGTTTAATCTTACGATATCGGAAATCTATCAACTCATTTCTTGCCATGGGTTTCGTGAGTGGCGACTATGGCAAAGGCCAGAAACACCTCATAGTTTGCGGCATTGACCGGTACAGTTATCTTGTAAATGCTATACCTAGAATATCCAGACCATCGACTTGAAACAACGTCAAAGGTACGATATATTAAAAATTGATTCATAAATCCATTTGCCGGGAAATATATAACGAATTAATTAATTATAAAATTAACAATAATATATTATTTTTTAGAATTAGGCTGACAAACTAGCACAGAATTATAAATAAGATTCGTTGTTACCACTGAAGTTAGAATAGATAGAGTGCTTCTTTACCACTAAAAAGGATCTCCGGTTCTCTATAATTACCCTACGGAACATAGCAGCACTAAACTGCTATTTTACGCTGGTATTTAGGAAGGTACTTGTCGTGTGGGGGCGTAAAAACCCATCATTTCGTTTCTTTGAGTGTCGTAAGAGGCGACTATGGGATATGCAAGTAAATATTATGACTTCCAAATGACAGCAGTCTACTCAAATCTAGTCTAGTCTCACGTTTACTACAGATATAATTTTTTAAGACCGACAGCAGCGTCGAATGTGCGAGACAACTGCTACTGCGAAATTCAATCCGCCTGCCAGGCGTGACGATGTTGGATTACTCTCTGCTATGAATTGTTTTATCACATGTGAAGATTAAAACAGTTTATCAAATGTCTATCAAATGTAGTCTATCAAATGTCAGCTTAATAGCATTTAAAATAAAACAAATTTAAGCTGTTAGTTAGTCATTGGAGTGGTATTTCATTTTAGAAATGGATTTTTAATGTCTATTTAACTACGGTGTTAGCTTAACGGATTGTAGGAGAAAACAAGAGGTTTATTAAAATATAGAAAACAGGCATAAGACAAATCCTCACTGCAGCGGTAGAGATATTCTCTAGCAGTGTACTTCTATGGATGATGAAGAATAAGAATCAGAATATTGACACTTTTCAGGTAGGACTATATATTTGTCAACCTATTACGACTATTATGATATGTGTTTTAACTTTTATTCCTTAACTTTTATATTATCAGTACAAAATTTATAAATATCATTCTTCCCCTTTGTCTGTAAAAAGCGGAGGTCTTGCTGGAGAGGTGGACAGAGTAAAGCAATACATCTTCTGGCCCCCTAAATATCGAGCTGCGAACTGGTAAGGCATGCATGAAGTCGATGGATATGTCGTCTCTATGTATGGAATAGAAAAGAATATTAATTAATTAATTTATTTATTTAATATTCCTTATTGCACACCATACAAAAAATACAGAAATTATATATATATATATATATATACTACAAACATATATACATACTTTTTAATTAATTAAATGCAATCAATATGCTACATATAATATTATATTTAATGGCTAGTGTGGAAGCGAAGTTAGAATTTAAAGCGCGAGGTAATGATTCTTGACTAGTTTTTTAAATACCGGTAGGGATGGTGCGCGTTTTACTGCCAATGGGAGTTCATTCCATAGATGAACGGCCTGTACAGTAAAAGACTTGTTCATAAATTTTCTAGTGTATAGTGGCAAATTCAACTTCAAGCTCTCTGCTGATCTCAAGTTACGCGAATGGGAATCGCGAAGAAATTGAAAACGATTTTTGAGGTAAGAAAGGTAAGAAGGATTAAAGAGAACACTATAGAGAAGATGAAGTATGTGAGCATTCCGATGAAGTCGTATTGGCAACCACTTAAGCTTAGTACGAAAAAGGGAGACATGGTCATATTTGCGCAATCCAAATATAAGCCTTATGCAAAAAATTTGAATTCGCTCAAGTTTTTCGAGCTGAGCTTCGGTGAGATCTAGATAGCTGACGTCTGCGTAGTCAAAAATAGGGAAGAGAAGGGACTTGGCAAGCATAGTTTTGGTGGAAATGGGAAGAAATTTACGTAATCTACGCAAAGAGGCTGCCGAGGCATACACTTTACGATTAATTTCTTTGATGTGCTGTCCCCACGACAGATTCTTATCTACGTAGATCCCCAAGTTCTCTACTGAATCTCTGTAAGGAATAAAAGTTTTACCAAATACCATAAGAGGCAGGTAATCTAGGCTCGACTTAACCAACATTTGTGCGCTGCCCACGATAATGCCTTGCGATTTTGCTGGGCTAACGTGAAGGCCATATGTATTACTCCACTCAAGAAATAGATCGAGATCTTCATTAATGACATGGATAGCATTAGGGAGATCGTTGGGATCTCCCTAATGCTATCAATATCTTTTGCTGGCGACCAGACAGGTAACTCCAAAACCAACCAATCGCTGTTGGAGATACGTGAAGAGAGCGCATTATGCCGAGTAGGACATCATGCTCAACGGTATTAAAAGCATTACTGAAACTTAATAAACAAAGAACAGTCACTTTCAAGTTCCATTCCAAATCGGATATCATCGGTGATGTTCACCAATGCTGTGGAAGTACTGTGTCCAGGTCCAAACCCTTACTGTGAAGGATTAAGAAGAGCATTTGCACAAAGAAAACTGTTGAACTGGGTGTTAACAAGACGTTCAAGGACTTTAGTTAAAAAGGGCAGTAAAGAGATAGGACGATATTCAGAAAAGGATGCAGGATTACTTTTCTTTGGAATAGGAATAATTTCAGAATTTTCCAAGATGATGGAAAACTACTTGTAGAAATGGAGAACTTAAGGATATGACAAATAATAGGAAAAATAATATCACTGCATTGGAAGTAATAGATAGCACGCTCTTCTTAACTTCACAAGCAGAGAATGGTTTGAAAATAAAAGAAGAATGATTACGAGTGGAAATAGTTGAAATATATGTTAGTGTATTAGCCTTAGTAGCGCTATCTAAGCAGGACGAAGAAGAGAAATATTTATTTAAACAATTAACGTTTAAATCGTTTATCGTTGAACTATTCTTAGATTTCACAACACCCAATGATTTAAGAAATTTCCAGACCTTTGCTGTATCACCATTTTCGACTGACTTATGAATATGAAGGCGTTGAGCATCCCTACATATCTTATTGCAGTGATTGCGAATGTTAATACACTTTTCCCTATTAAACGCATTTGGCTTACGTTTAAACTTAGTCTTAGCTATCGCTTTTTTATTGATAATAGATTTAATATCGTCAGTAAGCCAAGGTGATGGACGATATTTAATTTTGACTACGCGTACAGGTGCATGCACATCAAAGATTTTTATAAGGGCAGAAGTAAAGATTGAAACCTTATTATTTAGAATTTTATATATTGTTATAAAAATTTGACCAAAGCAACGCATCCTTACGAAGACTGTCTATATCCATGCCACCAAAATTACGCTGCAATAGAATTTTTGGTTTAAATTTGGGAGATCGGGTTTTATAAGATAGAAAGATTAGGTCATGAAATGAAAATGCATCAGCCGTATATTGACCATGCTTTGTGACAAAGTTACAAGAGGAAACAAAAATAAGGTCAGAGTTTGGAAAATGATGCGTGGCATTTAGCGGTAAAATAGAGAGATTACTAGAATATAAGATTGAGTGAAGAGAAGAAGCCCTGTCATATTGTTTAAGGAGGCAAGTGTTAAAGTCACCCATTATAATCGTGTGTGAATAGGAGGGAGTAAGTTTATCTAAGATATTTTGGAATGAGTTGAAGAAGTCAATACGCATAGAAGGGCAGTAATAAACACCAAGAAGAACTTTTAAGTGAAATAGTGTGACTTCAATAAAAAGTGAAAGGAATGTGTGAACATAGGTAAATTGCGACACCTCCACCACCACCTACCGAGCGATCGTTTCGTATTAATTGCAAGCCAGGAAGACTAGAGCAGGTAGAGGAAGACAGGGATTCAGTCAAGATTCAGAAATAAGGACAGCATGTATATTTTTACAAGTAAAAGGCGTCAGCATATCGGGAAAGTGGACCGGAATGCTCTGTGCATTTATTTGAACAACGTTGAAGTTGGTAGGGACATCAGAAAACTGCGAAAAAAGAATTTCTGAGAGAGAAGTGGAAATAGAACATCACCTATCGCTTACTATAAGAACCAAAACTGTCATCATCAGCAGTGAAAAACATCTCACTTTCGGCACTTATATCGTTAATAGCCATTACAGTATATTATATACTTATAATATATTCAAATTAAAAGTCTAAATTATTAAAATAAAATTAACTACTAAATAAATGTACTTCTTGCAACAAAGCAATCATGTCCACCCACCAGTCGAGTGTTATTACAAATTATAACACAACTAAAAAACAAAAAAAAAAACAAAAAAACAAAATTTCAAAATAACAATATGAAGAAAAAATACAATTTTGGTAATATCGCTACACAAATACACTATTTACAGACTATTTTAATATTATATATGACTATTTTAATAAATCTATGGTGGCAGAGTTTAAAATATTAAAGTTGTCAGTGTTCTACAATTTTTGGCTGAAGGACTTGTAGCCGATGCGACAATAACTTAAAGGAAGAAATAAAGAATAAAAATAAAAATAGCTGATACATGTTTAATATTCTGTGGAAAAATAAAACCAGCATCCAGCAGCGAGGTTTTTGGCGGGAAATTGATTGGCGGCGGTTTGCTGCTCCTGTATTATTGTTTGAATAATGGTTTGAAGTGGATTTTGATATGTAAAAGTGATGCGATTTTGTGTATTAAGTGTCTGCGCATGTGAACTATTAGTGGAAACGGTGATACAAGTGCTCTGATGGTGATGTGATTCTCAAGATAAAGTGTCTATCTGCTTAGGCGCCTTGAGATACCATCGCCAACTGTCAGCTGTCTGCTGACTCAAGTTCCCGTCAAAATCTCCCAAGGGCTGCACATTGTGACGCATCAACATATTGTGAAGCAGTGTACTATGAAGAAAATTATAATAAACCGAATAAAAATACCTAAGACTTGGCCTAAAGGTCTAGATACCAGGCCATAAACTCCAAAAAAAAAGCATCCAGCAGCCACTGTCACTGTCACCTTCCTACATATTATTTATCTACTACGCGTTCATTTCGAGTTTGCCATCGTCGACCGTTATGACGTCACAGCTGACGGTACTGTAGACAAAACTATTACTGTAGGTAAAATTGTAAGAAGTTCGATTTTTTATTGCCCTGTACAGAGAAATGGAGGGCAAGCAAGTTGATAAAATGCATATTATTGAATAATTTATATAGTTAGTAAAGTTAAATAATAACACTAAATAGAAACGTGTCCAATAAAATAAAATATTTTTATTATAGTTTTATTATACATTTTAAATGAATTATTTACGAAAGAGCGAACAAAAACTGGTAGGTAGATATTTACGCATCCATAACTTCGATACCAGTAATTTTATCGAAATCGTTCGTTTCTGTATCACTGCCATCACTCCATTCTTTGTTTATCACAAATTAATAAATTTTTATTTTATTATATACTATATTATAAACTATAATAAAAAACAACAAAACTATTTTTATTTATTTTAATGAAATAATTTTTTTTCTTTACTACTTGTTTGGAAAAGACGTTAAAAAGTTCGAAGAAGATATGTGATGTGTAGTTGGTCAAGGACATTTTTGTATGTGTTGGCTTAAGATGGGCTGTGATGATAATGATGGTACTAACCAAAAAGTGTTTTTGTTAGATAGTATTTAACTTACTTTAATCGTAACTTAAGTACCACTCCGAAAAAGAGCTTTTAATTATTTAATCCATGATTTCACTTTAAAGGACAGGGAATTTAAGTTTTCAACGAACGTAATGATTTCTTATATTGACGCGAATACTACACATTAAATGATATGTGTTTAATTTTAACTTTTTAATTCCCAACGTTTTCAGCGGACGTTTGTTCTTACCTTGTTCTTTTTATGAAATTCACATACAAAATTTAGAAACAGGATCTTATATACTGCCTTCTTATAACTGCTTAAACAATAAATCTCTGAGCACAAAGTTATACAGCTTATGCGTCCCATATACAGCGTATGCGACTACGACGGAATATCTCGTTTTCAGTAAAAAGGGTCTCCGGTTCTCTACACTGACAATACCAAATATAGCAGCAGTAAGCTCTTATTCTACGCGGTAGTGGTGCTTCCCAGTCTAGTCGACCTGTTCGTGCTACAACCATAATATAGCTGAAGCGTGATTCTTCCACGTACAAATTTATTATTATGTATTATAAAATATTAACTATGATACCTAAACATACTATGATATTACTTTACATACATTTTATTTCAAATAAAGCAAATGGAGTGATTACAACGCAACCAAGATTTATCCCTCACCGACCCATCGTGGCTTTGATAAGGCTCTCCGCATTTGCACATTTACAATGATATGGATTTTCCTTTCTTTCCGTCTCTAAAAGAAATCTTTACAGTCGTATAATAAAATCTTGGTAACCTTTTTTAGATAAAATAATTAGTTTTCTTTTTAACTATTATAAGTCAGTAATTGACTATCCCACCTGATGGTAAGTGATGATGTAGACGAAGATTAAAACGATTCTGCTTATTCAAAGCATATTCACTCTTGTCTTGAATAATAGTCGCGCGCATTCACAACTCCATACTCCATTCTAATGTCTAGTACTCCCCTCAGTAGAAAGTGAGGGGTTAAGTAAGAGAGTCAAAGGTACTCCTTTGCTTCAGTCATGAAAGAAACTTGCGTTCTTCGAATAACCTTTTACTTAAGTGTCTCCCTCAAAAATCTGGCCTTCTACATTCATCCTTCACTGTACAATCTGTTCTCGTCTGTAACGCACTCCCTCTTAAAATTAAAAAGGCTAACAATCGTTATGCATTCAAGAAGAAAGTTATTTAAATAAACTGGTAGAATCATCTCATTAGTAGCTCATTTGTATACATATATAATTATGTAATGTATGTAATTTATTTATTTTATGTGTACATAATTTATATATATTACTATGCATAATTTAATTTAATAATTTTATTTTTATTATTATATAATTAAATTAATTAAATAATTTTTAATATGAAAGTTATGTATTGGACAAAACAAAGATCATGTTTAATGTCCATGTCTCACCTATGCCGGTAGTTGTTGGGAGCACTAAGCTCAGAGTTGTTGACGAGTATGTTTACCTGGGACAAATAGTCCGACTAGGTAATTCCAACTTCGACCGAGAGGTCAATCGACGGATTCAACTCGGTTGGGCAGCGTTCGGGAAATTACGGCACATCTTCTCGTCAGGTATACCTCAAAACTTGAAAACGAGACTGTACAACCAGTGCGTGTTGCCAGTGATGACCTATGGAACTGAGACGTGGTCCTTCACTGCTGGCCGGATGAGGAAGCTCAAAGTCGCTCAGCGAGCTATGGAGAGGGCTATGCTCGGAGTTTCTCTGCGTGATAAACTTAGAAATGAGGATATCCGCAGTAGAACCAGAGTGACCGACATAGCCCAACGGATTAGTAAGCTGAAGTGGCAATGGGCCAGCCATATAGCTCGAAGAACCGAGAACTGATGGGGAAAAAGGTTCTAACTTGTCGATGCTCTAGCAGCATCGACAAGTTTAAACTCCATAGAATTTCATGTAAGAAAAGTACTGGTGAGTTGTTATCAGGAAGATGCTGCTGCCCATCTTCATCAGTATCCTTCTGTCACCTCTTACGACACCCATGAGACGACATGGGGTAGTAGATAGATATTCTGACACCATCCCAACACGGTTAACTGGTTTAAGCATGTAAAAAAAAAATTGATAGTGTTGGTAATGAGGCTAGAATTGAAACAGAAGAAACAAAAAAACTGATAAGTGATTTCAAGAAAGTAAACGCACATACTTACAGTGTAGTACACATACATTCAGACAATAACTGATTGGTGTAATAACATCGAACTTCGAACATAGAACATACTATATTTGTTACAAAAATTGACAAACATTCGCACAGTCAACGGTATGTTAAGTGTATCCTGTGGCATATGCATAGATCTCTATATCTATCCTCGATCCCAGTAAAAAAAGTCTGCAGATCTCTTAATTCAACAAAACAGCAGTATTATGGCTAGCTATTTTACGCTGGTTTTTGGAAAGGCGGTCCCTTCTATTCGATAAAACCGATCGACCAAAACTTATCATTATCTTCATTAACTTCACTTAGTAGTTGAGAATGTGAATATAAAATGTTATTACGTCAGGAAATTAAATTTCCATTTTATAAGGTGGTAACGCAATTGCTACTACTCGCTGTGTCATTCAACTGACTAGATATAATAAACTTAAATTTTTACCTTAGATTACGGTCGTAAGTGGAAGCATATTAAAATTAAAACTTGCCTTATTATGTTGCTACATATTTTGGCATTTAATATTTTCTAAGTTATAAAATAGGTTTTTTATTCATATCTTCTTACAATTTTATTGTTTTGGCAAATTTTAAATTGAGGATTGAGAAATTATTTTCATATAAGTGAAAATGTCGGTGTTAGCTCGTAACAAAATTTAAATCCTACATCCCGCCGGTTTCATCAATTTACCCTGACATGGGTCCGGGCTTCTCTGTTTCAACAAGAAACTACAAGTTTTACAGTGTGTGCTCCATTTTATAGTAAATATAGCAAAAGAGTTTTCTTCATTCTTCGTACGCTTTTTATTAACAACTAACTGTGCCCGCGACTTTGTTCGCATATAATCTTTGTAAGTGATTAATTGGTTTTGAATTTTTATTACTTTGGGCCTAATCTTTATACCTCCTAAACAGCTGGACCGATTTTGATGAAGAAGTTGTTATCAAATAACCGATCAAGTGCATGAATGACTTAATCACCGATACATCACCGATCCTTTAATATTATATATTTAAAATAAAACTAAGTAACGTAGATATGCCAAAAAATACTAGGAATCTTATTTATAAAAACATAGGGTTTCTTTAATTGCAAAGTTCAATGATAAGGAGGGAAAAATATTTAGTTTGCCGTGTGGTGGCGGCGTAAATGAATCCATCACTCCGTTTCGCCCCGGGGGTGCCTATATTCAGCAGTGAACTTTTAACAGGCTGTAACAATTAATTATATAAAACAACCTTTTAATCAGGAGGAAAATGAAAGGTTTTCAATAATTGAAAACGATTAATAGCGGAAAAAGTGCCGTGGTAGCTCGGGAAATAAGTGTCTGCATTGTACGAAAAGTTTGATGCACGCCGAAACCTCCATTGGTTTTATAGCACTTTTAAAATTTGATTTACCACGTACTAGGTGGTAAAGAATAAACATTGTAAGCAAACCTAAATTTGATGAGTTCTTGCCTGTTTAAAAAAAAACTCTCTCAGAAATATGAAGATACCTATGCCCAGCAATGGGATGCATAAATGCTGTTAGGTTACATTTCATTTGAAGTAGACCATTTTACATTTTGCCCTTGTAATACTATATATACTGCACTCCTTTTTGAATAACGCCAACTTTGTTTTACAAAAAAAGCGGTAGAAGTGATACCTACAGAAAACTAAACTTCGAGAAGATGAGACGAATGCAGAGTATCAGCAGTAGGATAAGTAGGGTTTATTTATTATAATATTGTTAACAAGTTTAAAAATTATTTTAAATTTTCTTCTACATATATATAAGATTACATATAATACAGACTCCAAGTTTTCAGTTCCATCATATACTTATATATTTTATAATCAACAAATTTCGTCTTTAATCCTTACTGCTCATAGATCAGTTTTTTTTTTTAAATTTATTTATCACTTTACAAAAAAATTAATACAAACATGTAAATGGCAATGATAAAAACCACTGAGGTTTGTCGACAGTGCCAAATCCACATCAAACAACCATATTTGATATTAACATAAGAAATAATAATTATGAAACAAAAAAAATAAATAAAAATAAATTAAGTAAGTTTGCGTATATAATAATAATATTTATCATAATATATTTGAAGAAGAAAGTATGTTTTAAGTTTAGATTTAATATTACTTGTACTAAACTTATTCTTTAGAGTGGAGGGTAATTTATTAATTAATCATGGAACCAGGTATCGCGAGGTCAGTTCGGCGTACACGTTATTTGCTCGTGTCGTCCACATGCACCCGCGAGTAATGGAACGTGTGTATATAGTGTGGTCTATTTTGTTGCATAGGTTTCTATTGAAAAATTGTTCTCTTAACATTATTATCATCATTACAGCCCTTCACAAGTCCACTGCTGAACATAGGCCTCCCCACGGAATGCCACAAAGCACGGTCCCGAGCCACCTGCATCCATTGACTTCCTGCATGTCTTACCAGGTCGTCACCCATATACCCAATCCGCACCGTAGAAGCCACACGCAAGTGTGAGTAACGATCCAAGAACAAGTCTATCGGACACTGTTCCGATCATATTCTGGACTTCAATTTGAGCGAGATTACAATGGCTCTCCAGCACCTTAAAAACGGCAAGTCCCATGAACCTGAAAGCGGGTGGAAAACCGGTACTTGAAGTCCTTTAGAAGCTATCAAATTCCGTCCTCCATGGTGGCACTACTCCAGAGGCGTGGAGCAGAAGTGCGGTGGTCTTGTTTTTCAAAAGAAAAGCGATAACCATCTCTTGAAAAATTACAGATCGATTTTCCTTCTGAGCCGCGTCTACGTGCTGTTTTCGAGAGTCAGTACGAGTCGTCTCAAACACAAACTAGACGACTTCTAGCCTACCGAACAAGCCGGTTTCCGAAAAGGCTTTAGCACCACCATAGACCACATACCCTTCGGAAAATTGTACAGAAGATCGAGGAGTACAATCTGCCAATATGTCCTGCGTATGTAGATTATTTTTTTATTATTACCTTTGATTCCTTCGAAATTTGGGCAGAGCTTCAGTCCCTTCAGCGGTGCCAAATTGACTGTCGATATATCGAAGTGCTGAAGTGTTTGTAAAGTAGGGCTACTATGGTTATCCGAGTACAGAACCAGGTAAGAAACCTATCGAATTGAACAGAGGTGTAATACAAGCTGACGTTATATCCCCGAACTCTTCACCGCTGCATTAGAAGACGTTTTAAAGCTCTTGGACTGGAAAGGATACGGTATTAACATCAATGGCGAGTACATCACTCACCTTCGATTTGCCGACGATATAGTCCTTATGACAGAATCACTAGAGGACGTTATTATTTATGACAGAATCACGATAGTTCTTAAGATGAACATGGTCAAAACAAGGATCATGTTTAACGACCATGTCAAAACTATGCTGCTACTTGTGGGGAGCACTAAGCTAGAAGTTGTTGATGAGTATGTTTACCTAGGACAAATAGTCCGACTAGGTAAGTCCAACTTCGACCGAGAGGTCAATCGACGGATTCAACTCGGCTGGGCAGCGATCGTTAGATTACGACACATCTTCTCGTCAGGTATACCTCAAAACTTGAAAACGAGATTGTACAACCATTGCATATTGCGGTGATGACTTATGGATCTGAGACGTGGTGCTTCACTGCTAGCAGTTTGACGAAGCTCAAGATCACTTAGCGAGTAATGGAGAGGGCTATGCTCGGGGTTTCTCTGCATGATAAAAATAAAAATGAGGAAATGCGCAGTGGAACCAGAGTAACTGACATAGCCCAACGGATTAGTAAGCTGAAGTGGCAATAGGCCGGCCATATAGCTCGAAGAACCGACATCCGATGCGGAAGCAAAGTTCGCGAGTGGCAGCCTCGTACCGGTAGGCGAATTGTGGGCCCCCCCCCACTACATGGAGTGACGACCTTGTGAGACATGCAGGAAGTCGATGGATGCAGGTGGCCCGGGACCGTGCTTTGTGGCACTCTTAGGGAGAGGCCTATGTTCAGCGGTGGACTTGTGAAGGGCTGTAATGAGGCCATAAATAAAAAAAATAACGTGACTACAGCGCCACCCACAGAATCATAGCAAAATTATGAACCATTGTCTAGACAAAAAAAATTATATGAATCATCAATCGGTCAAGTTGTTCAGAAGTTACACGTTTACTAACAGGCGCACTAAAGATTTATCATTCATGCATTCATTTATTCCACTGCTGAACATAAGCCTTCTCTATAGATTGCTAAATCTGGGGTATACTTGACATAGTTGTTAAGCTTGGTAGGCGGGTTGGCAGCCACCGATTTTTTATTAATTTAAATTTTTACCTATCTATCTGTCGCCTCTTACGACACTCACGGAATGGGTAGTGAATTTTCTTACCAGTCACTACACGACGGCGCCAACGATAACCTTCATATATAATTCTACTGTCGTGTGTATGTAGAGCAATGCTGTTATAATATGGTCGTAACACAAATGGGTGGACTCAACGGGGTAGGACCACGCTCTCACAGAATACCAGCGTAAAATAGCAGCGTAATGCTGCAGTTTTTCGTATGGTGATTGGCATTCCATCTTGAAAACGCACCTACATTTTGATTCTTAATCGGGGATACATGAATGATTATTTGTCACCCTTAATCTAAAAATTGCTTAGTATTTCTACATTCATATTTTACCGTCAAAATAGCATCTATAAGAGAACAAAACTAGGACTAATCTAACTGCATTCGGTCGAAAAAGGAAAAACGCTACATTATTTACATGTGTTACCAAAATAGCTGTTTGCTTAGGATTAGTTTATACTCTCTTTCTACAAACACTCCTATTATGGCTTAACGTAAGTTTAAACAAGTATTAGGAAGAAACACCGAGTGAGATTTATTCAGATTGAACACTAAGGTTTGTAAAATACTAGCTTCTCTCCTTAAAAAGTTATTAAGTATTACACTATGCAATTTAGACGTTAGCTGTTACACTATGCAACTTAGACGTTAGCTTAGCTGACCAGATCTAATATAATAAATATATAAAATCTTTCATTTTAGTTCATTTCGTTGCAAATTGAAACTAAAATAAAAATGTAATTTATAATACTCAGACTAACAAAGAAAGAACGAGCGCTGCGTACATTAAAAGTGACGCAAAAACCAAGCCAAAACCATACTTAAATTATAGTAGGAACACACACTTTCCTACACGTTTGCATCTTAAACCAACGGCAACGAATAACATGATTTTAGGCGCATATGTGAGCGTCCAGTGGGCTGATAAAGAAAAAAGAAAGAAGAAATATAAAGAAAATTGAGCATTATAACATTTGCATCACTTAAAATGTTCGCATCGATCTGTTTATTTTTCTTTTTGGTCTACGATAATATAAAAATAAAACATCACTTAAATTATATATTCGGAAAAGGGTAAAAAATATAAATTTACCTTGCAGAAAACTAGTTGAAACGGTATGTAAGTTCTATTTTTCCATCAGTAATTTCAATGTCCAGGCAACTTTTTGTATGTAAGAAAGTATAAGTATTTCGAAGTCTAATGGCTGATTTACACAGGTACAATAACTGGCTCCAAATTCGAGGCAAGTCAGTGCTGACCCGCTACTGGTATAATGTAAATTGATTTGGAGTCAGTACAGCACTTTCGCGCAGTGCTGACTTCAATATTCCTGCTTGAATATTTTGAAGTCAGTCGACCCCCGCCCCGCCACCGCACCAGTGGTATTAACCTTGTCTAAACGACCAAGTCAGTACTTGGCCAGTCGCTGGCGATGCATTGTACGGTGACGTCACGTTAACAACAAAGCAGGACCTCCAGTTTCTTTTCTGTCGTCTATTCATTTTCTTATCAAAAGTCGTTTCTTTTTAAATATCTCTTCTCCTAACATTTCCGTAAACTGTTTCAAGAGCATATAGGAACATTTTTATAAATATTACAATCGTTGTAAATTCTGCCGTTTCCGTAATTCATTTTCCTACTGACTTCAATAACGTGCGTACACCCTAAAGAAGTTACCACGACCAAGCACACCACTATACTATAAGTCCTTCTGCGTAGCTCGGACAAAAAATATTTTAAGTTGATAGCCGTGGTTTTAACTATGACATTGGGACGTTGTAAAGCTCAGTTTTCATGACCATGGGTGCCAAAAACTTGAAACATCTGAAACATAAAAGCTACTAAAAAAACATAATAAGCTAATTAAACGCGATAAAATCCGTAAAAATTATTTTATTCAATACTTCGTGATCCACCCCGGCTTCACTTGGATAGGATATATTAATGTCAATTTCTTCGGAAAAATATAGCCTATATCTGTGATCTATAGCCGAGACCGTGTAGTGGCGGTGTAAAAATATTCACTACCCCATATCATCCCGTCGGTGTCGTAAGAGGCGCCAAAGGGAAACAAATCAGGAGATGGGCGGCAGCGTCTTCCTAACAACAACTAAAAGTTTTAAAAAAATTGCGGTTGCCAACCCGCTTGTCAAGCGTGGCAACTATGGCAAATATCCCCGCTATGAGGCAATCTATAGAGGAGACCTATTTTCAGCAGTGGAGTTTAATAGGCTGTAACGGTAACGGTAATGGTATAGCCTAGATCCCTCCTGGCATTGCTCTTTATCTGATCGTAAAGTTTCAACACTATCTGTTCAGGCTTTCCGAAGATAAGCCCGGACAAACAGACAGACAGACAGCATACAAATAATCCCCTTAGCTTATTAGAAGCCAGTTATTTAAATATTACAGACAAACAATTCAATTTTATTTATATGTATAGATGAGCAATGGCTGATAGATCTCATTGTTTTCTATAGATGGAGGCAACCAGCTATCGCGTTTACATAAATTTAAAAATACCAAGACCGTTGCAAAACGTTCACTTCATTATGACGGTGTTTACTATTTAATTCGGTTTAAAAAAATAATTAAAAAGTACTAAACATAATGCAAGAAAAATTTACGCGAATGCCCTGTGAATAAATTACTTTACAAAACTTCATTTAAATCAAGAGATAGGATTAAACGCCTTTTATAATTTCAAATCCCAGATAATTACAGATCCCGCAAGCAAGCACTTTTGAATAAATGAATTAAATTATCACAATTCCTTTTAAAAACGGAGCGTAATTATTAAGCTACTCGTAACTTGTTTTCATTTTGCGTTGTTTGCAACCTAGTTTATTGACACGGTCTACAGAACTTCAGTACGAATAGTGCCTGTATTAGTTATGTAAGGCACAATCAATTTTATTATTATTATTTTTATCAAAGTGGCTATCAATAACGATAACTGGTAGTTGGTAAAAAGTCACTGAAACCTTGATTTTCAACCGATTCAAACTAATGCGTTTAAATGATTATTATAAGCTGAAACCTTTGAAACCGGAACTTCTGGCTGTAGTGCTGCTTTACGGCAGGAATAAATTAAAATAATCTAGGACTCTATGAGACGGAAAAGGAATAGAATTGCATCTAAAAAATACAATTGTATACATGTAAAGCCATGCAAAGCATAGAGCGTATTGTGTGTGGTAGTAGTAGTTGGCTTGACTGGGGTTGGATCTCGGTCGCACAGAATAACAGCGGAAAATAGCAGCATAATTTTGCTGTACATTACGCAGAGAAACTCGAGCATACTCTCTCCATAGCCCGCTGAGCGACCTTGAACTTCCCCATACGACCAGCAGTGAAGGACCAAGTCTCAGATCCATTAGGACCTAACCTGACAAGAATATGAGTCGTAATCTCCCGAACGCTGCCCAGCCGAGTTGGATTTACCTAGACGGAATATTTTCTAGGTATAGTATGTTTATATTCGTCGAAAATTTCAAGTGTAGTGGTTCCAACAACTAACGGCATAGGTGTGACATGGACGTTACACATGACATAATATGACCTCTTTTCGTCCATGTTCATCTTAAGACCTATCCGTTGGGAGACACTATTGAAGTCATTGACCATAATGCTTAGGTTCTCCTGCGATTCTGCCATAAGGGATATATCGTCCTGTCCAGTTCAGTATTTTGAAAACGTCTTTCAATGCCGCGTTGAAGAGTTTCGGGGATACAACAAATGAACACATGGAACACTAAAATAGCATATTTTAAATATATAAATATTATTAAGTTTTTATTATAAGAAAATCTGCGACTTATTACTACGCGAAAAGGATTCTTGATTGTGTGAGCAGAACAAAATACATCGCACTCAATTTAAAATA
This sequence comes from Parnassius orleans, assembly GCA_029286625.1. Lineage (NCBI taxonomy): Eukaryota > Metazoa > Arthropoda > Insecta > Lepidoptera > Papilionidae > Parnassius > Parnassius orleans. The sequence goes on from JAGSMP010000405.1 coordinate 130,618, forward strand.
GGAACACGTTATATTAAATTTTATTAGTTTTAATTAATCTATATATACTAGGGTGGTCTGAAAAGTTTCCGACCTCAACTTGAAGATGGCAGCACTCGTCAATAAAAGCTAATGAATGTAGTTGTGCATCTTTTGTCAGTTAATCACCAAAATTTCAGCCATTTTGGACGCGTAGTTGTTATTTGACAGTCGTTTGATTGAGTCGATGTGAGTGTTTTTGTGAAAATGGAAAAAATTTAGTATCCAGCTGTCATAAAATTTTTGTTTATGAAAGGCAATACGCCTACGAAAATCAAAGATGAGTTGAATTCTGTGTATGAGGACTCTGCACCATCAATTAACACAGTGAAATTTTGGGCAGCTGAATTTAAACGTGGCAGTGAGAGCTCGGGAGATGATAAACGTTCAGGACGTCTAAAAACTTCAACTACTGACGATAACATCGCTAAAGTTCACCAAATGGTGCTGGACGACCGCCGAATTAAAGTGAGAGAGATAGCAGAGGCTATGAAAATGTTCAAAAAACGTGTTTGTCACATATTCAATCAAGATTTAGGCATGAGAAAGCTGTCAGCACGTTGGGTGCCGCGTTTACTCACGTTATACAGTCAAAATGAAATTGTCTGTAGGTAATAGACACTACATTGTTGGAGCTGTATATATTCCCACGAGAGTTAACAGTGACGTATATCTTACCTATTTTGATGCTATGAGGGACTACATACAGGTTATGGGCGTCGATTTCTTTTACATATACGGAGATTTTAATCTACCATATCTCGAATGGCAAATCAACGGCAATCAATCAGACCCCCTAAAAGCGAGTGACCAAGGACCGCCAAGCTCATACTTGTTAAATTTAATGTCTTTGACAATTCAATATTTTCAAAAATAATAAGGACCGCTTCCTAGACTTGTGTATTACTAATAGACATAATAGCAAATCCTTTTCAACGCCGGTAACTTTAGTGCCAATAAATATACAGCACTCTCCGTTATATGTTCTTATGTCACTTGATATGATGGTAAGTAAACAATTAAAATGTTAATCACACACTATACATTGCTTTAAAAATGCTGATTATGAGGAAATAAATTAAGATCTTCTAGAAATTGATTGGGAAGACCTATTTCAGAATAAACCAGCAAACTACTGTGTAGATATCTTTTATGAACAAATTTACAACTTTGTCCGTAAACACATTCCTTCCAAAACTGTTTCTAATTCACATTTCCCGGTTTGGTTAAGCTCATCTCTAAATTATATTTTTAAAAACAAAAATTCTGCTTGGGTAAAATGGAAAAAATATAAAAATCAAGCCGACTACTCAGTATTTTCAATGTACCGTGAAAGATTTAAGAAAGAGACAAAAAAAAATGTTATAATAATTATATAAACAAAGTTGAAGATAGTATTAAATATGTCATAAAATATTTGTGGACTTATATAAATAATCGCAAAAAACAATGTAATATACCTAGTAGCGTAAAACTTGAAAATTCAAAAGCTGACAACCGTGATGATATTTGCAACATGTTTTCGAGATTCTTCCACTCAGTTTTTCAGTCTTCAGACGTACCGGACCGTACCGTAACGTACGAGATAAAAAAACTCACACTGATAATATTATTACCAATATATCAATGAAAGATGACTATATACTATGTTCTTCACTGCTGGCCGTATGAGGAAGCTCAAGGTCGCTCAGCAAACTATGGAGAGGGCTATGCTCGGGGTTTCTCTGCGTGATAAACTTAGAAATGAGGATATCCGCAGTAAAACCTGAGTGACCGACATAGCCCAACGGATTAGTAAACTTAAGTGGCAATGGGCCGGCCATATAGCTGGAAAAACCGACAACCGATGGGGAAAAAGGTTCTCGAGTGGCGGCCTCGTACCGGCGGAGGAAGTGTAGGGCGTTCCCCCGCTAGATGGAGTGACGACCTGGTAAGACATGCAGGAAGTCGATGGATGCAGGTGGCTCAGGAATAGTCCACAAGGAATGCCACAAAGCACATGTTTTGTGGCATTCCTTGGGGAAGGCCTATGTTCAGCAGTGGACTTGTGATGGGCTGTAATGATGATATCAAAAGAGAACCCCAATCAGTAGACGTTACAAAAGGACCCGGTACGGATAACGTTCCGCCGATTTTTCTTAAAAGAACGGCTAAAATTATCTACAAACCAATTCGGATTTTGTGTAATAAATGCTTGGGAGAGGGTGTCTGTCAAAATATATGGAAAATGGCGAGGATTGTTCCAGTATACAAGGGGGACTCGAAAGAAGACGTGACCAACTATCGTCCTATTTTAATCTTGCCTACTATAGCAAAGCTTCTTGAAAGACTCATACACAGCAACCTGTACTTTTATATCTACAATAATATTCTCCCACAACAACATGGATTTGTTTTAAAGCGTTCAACCATCACCAACCTTATGGTTTATTTTAATTTTATTTGGGGATCTTACAACTACATTTACAATCTAGATTACTATATTAAAATTTATATGCCAATGAAAAGCTTCCACATATAGACATAATACATTAACAACAAATCGTTACTCAGACACACTACTTATGAAGTCTATTATAAGAGTAGATTTAATGCTCGCAATACTATCACAGAATAAGTCTAAGTCGTTGTTTTCGAAATAGTTATTAAATAACCTCAAAGCTCTTGGAATAAAACTGTTAATTCTATAATTCGTATGACAAGATGGAACATGGAGTAATATATTTTTGCGTAGTTTTTTAACATGAATAACAGGCTATTAGTAAGATTTTACTGAGAAGCTCCGGACAATCCATTTTACTTTGTGCGACTTTCATTAGAAAACAGACGTCATCTATGTCTTTGCGTATGTTTAGAGGCAATAGGTGAAGTCTTTTGTAGAGATCCTCGTAGTCGACAAAAGGTAGGTAAAATGTATGATATAAGAAAGCAGTGAACTTCTTTTGAATTTTTTCAATATTGTTTATATAAATGGCATAGCACAGATTCCAAACCTGAGAAGCGTATTCTAGATAACTACAGCACAGTACAATATTTTTAAAGTTTTCATTGTTCTAAATTGTTTGGCATAATGTTTAACAAAATCCAATGCTTTATAAGCTTTGTCAACAATATGATCTATATGGGGAGTAAACAATAGTTTGTTGTCATGAATTACTCCCAAGTCGCTTATTTTGGATTCATTCATCAGAATTTGATTTTTATATTTACAATAAAAATAAAAATTATTTCGCTCACGGGAGACCGTAACACAGAAACCTTTAGATGCATTTAAATCTAATTTGTTATGCCTACAATAAATATCTAATCTATTCAAGTCTTCTTGTAAAATATATGCATCCGAGACATTTTTTATAGCTCTAAAAATTTTCATATCGTCTGCAAATAAAATGAAATTTGAGTAAGGAAAACAAGTACTAATATCATTAATAAAATTAAAACGAAAGGGGCCTGAGTAAAGATCCTTGAGGAACACCAGAGGGAATACTTACCCACGACGAGGACTAACCATTTAGTACAACCACCTGCATTCTATTTTGAACATAAGATGTGAACTACCGAAATAAATCGCCACGGATTCCCAAAGCATAAAGCTTCGATAGTAAAAGACAATGGTCAATGCGGTCGAAAGCCTTGCTGTAATCCATGTAAATAGTATCTATCTGATTACCTCTATCCATATTATTCGTTTAAAATTCATTAAAAATTATCAGGTTAGAAACCGTAGACCTACCTTCTAGAAAACCATGTTGTTGGAGTAGTAAATGAGGCTTAAGGAATACACGAAGCTGATTGTATACTAAACGCTCAAAACTTCTTGACTTTTTGGACCTTTCTTATGGATAGGTGTAATAAAAGCTGATTTCCATATAGAAGGCAATATTCCTTAACGAAATGAATGTTGAAATAATATGGTTATTGGAGTGGATAATTCGGCAGCACAGTTTATTAAGAAAAACGCTGGCAGCATATCGGGACCAGCAGATTTATTCAAATCTAATGATTTTAGATGTCGTTGCACTAATTGAATACTTCAATAGTGTGAATATTGCTGATGTTATCGACAACTTTACTGTCAAAATTCTCGAGTAAATAAGATTGGGACTCTAGAAACGAAGATTGAAAATATGATGAAAAGAACTCGCTTATGTCTGCACAAGAGTCATTTGGATCATTAGCGTAAGTCATAGTTGTGGGGTATGAAGTACTGCCTCGATGACTTTTAACATATGACCAAAATAACTTAGGGCGCTTAGCAATGGACTCTTCAATCGTGTTAATGATTTTAAAATAACAACTTTTTTCTACCTTTTTGGCTCTGTTCCTTAGTAAGTGGAAAGTATATTCGTCATGTTTATTTCCGTAGTTTTTAAATTTTTTATAGTATTTAAATTTTTCTTTAATGATTTTTATTAAAGCCGAATTATACCACGGGGGATATTTATAGTCACGAACTTAGCGTGTCGGTAATAATTTTTCTCTAAGTTGAACAATAAAATTATAGAATTGTTCTACGGCACTTTTTAGGCTAACCGTATTGAGCAAATGAGACCAATTAATATTCGATAAGTTACTGCGAATGTTATCACAGTCACCCCGTGCATAAGATAATACAGTAAGCTTGACTAATTTAGGTGGTTGTAATTCCAAAAAAAGTAGGCCGAATTACTAATGTTTTGTGATAAGGGTCTTCAGGCACAAAAGGATCTGGGCATGTGAAAACTTCGAGAGAATCATTGCATAGAACAAGATTTAATATTCCATCTGTAGCGTTTTTACAGTTATTGAATTGTTGTAAGTTACAATCATATAAAACATGAGTTGCCTTTATTTTAATCACAGAGATAGATCGTACAAATGTGTACTATAACATTGCATTTAGTCCTTGGGTCCCGAGTCTTTAACGTTACCCACAGGTCTTCAGCACTTGATTGCCGTTCCGGCACGTAAGTAGCATGAAGATTCCGACGGTCTGCAATTGCTACTCCACCTCCTTTCGACTGGTGCGTTTGAGTATAGTCCCTATCTCGACGGAATACAATATACCTGTCATCAAAAAGTTCACTGCTATCCATACTATATGTTAACCAAGTCTCGGTTAACATAATGATATCGTAGTCATTTAAAGTCACACTACGTAAAAAAAAAAATGTTAGTTTTTTTACGTAGTGTGACTTTAAAATGTTAGTTTCGGAGTCCTCTGCAGTTTTGGTAGTATATTAAAATATTATTCGTTGTTATAAATTACTAGAAAACCTATAATCATAATTATTATAATAAAATTCGTAAATAAACGATGTCCCACATTTAAAACTAATGACATTTTGGATCCAACAAACATTATAAGTACATAGTTCTGCAAGATGCAATAAGCGATGCAACGCGTAGTCGTCACTAAATTACTTACAATATTATTTTTAAAAGAAGGTAGTTTCAATACAGATAAGAAGTTTAATAATTATTGAATAGGCGAGAGAAGCATATTAATTTCATAGTAGCTAAGCAAATATCTGTACACATCAATGCATCATAACAACCGGAGGTTCTCAAACTTACCAAGCAACAAGTAAATACTTCACAATTAGATGAATTTAAGTAATATAAATGTATCAACAAATCTTAGTTAAATCGCTCTCGTTTTTTATTGCAATAACCTTTTATTGCAGATCTTTTCTTGCAAATATTTTTGAGTTTTTTACCCAAATGAACTTGAAATCATGTTCCTTGCCACGGTTTTTGGCTTTAGTCAAAAGTAATTTATTTTTTACAGTTAACCCTTTATAGGGCAGAAGCGAAATTAGTATGGCGGCTATAACCACCCGACAAGGTTGATTCTAAGGCTCATAATTCATTATTGTTTGTATAAGTTGGTGACCTTATTGTTTAAATGAGTAGTCCCTAAACAGGCGCAAGGAACAAGCGAAACCATCAAAGTGAAGTTAGCCACATTTCCTTGGTAAGGTGCAACATATTGGTGGTTACGTTTGTGCCTTCTGTCTCATAAGTGTTTATGACCTAGGGAAGTGACCGTGTTTCGCATATTATTAAAAAATTGTGAGTAAATGTGGTATTTACGTATTTCAAGGTAAATTAATGAATAATTTAGTTATTTTCCTTTATTTTGGTATATAAATCTTGATCCCAACTTGTATCTATAAAGTACAATAACGAATTGACTCAGCAGGTAGTAAGAACGGATTTTAGGTCTGAATTTGAACAAATGCATATTTCAGATTCTCATTTCTTTATTTTACGTATTTGGGGCTATTACAGTAATTTTTTGCAAAGTAGAATTATCATTTTATGCCAGGAAACAGTTAGTTTATTTAGATATTTTTGCACAAAGATAATATTAAATGTCAAAGTGTAGGTGTGGAGACCGGTGAGGTTTGTGCGTTAGGTGCAACCTAAATGAATCGTTACAGTTGTGTATTTTTTGTTTTTTTATAGATGTTTATACCAGTATTAGATGTAGAGAACATGCCCTACGATCCGTTAGACAGTTTGATCGAGGGCATAAATGACGTCCAAGCGTAAAATTCAAATATTGGAGGAGACTCAGATCCTGAGGATGTGGATCTTCTGCCTTTGAACGTTATGTCAGGGAGATTAGCGGCTGAAGGACTGATTATGCTGTTATAGGTTTCTAAAACTATGACTGTTAGTTACCAAGATTGTTGAGTTGAGAGACTACAGACTAGAGTCCCAAGGCTGTTGATTTCCTAAGGTATTTGGTAAGAAATATATATTATAATAATAGATATTCTATGAAAGCTACTTACAAATAGTTGTAGTTTTTCATAAAAGTAGATCTTTAGAAGAGTTTTTTATGCAATAATATTTAGAAGATTTTTTTGTTCGTTTTATGACATAAGGAGTCATTTTTGTATTAATAGTACACTTAGTCACTTTAATTAATAACTTAAGATTTTTTAAGATAAAAAAAATACCAAAAATATTGTTATTTGAAATAAAAATCATTTAATTATGACTTGGTTTTATTTAGATTTTTTTTCCCTAAACGGCCACAGTTTCAAACAAAACCACCAAATTTTTTCCCTATATAGACTTGGTTTCATATGGAACCGCCCCCTAAAGCCAAACCTGAATAAATTTGCTAGTGAACATTACACTAATTCCAGTTCCTATACACCCCTAAACCTATCCCGATAGCAAACATTCATATTCAACAAAAAAAATCTGCCCTATAAAGGTATGATCATTTACATAAATTTTATTAGTACCAAGCAAGTCGATATCAGCAGGACATACAGTTTTACAACAACGAGTAGCAGCAATAAAGTCTTCTTTTACGTAACGATTTAAGAAAGACACTATAATTGGCTTAAATTTGCTATCGCGGGAGGGAACTCTTGCTACGAAATCGAAATTCATTTTATTAATTGGATATATAACCTTAGAACCTATTTTCGCAATAATTTCATGCAGGTTATGATTGTCTTTCATAGGAACTTCCTTTATTTCCACGTTGTTGAGCCTCAACCATTGATTTTTGTCATTGAGATCCTCTTCTATCTGGGCTACTTTTCCTTCTAAATTAGAGACTACCTCTTGCACTTTCTCCATACGTTGTACTCGATCTTCTAGGTTTTGAATCTTGCTATACAGTTCACCTATAGATGCTTTGAAGGAAGTTACTTCATTTTTAATTTCCTTAATATCGGTAATAACCTGTAGCAAGGGACATAAAGTCAACATAATATTAGCCAACTCCTGCATAACATGTTCTAATGAAGCTGGTTTGGACGAACTTTGCTTAGAATTGTTTCCTAACTTACACGTAGGACATTTCCACGATGCTTGTCGTTCACCCAATTTGCGATGTCCTGCTTCAGTAATTCCAGAACACGGATAGTCGAATTTTTTCTTACACGAACTACATTTAATTCTATCCAGAAAGTTTTCACCACATCTGCCACACTTGTTAACCATGTTAACTGATGATAGAACTTGCCACAACTATAGTTATGACCAAAAGTTTGAGAACCGTTTGTAGGGTACAATGAGTACAAGAACAATAATAGCGTGCGCTTAGTACGAGCCTGAGTAATAGACTAATTACGCAACTGATTACGCAACTGCATTATATGAAAACATGGACTTTAATAAACAAACAGACGCTGTGTATACGGACTTTAAGAAAGCCTTTGATCGTGTCGACCATAAAATCTTGCTAGAAAAAATTGCCTTTAATGGTATTCGAGGCAACCTCTGGAGATGGTTCAAGTCCTATATAACGAATAGGACCCAAAAAGTGGTAATTACTAGTCATGAATCTGATATCGTCACAGTAATATCAGGCATTCCGCAAGGCTCAATTATTGAAACCATTGTTGTTTGTAATCTACATAAATAATATAAGCGAATGTTTCAAAAATTGCAAACCCTTCTGTATGCGGATGATCTGAACTCTATACCGTACGATTGAAAATATTGGTGACCATTTAAATTTCCAAGAAGATCTGAACCGATTGACAGCTTATTGTGACCGTAATAAATTGAAACTTAGCATAGATAAATATAAGTATATAAGTTTAGCAAGAAAAAAGTATAAGTTATTTCAATTATTCTCTGTGCGGCGTAAATCTCGATAGGGTGCATACAATTAGAGATCTAGGAGTTACATTAGACACTAAACTAACACTCTAAACTCATATTGAGAATATTTTTAATAGAGCATATAAGATGTGTGGGTTTGTTATCCGCTCTAGTAACGATTTTAAACGACCAAGTACGTATATGCATTTATATAAATCTTTAATACGCTCACAAATTGAATATGCCATCTCAGTATGGGATACCTTTTACAAAAAATACTCAGAACACCTTGAAAGAGTGCAAAAGAACTTCCTACGATGGCATTTTAAATGTTCTCATAGTAAATTGTCTTACTCAAAATTGTTACAACAATATAAATTATTTAATCTAAAAACTAGAAGGTTACAATTACAAGTTAAGCTATTGTACGATTTTTGTAATATTAGTTACGATTGTATTGATATAGTGGATAAGTTATGTCATAAATTACCAGTCAGATCACACACTCGAGCATGCCGTACATATAAACTATTTGCTACACCTAAGTCTCGAACGAATGCTGGGAAACGTTCACCATTGACTCGAATGACTGAAACTTATAACAGCTAGTTCACTGTATATTTGCAGCCAATGTTATTTCCTTTAGAAAATCAGTTTTTTTTTAATCTGTTGCGCAAAGTCAACACCACGCAATAATTCACATTTGATTGAATTAAATCCATAGCTAGCTTACTTAAAAGAAATACTAACTTTTAGCAAAAACACACAAATTTTTATGTAATAATTTGTGGTCAACGGTGTTGGTTTCACAATTATTTCATTATGATGTGTATGTATATTATTTGTAAAATTCTTATTGTGAAACTGTTTGCTGACCCAAATTAATGAAAAAAAATAAAAAATAACAGTGGACTGCAAAGGGGGAACCGGCTCCAAAAAAAGCAAAAACTGTTATTTTCAGCTGGGAAAGTGATGGCGATTGTTTTTTGGGATAGTCATGGAGTTATCTTAATCGATTATGTTCAAAAAGGAAAAAACCATTACAAGAACATACTACGTATCATTACTTGACAAACTGCAGGAAGAAATTGCGAAAAAACGGCCACATTTGCAGAAAAAGAAAATTATCCATGGCCAAAATCCACGAATTACGGTTTGAACTGCTTGACTATCCACCTTAATCACGAAATATAGCCCCAAGTGGCTTCTTTTTGTTCCCTTATCTAAAAATTGCGCTCAGAGACAGAGATTTTCGTCAAATGAGGAGGCAATCACCTCCGAGTACAATTATTTTGCAGGGAAAAACGTCGAATAATGTTTGGACGGGTTAGAGAGATGGCAGCATCGATGGGAGAAGTGTGTAGAAATACAAGGAGACTATGTAGAAAAATAAAAACAAAATTTCAGAAAAAATGTCTTGTATCTTTGTTAGGTCGGAAACTTTTCAGATATATAAGACATTTCCACCTATGTACTGACTCGTCATGATATCTCTGGAACCATAAAGCCTGGAGACTTGAAATTTGGTAAGAATATTCCTTTTGCCAAGTAGAGGTCAACTAAGAACGGATTTTACGAAATTCCACCCACCTGGGGGTTACGGGGGCGTTTATTAAAAAAATCATATTTTCAAACTATAGCTCTTATAGGTATAGTTTTTTGTATTTTTTAGTGAGGTCCCTCGATAGTTTAGATTCACAATCAGACTCGGTAGGTGGCGCTTTTGTCAAGATCCAAAAATCACCCGTGCGAAGCTGGGGCGGGTCGCTAGTCTGTTCTATGTATTAACAATAGTAAGGCGCCCTCAAACAGCAATTAGTGAACAGATTTGTTTACATAAATGACAACTAAACTCGATAGAAATAGGCGTAGCTCTGTAGAAATTAGCTGTGTCTTGCCAGCAATGTAAAGTCAGGAATTCACATTTAATAAAAGCCAAAATTAGGGGGTTTTAGGCGCAAAGTTTAAAAATTAGATGCACTAATATTTTGACCGCAACAGAAAAGGTATCGCTAGCAACACAGTGAGGATAATAGAGATACGATAAATATTAATAGCATGGAATTAAATGCTAGTAAAGTGCTGGAAGATTATTGAGGTCGGATGTAGATGACGGTAATATTCTGGGAATTATCGGGTCCAGGAGCACCATTAACTTACTATAAAGTATGAACGGCATTTTGTTCTTTTTTTTTTTTTTATAGGATAGGGTGACAAACGAGCACACAGTCCACCTGATGGTAAGTGGTTGCTGTGACCCAGACATCTACATCTATCTTCAATAAAGAATCAAAATGCAGATGCGTTGTCACCCGTGAGGACTAAGATGGAATGCCTCTTTTCCAGTAAAAAGGGTCTCCGGTTCTCTACACTCACCATACGAAACACAGCAGTGTTAAGCTGCTATTTTACGCTGGTATTCTGTGAGAGCGTGGTCCTTCCCCGGTCGAGCCGACCCATTCGTACTACAACTATACTACTAATATAGCTGCAGCATGGCTCTACCACGTTGCGGTCTTTATCAGTTATATATTATAGATAAGATAGGTCGAACCTGTACTAAAACCGAATCAGTACGCCCTGACTCCACGTAGTGTTCCTGTGTAAAAAAGAGGTTATGATTTTACAAAAGAAAAGATTACACATAAACTATACACTTTCACAAAGGGAATGGTAGGGGCTTCCTCGAACCCTCCCTTCCCACCCACGTATGCAAGTACTAGCTGTCTATAGTTTTACCATTTTCAGTTGTCTGAGTATTCTTGAAGTTAATTTATGTCAGATTGATTGACTATTCATTTACTGCTGGGATTATAGGAAGCTTGTGTCCAACAATGGGACAGTTTATAAAATAAAAGATAATGTTGTTATTTGAGCTTCCCACTACAAGCGAAGTAATTATGCGTTAACCTCCTTTTGGTTTCATGCGTATTATGTTCATAAGTAATATTTATAATAGTAGGTATGATTTATGTCATAGATACTATTTACTTTATATTATAAGTCCTGTATACTTTATATTGTTTATTTACTTTAAAGCTATATTACTTTCTTAGAAGCCAAACTAATGTTATGTCATAGTATATTATTTACTTTATGTTATAAGACCTGTATACTTTATAAATCATATTGTTTACTTCCTTAGAAGTCACACTAATTCGATTGTAATATTATATGCTAATGTTTATATTTTACCATAAGTTAACCATAACACCAAGAACAATGTTGTTCCCTTATGTTTACTCCACCTCCTAGCTTCCTACACTATTTAAACCAAATCTTTCGATCCCTCAACATAATTCCATTACCAAGTTCTCTGTATCAACTACTATATTTTAAGTTAGTTTAAAAGTATTAAATAAATTTATTTTTAAAGAATTTTGTCTCTGCCACATAACATATGCGAGTTTATAAATATAATTGTTTCTTTGAATCTTCTACCACCTTTGAAATGTGAATAATATATCGATATTTGTAAATATTTACTTATATAAATACTACTACTTAATTTACTACTATTTTTAATGTAAATATTTACTTTCTTGAAAGTAAATATTTACATTACCTAACAATTAAAAATCAACTGGTACAATGTAGATGATAAATAATATAACTTTTATTTAATCTTCCATAACTCAGCTCCTAGATTGACAAATCTTGCCAGATTTTCAGATATGAATTATTTATATGTAAGCTTTCAAATGGAATTTTTATCTTGTTAACACTTGGGCCCAATAATGTATGGAAACGTTCCGATCTCCTTAAAGCACCTTTGCAATATTAAAGATAATGTTTATTCTGCACCTGAATTTAATTAACATTTTAATTAAACTTTGAATGTAATTGTAGGTAAGGTTAAAGAACCATGTACGACCCTCGCTTCACTCAGTTGGTGCGTGCACGGACGTATCTGCTCATTTGGCTACGGAGATGACCGGTCATATTAATTTACATCTTGGTGAGGAATTGGGAGCAGCTCTGATGCAACAGCGCATGTTGGCTGAAGTTTGAAAACATAGTGAACAATCGATCACTCACTCATGTCTCAGTGGAGCCAGGAAGTATTGAGAGCTTAACTCCCAAGCATTTCCTGCTGGGTACGTCTTCAATTTGCCCAAAATTGGGGTATATGACGAAACAGACCTCAGAAATCAGTGGCATATCACACAACTCCAGGCGGACAGGCTTTGAGAAAACGGTTTAAGGAGTGTTGCGAAGACGTATATGGAATCGCGATTAAAGGCTTTACAAACAGTCCAAATGAGCATCGTAGCATATGACAACGCAGAGTGGACAAAGGGTTTTCTTGGCAAAGACGGTAGTAATAGGGTGGTCCAAATAAAGACTTTGTCCGAGACACTTGTTCCTCCAGCAACACGCGTCGCCAGAATACCCATGAAGATGAGTGTCGCTGAGGCGACACTGGGGTGGGGCGTGTTGGTGACGCATTGTCTTTTATGTAATATTTTGTTATTATTTTGTATCTTAGGTTAAGCTTTGTTTTGTTTTGTAAGTAGTAATGTTAACGGTTATTTTTATACTTGGTTATTTTTCAAAGAGTAGCCAAATTATATACCGTTATTGCAGTTTTGAAAATATGTAAATAAGGCTTCTACTTTATTTGAAATTATCCCAAATTGAATATGATTTATACATTAAACGGATTCAACTCGGCTGGGCAGCGTTCGAGAAATAACGACACACCTTCTCGTCCGATATACCTCAAAACTTGAAACCAGACTGTACAACCAGTGCGTGTTGTCAGTGATGACCTATGGAACTGAGGCGTGGTCCTTCACTGCTGGTCGTATAGGCAGCTCAAGCTCGCTCAGCGAGCTATGGAGAGGGCTATGCTCGGTTTATCTGCGTGATAAACTTAGAAATGAGGATATCCGCAGAACAAGAGTGACCGACATAGCCCAACGGATTAGTAAGCTGAAGTAGCAATGGGCTGGCCATATAGCTCGAGGAACCGATAACCGATGGGGAAAAAGGTTCTCGAGTGTCAGCCTCGTACCGGTAGGCGAAGTGTAGGGCGACCCCAACTAGATGGAGTGATGACCTGGTAAGATGCAGGAAGTCGATAGATGCAGGTAGCTAAGGAACGTGCTTTGTGCCATATTTTGGGGAGGCCTATGTTCAGCAATGGACTTGTGAATGGCTGCAATGATGATGATGATGATGATGAAGTTGATTTATGTGCAACAACGTTTTCGCCTACCGATAAACCCTTACGAATGTGTGCGTGCGCAGTAAAATCAGTTAAAATAATGCATTACTACGCATTTTGACTTTAAAAGATAAAAGGACAGAATGTTTGAACATTTTTAATAATTTTTCTTCACCATTTGCCTATATTACTTATTCTGAACCTCTCTCTAAATTTGGCCAGTTATTGCAAAATAACCCTTATAATAGAAATGTGTAGGTAGACTTGTATATATTTATTATATAATTTTAAGGTAGATGTGAGTGAGCGAAATATCTTGTATGTATGTTTGTAAATTTCTTTATTACCTCGTATCTTCCAAACGGCTGGATGTATTTCGACAGTTAGGTATCGTTATATTCTTCTTAAAACCCAAGTGTTCTATGATAGCTTTTGAAAAAGTAAACAAAATGACGGATTTTGGCGCGAAATAGTAATACGTTAGTAAAAAATTAACCATACCTATCGAGTAAGGTATCAAAGTAAAGGGAATTAGAAGGAATTACAAAATATATGTAAGTAATATGTTTAAATTTAATTAGGAATAAGTTTTGATAGCGTAAAATGGGCCATGTTTGTGTTGGACCTCGTGCTATCATAAACAGAAACAGAAATTTTTATTCAATATAGATTATAAATAATACTTATTGAAAGTCACTCTTTGTCTAATTACCACTGGTTCGAAAAAACCTCTGTCCTGGGAAGAACCAGCAAGAAACCCAGCGGGACTTTTTTTAAATAACAGCTTACAATCATGTATGTTACACAATTAACCACACAAAACAAATTAGAAACAGCCTGGCAGCAAACACCTCATTCCAGGGTTATTATCATCCATAAATTCCTTAACATTATAATAACCCTTTTATACAAACTATGTTTAATAAAGTTTTGAATTTTGAGCAGGTCGAATTTTGTATATTTTCTGAGATTTTGTTGTAAGCGTATACATCGCCCCAAGAATGAATTACTGACTCGGTGGAGTCAGTAACTGGTACTACTAGCTTTTGTTTGTTCCTAGTATTTACAGAATGAATATCACTTATTTTTGTATAACTACTTTTATTTTTGTGTACGTATATTACATTTTCATAAATGTATTGAGAGGCCAAAGTTAATATATTAATTTCCTTAAATTTTTGTCTGAGCGACTCTTTGGGTTTTAAATCATAGATTGCTCTTATGGCCTCTTCTGTAAAACAAATATAATTTCAGTGTCAGTTGCGTGTCCCCATAGCAAAATACCATACGACATTATGCTATGGAAACAGCTAAAGTAAACAAGTCTAGCTGTTTCCACACTGTTAAGATTTCTAATCTTTTACAGCATATGCTGCAGAACTAAGTCTGCTTGCTACCTTTGATATATGGGGCTCCATTAAGCTTCGCGTCTAGTGTTATTCAAGAAAATGGTGGTATCGACAAGACTCAGTTCGTCCCCATTTAAAATTACATTAGTATTTAATTGTCTGACATTTGGAGTCATGAACTTCATACATTTCGTTTTAGTGCTATTTAAATGCAAGTTATTAACATTAAACCATTTTACTAATATAAATATAGCATTATTTACTTCGTCATATTTTAATAATTGTCGTTTTAATTTGAAAATTAATGAAGTGTCATCAGCAAATAATACTATATTATGGTTATCCCCACTATGTAAGGTAAGTCATTAATATATACAAGAAACAGAAAGGGCCGAGAATTGAGCCTTGAGGCACGCCCATTTGTACTATCGACCCGGAAGAGCTCATACTATTAATGACAACTTTTCGAGTTCTGTTACTTAAATATGAAACAATTAATTTAAGAGCATTACTTACACCGTAGTGTTGTAGTTTCCTGATTAATGTTTCATGGTAAACACAATCGAAGGCTTCGGATAGGTCACAGAGTATACCCAAAGCATCCTGTGAATTCTCCCATGCATTAAAAATATATTTAATCAGCTCAACACCAGCATCAGTTATCGAGCGACCACTTGTGAAACCGAATTGATTTTTATGAAGTAAATTATTAAAATTAAAAAATTACATTTGATCAAGAATAAATTTTTCAAAAATTTTACTTAGTGTTGGCAGTACAGAAATGGATCTAAAATTGGCGGGGTCTAATGTACTACCAGATTTAAATAAAGGTATTACTTTACTATGCTTCATCGAATCAGGAAACACACCATATTCGATACTAGT
Organism: Parnassius orleans; assembly: GCA_029286625.1. NCBI lineage: Eukaryota > Metazoa > Arthropoda > Insecta > Lepidoptera > Papilionidae > Parnassius > Parnassius orleans. The sequence goes on from JAGSMP010000405.1 coordinate 146,599, forward strand.
ATTAAAAATAATAGCTAGTTGAGGCGCGATTATATCGATTCTAGACGCATAACTTAAACGGAAATGTCCACAGATCCGCAGTTTTCTTAACATCAATAGTTTTAAAATATTTTATAATATCTTTTGATGATATTTTATGAAATGTAAAATTCTTTGTACACGCATTTACATTTTGTTAAAGCAATGATTCGGCGACGGCAGGAGAAGAATTCAGTGACATAGTAGTTAAGATCGGAATATCTGTAAAATACTTCTCAAAACCATTGCAACATCCTGATCTGATTCCGTTAATTTGTTGTTAAAACTCAACCGGTAGTTTGAATTGCGAGTTGACCTTACCAGTTTCACTATTAATTATATTCCATTTCAGTCTTAATTTTGTTGCTCAAATGCAAAGACTTGGCTTTGGATCATACTCCTTTAAATATTTTTGAATATTTTTAACATATTCTAAATTGACGCTAGGGTTATATGACCTTTCATGGTAAAGTTCATATAACCTTTGTCTCTCTTATGGACTCCTACTGTCACCCATTCATTGAAAGCCTTCCGACTGTTCAAGGAGAACGTTTTAGAAGTAAAATATTATCAAATTCACTGCAAATAAGTTTAAACACTGTTTCATACAAAATATTAAGATCATTTTGGTATGAAATGATGGAAGTTTCTTCACTATGTTACTTCTAAACTTCTCCAAGCGACGTGCATTTACAGGAACAAATACAATTTTCTCATCTACTTGCTTTTGTGAACATAAGGTAACGAAACTAACTGTCCACAGTGATCAGAACTCAATTTTGAATTATACATTTATGCAACGGCTTAACATTTGTAAAAATGTTATCTATACATGTTGCACTACATTCAGTAATACGCGTTGGCTCTAAAATAAATTAAAAGACCATATGATTTAAACAATGATCTAAATTTAATATTGGTGGAGGAAGCTTCTAGGAGATTGATATTAAAGTCTCCACATATTACAACAGATTTACTCTGTTTATTAAGCTTAACAAAAACTTCCTCCATAATTTTCAAAAGTATTGTATATAGAACATGGGAGTCTGTAGACGCTCACAACAATGAGGTGCTCAAACGTTCATATGAAAGGAGACAATTTCTTTTGTATGGAGAATGGCCCACTACAAATTTTAGGGACACTTAATGAAATGTATGTCGATTTATTCCTATAATCTATAGATTACAAAATTAATATAAGTTTTATCGCATCTAACGGGAATACTGAGAAATTGAAATATGAATGTCACAATAACCTAAAAAGAAACTAAACGCTATTTTTTAATCTGGCTTTAGGGCTCTGGGTTCTAGCCTTCTGAGCCTAAACTAAAAGCTATTTTCTATTAGTATTATGAGTTAGAATAGTGTATATAGAATAGAATAGAACAGCGAAATAATTAATAGCATAAAACAAAGTTGCAAGTACATTCAGCATTTATAGGTACTTTTAGACTGATGGAAAATCCTTTTAGTAGTTCCGGCAAAAATAGTACACTGACAAAGAAACATAGTGTGGAGGCTATTTTTAAATATATTGATTGATTAGTGAATATACATCACACACCATCACAGTAATTAAATAAATATGATTAAAGCCAAAATGAATAAAAGATAATATGTTAATTTATAATATTACCTTTACATGCTATATAGTGAGAAAGATGTTTTAATCTGGTTGTATAAGGATAAAACACAAAGTAAAATACCACTGTATTCATTACTGTAATCATTTCAAAAGTAGTATATTAATAGTGGAACAGATAGACAGACAGACGCGGTGTCAAGACTTTATTTTAATACATCTTGGTTGGTTAGTAAAGGTGCAGTGTTCAAACTTTGCTTTAAAATATATTAACTGATTAGTTATTATACCCCAAACACCATTAAAGCCAAAATGACTAGGTAATATCATGTTTATTTATGTTGATAAATATGAAGTGAGATATTTTAAACTGGTTGTGTAAGGATAACAAAACACATGTATAATTTAATTGTATTTATTATTGTTAGTCATTATCATTCAAAAGATTTTTCAAAATAACTTGATAATAACATGTCCATTTATGAAATTTTTAGGAATCATAAGGATATTTTATGTGATATAAGACTGTTGTCTTCAATATCCATATACTTATTTGTCTCTGACTACAAGCAGCTCTGCAAGATTTCAGCCTACAAGATATACACATTTATGTTAAGCAATCCACCTGAAAAAGTTAATGAATATTGTAAAGAGTGTACTATACTAAATAGTAATTATTATCAATATATTAGTTTTTCTATATTTATTGCAATCTAAATAGTGTGTGGGGTCAATAATAAGAGATATAAGATATATTATACATTGAAGTATATTATTTACATTGAAGTATATATATATATATATATATATATATATATATATATATATATATATATATATATATACTTCAATGTAAATAAACTATATTCCATATTTCTGACAGTATTTTGTTGCCTCAGCCTGTATGCTAAATAATCAAGAAATTATTATAAAATATACAACATTAATCAGCTCAGATGACCAAATACCAAAGTATTAATTATGGATTTACATCAAAATATTTGTAAAAGTTGTCTGATTTCTTATTTTCACTGGTTTCTTATTTTATATTAATTATCTGATAGTAAATGACAAAATAATATTCCTTTCTGCAGAGTTAACAACACAGCAGTCTAAGCATAATGAAGTATCTGATCAACAAGGCTATAACCATTACACAAGTAAACATGGCTTAACTAAGTAACAATACTTATGCAAACAGTATATTTGCTTCTAGTACAAGTAAAACTACTTATTTACACATGAATATATCTACTATCTATCTACTATGACTGGCATAAATTCAGGATACATGTTTGGTGCTATTTGGTATTGTCAAGTTTATGAAGCAACTTGCTGAATACATAAGGTACTCGTATTTATATCTAAATGCAGTTAAATGAATCGCTCTTCAAAGACGATGAAGCTAGATCAAATAGAGAAGCTTAAATTCCTCGACCCATTGGTGCTAATTTTCTTTTAACATACAAAAAAACTTCTTTTGTGTATTTACTCTATCTATTATTTAATTTAGATTTTACTAATAACATAAAACTTTAATATTTTGTCACTTTTAAGTCATTAATAAGGTTCTAAGACCTGTGTTTGTCATTTGTTTTAGGTAATTCATTATAAATAATACATCTTATAGATTTTTCAAAATTTAGGTGTAAAGTAAACTCTTGTATTACATACATACTCTTATATTAATTAACTAAGCTCATCAATTTTAATTTTCCAATTTCGAATGTCATTGATAATTTTACCATGCGACCACAAAAAATAAATAAAAATAAAGTCTAAAATCCATATTATATTAAACACTTGTGCATCGGTGAGACGATATTTATTTTATTGTCTTGTAAACAAACAAGTATAAACTTTTGCTATTTACAAATTTTTCTACCAAAATTATTTTAAAATAACCATTAACCACAAACTATATTCTTATAGTAGTGATGCAACTTAAACTCTATTTTCATTTGATTCAATCGAGTGAATTTGTGTAACTCGGTAGTCGAGTGAAAATAAATTTTACTCGAGTCCGCGTGTACTCAGTTACCGAGTCAACTCGGCGCACCGCACCGTGTAAATTCGGAGAGCGCTAGATAGATGTCAGTTCACTAATTTACTTGTAGTTTAAGCCGCCGCGGGTGACGTCACTGGTTACATCCAAATTCAAACTTGCACTGGCATGTTGTAGTCAAATATGAACTTAGTTTGATTTATTATATCATGATTGTGCTATCAATGTTGTTTATTTTGTTACTTCCTATGAGTAGTGCATAACATGACAGGTGATTTAAATATACTTGTTTGTTTAAAGTATGAATGAAAACAATGCAACAACAAAATAAAAATCGTCAGTGTGGCATTATTTTGAAAATGGAAGCAATTTGTAAGATATGCGAAAAGCAGTTTATAGATTTTGAAATACTACACATGTCTGTAGTAAATAAAAACAGAAATACTACAAATAAATAAGTAATAAATATTTGTATTTTATTTCATATTTGATTTTTTTCTCTTTTTTAAAAACGTTACCCCATACTAGGTTTTTCTCCTGTGTCGTGGAGGCAGTTTACAAACATAAATTGAACGAGGACAAACATCCAGACCCGCAACAATTATTTGTAGGCCATAAAATACTTGTTCCGTGCGGGATTCGAACCCGCGGCTCCCAGCTCAACAACTCATTGCTAAGCCACTGCGCCACGGAGCCGTCGATATTGCCACATATTACTTATTTAATAAAGGTACCTATTTAAAATGCTTTATCTAAGATAATCGCTATTCTCAACTCGAGTGATAAACTTTAATCGATGCAGGGATTGTCGTTCCGCCAATTCGAGTTGCGTAACTCGAGTACTATTCGAGTTACGTGAATTTCAACACAAGTTAACTCGAGTCGAGTTTTTCTAATTTCTAGTGGGCCCAAAACGATTGACCTTTAGTTCATAAGAGTGTGTCGGGAAACTAAAAGTCTATAATAAAATTAATAATTAAAAATAAAACCCGACTGCAAAAAGACAATTTAAAATAATGCACTAAAAGACCGAAACAAGATTGTTTCGGTATTTTAGTTAGGCTTTCAGCTCTAAATATAGTCTGTTAAACCGAATTAGAGTTAATTTGTTTATAGTTTATTTTAATATTGTTTTCTATTCTCAATCTTGTTTCGGTCTCTTTAGTGCATTACTTTTAAGTCTTTTTACAATCAGGTTTTTGATTTTCTCATTATTTACTTTATTTTATATTTTTCACTTTGGTTGGTTACAAAAAGTTTATTGCGCTTAAACTTTTTGTAACCAGCACGAGTTCTTGATCCACTTCAGATATTTTGTCTATTTGATTTCATCAATTGAATTGAATGAACATTTCTAAATTAAAGAAAAACAACCGACATAGTATATTAATATCATCTTTTCAGATTCCATAGATTTTAATGTCCGCCTAAAGCCATCGGAGAAATTTCCTTATTAGTTACGGAGCACTCATAAAATAAAACATCGACGTAATACATGTTTTGAAGTTCTCTCTTCATTTAATACGCCTTTCTGAATACTTATAACTTTCAGGGTGAGAAATAGTGTGATAAGAGAAAGTGTGGTTTGCAAGATGATGTTGTGACCATGATTAAGAACTGAATGCTTCGGTGGTTTGGTCATGTAGAAAAAATGAACGAGGAAAGAGTGACAAAGCAAATTTATCTTGCAGAAGTGAACGTAAGAGTCGGGAAGGGACGCCCTAGACGAAGGTTTATCGATCAAATTGGCGATATATTGAAAATGGGCCAGATTAGGAGTACCCTTAACTGACGAGCGTGTATGCGTAGATATATTGATGTAAAGGAGGCGAGAGAAGTGTATCAGGATCGTGCCAAATGGAAGTCCATAGTCTTTGCCTACCCCTCTGGGTGACAGGCGTGAGTGTTTATGTATTATGTATGTATGTATATAACTTTCTCAATATCTCAGCGGTAGCCAACAATGCTATTTAATGAAATAGTTTTTCGTTGCCCTAATATGTCATTATTTTTGTATCATATTTAGCTCGTATTATTTTAAATTTTAAATTCGTCTGTATTATTTTAAATTCCTTACGAATTTTCTTTTAGTGACTGTTAATTATTTTTTGGTATACATTATTTCTCATTTAGGTAAACATAGTATTTAACGTTATTATCGTTGTTCATTGTTAAAACAAGGCATTCGTTAAAAACTTAAATGATTTTAATAACTTTAAAATAATAGTGGTGTAATAGAATAATAGAATAGTGAAATGAATATTAGTGTAAATAATTATAGTATTCGCCGTGTAGTAAAATAATCTACCATATTACCAAGAGGGTGTGGTAATGCGATAGAGAAAAACTGACACAGGAGATGGGCAGCAGCATCTTCCTGATAACAACTTAAAATAATAAAAACATTGCGGTTACCAATCTGCCTGCTTAGCGTGACAACTATGGCTTGCCCCTCGACGAGGCAATCTATAGGGAGGCCCATGTTCAGTAGTGGTTTTTGATGGACTGTTATGATTGTAATGACGACGAATAAAGGTATATATTTGTGTTGAATCTTATACCGAGCTATTATGGTTCTTTTTCTAGAAAAATGTTGTGGGATGAGAATATTTGTTTGGAAAACCAAACTATATATTAATCATAAAAAGTTTAATAAATATTTTAATGTAAAAATTTAAAAATATAGTATATTATATTCTCCTTCTTCATCATCTCATACAAACCCACAGCTGGGAAGGGGCCTCTCCCATTAAGGAGGATTTTCCTTTGCCCCATTTCTTCATGTAAGAGACGACTATAGTAATTGCTAGTAAAATCTTAAGGCTAAGTGATAAACTGATGAGTGATGATAGTATATCCATGTTGTTTACGCCAGACGTAAGACGTTTGGTACTGCGAGCATCAATCCGCGTGCCAAAGGTTTCAATTAATTAATTTAATATTTGACCAATATTTTAATAATGTCCTCCAGACCGTATTTCGGTCACGGCTGCCAGTCTCAATGGAGACTAGCACAGGTGCACTCTCTGTACCCTCATTCTCATAGTCTGATGGGACGGAAAAACGACACGACCGGGGAGAGATCAGACGCAGGACAGGACATGTTTTTTTTTAATGAGAGAATCATCATTACAGATAATATTAAAACATAAAAGTTTCATTCTAGTATCAGAACATGGAAATTGGTCTTAAAAGTAATTCCATATATTAGTGATTAATGCTATTCTAAAATCTGAGTTTTTTGGGCCTCGCTGAAAACTATATAAATGTAAAATTATTTATTTTTACACTGAATGTACTAAAAATATTTAAATGTCATAACAATGGTAGCAACGTTGATGTATACTTGAAATAAATAAGACTCAGTTTACCGTTTAAGCATCAAAAAACTCTTAATTATGGTGAAGTCTCAGTCGTTGAGAGCTTTTTAATAATGTAAAGCTCTGAAAGAAGAGCCATCAAAGGAGTTTATATAAAATGTAAACAACGTAACTGGTAATATTTTATTCCATAGGATGTTGTGCCTTTTGATATTTTCATGAAATTACGTAAGGAGTATAACATAACTTAAACTCTCACGTCTGTCACCCAGAGGGGTAGGCAGAGAATGTGGACTTCCATTTGGCACGATCCTGATACACTTATCTCGCTTCTTTTCATGCATATATCTACGCATACATGCTCTTTGGTTAAAGTTTATGGATGTGGGAGTATGAACAAGGTTTATGGATGATAATATTCCCTAGGTAAAATTTGGTGATCGCTGCCAAAAGATTTCAAACATGATTTCGTAGTTAATTGTGTTACATAAAAAATTATTATAAGCTGTTTTTTTTAAATGCCCGCTGGGTTTCATGCTGGTTTTTTCCAGGGTCAGAGGCATTTTCCGAACCAGTGGTAAATTAAACATAAGTATCACTTATAATCTATACAACTATTACTTAGCATACGTTAATAGGCTAACTCGTCAAATTTTGTCAAAATTCAGATTATCGTGACTTTCGATATAACTTAAAAATCGTGTCATATTATATCTCATAATTTAATAAAGCAAATTTATCAAATCATGTCAACCATAATAATTCCACTTTGAAAAACCAGACAGGGCCTATTCGATAACTTCTTTAAAGTGCTATATAGCTTTTATAAGAGCAGAAATATTATTATAAAACTTACGACGCAATGTACTACAAAGCGACTATCATTTAGATGTCAACAAAGTTACCTAGAGTAAAGTGTCCTGTCTCCAACGATTATACTTCGTTTCTACATCTCTATTTTAATTCAACAGTGTTTTACCGCTGTGATTTCACTGTCTATAGAATAATATAGAAAGTTTTAATTTTCATGAAAAATACACTTTCCGAGACAAATTCATTTTAAACAACAGTTATTAACTTATTAAACAAAACTTGTTTCGTGCGATTTTGCAATTTAGCATTTTCAAGTTCATGAACTTGTTGAGTTTGTTTTGATGTTTTGTTTAAGTAAGTTTACTTGAGGAGGCGAGTTGATATTTCTATATCGATTCCCAGAAAAGTGGTTTAACTTTCTTAAGCTCTTCGGTAGCTTACTTAGTGGAGTTTATCGCTGAGATTGTTTGAACAGGACACTGCTATCAGACCGTAAACATATTACTTTACACTCAGGAAGGATAGTGTCTATATTCGACTTAATAACTTTCCCTTTTCCTTATATATCTTTGACTTTATATATAGTTAAAAAAAAACGGACTTATCGCGTTTAATTCTTAGTATTCAGCCGACTTCAAAGTAGGATGTTTTTTAGTTCGACTGCATGGTTTTGTGTATTTTGCGCAATATTTTCGTCAATTGTAAACCGATTTTGATTATTAATTTTTATTAAACACGTTATACTAAAGGATTGCACTCATAAGGATGAAACACATCTTAATTCTTTATAGTCATTTTATGTCGGCTTTTACATTTAAATATTCGTTTTAATTTACATCTAGTGTCCGCGTTAAATATAAGATCAGGGAAAAAGTTTCTTCGTATTTTATATACAAATTCAAGATATTTATTTCAAAGTTTAATAACATTTAAATATTATATATATGTCCCATTTTGTTCGATAATTTGTTGCCATCTTATAGTTAGTGATATAATCCCGTTGCTGTAGAAATCTTGGGATTTTCGATCAAAAATGCGACAAGTAGTTTTGACAGTCCTCTCTTGATGTTAACCTAACACTACCCAAAGAATTCTGAAAAGACCGAAAAGGTGAAAACCTGAGGGTGCCAAGTCAAGACTATAAATGGTGGATGCATTAACACTTCCCAACCAAGCTCTCAATTTTGCTATGTGGCCAAGTACGTGTGTGGTCTGACGTTACCATGATGAAAGACCCCACCTTTTCTGTTTATCAATTCTGGTCGTTTTTTCTCAATTTCTTGCTTGAGTTTCATTAACTGTTGGCAGTAGAGATCCGAATCGATGGTTTTGCCCGGCGGTAAAAGCTCATAATAAACGATGCCCTTAAATCCTTAATCCCACCATACACACAGCATCACCTTATTGCGTGTTAATCCGGGTTTCGCTACAGTATGTGGAGCTTGACTACCATTTGACCATGACATTTTTCGCACGTTCTTCCTTTCATCATCAGTGATCAATCTTTTCAAAAATTGTTCAGTTTTATTACGTTTCAACAGAGAATCGCAAATGAGCAAACGATTAATTAGGTTTCTTTCGGTGAGCTCGTGTAGTACCCTTATATCGAGCTTTTTTGTATAGCCAAACTTTTTCAAATGGGTTAAAACTGTTTTGTGGTCAAACGTCAATTCCTGGGCTAGTTGTAGAACGAATGGGTTGGCTTGACCGGGGAAGGACCACGCTCTCACAGAAAACAAATAAATAACAGCTTAATGCTGACGTGTTTTGTATGGTGAGTGTGGAGAACTACTGTTTACCGGAAAAAGGTATTCCATCTTAGTCCTCAGCAGTGACATTTTGATTTTAATCGAGGATAAATGTAGATGTCTATTGCCCATACTATCCATTTACCATCAAGCAAACTGTGTGCTCGTTTGTCACCATATTCTATAAAATAACATAAATATTTATTTTGATGGAGCCACGCTGCAGCTTCTGCTGTATCATGGATGGGCCGGCTCGAACCGGGGCAGTACCACAACCTCACAGAATACCAAGGTAAAGTAGAAGCTTTGCGTGTGCATTTCGCTTGGTTAGTGCAGGTGGCCTGAACCCCCATAACATGGTAGTGGAATTCAAAAAGAAAGGACTACCTCAGGAGGATACCAGCACCCCTGGTAATGGAGAATCCCTCACTGAGCATCCGCATCATCCTCACTGAGCGTGGGTGCTCAGGCTGCCCCGCGTATTCTGGGGGAGGGGGGGGGGCAAAATCCCGCTCTATATTAACACTGCACGGGGCCAACGGAGCGAAAAAAACCATGGCGACCTCTGCCACGCTATCCGTGGACTTCTGCAACATCAGGGCACTTCACTCGAACCTTAACGCCGTCCACTACCATCTAGAGACGACGAAGCCGGCCTTGCTCTTTTTGACCGAGACGCAGATACTTCGTACCTGTCCTACCCTGAATACTTATTAGAACACTTCTTTGTGCCCCGGGCTGGAGTTTACGTATACTTCAGAGAGGATATCTATTCTCGACCCATCGGCAGTCTTGAAGGTACGGACCTGTCCATCGTAGACAGCGACGACCATCCCACGTCTACGGGTGCCTGTATAGGTCCCATAGCGGTAATGCCGACACAGAGCGACTCATCGACCACGTCCAAATGGCTAAAGATTTCTTGCTACAACAGATCCCATTCGTAGAGATCGTGATACTTGGCGATTTAACGCCCACCACGCCGAATGGCTCGGTTCACGTTCAACTGATCATGCGGGTAGATCTGTTTATGACTTTGCCTTGGCTTATGGTCTGACACAACTGGTTACTTCGCCTGCGGATTCCAGATGTGGAGGATCATACACCTTCCTGTTGGATCTTCTGCTGACCTCTAATCCGGACGAATATCAGGTTTCCTTCGATACCTCTCGGCTCTTCAGACCATTGTCTGATCCGGAGTGTGGTGCCACCACGCTCCCATTGTGGTTGCGTTCTGCAGGCTGCCGCCGTATTTGGCATTACAGGTCGGCGGATTGGGACGGAATGCGGTCTTTCCATGCGGTCTACCCATGGGGTGGGTTTCTCTGTCACTGATGTGGTGCAATAGGAATGGAACTATTTATTCCATTATCTGTGGTACCCATCGGAGGCAGATCGCTCCTGTAAGACTGCATTACGCAGTAAGCAGGAGTGTTATCAGGCCTGGGCTGGGTTCAAAGAGTTATTAACAAGGCAAAGTATGAGCACATTGGCAGAATTGGCGAAATTAGTTCACCTTCCTTCGGGAACCCGTGAATTCTGGTCTCTCGCCAAGGCTGTTCAAGGAATTTCTGTAAGCCATCCCTTCCATCTCTGCACAGGAGTATGACTCACTGGCCCACGCCGCAAAAGAGAAAGCTGATCTTTAGGCTCCTTTTGCGTCTAACTCGACTCTCAATGACGGAGGGAACACACCGCCGACCACCCCGCAGTGTGAGGGCTCTATACCTGATGTGCGATTCACACAGTGCTCAGTATGCAAAGCACCTTAACCTGGACATGAACAAGTCGAGTGGGCCTGACGGTATCCCGCCAATTGTACTGAGGACGTGCGCTCCAGAGTTGGCACCGGTCCTAACGCGTCTTTTCCGGTACTCCTTCTCCTAGGCGTTGTCCCAAATTCATGAAAGACAGCTTTCGTGCACCCGATCCTAAAAAGGTAACCGCTCTGATCCGTCCAACTACAGGCCTATCGCCATCATCTTCTTGCTCTCAAAAATAATGGGTCCATTATTAACTGCCAGCTCATGTGGTACGTTGAAGAGCACCAGCTGATTAGTAACCGCCAGTACGGTTTCCGTCGGGGTCGCTCAGATGGTGATCTTCTTGTTTACCTAACACATAGATAGACGCAGGCAAAGACACAAGTTTCCGCGTTTGCCGCTAAAAAGAACCCTTTGTCGTATCTCCTCAGTTTCAAGGCACTCCTTGTTGCCTCAGCCAGTATCGGAATCCTCAGCGCCTACATATCTAGTGACGTGCAGTTTCGTGGTCACTTGGAAGAAGGCCAAATTGGCCTCAAAAGCTTGGCGCGCTCATCAGAGCGGGACAGTATTTCATACCGGTACACCGCCTGTAACTTTACAAGGCGCTGGTTCGGCCTCACATGGAATACCGTTCCCATCTCTGGCTGGGGTTCCCCAGTGCCAGCTCCTTCCACTTGACCGCATTCAGCGCAGAGCGGCTCGAATCGTCGACGACCGAGTCCTTTCCGATCTGCTCGATTCACTGCCACTGCGAAGAGATTTTGCATCTTTTTGCGTATTTTATCGCATCTACCACGGGAGTGCTCTGAGGAATGTTTGGACTAATTCCAGCCGCTCAATTTCACCATCGCACATCGCGACAAAACTCGCGATACCACCCATACCAGCTGGATGATTGGCGGTCCACTACTGCGATTTAGATGTCTTCGTCCTCGTACAACTTTCTTGTGGAATCGATTACGACCAGCAAATTTTGCGGACCGATACGACTTAGGGACCTTCAAGAAAAGAGCCTACTCCTTTTAAAAGGCCGGCAACGCATCTGCAAGTCCCTGGTGTTGCTGTTGTTCATGAGCGGCGGTACTCACTACCATCAGGTGAGCCGCATGCTCGTTTGCCCCTCTCCTATATAAAAAGTAAAAATAAAAACAGCTTATATTACAAGTTTATTAAAAGTAGTTGTAAAAATTAATGCGAAGAATTAAACCAGATCATGATTATAAATTGCATTGACTTATGTACGTAGCTATTACTGTCTTTGATAAACAGTTATGGGCCACTTAATAAAAATAAACGACAGAGTTAACAAACACAGCATTCGATACTGTATATTCCAGCCATTTCTCGATCATAACGTAATTCAGATTAATTTTACGTGGGTGTTTTATGTCATTGGATTAACGAGTGATTAGTTAACCGCTAATTGATTTCATTCATCATAATAGTAATAATTCGCCATCAGAAAGTGTTGTGTCACTGACGTTGAGTATATGCATTTGTCGATCATGTTTGTCTCACCCACCAACAAGTTGGAACTTTATAGAGATATATTATTATGTTGTTATATAAAACCATCATGGAGGTCAGACAGTCTGCAGCCCCGTAATGAAGGGACCCGACTTGGGCAAAGCTACTTAGGTTGTGAGTCAAACCAAGACGCAGAAAGCGCCATTGAGAATAGCGACCGGCCAAACAACCATCGCAGAGACGTAATGCTGCAGAACGCAACAAGTATCAATACGACTATCGTCAGCCTTACACCATCGCTAAGACGCCACCCACAAACGGCAGGGGTATGCGAAGTCCATGGGCAAGTCGTATTGCTACAACAAACCCGCTTACCACCGGCAGTAAGATGATATGTCTAGGACACATCGGTTAGCGAGTCCAAGTTTACCTCGGTCTCGTACGCTTTGAAGCAATGTACACGCCACTATAATAATCCTTTTCAAGTCCCATTTCTTGTTTTACATATTTGAGACCTTCGACATATTTGCTTTATTTTGTAGACCATACTATTGTATGTCTCATACATATGGGACTTCAATTCATAACCCTGCTATCATAATGCTTATGCATCATAGATACCTTTTGTTCCTTTACTTAATGTGTAAGGTTCAATAAAGTTTAAATAAATAAATAAATACCTCCAATATTAATGCTTTTGCATCATAGACCTTACTATCATAAGTCCTAATATAGGACTAGTCATTGTGCAACAGTACTAGTAGCAGTCGGTCAGCCGACCACCCATGGGTATGTGTCTCCGGCAACGCCCTTCATATAAGCAATCATTACAAGAACACCCTCATGAACTTAGAAAAATTTTGACCCATTTTTATCAATTATATTACAAATGTTATTTATCTTTATTATTGCAATATAAATGACTTACACTTGTATTATTTAATACATTTTGAATATTTTAAGCGGAATTTTAATAAATTTAGAGATTTTTAAAGACAATTTTATGCGTTTACTATACTATAATATTCAATATTCGAAATGGAATTTGAACTTTTTGCTTATTAATGCATTTTAATTGTTTAAAATATATTTTCTATGACATTTTTAAATGTATTTATATTGAATTTAATTATTATTTATTAGGCGAAGTGTAGGGCGACCCCCACTAGATGGAGTGGCGACCTGGTAAGACATGCAGGAAGTCAATAGATGCAGGTGGCTCAGGACCGTGCTTTGTGCCATTACTTGGAGAAGGCCTATGTTCAGCATTGGACTTGAGAAGGGATGTAATGATGATGATGATGATGATGAAGGTGATTTATGAGCAACAACGTTTTCGCCTACCGAAAAACCCTTACGAATGTGTGCGTGCGCAGTAAAATCAGTTAAAATAATGCATTACTACGCATTTTGATTTTAAAAGATAAAAGGACACAATGTTTGAACATTTTTTAATAATTTTCTTCACCATTTGCCTATATTCCTTATTCTGAACCTTCTCTCCAAATTTGGCCAGTTATTGCAAAATAACCCTTATAATAGAAATGTGTAGGTAGACTTGTATATATTTATTATATAACTTTAAGGTAGATGCGAGTGAGCGAAGTATCTTGTATGTATGTATGTATGTTTGTAAATTTCTTTATTACCTCGTATCTTCCAAACGGCTGGATGTATTTCGACAGTTGAGGTATCGTTATATTCGTCTTAAAACCCAAGTGTTCTAAGATAGCTTTTGGAAAAAGTAAGTAACAAAATGGCGAATTTTTGGCGCGAAACAGTAATACGTTAATAAAAAATTAACCATACCTATCGAGTAAGGTATCAAAGTAAAGAAATTGGAAGGAATTACAAAAATATATGTAAGTTATATGCTTAAATTTAATTAGAATAAGTTTTGATAGCGTAAAAATGGGCCATGTTTGTGTTGGACCTCGTGCTATCATATGAAATTTAGTTCATAACAGTGTGTCGGGACACTAAAAGTCTATAATAAAATAAATAATTAAAAATAAAACCGACTGCAAAAGACAATTTAATAATAATGCACTAAAAAGACCGAAACAAGATTGTTTCGGTATTTTAGTTAGGCTTTCAGCTCATAATATAGTCTGTTAAACCGAAGTAGAGTTAATTTGTTTATAGTTTATTTTAATATTGTTTTATATTCTCAACCTTGTTTCGGTCTCTTTAGTGCATTACTTTTAAGTCTTTTTACAATCAGGTTTTTGATTTTTTCATTCTTTATTTTATTTTATATTTCTCACTTTGGTTGGTTACAAAAGTTTATTGCGCTTACACTTTTTGTTACCAGCACGATTCTGAATACTTATAACTTTCAGGGTGAGAAATAGTGTGATAAGAGAAAAGTGTGGTTCGCAAGATGACGTTGTGACCATGATTAAGAACTGAATGCTTCGGTGGTTTGGTCATGTAGAAAGAATGAACGAGGAAAGAGTAACAAAGCAAATTTATGTTGCAGAAGTGAACGTAAGAGTCGGGAAGGACGCCCTAGACGAAGGCTTATCGACCAAATTGGCGATATATTGAAAATGGGCCAGATTAGAGTACCCTTAACCGACGAGCGTGTATGCGTAGATATATTGATGTAAAGGAGGCGAGAGAAGTGTGTCAGGATCATGCCAAATGGAAGTCCGTAGTCTCTGCCTACCTCTGGGTGACAGGCGTGAGTGTTTATGTATTATGTATGTATGTATATAACTTTCTCAATATCTCAGCGGTAGCCAACAATGCTATTTAATGAAATAGTTTTTCGTTGCCCTAATATGTCATTATTTTTGTATCATATTTAGCTCGTATTATTTTAAATTTTAAATTCGTCTGTATTATTTTAAATTCCTTACGAATTTTCTTTTAGTGACTGTTAATTATTTTTTGGTATACATTATTTCTCAGTTAGGTAAACATAGTATTTAACGTTATTATCGTTGTTCATTGTTAAAACAAGGCATTCGTTAACTTAACTTAAATGATTTTAATAACTTTAAAATAATAGTGGTGTAATAGAATAATAGAATAGTGAAATGAATATTAGTGTAAATAATTATAGTATTCGCCGTGTAGTAAAATAATCTACCATATTACCAAGAGGTGTGGTAACGCGATAGAGAAAACTGAAACAGGAGATGGACAGCAGCTTCTTCCTAATAACAACTTAAAATAATAAAAACATTGCGGTTACCAATCTGCCTGCTTAGCGTGACAACTATGACTGCCCTCGACGAGGCAATCTATAGGAGGCCCATGTTCAGTAGTGGTTTTGATGGACTGTTATGATTGTAATGACGACGAATAAAAGTATACATTTGTGTTGAATCTTATACCGAGCTATTATGGTTCTTTTTCTAGAAAAATGTTGTGGGATGAGAATATTTGTTTGGAAAACCAAACTATATATTAATCATAAAAAGTTTAATAAATATTTTAATGTAAAAATTTAAAAATATAGTATATTATATTCTCCTTCTTCATCATCTCATACAAACCCACAGCTGGGAAGGGGCCTCTCCCATTAAGGAGGATTTTCCTTTGCCCCATTTCTTCATGTAAGAGACGACTATAGTAATTGCTAGTAAAATCTTAAGGCTAAGTGATAAACTGATGAGTGATGATAGTATATCCATGTTGTTTACGCCAGACGTAAGACGTTTGGTACTGCGAGCATCAATCCGCGTGCCAAAGGTTTCAATTAATTAATTTAATATTTGACCAATATTTTAATAATGTCCTCCGGACCGTATTTCGGTCACGGCTGCTCAATCATTCACATCACGGCAGTCTCAATGGAGACTAGCACAGGTGCACTTTCTATTCTCTTACTCTCATAGTCTGATGGGACGGCAAAACGACACGACCGGGGAGAGATCAGACGCAGGACAGGACATGTTTTTTAATGAGAGAATCATCATTTCAGATAATATTAAAACATAAAAGCTTCATTCTAATATCAGAACATGGAACTTGGTCTTAAAAGTAATTCCATATATTAGTGATTAATGCTATTCTAAAATCTGAGTTTTTGGGCCTCTCTGAAAATTATATATATATGTAAAATTATTTCTTTTACAATGAATGTACTAAAAAATATTTAAATGTCATAACAATGGTAGCAACGTTGATGTATACTTGAAATAAATAAGACTCAGTTTACCGTTTAAGCATCAAAAAACTCTTAATTATGGTGAAGTCTCAGTCGTTGAGAGCTTTTTAATAATGTAAAGCTCTGAAAGAAGAGCCATCAAAGGAGTTTATATAAAATGTAAACAACGTAACTGGTAATATTTTATTCCATAGGATGTTGTGCCTTTTGATATTTTCATGAAATTACGTAAGGAGTATAACATAACGTAAACTCTCACGTCTGTCACCCAGAGGGGTAGGCAGAGAATGTGGACTTCCATTTGGCACGATCCTGATACACTTATCTCGCTTCTTTTCATGCATATATCTACGCATACATGCTCTTTGTAGATGTGGGAGTATGAACAAGGTTTATGGATGATAATATTCCCTAGGTAAAATTTGGTGATCGCTGCCAAAAGATTTCAAACATGATTTCGTAGTTAATTGTGTTACATAAAAAATTATTATAAGCTGTTTTTTTTAAATGCCCGCTGGGTTTCATGCTGGTTTTTTCCAGGGTCAGAGGCATTTTCCGAACCAGTGGTAAATTAAACATAAGTATCACTTATAATCTATACAACTATTACTTAGCATACGTTAATAGGCTAACTCGTCAAATTTTGTCAAAATTCAGATTATCGTGACTTTCGATATAACTTAAAAAATCGTGTCATATTATATCTCATAATTTAATAAAGCAAATTTATCAAATAATGTCAACCATAATAATTCCACTTTGAAAAACCAGACAGGGCCTATTCGATAACTTCTTTAAAGTGCTATATAGCTTTTTATAAGAGCAGAAATATTATTATAAAACTTACGACGCAATGTACTACAAAGCGACTATCATTTAGATGTCAACAAAGTTACCTAGAGTAAAGTGTCCTGTCTGCGACGATTATACTTCGTTTCTACATCTCTATTTTAATTCAACAGTGTTTTTACCGCTGTGATTTCACTGTCTATAGAATAATATAGAGAAAGTTTTTAATTTTCATGAAAAAATATACTTTCAGAGACAAATTCATTTTAAACAACAGTTATTAACTTAAGCAAAACTTGTTTCGTGCGATTTTGTAATTTAGCATTTTCAAGTTCATGAACTTGTTGAGTTTGTTTTGATGTTTTGTTTAAGTAAGTTTACTTGAGGAGGCGAGTTGATATTTCTATATCGATTCCCAGAAAAGTGGTTTAACTTTCTTAAGCTCTTCGGTAGCTTACTTAGTGGAGTTTATCGCTGAGATTGTTTGAACAGGACACTGCTATCAGACCGTAAACATATTACTTTACACTCAGGAAGGATAGTGTCCATATTCGACTTAATAACTTTCCCTTTTCCTTATATATCTTTGACTATATATATAGTTAAAAAAAAACGGACTTATCGCGTTTAATTCTTAGTATTCAGCCGACTTCAAAGAAGTAGGATGTTTTTTTTAGTTCGACTGCATGGTTTCTTGTGTATTTTGCGCGATATCTTCGTCAATTGTAAACCGATTTTGATTATTAATTTTTTATTAAACACGTTATACTAAAGGAGTGGCCCTATAAAAACTAGCATTCAATTAGTGCACTCATAAGGGTGAAACACATCTTAATTCTTTATAGTCATTTTATGTCGGCTTTTACATTTTAATATTCGTTTTAATTTACATGTAGTGTCCGCGTTAAATATAAGATCGGGGAAAAAGTTTCTTCGTATTTTATATACAAATTCAAGACATTTATTTCAAAGTTTAATAACATTTAAATATTATATATATGTCCCATTTTGTTCGATAATTTGTTGCCATCTTATAGTTAGTGATATAATCCCGTTGCTGTAGAAATCTTGGGATTTTCGATCAAAAAATGCGACAAGTAGTTTTGACAGTCCTCTCTTGATGTTAACCTAACACTACCCAAAGAATTCTGAAGAGACCGAAACAGGTGAAAACCTGAGGGTGCCAAGTCAAGACTATAAATGGTGTATGCATTAACACTTCCCAACCAAGCTCTCTCAATTTTTGCTGTGTGGCCAAGTACGTGTGTGGTCTGACGTTACCATGATGAAAGACCCCACCTTTTCTGTTGATCAATTCTGGTCGTTTTTTCTCAATTTCTTGCTTGAGTTTCATTAACTGTTGGCAGTAGAGATCCGAATCGATGGTTTTGCCCGGCGGTAAAAGCTCATAATAAACGATGCCCTTAAATCCTTAATCCCACCATACACACAGCATCACCTTATTGCGTGTTAATCCGGGTTTCGCTACAGTATGTGGAGCTTGACTACCATTTGACCATGACATTTTTCGCACGTTCTTCCTTTCATCATCAGTGATCAATCTTTTCAAAAATTGTTCAGTTTTATTACGTTTCAACAGAGAATCGCAAATGAGCAAACGATTAATGAGGTTTCTTTCGGTGAGCTCGTGTAGTACCCTTATATCGAGCTTTTTTGTATAGCCAAACTTTTTCAAATGGGTTAAAACTGTTTTGTGGTCAAACGTCAATTCCTGGGCTAGTTGTAGAACGAATGGGTTGGCTTGACTGGGGAAGGACCACGCTCTCACAGAAAACAAATAAATAACAGCTTAATGCTGACGTGTTTTGTATGATGAGTGTGGAGAACTACTTTTTACTGGAAAAAAGGTATTCCATCTTAGTCCTCAGCAGTGACATTTTGATTTTAATCGAGGATAAATGTAGATGTCTATTGCCCATACTATCCATTTACCATCAGGCAAACTGTGTGCTCGTTTGTCACCATATTCTATAAAATAACATAAATATTTATTGTGATAGAGCCGTGGAATTCCATTACCAGCACCCCTGGTAATGGAGAATCCCTCACTGAGCATCCGCATCATCCTCACTGAGCGTGGGTGCTCAGGCTGCCCCGCGTATTCTGGGGAGGGCAAAATCCCTTTATATTAACACTGCACGGGGCCAACGGAGCGAAAAAAACCATGGCGACCTCTGCCACGCTATCCGTGGACTTCTGCAACATCAGGGCACTTCACTCGAACCTTAACGCCGTCCACTACCATCTAGAGACGACGAAGCCGGCCTTGCTCTTTTTGACCGAGACGCAGATACTTCGTACCTGTCCTACCCTGAATACTTATTAGAACACTTCTTTGTGCCCCGGGCTGGAGTTTACGTATACTTCAGAGAGGATATCTATTCTCGACCCATCGGCAGTCTTGAAGGTACGGACCTGTCCATCGTAGACAGCGACGACCATCCCCACGTCTACGGGTGCCTGTATAGGTCCCATAGCGGTAATGCCGACACAGAGTGACTCATCGACCACGTCCAAATGGCTAAAGATTTCTTGCTACAACAGATCCCATTCGTAGAGATCGTGATACTTGGCGATTTAACGCCCACCACGCCGAATGGCTCGGTTCACGTTCAACTGACTTTGTCTTGGCTTATGGTCTGACACAACTGGTTACTTCGCCTACGCGGATTCCAGATGTGGAGGATCATACACCTTCCCTGTTGGATCTTCTGCAGACCTCTCATCCGGACGAATATCAGGTTTCCGTCGATGCCCCTCTCGGCTCTTCAGACCATTGTCTGATCCGGAGTGTGGTGCCACTCACGCTCTCGTCGTGGTTGCGTTCTGCAGGCTGCCGCCGTATTTGGCATTACAGGTCGGCGGATTGGGACGGAATGCGGTCTTTCCATGCGGTCTACCCATGGGGGTGGGTTTGCATTTTGCCGGATCATCCCAGCGCTGTTGCTAACTCTGTCACTGATGTGGTGCAATAGGGAATGGAACTATTTATTCCATTATCTGTGGTACCCATCGGAGGCAGATAGCTCCTGTAAGACTGCATTACGCAGTAAGCAGAAGTGTTATCAGGCCTGGGCTGGGTTCAAAAGAGTTATTACCAAGGCAAAGTATGAGCACATTGGCAGAATTGGCGAGAAATTAGTTCACCTTCCTTCGGAAACCCGTGAATTCTGGTCTCTCGCCAAGGCTGTTCAAGGCAATTTCTGTAAGCCATCCCTTCCATCTCTGCACAGGGAGTATGACTCACTGGCCCACGCCGCAAAAGAGAAAGCTGACCTTTTAGGCTCCTTTTTGCGTCCAACTCGACTCTCAATGACGGAGGGAACACACCGCCGACCACCTCGCAGTGTGAGGGCTCTATACCTGATGTGCGATTCACACAGTGCTCAGTATGCAAAGCACTCCTTAACCTGGACATGAACAAGTCGAGTGGGCCTAACGGTATCCCGCCAATTGTACTGAGGACGTGCGCTCCAGAGTTGGCACCGGTCCTAACGCGTCTTTTCCGGTACTCCTTCTCCCTAGGCGTTGTCCCAAATTCATGGAAGACAGCTTTCGTGCACCCGATCCCTAAGTAACTGCTCTGATCCGTCCAAATACAGGCCTATCGCCATCACCTCCTTGCTCTCAAAAATAATGTAGTCCATTATTAACTGCCAGCTCATGTGGTACCTTGAAGAGCACCAGCTGATTAGTAACCGCCAATACGGTTTCCGTCGGGGTCGCTCAGATGGTGATCTTCTTGTTTACCTAACACATAGATAGACGCAGGCAATCGAGACCAAGGGGGAGGCATTGGCCGTTAGCTTGGACATAGCGATATCTTTCGATCGGGTCTGCACATAGCGCTTCTTTCGAAGCTTCCTTCCTATGGGCTTTCCGAGAAATTGTGCAATTGGATCACGGGTTTTCTGGCTGATCGGAGCATCAAGGTCGAAGTAGACGGTGCATGCTCACCCGTGAGGACTAAGATGGAATGCCTCTTTTCCAGTAAAAAGGGTCTCCGGTTCTCTACCCTCACCATACGAAACACAGCAGCGTTAAACTGCTCTTTTACGCTGGTATTCTGTGAGAGCGTGGTCCTTCCCCGGTCGAGCCGACCCATTCGTGCTACAACTATACCAGTAATATTCGTGCTACAACTATACCAGTAATATAGCTGAAGCATGGCTCTACCACGTAAAAAATAGTACGGTACACCGCCTGTAACTTTACAAGGCGCTGGTTCGGCCTCACATGGAATACCGTTCCCATCTCTGGGCTGGGGTTCCCCAGTGCCAGCTCCTTCCACTTGACCGCATCCAGCGCAGAGCGGCTCGAATCGTCGACGACCGAGTCCTTTCCGATCTGCTCGATTCACTGCCACTGCGAAGAGATTTTGCATCTCCTTGCGTATTTTATCGCATCTACCACGGGGAGTGCTCTGAGGAATTGTTTGGACTAATTCCAGCCGCTCAATTTCACCATCGCACATCGCGACAAAACTCGCGATACCACCCATACCAGCTGGATGATTGGCGGTCCACTACTGTACGATTTAGATGTTTTCTTCCTCGTACAACTTTCCTGTGGAATCGATTACTATTATATACTATATATGATATTTCCGGACCGATACGACTTAGGGATCTTCAAGAAAAGAGCCTACTCCTTTTTAAAAGGCCGGCAACGCATCTGCAAGTCCCCTGGTGTTGCAGTTGTTCATGAGCGGCGGTAGTCACTTACCATCAGGTGAGCCGCATGCTCGTTTGGCCCCTCTCCTATATAAAAAAGTAAAAAATAAAAACAGCTTATATTACAAGTTGATTAAAAGTAGTTGTAAAAATTAATGCGAAGAATTAAACCAGATCATGATTATAAATTGCATTGACTTATGTACGTAGCTATTACTGTCTTTGATAAACAGTTATGGGCCACTTAATAAAAATAAACGACAGAGTTAACAAACACAGCATTCGATACTGTATATTCCAGCCATTTCTCGATCATAACGTAATTCAGATTAATTTTACGTGGATGTTTTTATGTCTTTGGATTAACGAGAGTGGATAGTTAACCGCAAATTGATTTCAGTTTATGTTTTTTCATTGAATAAATCTAGTTTGTAATATATTTAATAATTATTAACTTAAGGATTGAATAACTGAAATGATTAACTGAAAAATATAATATTTTAAGTCTGCTCTTAATGAAGGCATATAAGTAGAAACAGCTTATTCATACATATAAATAAAA
Organism: Parnassius orleans; assembly: GCA_029286625.1. Classification (NCBI taxonomy): domain Eukaryota; kingdom Metazoa; phylum Arthropoda; class Insecta; order Lepidoptera; family Papilionidae; genus Parnassius; species Parnassius orleans. Next base: position 169,483 of record JAGSMP010000405.1, read on the forward strand.
TTGAAGTATCTGTCTGTAATATTGAAATAACTGGCTTCTATTACGATCAGGGGGTTATTTGCATGCAATTAAGACATACCGTTACCGCCTTTCAAAACTCCATAACTGAACATAGGCCTCCTCCATAGATTTTCTTATAGATATTTGACATAGTTCCACGTTTGGCAGGCAGGTTGGCAACCGCAGTTCTTTATTTCTAAGTTATTATTAGGAAGATTCTGCTGCCCATCTTCTGTTTCAGTTTCTCTCTATCGACCCTTACGATAACCACGAGATTATATGGGTTAGTGAATATTCTTAAACCGCCACTACACGGTATGTTTTGTTAAGCCATATAATTTGACCATTTTGTAATTTTTGTCATCTGTCTGTCTATCCGGGCTAATATTCGGAATGGCTGTACCGATTGTGATGAAACTTTACTAACAGGTAAAGAGCAATTGCAGGAGGAATCTAGGCTATATTTTAACCGAAAAACTTTCTTTTTTTTTCGGAATGATGAAAAATTTATAAAATAAATACTGTTTGGTTACCTTAAATCTAATTAACGCCACATTATAACATCCAGGCAAAGCCGGGACGGGTTGCTAGTTTATAAATAAAAATTTTAAAACTAAAAAAATTACCATGTAAGAATATCCACTACCCAAATCATCCCGTGTGTGTCGTAAGAGGCGAAAGAGGGACACAAATCAGGAGATGGGCAGCTGCGTCTTCCTTATAACGACTGAAAATAAAAAACTGCGGTTGCAAACCCACGTGCAAAGCGTGGCAACTATAGCAAATGACCTCCTATGAGGCAAACTATGGGGAAGGCTTATGTTCAGCGGTGGACTTTAATAGGTTGTAACAGTAAGCTTAAAAAATACATGTCATGTAACTTTATATTGCACATACTATAGTGTCGGGAGAAATAATCATTTCAGTGACTCAGGGCAGTGTCAAAGGTCTGATATATGTCTGGGACTGTGATTCACATTCCACTAGCCAAGCCATAGCGATTCCGATTAATCCAGAGAAATTAGGGATAGGCCATTATGTACTAGACTTTTAACGGAATGGTGAAGATTACTGACAATTAAGAAAATTCTTCATTATTATTATCAACATGTAGAAGTCTTTTTCGGGATATGGGTCGCTCCCGTTGTAGGACGAAATTGCCTTCATCATCACACTTGGTAGATGAATTAACGATCGCAGTACCAAAATTCTGACACCGTTGAAGCTGCTGTCTGTCACCAGTCCGGGTATTTTACGTCTATTGTAAGCTTGATAGTGTAACACTCCCACCCCCTCTTTGTTTCTTTCTTTAGAATTTATATCTTTAAGATATATAAAATTTGCGTGACAAGTATATTTACCATATATTGATCTTTCTAAGGTTCAAATATAGGCCGTTTAATAAATTTATGGCGTGATCGTCTTAGTTAGGACCCTTATTTACGTTGTGCTTCTTTAGTAACTTAGTTCTATTAGGTGTCTTTGGAAAGAATGAATTCACTAGAGCAGCTGAAAGCTGTTGGTAGTGCCTTATAAGCTAAAGAACCCCGTTCACGAAGACAGAGCTCAAAAAAGTTAAGAACATTAAATCTTCCCTATCAGGTTCACATCAATCAATTCCTTATTAAATAATCCCTTCCCGCTTGGAAAAGGCTTAGAATATTTATATCAAATACCAGATACAAGGGCTTCGATCTCCCATATTTAAAAAAAATGTGGGGGAGGCACACGGCTCCACACACGCCGTGTGCGGTGAGCGCCAACCAACCAACGCGCTCTCCCCGAAGGGGACGTTAAGTTCGGAACTGAACCCTAGTCCACAGCAAAATAACTGGCTTACCAGTAAAAATAGGGCTTGGCCCCTTGGTAGTGCGTAAGCACAAACATCGACCGAAGTTGCGCATGTCAATGCGTGTAAACGCTATACAGAATACGATCAAATCCAGCCACAGTGAATGTACGTCACTCGGATTAGGCAACAATAGGCACACTGGCCATAAAAAGCCCTCCGTGAGCGCCACCACCTGCAAGACCGCCGTTCCTGCAGACGTGATATAAGTGTAAGGCATCACCACCAATTGCATGATCAGCACGGCCAATTGGCCGCAGAGCGTGTCATGAGTTTACCGCTCACCTCAAGGGAATGGGGTCCCACGTTGCGCGGCTTTCGGCCGCAGCGTTGAGAGCCTCCTAAAATTCTCCCTCCAGCTACCACCCGCATGAGGTCGACACATATGCTTCACCAAACAATACAATGGCAGATATAGCCAAAAGGCAGTTATAAGATAATAGTAATAATTCGCCATCAGAAAGTGTTTGTGTCACTGACGTTGAGTATATGCATTTGTCGATCATGTTTGTCTCACCCACCAACAAGTTTTTTTTTATAGGATAATGGTGACAACGAGCACACAGTCCACTTAATGGTAAGTGGTTGTAGCCATAGACACACATCTATCTTCGATTACGAATCAAAATGCAGATACGTTGTCACCCGTGAGGACTGAGATGGAATGCCTCGTTTCAGTAAAGGTCTCCGGTTCTCTACACTCACCATACGAAACACAGCGGCATTAGCTGCTATTTCACGCTGGTATTCTGTGAGCGTGGTCCTTCTCGAGCCGACCCATTCGTGTTACAACTATACAATTAATATAGCTGCAGCATGGCTCTACCACGTATACGTATACCACGTATAAAGTAAGTTGCCTTCAATCATTCAAAGGTGGGAACTTTATAGAGATATATTATTATGTTGTTATATAAAAACATCATGGAGGTCAGACAGTCTGCAGCCCCGTAATGAAGGGACCCGACTTGGGCAAAGCTACTTAGGTTGTGAGTCAAACCAAGACGCAGAAAGCGCCATTGAGAATAGCGACCGGCCAAACAACCATCGCAGAGACGTAATGCTGCAGAACGCAACAAGTATCAATACGACTATCGTCAGCCTTACACCATCGCTAAGACGCCACCCACAAACGGCAGGGGTATGCGAAGTCCATGGGCAAGTCTTATTGCTAAACCCGCTTACCACCGGCACTAAGATGATATGTCTAGGACACATCGGTTAGCGAGTCTAAGTTTACCTCGGTCTCGTACGCTTTGAAGCAATGTACACGCCACTATAATAATCCTTTTCAAGTCCCATTTCTTGCTTTTACATATTTGAGACCTTCCACATATTTGCTTTATTTTGTAGACCATACTATTGTATGTCTCATACATATGGGACTTCAATTCATAACCCTGCTATCATAATGCTTATGCATCATAGATACCTTTTGTTCCTTTACTTAATGTGTAAGGTTCAATAAAGTTTAAATAAATAAATAAATACCTCCAATATTAATGCTTTTGCATCATAGACCTTACTATCATAAGTCCCTAATATAGGACTAGTCATTGTGCAACAGTACTAGTAGCAGTCGGTCAGCCGACCACCCATGGGTATGTGTCTCCGGCAACGCCCTTCATATAAGCAATCATTACAAGAACACCCTCATGAACTTAGAAAAATTTTGACCCATTTTTATCAATTATATTACAAATGTTATTTATCTTTATTATTGCAATATAAATGACTTACACTTGTATTATTTAATACATTTTGAATATTTTAAGCGGAATTTTAATAAATTTAGAGATTTTTAAAGACAATTTTATGCGTTTACTATACTATAATATTCAATATTCGAAATGAAATTTGAACTTTTTGCTTATTTATTTATTTTAATTGTTTAAAATATATTTTCTATGACATTTTTAAATGTATTTATATTGAATTTAATTATTATTTATTAATAATAATTATGAGGCGTCACAATCCACCCCCAAATTTTTTTACCCACATAGTGGAGTCGTTAATATAAAATTTTACTATTTTGAGAGCATATACACTACACTCAAATACTTGATTACATATCTATTCTTTCCTCTTTCAATTTGTTACAATACAATATATGTTATCAAATTCCCTACCCCATGGAATGGTCGCCACCAACACACCTTCAACCATAATTATTAACTTGTTCAAGTTATTGTATATTATGTTGTTAATAAAGTTCTCAGTCAATTGTTGACTTATCGTTTTATTAATTTATCTTTAAATCTTTGAAACAATATTCCAATGATGTCACTCTTTATGTGCATACAGATCAGTTGCATATTTGTTGAGATCAGTTGGCTACCACACAGGATAAATGTGATTGAGCCATTCACCCTGACCCAACTCCCCATATTTATTTAATAAAAATTATTACAAAATTTTCTTACGATCTATATTTACAATTTTCATTATTTATTAATTTCATTCTTTTATCATTTAACAATTATCTTGCTCATAACTTTAATAGTTTTTAAACCATTAGCTTAATAATTATTTGCAAGGGCCACCCACAAGATCCTTTTATGCTACAGTATTTACTTAATTACACTAATACATACAAAATGAAATTATTATTTAAAATATTTTAATAAATAAATGACATTGAAATTTCCTCTAATTTCATTTATTTCTGGATTTGCTAGGTATATACATTGTCAAATGGTACGGCTGCTATTACTTAAGGCCCTTCATATGCCAAAGTGAACTTACTCATAACTTTATTATCGGCGTATGATCTACTAGATCTTGAAATTTTTACTAAGTCGCCAATGTTATACTTTATTAATCTATTTCGCTTATCAAATTTTGTGTTTCTTATTCGACTTGCCTCTTTTAAATTTTTACGCACTTGTTGTCTAATTTGTTCGACATTATGTTTGTTTTTACTTTTAGAAATTACTTTGTCAAAAGAAATCTCATTAGACTCACCATAAAGAATCTCACAAAGCGTGAAGCCTGTACTATTGTGATATGAATTATTATACAATTCTTCTATTTTCGGCAATATTATCGCCCAATCTTTGTGTTTAGTATGACAAAGCATCCTAAATAATCTGCTCAACTCTTTGTTTACTCGCTCTGTTGTATTTGGTCTAGGATTTCTAACTGTGGTATATATTGGTTTTATATTTAAATCTCTCATTGATTGTTTCCAGTGATTACTTATAAACAGTTTTCCATTATCTGTCATTATTGCTTTGGGCTTTATAATCTCAACAAAATGCTTTACTTTTGTTACAACAGACTTTGCTGTTGACAGTTTTAAAGGATATAATTTGATAAATTTACTGAATGAACCATGTATGACAAATATCAAAGTGTACCCAAAGGTACCTGATGCAAGTGGTCCATATAAGTCTGCCATGACTATATCGCCAATGTTTTCTGTTACTTTAGATTTGCATGGACCCACATGTTACATTACTTTTCTTAGATAACTGACATAAATTGCATACTCTTAATTGTTTTATTAATATCTTTTGTTAAACCTTTCCAAAAAAATCTATCTCTCACATATTTAATTACTTTTTAGGGTCCTTGACGACTATTTCGACATGTACTTGATTTATAATATCTTGTTTCAATGGTTTAGGTAAATACATTACATCTTTTAAATTCGTTTTGTAATATAATGTGTCATTTTTTAAACTATACCGTTTCAATTTATTGTTTTGTTGTATTGTGAAAGTATTTAATGTCTATAATTTTTCAATAATAGCAACCAACGTTTCTGAATCTTGTAATTGATATACTGATAAAGATTTTAAATTTTCTATCAACTCATTATTCGGTTCGCTCTCTAAGTAAAATATTTCTAAGCTATAATTTTTATCCTCTTGTATTAAGTCGCCATCAGGAGTATAACGTGATAGCACATCTGTAGCAATATTACTTCTATCCGATATATGCATATTAACAATAAGGCTTTATGATCAGTTAATATTATTACTTTACTGCCCCTCAAATATGTTTCAAGCTTCTTTAGATAGCTTATTACAGCATAAAACTCTTGTTCAGTAACAAACCAATTTAACTTGGAGCCCTTTAAGGCTTTACTATGATAGCCTAGAATTCTCATTTCATTATTATCATCTATCGGATATAGTACTCCAGCCATCCCACACCGGAACAATCTGTTTGTAAATAATACGGCTTATTAAAGTCTGGGTGATGCAATTGTATTATATTAATAAATTGCTGTTTTACAAAATCAAATGCTTTCTGTTCTTTTTCGCTCCATTGGAACTTAAGTCCCTTTTTAAGTAATTCACAGAGCGGCATTAAGCTCTCGCTATAATGTGGTATAAACCTTCTATTGAAATTGCAAAGACTTAAAAAGGATTGCCCGAATTTTATCGGGATCTCTCTTTTTGTCTTCTGTTGAAATTATGAAACCCAGCATTTTAATTTCTTTACAAATAAATTCACATAAGCAAGCTTGCTTAACGTTGCACCTTAAGCCAGCTTTGTTCAATTTACTTATAACAATGTCAATGTGCTCCAAATGTTTATCTAATGTTCCTGTTGTTATAATGGCTAAATCGTCTAAATAATTCACACAAAATTCTTGGAATTCTGGTCCTAATATTAAATTCATGGCTCTGCTAAAGCTTCCTACTGATGTTTTTAATCCTTAAAGCAGAACATTATATACATAAGACTTTCCATTGAATGTGAATCCAGTAGATTTTCTATTATCTTAATTTATTGGAATTTGAAAATATGCATTATTTAAGTCAATGGTAGTGATATAATTCGCTCCGTGGAATGAATTCAAAATATCTAATTGTATAGGTGGCTTTTCCGTTTCTGCAACCATTTTCTTATTTATGCTTCTGGCATCTAGTAAAATTCTAATTGTGCTCTCTTTTAAGAGTCAATGTTAATGAGCTACTGTAAGGCGTTGATGCCCTTGTGATGATACCAGCTTGTTTCATTTCATTTAACTTTTCTTCAATTTTCGATCAATATGCATATGGAATAGGATAGGATCTAGTAACTATGCATTCATCATCGTATATTTCAATTTTATGCTCATAGCAATTGGCTCTTCCCAATTTGCTTGAAAACATATTCTTATGTTTTTCCAAGACCTTACTAAGTTTTGCCTTTTCAGAGACCTCCAATGTAGATCCTATTTTTATATTTGTTAACAGATCATCGGTACATTGTTCGATACAGTTGTAATATAATACAGATTTATTGATATATTTCAAGGGTATGAAGTAGTCTTTGTTTTTCACTGTAAATTCTATTCCAACAGCCACTTATCTCGGTCTTGGGCTACTTCTATGCAGTGTGGACCGGCGATATTTTTAATTTCATCGTCCCATCTCATGGACCTTCCTTTACCTATTTTGCCCAGCGGTCAATCTACTGGTCCACCGTTGATCTGGAAATCATGCTACATTGCCGGCCCATTTCCACTTCAATTTTTTTGCATATTGTAGAGCATCTGTAGACTTCGTTAATTTTCTTATTTTTGTAGGCCTTATTTTTTGTATTTTTCTAAAACTAAGCATGCTTCACTCCATTCCTCGTTGGCAAATTCTTATTTTTTCCTTAACGTTGTTCGTAAATTTCCATGTTTGACAACCATATGTCAGATATCGTAGTAGGCATTAGTTCATAACTTTGGTTTTCAAGTATATAGGCAGGGTACTCTTGAATATCTCTCGCAGTTTCCAATATTTGTTCCAGGTGCTATGTGTTCGTCTTTCTATTTCCAGCTCATTGTTTTTCTTTTTTTAAACTTATTTGTTTACCTAGGTATTATATTGATCAGTATATTTCAGGGTTTCCACTCCCGCGGTTATTAGTTTCTCTGTGCTGTTAATCATCACCATGGTTTTTCCTAAGTTCATTTCAAGGCCCACTTTTTCACTTGCTCTATGTATAGATCCAATCATATGTTGAAGTTGCGAGCACGTATCTGCTAAAATTACTAGATCGTCTGCAAAGCGAAGGTGGTTTGGATATTTACCTTCTATATTTATACCGTATTTCTTCTAGTCTAGTTGTCTAAAGATGGATTCTATTACTGCTATGAATAGTTTTGGAGATAAGGGATCCCCCTGTTTCACACCTTTTTTGATGGGAAAACTCGGCCCTTTGGTATCTAACTTGACTCTACCTGTGCTATTTTTGTAGAGATTCTTGATGAGTTCTAGGTAATGTTGCTCTACATCTTGGTTTTTGAGGGCTGCTTTTCCGTATTTTACCCAGATTTAAGAATAACCTCGGTTTTTTGCTAAGGTCCTTGTTTTGATTAGAAGTAATTGTATTCTGGAGTCAAATGATCATTTACGACGCGCTGTCGATTGCCTCCAAATCCAACATCTTTCGTCTTTAGAGTTTTGCACGCGCGCGCTGCCGCTACAAATTCTTCTTTGACATAACGATTTATAAAATTCATAATGATGGCCTTCTCTTTTTTATTATACATGGGTACTCGGAATATGTAGTTGATTTGAGATTTTTGGAATTCATACCCAACTGCTTTGCCCATAGACTTCGCGATTTATATTAAACATTCAATACATATAACTATTAGATATAATCTTAACTTTGATTAAGTTCTTATTGATCATAATTTAAAAATAGGTACTAAATAATGGCCAGCGATTGTTGGTGACTCCACTTATGTGGCTCCGACAGAATGTCAGCGCTGCGGTAACTCTGTTAGATTGGCGATAGAGTGATTAGGGTGAGACCAAAAACGAAATGTACCGGTGTGAGTAAAATGTGCATGTGTGCGAGACTAATAGTGCTACGCCATGCATCAACTTCAATTATCGATACATAGGGCTGTGTCCGTGTCATAAAATTAATATTTTTATGTTTGAGGGCATAAAAATAAAACTACAAACAAAAAGTGTCGTGATTTTTATTTTCCACCAAAAATAATTAAATTATTGTAAAAATGTCGTAAGCTCTCCTTAGAGGTATTTTGCAATTTTGCTTCATACTTCAATCTAATAATCAAATAAGTTTCGATTATTAATTTAATAATTAAGTGTTTATGGTTTGATATTGCTGGCGAATCATACATATGTATGTTAAGTATGTTAAAAATTTTTGCAGGACACAAGGCATTCGTTTACTAATTTTTGAAACATATTTTCGTTAACAATTTTTCCTTTCATATGTTTTCGGAAAACTCGTTCAGAATGAATACCTATCTCATAAACGTCTTGAGAGAGATAAACAGAAATAAACAGCAGTGCTTACACTGCCGTGTTCCGGCCTGTTGTGTATAGAGAGCCTGTATAGTTATAAGCTGTAAGGCATTTTATCTTAGTCCTCAGGGGTGAAAACACATTTGTAGCTTTCTTTATTTGAAGCTGACTGTAGGTGACCATGTACTGCAGTAGCCGTTTACCATCAAGTGATACTGTAAGGTCCTTTATTACTTTCTTTTTATAAAAAATATACATCATAAGGATGACGACAACAAGTTTTACACATTTGAACATGCGTAAACGAAATAAACATATGTATAGTGAAATATATAATAAGGAACTACGCATGGGCATAAATAATGTGGGTATTGAACCAGAACGCAGCTTTACTCTTTGTTCACTTCTATGAAAAAAAAACATTTTTGTTCAAAGTGCTTGCTACATATAAGGTGACTGCGGGTAATTAGGCCTGTCGGATAATACGACCTAAGTAATAAAAATCGAATTTATAATAACCGCACTCGCTTAAGGAGATAATAACAGACTCCTATTGCACGATAATGTCTCCACAAGTTTTCAGAGACGCGCTACACCGCGTCCTGCCACCAGAGTTGCATTATCTATCATAAGACCGCACTGCACCAATAATAAAAATCAGTCCAAATAAATCGTAGGTATGTTTTGTAATTTTACACTTAGCTATCAAAAAATCGTAATCTTTATATTTATGAATAAATGCTTTGTTGGTCTTGAAGATTTGAGTAACGTATCGTGGTATTTTTTTTTAAATTTGGTTTTCTTAAATACTTGTTAGGCGGTTATTAAAGCCTACTAAATTTCACCATAGGCCTTGTTATACTCCTTTTTCTTGTGTAGTTTTTTTGTATTATTATGAATTTTATATATCCCTTTAAAAATGTTATAAATGCAAATAAATCGTACGCTTTTATTATTAAACTAATGTCGTAGTCAGAAAAAGGCCTGGTTTCAGCTGTCCAAACAGTGCAAAGACAAAGTGTGTCGAAGAATTAAGGCTTTGACATTAAAAGCTATTAAATTATGTGTAAATTATTGGTCCTACCCTAAGCTCTCTCGGATCGTGTCGGAATGCGATTTGATGATTGTGAGAGAATAGAGAATGCACCTGTGCTTGCGCATACATTCGGATACTATAATTCTATACTGTGCTGATGGGCTAGTCTCCGTTGAGACTGGCCGCTGTGACAAAAATTTTCAACTCAACCTAACACTCAACTCAACTCGAGAAACAACCGACTCACTGACGATAATCACGAGGAGTGAGTTTGTTTGTCAGTTTGTTCATCACTATACTAATGACTTTAAGTACTGTTAGGCGAGGCAATTGATATATTTTTTAGAATTTTAAGTTTTAATTGCTGCATTCATGTGATTATTGATCACAAATATTAAATATATTACGTATAAATTGATTATTTGAGTTCGTTAAAGCAGTAGGCCTTATTACCCTACCATAGTAAAATAAGGCCTAATAGCAAGGTTTTTAGAAATGCTTAATTTTGTTTTTCTTTATGGCGAATGTTACAATTTTTCGTTCGAACTTTATAGAAACTGTACTAAACTAATGATTTTTATTAAAATCTGTAGACCAAATTAGATATTTCGTATTTTATTTTCCATTTTCCCTTAGCTTGGCCTTATTACCCAGTCTTCCCTATTTATCATTTTTAACCATTTTTGTTTAACCTCAATATTTTTTGGAAATCTGAAACATTATAAGAGTTTAAATTATCTCATTAAGGTATTTACTATAATGCCATTTGGCTACGAAACCCTAAACATTAAAAATAGAAAATTAAAAAAATTACGAAGTTACAAGAGGCTGCATCCAAAGATATGCCTTTGCCTGTTAGAAACATATTATCGATAAGATGATATTGATAGTGTCAATCTCTACAAAAATTAGATCAGAAATAGCGGGAATTCACGTATTTGTTATTATTTTTAATATAATTGTTACGCATTTAGAGCATTATCGTAATAAAATGCGATATTTTTCCCTATCCATTTGTGTATAAAACATTTGTACCTGTTCTAAAATATTGCATTTAGAGTGCTAAATATTTTAATTGTACTTACGTGTGAAATGTATAATTTTGTGGATTTTCTTTTCTCGATGAACGGCATTCAGGTACTGCACACGTCACCGTATTTAATGACACCTTTTAAACACTTATTAATACTTCAAAATCAAAGATATCGCGAAAATAAGCGGGATTTGTTTTGATTTGTTTCGTTAACGATTGACGTCAGCCCGATATAGGCCTATACCGTGTACGTTTGTGGTCTAGCCATTCTATCTCGTTCTAACGTAAGCATATGCTATACCCTTTCTCTGTTACATTGCCAATCTAACGTAAGTATATACTAAATCTATCGTTACTGTAGCATTATACTGAATCGGTGGCCTTTTTATTACAGCAATCCATTTTTTTAATATTTCATTAAGTATTTTTTGTTTTGAAAATTGGTGTTCTGCAAGTTTCAGCAACAAATAAATATATTTTTTCTTTCTTATCTTCTTTTTTTCATTCTAGAGTCATCTCACAACATACAACAGATGAAACAGATTCTCTTTTACCGACGCCACACGACATAGTGATATTCAGCACTAAAAGTACCCAACGAATCGAACACAAGATGCAAGACCTGGCCAAATTGCATGTGTTACTTAAAGTTAAAAGTTAAAATTACAGCCTATATACATCCCACTGCAGAGCACAGCCCTCCCCTCATTTCTGAGGGGGTTTTTGGGCAAGAAAATGTCCGCCACGCTACCCCAATGCGTGTTGGCGAACTTCACATGTCTGCGATTTTTTTTCTTATTACTCAGACATGCAGGTTTCCTCACGATGTTTCCTTCACCGCCAAGCACGTGGCGAATTAGCACTTAAAATTGCAATTAACAATTTCATTGGTGCCGGCGGGGATCGAACCCGGGTTGTCCGCGTACTGTTAAATTCACAGTGAGCGCTAACCATCTGAGCTACCACGGCTCATGCATACTTGGTCATTCTCTACAGCTGTGTTCAAACTCAACCACGAAAATTGTGAATAACTTTTTGCAACCGATGGTACGAAAGATACAGTTACATTTTTTTTATAGGAGAGGGGGCAAACGAGCATGCGGCTCACCTGAAGTTAACCTATGGGAAGCCATAAGGTTATCCCATAAATATGTATATACATATATATATATATATATATATATATATATATATATATATATATATATATATATATATATATATATATATATATATATATATATATATATATATATATAAGCATTATGAAAGCAGAGTTATGACTTGAAGTCCTATGTATAAAAATGTTATAATAGTAAGGTTAATGAAATAAAGCAAATATGTGGAAGGTCTCAAATATGGAAAAGCATTATATTGATAGAATTGGGACTTGAAAAGGATTATTATAGTGGCATGTAGATTGCTTTCGTTGTAGCAATAAGACTTGGCCGTGGACATCGCACATCCCTACCAATTGTGGGTGTCGTCTTAACGCGTAGCGTTATGATACGTCGGCTATTTTTTGGATTAGGGTGAGTGTGTTTGGTAGTACTTTTAAGTACAACAAGCACACTCAACTCCATGTTTTAATGCAATAGCTTTATGATACGTCTTCGGCACGTAAAGCAAGTATTGCAAGACAACAAGCTTCGGGTCCCGCGCCTACGTCACAGAGCCCAAGTGAAGCCGGCCACAGTTGACCGTGTGCCTGCTGTACTACCCTATGTCAGAGAAGTCACAGACAAGGTTGGCAACATCGGAGATTGGAGAAGCGAGCTTCTATTAAAACATACTTCAGATGCCGAAGAAAATTAATCAATTTTTACCGTCAATTGTAATATCCCTCTACAAAATGCAGGAGTGTACAAGCTTGATTGCGAATATGGTTTCTCTTACGTAGGACAAACAAAAAGATCTATAAAAACCCGCGTGAAAGAACATAATATAGCTGATGTGAAGCACTGACGCTCCGAGAAATATGCAGTGTGTGAACATGTTCACCACTAACATTAAATAATCGTTAGGGTAACCTACTATATATATTAACTGATAGACCAGATACGGCAGTGACCTGTTAGGCCACATGTTACAGTCCAAAAAGACAAAAGTCCACTACTGTACAAAGACTTCCCCCATAGCTTACCTCATAATCATAGATTACCATAGTTGCCATGCTTGGCTGACGGGTTGGATTCTGTAGTTTTCTTATATTTACGCGAACACATTTTTTTTAGTTTTAACTAGCAATGATATTAACATTACTAATATTCCTTTAACCACTCCAGTTAGGCTTAAAAGTGCTCGTGTTAAGAGTGGTTCACAACTTTAATCAAACTATACATTGAATATGTGTTGAATGTTTGTTATTGTTTTATTCAATCTAAGGTTAAAGAATGAGGATGTTGTTAATTCGACTGTATGATTTTTAATGTATGTTAAGCAATATTTTTGTTTACTGTTACCGTTTTTAATGATTCTTTTATTTATTAAATGGATTATGTATAATTTATACTTGCGATAAATTAAATCATTTATTCCAGCTTCAGCTTTGTGATTTGGATAAACCGACCGAATTCACCTCATGACATCATCAGGCTATATACGAGTAAGTATATTTTTATGTTTCCTGACGATGGTGCTGTTAGGCAAACCGGTATGTTAAATAAATGGTTTTACTTCTATACCGATTATGAAAAAAAATCTACCCATAAGGATAGAAAAGTAGACTACGAAAATTTTAAATGTAACTATTTTGAAGTCATTCTAGTTGTCTTAATCCTTGAGCTTTTGATAGTCTTTTGATAGTCTACCTGAAAGGTATAAAAATTAAACTTTGAATAATAAAATATACTTTTAAAAACTAAAGAAACACGCTTAAATTAAAGTTATTTTATTTTATCCTTGTTATCCTGATCAGGAAACTAAGGTACAGTAATTAAATTATTCTATTGTCATCGGTCCTTGGTACGAGTGCTAATTTTCAAGTCAAAATACATTAAAAGATTCTAATAGATCGATAGATAAATAGATACACGCAAAGCTAATAAAAGCGTGTTTAAAAGTAAAAGCCAATTTGAAAGAACTAAAAAAAATATTTTCCACATAATATCTTCCACAGTCGTAGCTTAAATTTTTCGATATACTGTATCTTAGAACTGACTCTTTTTTTATAGAATAATGGTTACATACGAGCACACAGTCCACCTGATGGTTAAGTTTATCCTCAATTAAAATCAAAATGTCACTGCTGAGGACTAAGATGGAATGCCTTTTTTCCAGTAAAAAGTGTCTCTAGTTATCTCCACTCACCATACGAAACACGGCAGCATTAAGCTGCTATTTTACGCTGATATTCTGTGAGAGCTTGGTCCTACCCTGGTGGAGTCGACCCATTTGGGCTACAACAATAGCCACAACGTGGCTCTACAAAATAAACTGACTTCATCGTTATTTGAGTAGCGGGCTTTTTTTTATTTGTTTAAATATACTATGTTCTGTTGATGCAGAATATATTCAGATATTTTCTTATAAAAATATAAAGCTATTCACGTTCACAGTTTTTTACTAAAATAACTCATGCCCCCATTTCTTTCTACGCTTATAGTAAAAAAGGCTTAAGTTCCTTACCCAAGACTCGATTGTAACCCTTATGGTTAAGATAATACATTTCAATTATGGATTAATGTTATAGCCCATAAATGCTAAATCTAGAATATGGACCATTTTACGGCTTTGTTTTATAATCTTGTTTTATAGAGGCGTATGTTTATCATGCCTTTTCTGCTTGAACTCTTCACGTAAGCAAAAATATCTGAAGTGTTTACTGAATATGAATATTTGTCACTGCTTTTTACGGTCTATCACACAATCTTGACGCAACATAATTTTTGCATAAAACTGATATTATAATTTGCATTTCAAAAACGAACTTTATTTTTGTTCATTTTTTAAACGAAATCATTTTTATTTTATATATTTAATATTGATAAACGAGTACATAGTTCACCTGATAGTAAGCGAACGCTGTGGCACATAGAAAACATCTATCCTTGACTAAGAATAAAATTGCAAAATGCGTTTTCACAGCTGAAGACTAAGATGACATGCCTCGTTTTCAGTAAAAAAGGTCTCTGGTTCTCACTTTCCATACGGAACACAGCAACATTGAGCTACTATTGCATTCTGGTATTCAGGTGATATTCAAAAAGTCGTAGTGTTCGATTTCGTTCAGGCGAATATTATTACTAGGCATTTTATATACTATTGCAGTAACAAATAAGGTAAGTTAGATTTTAGTAATTTATTATGTGTTGCAGTATGTTTACAAATCTTACTTCTTCTTTTTAATATATAAATGAATATAAATCCACTACTGGAGATGACATGAAGAGACGATGAACTCTGTATTTTAATTCATAATCGGGAAAGATGTAGATGTCTATGGACTACTGTATCCACTTGCCATTATGTGGACTTTGTTTCACTCTGTCACCCTCATTCTATAAAAAAAAGAATACGTAAGTTACTAATACGCACGCATGTAGTAATCTAGTATAGTCCTATAATACAGTATAGGAGGTTTGACAAATTTGTTTATTGAGCTAATGTTATTCGAATGCTTTGGTCATTACAAACCAAGAGCATGGAGAACTAAATATGTCTTTCATTGTCTATCAGATGTTACGAGAAATCTTTAACGTTAACCTTGTTTTACGTGGGGCATTCCTATAAGTGACTATGCCAGACTTCTCTCTTTTTTATATTTCCCTTTTTATAAAAACGTTACCTCCACACTAGGATTTTCTCCTATATCACGGGGCAGTTTATATACATAAATTTCACAGGACAAACATCCAGACCCGGAAAAACTATTTGTACGCCATACAAATACTAGTTCCATGCGGGATTTGAACCCTCGGCCCTTAGCACTGCAACTCAATGCTAAGCCACTGCGCCATGGAGCCGTCAAAGGACTACACTGTTCATCGAATCCGTTCTACAGGATTGAACTCCACGAAATTGATAATTAAACTCAAGCTTCCTCCTTAGGCTTAATGGATAGATGAATGGAAATTCCTCCTAACTATTTTCCATTGGCTATCAAGTTACGGTTACAACCTAATAAAGTCAAATGCTTAACATTGCCCCCCCCCTCCCCATACTTTGGCTCATAGGAGGGATATTTGCCATAGTTGCCACGCTTTTCAAGAGTGTTCGCAACCACATCTTTTTTAGTTTTTAGTCGTTATTAGAAAAATGCTGCTCCCTATCTCCTGATTTGCTTCCCTCTGTATAAAGATGATATCTGATGATATGGGATAGTGGATATTTATACGCTGCCACTACACTGTAATGGTTATCAAGTAGCCGATTTAAAACATTTTTCTTGTATCTTAAACTCAATTTGCATTTCCGGTCAAAATAAATAACAATTCTCCATCACAAGGTGAGTAATAGATCCTCTCGTTTACAACAGTTTATGATGGAATATTAGTCATTTCACGGTAGATTAACGTTTCTGTCAGTTTAGGCATTTAAGATAAAACACATTCAAAATTACGCACCATTTGTCTATAGAAACATTCAACTCTCGGCAAACAGGCAAATGTAGGAGTTCCCTTATCTCTCGAATAAATACTTGCGAGTGCCGAGTACTTACCCCGCTTAGAAACAATAGGGTCACACATAAAGGCGTTTTACGTTTTAATCTAGGGGCTGCAAAATTATATCGGTGAATTATCAATGGTTTCTTATATTTATGCGAATATGTAAGCATTGGTACCTTTTAACTTGAATAAAAGTTCAATACGTTATATTATTCCATAAACATAAAGTTTTTTAATCGTGTAGTTGTAAGTGTAAGTATAACCACTACCCTATATAGTCCTGTGGGTGTCGTAAGAGGCGACAGAGGGATACTAAGAAGGACATGGAAGTAGTATAGAACCGGAGACACTTTTTTTTACGTGGTAGAGCCATGCTGCAGCTATATTATATAGTTGTAGTACGAATGGATCGGCTCGACCGGGGAAGGACCACGCTCTCACAGAATACCAGCGTAAAATAGCAGCTTAACACTGCTGTGTTTCGTATGGTGAGTGTAGAGAACCGGAGATCCTTTTTACTGGAAAAGAGGCATTCCATCTTAGTCCTCACGCGTGACAACGCATCTGTATTTTGATTGTTTATTGAAGATTGATGTAGATGTCTATGGGTCACAGCAACCACTTACCATCAGGTGGACTGTGTGCTCGTTTGTCACTCAATCCTATAAAAAAAATGGAAGCTTCTTCCAAAAAATGTTTTTTTGTCTTTACTGAGAATCAGCATTGCAGTTTTGCCACAAATCATGCTGAGTAATTACCTTTTTTGGAGTGTCTTCGACATACAAAGAAAAAATTATTAAGCTTTCGTATTATTGTTACAAATTAGTATATTATTGTGTACGTCAATGGTCAGTGGTAAAATAAAATATTTTATATACGTGGTAGAGTCATGCTGCACCTATATTAGTAGTATAGTTGTAGCATGAATGGGTCGGCTCGACCAGGGAAGGACCACGCTCTCACAGAATACTAGCGTAAAATAGCAGCTTAAAACTGCTATGATTCGTATGGTGAGTGTAGAGAACCGGAGACCCTTTTTACTGAAAAAAAGGCATTCATCTTAGTCCTCACGGGTGACAACGCATCTGCATTTTGATTCTTTATTGAAGATAGATGTAGATGTCTATGGGCCACAGCAACCACTTACCATCAGGTGGACTATGTGCTCGTTTGTCACCCTATCCTATAAAAAAATGGTGAGTTTAGAGAACCGGAGACCCTTTTTACTGAAAACGACGCATTCCATCTTAGTCCTCAGGGTTGACAACGTATCTGCATTTTGATCCTTTATTTAGGATAGATGTAGATGTCTATGGGTCACAGCAACCACTTACATTCAGGTGGACTGTGTGCTCATTTATCACCCTATCCTATAAAAAATGTGTTTCTTTATTTCTTACTTCTTTCAGAAAAAAAAACTTCGGTTGGTAACCCATCTGCCACGCATGGCACCTGTGGCAAAAATCTAATAATGAAGCATCCTATGGAAAGGCCTATGTTCAGCAACTTAACAATTCCATCATTTTTAATTATTGTTTAGTCGTAACGGCCTTTTTTTTCCTAACAGCCATTTCTACTAATTTAGTTTTAAAGATAAAGTAACCCAGATTACTTTTTTTCTATAAAATTACTTCTAATGCTGAACGATATTACAAATTTAGCTAATATTTATGTGATGCCTTGAAATATCACAACAAATTCTTTGATGATTTCATGATGATGATGAAATGATTTAATTGAAACGTTTTGTCATGCTGCAGCTGCATTATGGTTGAAACGTATATCGGTCGGCTTGACCGGGAAAGAACTACGCTCTTACAGTATACCAATGTAAAATATTAGCTTAACACTGCTGTGTACAATATGGCGAGAGTAGAGAACCGGAGACACTTTTTACTAGAAACGAGGCATTCTATTTCTTAGTTCTCAGGTTGACAACGCATTTGTATTTTGATTCTTAACCGAGGATAGTAGATGTGTTGACTGTGTGCTCATTTTCACCCTTATTATACAAAAAAAGATGTAGAGTTCTATGAATCACAACATCCAGTTAACATCAGGTGGGCCGTGTGCGTGCTATAGTTCGGCCGTTCAGAGAATGCGTTCCTGACACCTATCAGTTAGTCACGACTAGTGATGGGCACAACATAACACTGAGTTCGTTACCGTTCCTCCAAAATGAACCGCCGCGTTATTTTTAAGATTATTTTCGTTGTAAATTGGCGGAATCATTTAAAATTTATATTTTAGTAATTTAAGTGGAAACCAAAAAAAGGTAATATTAATATAATAAAATTGTTTTATTTATTCTTTGTTACAAAGTTACAATCTGTATTTCTATGTAATAAAGTACATTGAATTGAATGTGCGTACAGAATATTAATCAGACTCCGATTCGCTTGAGGAGGTGGTGTCTTCATCATCATCTTCGCCTACATGTATAATTATATTATTATCAATAACAGAATCAATCCTGATATCTCGGTCAAAATGTTCCCCAATCAGGTTTTTAGTCTTCTCTACAACCTTTGCTCAGTCATCTCTTGTGACATCCCCGCAGGCTTCTTTTAATAGGGTCATCATCTTTTTCGTGCTGAATGGCGGGGAAGTATTGTGGCGGGCGGCGTAACCTTTATTTGAGCCCAGATTAGCTCAATCGCGTTATATTAGCAATGATACGGTGGAATTCTTAGAACGCGATGACCGTACTCCAGAGCCAGTTCATCGATTTCGTATCGCACATTTGCCGCTTTATTTTCTTTAACTAATTTAATTAGCTCTGGTTTTAGTATCTGCATATTTGCGTCAATGCCTTTTGCTTGTAACCAAGCCACCATTTCTTCTTTTTATTAGCTTGGGTAGGTGGTTTCTGTATTTGAACCGAGTGATAGGAGGCATTATCAATGAATGTTACAGAAGGCTCTGGTAGGCTGGGCAAAAGACGTTCTGGAACCACTTTAAATGTAGTGGCATTCATTTCCTCGTGGTAGTCATTTGTGGTTTTGATTGAAATGCCAGTAACGCGTTCTCCACAAAGCCGTATTTTGCTGAACCTGCGTGGCATATTATCAGACGGGCCCCTTACCCATTGGTACTTTCGACGTCGACGCTGTGTATCATCCGTCCAAGAACGGGAAACCGTGTGATTGGCGTTTAGCCATGTCTCGTCAATGAACGACATTATCCCAGTTATCAATATTTTTGCTTCTCTCAAAAAACTTATCTGTTTTAAAATTATGTCGTATCGTTCTAATAAAATTTTTCTTTTGTCTGTTTTTATACGAAAACCAATATCTTTTAAGATTTTGGTTAAAGCAGTTTTACCCCGCTAAACATTCCAGCTTCTCTTAACGATGCCAAAAGCTTCTTCCTGTTGAGATATTCATTTCTGGAATAGTAACCATATATATGATTTCTGATTGCATCGGCGTCAAGGTGTCAATATCTGTCACGGGTTTAGTTCTACGTTTCTTCTTCGAGTACGTAAAATATTATCTTCCGTGCCAGTAGAGCCGAACTTTTCTTTATTAATATTTGTTATCGTTCGTTTGCTAACTCCAAGCGCCTGAGAGACGCGTTCTTGTAATTGTTCGACAGGTAACAGGGTCCGCCATTTTGCCGCTCCCGCTCAAAGTAATCTTGCAGCTTGATGATTAGCTCACGGGCTCCACTTTTCAATGTTTGTCCACGTTTAGGCATTTTATGCACCAAAAGTAAAAAGAACGCAATACAAAACACAATCGAAGTCCGATTTAGCGCCGATGTCAGTTTGAAAAGCAGAAACAGTCCATTAAACGAAAGCCGGGTAATCAAATAAAACAGATCGAAAACACTTGAAGAACGTGGTCTATGCGCACGAAACGACAACAGACGACTGTTTTAGCGTCACAAAATGGCGGCCCATAACGCCATTTGGGGTTACCATTTTCAACCTAAATATAAAATGCTACTTTCTTTCGCGTTCGGTTTGGTGGTAGTTTTATTTTTATATTTAATAAAAGTTATCTTATAGTCCATTATTTTCAAATTCTTAAAAAGAAAACAACGTATTATTTTATAAAGTATAACTGTATAAGAACAGATTACGATACTGTTATTGCCTGTTATTGTTAGCACAGCACTACAAATATAAAGCGCTGACAAAACCTTGTAATAGCGCAGTATAGATTTAGAAAATATTGTTTACCAAGTTACTTGACACTCAGTTTGGCACAAAATTATAACATTCATTGATTATTGATATAATAATGTTGTTTTAATGCTCATCAATTGTTAAAACGGTAAACAACCAGCAAAAATATTTTTATCGTAACTGCAACGCCATTACAAAGTTACGTCGTCAGTTCAATCGCGACGTGTCAGAAACGCATTCTCTGAACGGCCGAACTATAATGACACTTACTTCTATAAAAAAACTTAAGTATTGAAAGCATTATATCAGAATGAAGTTAGAGTTAACATTTGGCACATCCCTAACGCCCCGATCATTTTTTGTAAGCGCTTCGGATCCTACAAAAACACTTTAATATTGAAAGCGTTGAAGCCAACGAATTTGAAAACAGTTTAAAACCTCTTTAATGGCTAAGCAAATAGTGAACGCTTTTGTATTTCTGTACTAAAAGGCAGTTAAAATTTCAAGTGACTTGCTGAATACGAGGTCATAGCTTTAAAGGTGTAACTAAACAACATAAACTACTTAAACTTATAAGTTTACAAAAGAAAACAGGAAAAGTAAACATTCCGATTCTTCACCCCCCCCATCCCCGTGACCATGGGTGAAGTAAAGTATTTGAAGCGTCGGAAGTAAAAATAAAATTGAAAGCGATAAAATCTGGTAAAGTTGTTTCATTCCATGTGTAGTGTATGCAAAAATATAAGAATTATTAAATAAATATTAATCAAATTTTATTATTTTTAAATCCCAAAGAAAAAATGAAAATAAAAAAATGTTATTGGCTACACTGTAATGGAATATGAATGTTAAAGAAGAAGAGGTATCTACCTACTTTACATGAAATTAACCGCACCAATAACTTTGTCGGCATTTCTTAAAATTTAAATAAAAAATTAAAAAACAGTGAAGCATAAACTCAATAAAAACGTTAGAGGTCATGTTTTATTAAGATTAATAAAAAGATAAAAAAATAAAAATATAATTATATGGTGGGATATAACTAATTTTTGAAAAAGTTTTTAACAAACAAAATCAAATTGTGAAAACGTGGCCAACAAAGGATGTTCGGGGTAGTCGGCTTCGCCGATAAAAAAACTGGTGCGAAGCTCCAGAGCAATTGCATAAATTATAGAATGTGTTGGAAACAAAAATCTTGGAACCGCTATGTAGATTGGCACCCGTTCTGACCTCCTTTATCGGCAATGCCGATGACGTAAGTCCCAATCTTGGCCCCCTTTTACATTTGTTTTGGTGTCATAATATAAAGTTAAACTCTAATCTAAATTTGTTTGCAATTTGAGGTCAAATTGCGCTCTAAGTCGTATCTATCGTTTACCGTAGTGCATGTGATGAACGAAATTACATCATCATTACATCATCATTAAAACCCCTCACAAGTCTACTGTTGGAGGTCTCCCCCAAGGAATGCCACAAAGCACGGTCCTGAGCCACCTGAATCCATCAACTTCCTGTATCTTTTAACAGGTTATCACTCCATTTAGTGGGGGGCATTTCGCCAACCAGTAACAGGCTGCCAATCGAGAACCTTTCTTTCCCATCGATTCTTCAAGCTATGTGGCCAGCCCATGGCCACTTCAGCTTAGTAATCCGTTGGACTATGCAGGTTACTCCAGTTCTACTGCGGATATCCTCATTTCTAAGTCTATGTCTATATCACGCAGAGAATCTTCGAGCATAGCCCTCTCAAACAAAATTATACGATACCACCAAAGTAGATTAAGTATGCAAATCAACAGAAGCACTCTTTATCACGATGTAACACTGATCACCAAAATATTTTACTTGTTCTAGCGGAATAAAATCACGACAAATATGACAACCGACTTATAGGTAGGAGGAGGCTTTAATGGAAACACCCAAAACGTTGCCCGAGCCAAACTTTATACTTCTCAAAATAATACTACAATTATATAAACCTGTTGTGCATGTTAAAACTATCAGTAACTTCTGAAAATGGGACTGGGTGTAATTGTTATAACTTTTCGCCATCAGCCGGCCGCCTGAGTTTTGTTTTTCAATGAGCAGGATACACCGCATGCATGGTGGAAATTTATATTTTTTTCCGAATACGAACCTTACTTAAACACGGTTCACCCTTTTGACAGACCGGCGATTGTCTACTGGATGAAGATGAAAATTCACCCACTAACGTGTAACTAATATCCCAGTGCTTGTTAAGGGGAATCGGCATTACCAGTGAAGATGTGTACTATGTGCTTACTGATCAGCCTTCTCAGTGTAAAAAGTTTGGACTAATCTTTAAAGAAACTATGATGGTAAACGTAATTGCTGACTCAGGTATTCATTAATAATACGTTGAAAAAAAATATTCGTAACTTGATATATAAAATTCTTTTCATTACTATAACTACCTAATGGAAAGTTTGTAATTCAACGCAAAGAAATCTATACAGCAAATTCAATAAAGCTATCATTATATAGCTCGTTTTTCTCACAGTTATTAATAAATTAGTAAGATTATTATTCCTAAGTCAACTATTCGTAAACAAAACAATTTTTATAATTTTTTTCACATAGATCTAGTATTAAAAAAAACTGGAAATAATTTTTCCAGCTACGTAATTATGTAGCGATTAATCGAAAATATAATTAGACTTACATGAATTTACTTTTAATAACTACTTGCCCTTACACTCTCTTGGAAATTAGAGGAAGCCTGTGCCCAGCCCAAAAGCGGGACGCATAAAAGGCTTACTTTTTGTCGTAATAATAAAAAATACGTGGTAGAGCCATGCTGCAGCTATATTATGGTTTTAGCACGAATGGGTCGGCTCGACCGGGGTGGGACCACGCTCTCACAGAATACCAGCGTAAAATAGCAGCTAAATACTGCTGTGTTTCGTATGGTGAGTGTAGAGAACCGGAGACTCTTTTTACTGGAAACGAGGCACTCCATCTTAGTCCTCAGGGGTGACAACGCATCTGCAATTTGATTCTTAATCGAAGATAAATGTAGATGTCTCGTTTGTCACCCTTATTCTATAAAAAAAATCATATTGTAAAATTATACACTTTTTACTTTAATTTATAATATCTTGTATTATATTTTAAAATTTATCTAAATTATTTATTTATGGTCACCCGAGGCAAGTGTGACATAAATTAATTAAAACTACAATGGACGTTTAAATACTTCTACTCTGTAATGATTTAATATAAAGAATTCAGTTTCATAACATCAATTATTAAGTGCTTCTTTATTTGATCAAGCATTTTAGTATCTACAAGTTGCATTTTGTAATTTAAGGTAATTAAAATTGATTGAGGTGGAAGTCTGTCACACTTACCCCATCAACGAGGCAAGTGCGACAGTACGTTTCTTTTTGTTGTTACGTTATTATTATATGTGGTTTTCGACAATATTGAAGAGATGATACTAATGTCAAAATATTTTTAGATCTATAAACGATTAGAAAGTTTTCTGAGTAATTAAAAAAAATGACGTCTGTTGATAAATTAGTTGAAACTATGTACTTAACTGTCGGTATAGTAAATGGCGTAAAAATTCCCGCGTTGTTCAATAGATGGAATATAACCAAAAAAACGTGTTTATGCCGCATAAATTGCATTTGTTACACTTGCCCTACTGTCACACTTGCCTCGGATGACCATATCCATATCTATCTTATATTTTAAATTTGACAGTCTTCGTACAATTTTAACTTTGGTTTGAATGTATAAGACTTCTAAAAGAGGAGGATGTCGACTGTTTATTCTTTTTTCGACGTTTCTAACTGGATATTTCCGAGGACAATTGGCCTATTTAGCTGCTCAAGCCATGTGGTTGTAGCGTAAGAAATCCATCCCTCAATTTCGTCTAATAGCAACGTAATAGTCATCCAATTGTATAAACCACAAGGATTTTATGGGTCACATTTTTTATTTTTTTATTGTTACCTCCACACTAGGATTTCTCCTGTATCGTGGGGGCAGTTTACATACATAAATTTCACAAGAACAAACATCCAGACCCGGAACAATTATTTGTAGGCGATACAAATACTTGTTCCGTGCGGGATTCGAACCCGCGCCCCCCACTGCAACTCATTGCTAATCCACTGCGCCATGGAACCGTCAAACTTTAGATTTCGATATAAAATTCTCGTTTTTGACAGGCGACAGGCAGCAGCGTAGAAGTTGCGAATTGTTTGATACTACGTCGTCCATCCATCTACAAAACGCGACGTCTACGGCATATCCTCTCTGCAATGGGACAGGTCTTTGTCCTGCAGGTGGAATTTTTGGGCTTATGGAGAAGATGCAGATATTTTTACTCACCAATAGAGTATATTACCATTACCATTACAGCCTATCGAAAATCCACTGATGAGCATAGACCTCCACATATATTGTCTCATTACGGGATATTTTCCACATTTGTCACGCATGAAAAGCGCGATGGCTATCGCAGTTTTTTATTTTTATTTAGCTGTTATCAGGCAAAGATGCTACTGCCCATCTCCTTGTACAGTTCCCTCCGTCGCGTTTTATGACACCCACGGGACGATATGGAGTAGTGGATATTCTAACACCGCTTTAACACGGTTAATCTTATTATTATTTTGAATAATCTCACAAACGATAGTCAGGGAGTAACTTATAAAGAACTTAAGATTGAAGAAATTGTAACAACCAAATATAGAGATGGTATCTATATAGTAAAAATAGCAATAACAAATAATATTAACTTATAATACGCTTTTCCTTGACATAATAGAAGATAATTTCAACCCTTTAAATTCCAATACAATTTTGCACATACATTCAGTAATATTCTGATAAGACGAATAATTTGCATTTTCGACCGACAACATGGGACTGCAAGAAAATTTTTAAAGACACGTTTGCTGAATACTAACCATTTTCGCCATTTAATAATTTAGGTAACTTCAGAGATCGAGTTTGATACAACTTAAACATTTGTTGTACAAGTCAAGATTTGAATCCTAAATAAAATTAAAGTGTCTGTAATATGGAAATAACTGCTTATATTGAACTGAGGGGTTATTTGCATGGTATTAAGGCATAAATAACCATTTTTAATTTTTTTGTCTGTTGTTTAATTTTTTTGTTTGTTTCTATGTCTGTCAGGGCTAATCTTCTAAATGGCTAAACTGATTGTGATGAAACTTTACAAACAGATAGAGAGCAATGCCAGGAAGGATCTTGAAGGATAAAATAAATCGTCTTTGATAGTTTGAAATCTAAATATCGTGACATTTATAAATCCTATCCAGGCGAAACCGGGGCGTTTTGCTTGTTATATTTTAGACTATTATATATAATACATTATAGGCTATTGATTTTTCAATAAGCTGTAGCATGGTCCTTGCTTAGAATTTATAAATTTAATTTACCTTTATAATCCTCTATCAAAGCTGGATTAATTGTGTTACTTAATACAAAGATCGCTTTAATATTTAATGTAAGAGTTAAACTTCGCTATAATCCGGTGTGAAATCTTAGAAATTGCGTTTGTTTAATTTATTGCCGTATAGTGACGGCGAAAGAGATACCGAATATAGATAAAGGAGACAAAGGGAAACCTTACAAAGAGATTGGTAGCAGCATCTACTGATAATCACTGCGATTGCCAACCGGCCGCAAAACATGGCAACTATGGCAAATATATCCTAATGGATTATTTTAGTGTGCGCGTGCGTGCTTGGGTATGTACGTGCGTGCGTGTGTGTGTACGCGAGTGCGTGCGTACGTGCTTTTTTGGACAGAAATAGCTCGTATAGAAAGAAATCTTATACTTCGCTCTTGTTATTCTAGTCAATTTTTAAAATATCCGTTCTTTTCCCTCAATCCCAAGATATTAAAATATTTCGAATTACATCTACTTAGAATATGATTTCCAAAGGGTATCATTTATAGTCATAATTTCGCTATATAAAAGTTTGAGAATGAAAGAAAGATTATTTGCTTAAACAGTCAAACTATAACTATTTTGCAATAAATTCTTAACGGAAATTTAAAAAAATAAAAAAATCTATCAACAGTAAATATTAAACAGCATAAAATAATATTTATATAGTAGCGATCCGCCCGTTAATTTGTGGATCTCGACAATAGCGTCACCTACCGGGTCCAATTGTAAATCTAAATCATCCAGGGATCTACCCAAATACATATAAAAAAATCATCAAAATCGATCCAGCCGTTCTCAAGTGATGATATTTATTATTTATTAATACGTGCAGCAATTGATTTGACCATCAGTCCGTGAACTCTACCCGCGACTGGTCGTTGCTGCTGGTGATAAGAGGGCTGGTTCTTTTCTCGCTCAAAGGCTAAGTATAGCCATTCAGGGAGTAAACGCAACCAGGGTTCTTGGCACGATACCACGGGGAGTAGGACTGTTATTAGTTTTAGTTTTTTTGTAAGTAATAATAATAATAGATTTTATGTAAATGAAATTTAATATTGTATGTATTTATTAAAAATTAAATTATATAACATTAAAATATCAATTGATTTTTATTTATAGATATAAAAATATTTTATATTTAATATTTTATAGAGACAAGAGGTCTACGGATAACGTCGTTTAAAAAACCATGACAGCACAACCAGCACATTACATTCCTATTACTGTTGTAGTAGAATAAACATTCATAAAATTAACTATGAACTTAAAATTGAATAAGTGGTGAAGAAGCACCTTGTACTTTGCAGTGTATCACTTGAAAAATAAATTATTTTCTCTGTAAATATCTTCTACGACATTAGATTTAAGATTTTGAATAAGTTAATCGCTACGTGAGGCAGCGATATAAAACTACAATCAAGGGTCAATTTAAACCTTGTGTTAATATTAGATAGAGTACACTTCAGAATGTAGTGGGGTAGAATGTGTTACTCAATCCAGGCTGGATACTGTCTCTCATGGACATTGGATTACAATAATAGCAATGTTTATGAAACAATATTGCTGTAATATTGTGGCAATAACGTCTGTATTTAGCTTACAATATCCACATATTTGTTTATATAATACAGATATTGACAATCCTCTCAAATTACTGAATAGTGTTAATCAATAGATACTTGCATCATTTAATTACATATAAATGATTTTAAATAGGAATCCTTCAAATCTGCAGAGACCTAACCTAGACCAAATGTTTTTTTAAATATAGAATGAGGGTGATAAACGAGCACACAGTCCACCTGATGGTAAGTGGTTGCTGTGGCCCATAGATAACTACATCTATCTTCGTTTGCGAATTTAAATGCAGATGCGTTGTCAGCTGTGAGGACTAAGATAGAATGCCTCTTTTCCAGTAAAATGGGTCTCGGTTCTCTACACTCACCATACAAAACACAGCAGCATTAAGCTGCTATTTTACGCTGGTATTCTGTAAGAGCATGGTCCTTCCCCGGTCGAGCCTACCAATTCGTGTTACAACTATACTATTAATATAGCTGCAGCACGTAAAAAGTTAATTTTAATTTTATTACATGCAAATTATGTCCGAAAAGAACTGGCATGAACTGATTTTTTTGAAGTGAAAACAGCTTTAGCATCGTTGTGATTTGAAACAAATGAAACGAAAAAGCGACACTAAAAAGAGACAAATATATAAATCTATAGGAGAGAATGAGATAGAATCTATACTTAATATAATAAAGCAAAAGAGATTTTTGTTATTTGTTTAAACACGCTAATCTCTGAAACTACTATTCCGATTTGATAAACGCTTTCTTTATATATATGAAAGCCAAATTCACGACGTATAGTATAGACTATAAAGCGTTAGGCTACACTTGTCAGCTAGCCTTAAATATTGATTATTTTAAGCAAGTCGAAAGAAAATTTTATACGTGGTAGAGCCATGCTATAGTTATACTAGTAGTATAGTTGTAGCACGAATGGGTCGGCTCGACCGGGAAGGACCACGCTCTCATAGAATACCAGCGTAAAATAGCAACTTAACGCTGCTGTGTTTCGTATGGTGAGTATAGAGAACCGGAGACCTTTTTTACTGGAAAGGAGGCATTCCATCTTAGTCCTCACGGATGACAACGCATTTGCATTTTGATTCGTAATCGAGGATAGATGTAGATGTCTATGGGCCACATTAACCACTTACCATCAGGTGGACTGTGTGCTCGTTTATCACCCTTATCCTATAAAAAAAACGCACCCGAACTGCTTAATCCGCGTGCGCTGGCGTAATTGTGAGTGATACGTAAATACAAAGTTCTACAAAAATATAGATCTTCCCTCGATCTAAAAAAAATCTGTAATACCGCAGTCCTATTTCTTACACTTAAGCCACAATAAGGTAATTTGTGACAAAAAAATATTGAAAATTAAAAAGTTATTTAAGAGCGTTATTATTAGGCATAGCATATTAATCCTTACGAACGAAAGTTACTGCATCATCAATATCAAATTCACGAAGATAAACTTTGCTCTTTTTAGCATGTTATTTGGACGCATAGTTTTATAGAAAATGAAAAATTAAAATAATTCAAACCTCGGCTCGGCGCGCGAACGACGCCTAGCCATCCGATAAGAACCGAAAGAGAATCAGCGAGGTGTCATGACGCGCTGTTCAGAGCGTGATATACACGGGTGATACCACGGGGAACAGCTAGTTTAATCTAAATTGTTTCTTATTATCTCGGCCTCCTCTGTGTGCGGTGTTTTAAAAATGGCTAATATAACTTTTAAATGTTAAAATAAAGAATTAAAAAATTACAAATATATTATAAAATAATTAACATGAATTATATTATGGAATAAAATCATCATATCATCCAAACCATTCTTAAGAATCCACGATTTCATAGCTTTCCTATTTATATTATATTAGTCTATTTTACGGACCACCTTGAGAGTCAATCAGTTTTTATTTCCTTGTTCGATAAAATGAGTTTACCTATAAAATTCATTATATAGGTAAAATCATTTAATCGAACAAAAATTAAACTTTTGTTATATTTTATGCTGCACTTGTGGTTGAAATTTATCAAATTAAATGAATCATTTTCTGTGAAATGTTTTTGTTTTATGTTTCATTTAATTTGAATGTTTCACTTCTACCGCGCGTGTGAACTGCACACATGTTTTTTTTATTTCATCTTACAATTTTGTTTAAAAATCTATACATGATAATATTATGAATGAATGAATGAATGAATGAGACGACCAGACGACAACTGTTCAGTGATGTCTCAGTGATCGCGAGAGTGTTAACTGGCAGCGATCACCGAATCGTGAGAGGCACACTGAACCTAAACGTTAAGTTGGAGAGGTCACGTCTAATGAAGTCAACGCTCCGTCCCCCTCGTGCTCTAATCCAAAGTCCCAAAAACTTTCAGCTCGAGTTACAAAATCGTTTTCAGTGCCTAGAAGTTTGCAATGAAGTGGACGATATGAATGACAAGCTTGTGGAAACTGTCCATGCGGTCGGAGCTAAGTTCTGTAAGAACCGTCGCAGAAGAACACAAAAACTCTCCGATCACACTCTTAATCTCATGGTTGTTAGACGGGAGATGAAGCTGCAGTATTCAGCAGATTTGACAGCATACAGGCAACTCAACAGACAGATCTCCAAATGTGTGCGTCGGGACTTACGTAACTTTAATACTGCTCGTATTGAAGAACCAATCGAGCGGAACCAAGGCTCCAAAGTCTTTCCTAGAGATCTGTCTGCCAGAAAAAGCCAACAGTCGAAACTGAAGACCGAGTGTAGCAGCGTTAATTCCGGGACACCTGAGATTTTGAGTGAGATTGAGAGGTTCTATGGGCAGCTGTACACATCATCGTTGGAGCCACATGCAAATGTGAGTAACGATCCAAGAGCAAGTCTTATCCGACACTAATCCGAAGATATTCCGGACGTCAGTCTGAGCGAGATTAGAATGGCTCTCCAGCACCTTCAAAACGGCAAGGCCCCAGGCGAGGATGGAATTACAGCGGAGCTTCTGAAAGCGATGGAAAACCGGTACTTGAAGTCCTTCAGAAGCTCTTTAATTCCGTCCTACATGGTGGCATACACCGGAGGCGTGGAGCAGAAGTGCGGTGGTCTTATTCTTCAAGACAGGCGACAACGCTCTCTTGAAGAACTACAGACCGATTTCTCTTCTGAGCTGCGTCTACATGCTGTTTTCGAGAGTCATTACGAATCGTCTCGCATGCAAACTCAACAACTTCCAGTCTCCCGAACAAGCCGGTTTCCGAAAAGGCTTTAGCACCATAGACCACATACATACCCTTCGGCAAATTGTACAGAAGACCGACGAGTACAATCTGCCACTTTGCCTTGCGTATGTGAACTATGAGAAAGCCTTTGATTTCGTCGAAATTTGTGCGGTGCTGCAGTCCCTTCAGCGGTGCCAAGTGGACTGTCGGTATAACGAGGTGCTGAAGTGTTTGTACAGTAGGGCTACGATGGCTATCCGAGTACAGAACCAGAGTACGAAACCTATCCAACTGCAGAGAGATGTAAGACAGGGTGACGTAATATCCCCGAAACTCTTCACCGCTGCGTTGGAAGACGTTTTCAAGCTACTGGACTGGAAAGGATACGTTATTAACATCAAAAGCGAGTACATCACTTACCTTCGATTTTCCGACGATATAGTCCTTATGGCAGAATCGCTGGAGGACCTAAGCACTATGCTCAATGACCTCAATAGTGTCTCCCAACGGATAGGTCTCAAGATGAACATGGACAAAACAAAAATCATGTTTAATGTCCATGTCACACCTATGCTGGTAGTTGTTGGGAGCACTAAGCTCGAAGTTGTGACTAGGTAAGTCCAACTTCGACCGAGAGGTCAATCGACGGATTCAACTCGGCTGGGCAGCATTCGGGAGATTACGACCCATCTTCTCGTCAGGCATACCTGAAAACCTCAAAACTAAATTGTACAACCAGTGCGTGTTGCCAGTGATGACGTATGGAACTGAGACGTGGTCCTTCACTGCTGGCCGTATGAGGAAGCTCAAGGTCGTTCAGCGAGCTATGGAGAGGGCTATGCTCAGGGTTTCTCTGCGTGATAAACTTAGAAATGAGGATATCCGCAGTAGAACCAGAGTAACCAACATAGCCCAAAGGATTAGTAAGCTGAAGTGGCAATGGGCCGGCCATATAGCTCGAAGAACCGACAACCGATGGGGAAGAAAGGTTCTCGAGTGGCAGGTTGGTTCTAGGGCGTCCCCCCACTAGATGGAGTGACGACCTGGTAAAACATGCAGGAAGTCAATGGATGCAGGTGGCTCGGGACCGTGCTTTGTGTCATTCCGTGGGGGAGGCCTATGTTCAGCAGTGGACTTGTGAAGGGCTGTAATGATGATTCTTGCTTCTTCCTTACTGGCTTTTTATGATTCAGGAATAGATACATTGCCGATTATGCTTATCTAGAGATTATTGTTGTATACACACATAATACTCGAAATCCTATTACCGTTACTCATATTCCTCCTAATCTATCTAAATAAGCTGAAATTCAATATAAAAATCACTTTTATACAGTGGAGCCATGCTGCGGCTATGTTATGGTTTATTTAAGGGGACAAACGAGCATGATTTATGATAACCTGAACTGATGATAAGTGTCGACCG
This sequence comes from Parnassius orleans, assembly GCA_029286625.1. Lineage (NCBI taxonomy): Eukaryota > Metazoa > Arthropoda > Insecta > Lepidoptera > Papilionidae > Parnassius > Parnassius orleans. The sequence continues at coordinate 202,025 of JAGSMP010000405.1, forward strand.
CCGCTCAAGAACAACTGCAAAACAAGGGGATTTCACGCCAGGATTGTAGCACGAATATGTTGGCTCGACCGAGAAAAGACCACGCTCACACAAAATATTAGCGTGACAAAACAGCTTAATGCTCTTATAATTTTTGAAGTAAGTGTAGAGAACCAGATACCATTTTTACTGGAAATGCGGCATTTCATCGGTGTGACTCAGGGGTGACAACGCATCTACATTTTGATTCTTAATTTAGGATATATGCAGATGTCTATGGGATACAGCATCCATTTACCATGAGGTGGACTAAGTGCTCGTTGGTTACCTTTATTTTATAAAAAAGAACATATTTTTGCTTCAAATATAGAAGTGATGATCGTCCGACTTGATTTGATATCTTTGATTGCTTTAATAATGTATTATATATTGTCACAATTATTTATCAGAAATAAGTAGTACCTAATCCAGAACTTCTGGGAATAGTCTCGCAACTAGAAGCCCGACAAATGGTTGTAAGACACAAGTATCCAGTTTATAAATATGTATCTTATAATTAGATCTGTGGAGGTGCACTGGGATGTAATGAAATTTGAGTTAAGGTTTCATATCTCTGGCTTAAAATTTGAATCAAAGAAACTATAGCGTTATTGTAAAATTAAATAAAATAGTACATCAGTTACAAAATAAAAAAATAAGAAATAATGTTTAGAAACTAGAAACCCGCCCCGGATTAGCTTGGGTGGTATCTAGTAATGTTATTTAATTCAATCAATTATATTTTTACCCGTGTTAGAATATTCATTACCCCATATCATCTCGTGAGTGTCGTAAGAGGCGAGAAGCGAAAGGGGGAAACGAACCAGGAGATGGGCAGCAGCGTCTTCCTGACAACGACTAAAATTAAAAAAAGTACGGTTGCTAACCCGCTTGTCAAGCGTGGCTACTATGACAAATATCCCCCCTAAGAGACAATATATAGGGGAGGCCTATGTTCAGCAGTGGTCTTTAATAGGCTGTAACGGTCATTATATTTTTTAGATAGTCATCAACGACTATTTATTTTAAGTTTTTGATTTTACCAAAAATTAACTCCAAGTTTTTCGGCTGAAATATAGCCTAGATCACTTCTGGTAATATTCCCTAACTATTCGCGAAATTTCATCACAATCGGTTCAGCTTTTCCAAAAATCCCGGACAGACAGACAAAAATTTTAAATGGTTATTCATGCCTTATTAAAAGGCAGTTATTTTGATATTACAGACAGACACTTCAATTTTATTTATCTGTGTAAATAACCGTACCTTGTAGTGGCGGTGTAAGAATATGCACTACTCAATGAAACAGGAGATGGATTGCAGCATCTACCTAATAACAACTCAAAATGATGAAAATGTTGCTAACCCGCCTGCCAAAAGTGGCAACTATGGCAAATTACCCCCCTATGAGGCAATCTATGGGGGAGGCCTATGTTCAACAGTGGACTTTAATAGGTTGTACCGGTAATGGTAGAGATTGCGCAAAAATAATGTGTTGGATTTAAAAAAGCTGATTAGCAGTGTAATTATCATTTGAATCGTCTATAGCCCGTTACAGTCTGCTATTGTTTAAGAGCTTGACTAAAAATTGAAGAACTTATTAGAATCGCTTCGGTTGGCTAGCGGATTGGCAACTGTAGTTTCCCTAAATTGTGATGCTGTTTCTCATCGTCAGTGTGGATATTTTGCGTTAACAATGCACCAGATTATAGCCGTGATTACGCAGGGCTTTTATTTTAAATGTTTATTTTTTTAAAAATTTTTACAAAAAGAAAGTTACATAATCACTTTCGGGTTTGTGTGAAACTCCGAGTTCGTTGCTCGTGCATGCTTAAGACATATGACATCACGTCGAATTATTTGGTGAAGTACTCTGGCTAAGAGAGTGAGAGAGAGCTAAATATACGCTTTCATTTTATAGTGCACTACTCGTAGCTGGCCAGGCAGACGTTGTTCTGCCCTTTCCGACGAACCTTTGTCCTATAAAAAATCCTTAAATTTGCTATAAAAATTTTGAGGGCCATTTATCGGAATAAAATCTCCTATCTCTCAAGTTGGAGCAAGCAATACATGTTTACAAAATTTCATTAAAATCGCTTGAGCGTTTCGGGGAGTAGCGTGAACGAATATAGTGACACGGGATTTTTAGATATTAATATGAACAATAAGAACTCGACTACTATCACCGTTAGAACTATTGGTGAAGATCAACATTAGTAGTCAACATTTTAATGCAGATTTACCATGCTTATTATGTTCAGCGGAGAGAATCGGGAGGAAACTGACATTTCGAAGAAGTAAATAATATTTTAGAGTTCTCGTATCCTCGCAAAAATTGGGGAAGGATAATTAAAGGAAATTTGTTCCGCGGTAGAACGAATGTAAGATTTCACTTCATTATGTAATTGTTTATTTCACCACATATCGAAGGCCACAATAGATTGTTGTCATTTTATATTATTGATACCTTTAATAACAACGATAACAGTCAGGTTGAATATCATCATCATCATCATAATCATCATTACAGCCCTACACACAGCCTTCCCCATGGAATGCCACAAAGCATGGTTCTGAGCCACCTGCATCCATCGACTTCCTGCATGTCTTACCAGGTCGTCACTCCAAAAAAGAAAAGCAAAGTTCTCGAGTGGTAGCCTCGTACCGGTAGGCGAAATGTAGGGCGGCCCCCCAAGTAATGTTAAACTTATTAACTAGTAAATTAAATGTAGTTGAATTGAATGTTTTAATTATCATCAAATAAATTTCCGTGTGGTGCCAGCGTAAGGGAAACCATCACTTCATTTCAGCCTGTGAGTCTCGTAAGAGGCGATTTAGAAAATGTCAGATAGACCCTACAGCTCCAATGGTGGTACTCATATCCTTTCTGCTCTCTACTGCGTCTTAATATATCAAGTGCTCCCTACCTCAAAGAACGTTTCCAATTTCTCAGCTCCTCTCATAACATTTCCCTTCGGTCCATAGATAACCTTTCCCTTCTATGTCCCTTGCACCCCTCTATTTTTACAGTAAATCATTTTCAGTTCTTGGAGTCAAACTTTGGAACTCCTTACCACTAACTATAAAATGTGCTCAAACAATAAACTCCTTTAAAAAACAAGTTAAGAAACATTATTTTACCCTTTAATTTCTCCTCCCTCCTTCTATCTCTTTCTGTCGCTTTATTACTAAATAAAGTTACTTAAATGACTAGGCTGTCATTTAAGTAAATTTAGACATATTTATTAATTTATATTTTATATTTTAGATTATTATATTATTTTTAATGCACTATAAACTCTTCCTTTTTCGATTGTTTGGAAGAAATTACTGTATAGCAATAAGACCGCCTTTTGTTTTTCTCTCTGTTTGTTTCTGGTTATGTTATTTGTTTTATTAGTGTACAATAAAGGGTATTTTATTGTATTGTATATACACTACGAAATCAACGACTCTATAGATCTGTATGTCCGTTTACAATCGCCAATCCACCTGCCTAGCGCATTAATTTAAAAGAAAATCCCTTTTGAAATGGTGAAGATCCATGTCAATCAATAAATTTGTATGATGAAGTAGAAGTAAAAGTTGAGATAGGAAATAATGACACTCATAATTTTCCTGATTTTTTATACGTTTAATATCTAGGCGTATTAGTGGCGGTGTATGAATATCCACTACCACATATCGCCCCATGGGTATTCTGACAGAGAAAAATTGAAACAATAGGTAGGAAACAGCAAATTCATATTAACAACTAAAAATAATTAAAAAAAACTGCAATGCCAATCCTTCTGCCTAGCGTGGCAACTATGGCGAAATTCCCCATGAGCCAATCTATAGTAGTGATCTCTTTCAACTATGGACTTTTAAGGGCTATAATGGAAATGGATGTCTAGTATTATTAGTTGTTTCTTAAACATATTACATATTTTCACTTCTTACACATACATACGTGATTATTGTCAGCCAATATGTCCATTTCGCAAAGTAACGACTGATTCAATAAAGTTTCTGAGGCCATTAGGCGGACCATTAGGGCAAAACATCTCTTCAACCCATTCAAGGATAAATCTGGGGTTTCTGCTTAGCGATTGATTAGATTTCTCAAAGGTTAGATGAGTAAATGGGTATTTAATTGCAATTGGTATTTCATACTGAAAAAGCAACCCGTTTACTTGATTAGATTTTTTAAAGAATTATTGAGACAAACGAGCACACAGTCCATCTGATGGTAAGTGGATGCTGTGACCCATCTATCATCTAACATCTATCATCGATACCGAATCAAAATTTAGATGCATTGTCACCTCTTGAGACTAAGATTGAATGTCTGAATAGCACTAAAAAGGGTCTCCGGTTCTCTACATTAACCATACAAAACATAGCAGCACTAAGCTGCTATTTCACGCTGGTGGTCTGTGAGAGCATGATCCCTCCCCAGCCAAGCTGACTTTTTTGTGCTGTTACCATAATGTACCAATATGATCAAATATGGACCCAGCCTTGACTACTTGTGAGCCTGTCAAGAGATGGTACTAAGGATCTAGCCAAGGAGAGCTTCATGAGCGCTTTAATTTCGTAGTACGCAATCAAACCCTAAAGGTTTCGATCCCAACCGGCATAAATTACATTGCCAACTGCAATTTTAAGAGATGATGAGAGGGAAAAAAACAATACATTTCGAAGGCATGTGAAGTCCGCAAACACGCACACAGTCTATCAGAAACTTATTCTTGAGCATAGATTGTTGTTAATAACTAGATGTTTTGTAAAGTAAGATATTCTTTAGCATCGCATTAGATTCTTATTATGTACAATGTACATATATTAATGTGATATCGATACTTTGGAATACTTATAAAATGTCCTAATTATTCATGATTATTATCATCGTTACAGTCTTTCAAAAGTCTACTGCTGACCATAGACCTCCCTCAAGGAATGCCACAAAACACGGACTTGAACAATCTACATTGATCGACTCGTTGCATGTCTTACCAGGTTGTTACTCTATCTGGAGTCCGCCCTACCCTTCGCTTATCAATATAATGCTATTCCGTAAAAATTCGATTTTATTAACCGAAAATATAGCAAGCACGAGTCACATGAGCCCCTGTGCTTGTTCTGCGTTTCTGGTTTTACAATAACAAATGCACTAGGTGTAGGCATTTTTGAGCAAACGTCAATCTAAAAAATATTTCTCTTAAAATTTACTAACCCTGTCTAAATGTATTGATGATCGGTATGGTGAATCTTAAGTAGATTTTAAGGTGGGATTTACCTACCTCCAAAAGATTGCCTCAGCAACGATCCTAAGCCACTTGATCCATCGAACATTCATGCTTCATAATTCCGCTTCTCTACCTACCTAAGGTTAATCCAATACTTCGTTACCTGTACGACGTTGCTACTTGAGAACCTATCTAAATGTTGTCAACTTGAGCTTACGGATCGTCTGACTCTACTGAATTACATCTAATCTTTGTTGAACGCTCTGGTTTCAGATTCTATCACGTATAATGCTTCGAGTATATTCCTCTATATAGCCCGTTGAGAGACTTTAAGCTTCTTTATAAGGCCAGCGATGAAGTATCATGGTCGATTGCAGTACAGACAATTCGTCAAAATGCATTTGTTGTACATTTAAAGTTTTAAGTTTGGTTAAATGAATGGGATTTCAGATGAATCGGACCCCAAAAAATGTGTTGCTGTTAGTCGAACATTACAAAAATTGAAACTTTCAACTCATCACTTTTAAAATATAAATAAAATTAGTTTGAAATATATACTAATTAGTACTTACCTACATATAGTTTTGTAATGTACTTTGTTTACAACATATATAATGATTAAATTTAGAAGAGGAAATCGACAATATGAAACTAAAAATAATATGATCATTATCACAGAATTCTATTACTTCTGAAACCGCACTAAGACATAATATGTACCTTAAAATTAAAGCTTTGACTTCAGAAGCTAACAAATATGTGAAACATTTTTTTCGATTTTTATTTTTAAAATTTTAATTATATGCACCTTTTGAATGGACTTTGCAATATCAAAATATCGAAATAACAAATAGAATTTCGTACAAATAAGTATATTAAAAATGACATGGCATATTTTTTTACCTTTAAGGTTATGAGTGTAGTTCTGTTGAGTCTAATTAATAAAAATAATCACAAAAATCAGTTTAATGTTGGTGATTGACAAGTTGGTATTGGTTAAAAGTCGGTTAATTTATTTCCAGCAGATGGTGCATACAATACGCGCAAGTTGTAGACTGTAATTACAGCTTACGCCATAATACGTTTCTAATTAAATCATCAAAGCACTGTTAACGTCTTAATGTCACATAATGGATTCTAAAACGACAACAGCTTCGCATAGTAAGTAGTGAAATAGTGAGTATAATTTTCTACAAAACTTAAACTATTTATGTATGTGTAAATAAGCAATGACACATTATAGTATATTTTTTTTATATAAGAGAAGGGGCATACGAGCATACGGCTCACCTGATGGTAAGTGACTACCGCTGCCAATGAACAACTGCAACACCAGGGGAATTTCAGGTGCGTTGCCGGCCTTTTAGAAAGGAGTTAGCTCTTTTCTTGAAGTCCCAAAGTCGTATCGGTCCGGAAAAATCGCCGGTGGTAAACTATTCCACAGAGAGGTCATACGCGGAAGAAAAATCCTAGTGAAACGTACAGTGGTGGACCGCCAAGATATGTGGATGGTATCGGGAGTTTAGCCGCGATGTGCGTTCGTGAAATTTGACGGCTGGGATTAATCCAAACAATTCCTCAGAGCACTCCCCATAGTATATGCGAAAGAAAATGCAAAGGGATGCAACATCTATTCGCGGCGCCAGTGAATCGAGCCGATCGGAAAGGACTCGTTCGTCGACGATTCGAGCCGCTTTGCGCCGAATGCGGTCAAGTGGAAGGAGCTGGCACTGGGGAGCCTCAGCCCAGAGATGGGAGCAGTAATCCATGTGAGGCCGAATCTGCGCCTTGTAAAGTTGCAGGCGGTGTGCTGGCATGAAATACTGTTCTGCACTGCTGAGTACGCCAAGCTTTTGAGAGGCCAATTTGGCCTCCTTTTTAAAGTGACCACGTAACTGTACGTCACTCGATATGTCAACGACGAGGATTCCGATACCGGCTGAGGCAACAAGGGGAGTGCCTTGAAACTGAGGAGATACAATAAAGGGGTATTTTTTAGCGGTAAACGCGCAAACTTGTGTTTTCTGAGGATTATACTGGACAAGATTTAGTCGCTGCCAATCCGAAACTTTGTTGAGCAAAGACTCTACGTCAGACACAAGTTTGTTCCGGTGCTCGGCGACGTTTTCCCGAGAAATATTGACACGGCCGGTATATTGAGCATCACCAGTGCTGTCATCCGCATAGCAATGAATGTTACCGGCTTGCAACATATCATTGATATGCAGAAGAAACAGCGTTGGTGATAGCACGCAGCCTAGTGGAACACCAGCATTAATAGGCTTGTAATTCTCGGGAAGGCCATAGGAAGGGAGCTTCGAAAGAAGCGCTTTGTGCCAAACCCGATCAAATGCCTTCGCAATGTCCAAACTAACGGCCAATGCCTCCTCCCCTTGGACTCTACAGCCTCCGCTCATCTATGAGTCAGGTAGACCAGAAGATCACCAGCTGATCGACCTCGACGAAAACCGTACTAAGTGACATAATTATGTATAATTGCTTTTAACCATATTATGGATGTCACCTATATGCCTTTTGGCATTTAATCCAAACCCGTTAGTCATTTTGTAGTACCAATCCTTAAATAGCAGTAATACTCCATGCATGACCGGGCTAGCGCTTTAAATAGTGTAAACTAGAGAGGACGTATTTACGCTACCAGGCTTTTACTTCTAAATAGGACACCCTGGTACGAGCAGAAAATACTTGCAAGTGTAAAAGTCGGATACGGGAAGAACTTGAAATACCAGACATAAAAAACTTGGGTAGAAAAACGATCCATATCCTTATATGTTTAAGTAACACAAAAATACTTTGAACTTCTAAGTATTTTTTCACTTATACGATTGTGCTTCTTATTCATCATAGGACATCACAGAATACGGATCGATTTCCTATGCAAGTATTTTCAACTTTGGATGCCGAGGACACGTCGCGAGCACCGCGGGGCTCGGGTCGTTGGCGGTCAGGACGTACCTACACGAACTAGACTGAATACTAACAAATACTTTCAAGTATTTCAAAAATCTGGTTTTCAACCCTGGTATTTTACGGGACACGGGACGATACGGGGTAGTGGATATTCTTACACCGCCACTACAAGGTAAATTTTGTTAATAATATTTTAATTATTCATTATATTTAAAATAATTAAAAATTAAAAATTTTGTACAACCGACTTCAATATAAATTATTAAGAATAACTCAAAAAAATATTGTTCAGACCTTGATCAAATTTATATAGAACCACATGAGAAGCACCTGCTTTCAAATAAAAAAAGAATCATCGAAATCGGTTCACCCAGAAAAAAGTAATGAGGTAACACACATTAAAAAAAACATACAGTCGAATTCAGTACCTACTCCTTTTTGAAGTCGGTAGAAAATAAAGGTTTGCGATGCGATATTTTATATTTAATCATTAAACCTTGCTTATGTTATAAAACTAGCTGTTCCCCACGACTTCATCCGCGTGAATTTATTGCTCTTGGATTTCATGGTTTTTTTGCGCGGATCCCTAAATCTTTTTCTAAAATATTAGTAGCCTAAGTTACTTCTTTTAACATTAACTATATGCCAGTGAAAGTCCCATAAAAATCAGTCTAGCCATTTTGGAGATAAGCCGGAACAAACGGACAGGTAGACAGACAAAAATTTCAATTTGTTTTTTATTTTTTGTTATAAGTACCGTATATACTTTTTATGTGCATTTAGTAAAAAGCTGTTATTTTGACATTATACACAGACACTTTAATGTTATTTATTTGCATAGATATGTAATTTTTATATAATACTAGCGATCCGAACCGGCTTCCCACGGGTGATTGCTGGATCTTTCCAACAGCACCACCTACCGGGTCCAATTGTGAATCTAAACCATCCAGGGACCCACTAAAAAGCACACAAAAAGAATTAAAATTGTTAGAGCAGTTTTCGAGTTTTAGGAAGATATCTTCAAAAAGAAAGTTATATAATCCCTTTCGGGTTAGTAGGCATGTAACGTTGAGTTCCTTGTCCATACAGCTGTATGGACAAAGAAAAGATATATTAGGTACATACATCACGTCGAATTATTTGGTATTGCACCTTGATTTGGAGAGTGTGTGCACACCTTTCATAAAATATTATTTAGAATATTTCAATTTATTTTTCTGTTCAATCGCCATGTTTTCACATAAAATTTAATAAAATTTCTATGTTACTAGCGTCCATTCACTAATAATAAATAGCTGATCTCGTGTATCTCTAATAAATATTTTTTGCCTAATTTTCGAGGTTTGTGAAACCAATTTTTAATCAAATATTACTGAAGTATTTTAGCTGACTCATGTTATAATAAATTACATGTTTAAATTCTAACCTCCCCTTTCCACTCTCGGGTAACCAGTCACCCCTTTGTTGTCAGCGGATCTTCAACCCTTTGTTATCGATATTCCACTCATTCGAACTAAACGGTTTGCTTCGTCTATCGTAATGCGTACAGCAAAGTAGAAGAATCGCCCGATTACAATCTAGGGTGTTTTTAAGACAAGAGTGAGTAGGCTTTTTTACGCTAGACAGTGTGATTTTAATCATAATAAGTAGAAGCTTTTTTTTTATGGAAGAGAAGGACAAACGAGCTTACGACTCACCTTATGGTAAGTGATCACCGTCACCCATAAACACTAATGCCCAAATACTCAAACGCTACTCTATTTTAAGATGCCGTTAAGTCTCCTACTGTCTCTATCAATTTAAGTCAAAGTGACTGTGACACCACGAGACTTAAAATTGAGTAGTGTTTAAGTATTTGGCCAAAGGAGCATTACAACACAGGTGCGTTGTGCTCTTTTCTTGAAGGTCCCTAAATCGTATGGGTCCGGATAAACCGCTTGAATTCTTCTTGAAAAACATTTTTCTAAAACCCTTCCGTAATGTATGATTTATCTTAATATATTTGTTGAATTGTGAAAAATTCTTACACATTAACAAGTATCAAAGAAACCGACGTATTTCCATAACAAAGAGATATCGCCTTCTTGCGTAATAAAGCTGATTTACTGTGGACTCACAAAGCATTACAGAGGTAATTTACGTAATGCGCAGTAAGATGGAACAAGATTTATATTTGCTCAGATCAATTTCTAAGATTATTTGGAAACTGGAAACAGAGATTTTTTACTTTGTTCTATTTTATTTGCATTATAAAAATATTTCGAGGGCATGTGAACTCTAACAACACGCATTGGGCCAACGCAGCGAAATATTCCTTTATCTAAAATTCTGTTAGTAATGGGAAGAGGCCTTTGATCAGCAGTGGGATACATTTAGGATTTTTCTTTTTTAAATTATTCTGTTTTATTATTTTTTTCTTCTGATTTTTATCTCTTTGCTTTACCTAGACTTTTTTCACTGCTGAACATATGTGTTTCTTGCTTAATTTGACCAAATTTGCCAGCACCAAGACACTTAATGCGTCTTGCCGATCAGAAAATAATAATATCGTAATTCATTATTCCCAATAAGGATACAATACATAGGTTGTTATAGTTTTTGTTTTAAACCGTGTAGTGGCGATGTAAGAATATCCAATACTCCATAACTTACCATGGGTTTCGTAAGTGAGAAACTGAAATAAGATATGGGTAGCGGCATATTCTTTATGACAGAGGAGAAACTGAAACAAGAGATGGGCAGCAACATCTTTCTGATAACACTACATTCAGCGTAGCCAGACGGGCTTCCGCAATCCACTTTTCGCCCCTCCGGGAGATTCTTCGCACCCCTGCCCCAATAAAGGGGCGCCAAGAACTCCGGCCCATTTCTTTTTTTCGTTGCCTCATGGTGCGAAACTAGGGAGTGGAATATTTTACGCCGCTACCACACGGCGAGGAGCCGGTCTGTCCGTTCGGCTTTGTTGCTCGTTTAGCACCACCCGGGGGACACGTGTAGGGTGGGCCGAGGATTAGGTGGTCGAAGCCTATGGACGAGAGCGACTCATCCCCCTATCCTCTGATAACAATTCAAAATTGTATAAACCTGCGGCTGCCAATCCGCCTGCCAAGAATAGTAACCAATCTATGGGCCACTCCCTAACTTCGGTATTGGACTTATATAGGCTGAAATGGATTTTTGTAATTTTTATTTTTACTTGTAATTCTTGCATACCTAATAAGGACCCCTTATTTAACTAGAATTCCGAATTTCGTGAATAAACCTATTATTTCCTATGATTTAACTATTTGCCATGAAGCTTGGCGCACGTTCAGATCTCAACACTTTATCAGCGAAGCCAGAAGCCAGACAACCCGGGACATCGTTTGTACTGAACTTGACCCCTTTCACATTTTATATTTTTGTTAGGATTAAATATTACACGATTTTAAAGAGGCAATTAAAATTGAAAATATCCTAATTTCAATAGAAAAGGAGGTTGTATACTACCACCTGCCTGGGATCCTATTATTAATAAAATTAAAACTAAGCCCAAGCAACGGAACGTCAAAGACCTGAGGTGTAGTATAAGTAAGAATAGTTTTATTCAATGTGTAGTAATCGCGTATATATAATACTAGCTAACCCTGTAGACGTTGTGCTGCCAGTTAATATCATAGGTTGAGTTCAGCAACATTTTTTATTTCAGCGCTTGCTATTTAATTTATTAATTGCCGCGCTTGATTGAAAAAAAAGCAAATAAAATCAAAAATTTCATTTTTTTAAATAGTTTATAAATATAAACCTTCTCCATTGAAAAATACAATATACCAATTTTCATGGTGATCGATCAAATAGATTTTGTTAAACGATTTCATATATACAAACATCCTCTTTTATATGTATAGAAATCATTATTTAGATGCAAGAAGTCGATGGATGCAGGTGGCTCAGGACCGTGCTTAGGGGGAGGCCTATGTTCAGCAGTGGACTTGTGAAGGCCTGTAATGATTGTATGAATGACGAGTTATCCAATATTTTTAGTAGTTGCTAGAATAAGCCTCACTAGTAATTGCGTCTAGGTGTTTACTCTAGTAAAGTATTTAGGTCGTGAATACTACGTGCTGTGGTCGTAAATGACTCAATTGGTGTTATCCAATATCCTCACAACATTACAATAATTAAGTGAAACTTTATTTGAAATAGTACTTTATGTTGTAATTATAAGGTCGATATTACTGCAAATTCTTGTATTTTCCCTTTCTTAAGACCGTAACACATTATAGGGACTCTAAATCAATTCCTTTTCAAGTAAAGCATGTAATGTAATCTTTATATAATGGCGATATATACACCGCAATTTATTCACGTTGTACACTTCGTATTTAGACGCCGAATCGAAAGATGCGAGTTAATAGGTGTCCGTTTGGTTTTGATTAGATAATGTATAACAATTTTTTATTAGGGTTATCAGAAAGTATTCCAACGTATAGAAATAACTTTACTTCAGAAAATTTGACAATAAAAAAATTAAAAAAAATATTTACAAATTTTTTAAGCGTTTTACACCGGTGCATTATCCGGGGAGTAAAAGTAGTCTCATCTTGCTTTATTGACGTGTGTCGGTTAGTTCAGATGTGAATAACATTTTTTCACAAGATTAAATTTGTTAGTTACTTATTGCGAACACTAAAATCGCTTTAATACTTATATATAAAATATATAAACACTCACGCCTGTCACCCAGAGGGGTAGTCAGAGACTACGGATTTCCATTTGGCACGATCCTGACATACCTCTCTCGCCTCCTCCACATCCATAGACCTACGCATACACGCTCGTCGGTTAAGGGTACTCTTGATTTGGCCCATTTTCAATATATCGCCAATTTGGTCGATAAACTTTCGCCTAGGGCGTCCCTTCCCGACTCTGTCGTTCACCTCTGCAACATAAATTTGCTTTGTCACTCTTCCCTCGTTCATTCTTTCTACATGAACAAACCACAGAAGCATTCCTTTCTTAATCCTGGTCACAACGTCATCTTGCAAACCACACTCTTCTCTTATCACACAATTTCTCACTCTGTCATTCAGATTCAGCCCTAACATACTCCTTATTGACCGCATTTCTACAGCATTTATTCTACTCTCGTGCTTTTTCTGCCACACCCAACTTTCACTACCATACATTAAATAAGGACTAACATAGCGTTGCGAATTGCCATACGTGCCTTTTTGACACATTCTAGCTTTCCACAATAGAGTGTAAAGCCCCATTTACTCTATTACCCGCGTTCACTCGTCGTTCTATATCCTTATCATATCTACCATCCCTGCTAAATACACATCCAAAATACACAAACTCGTCTACTTGCTCGATCAATTCCCCTTCTATTCTAATTTCACATATCGTTTTACTTTCTTCTCTTTCTCGATCATCGGCGTACAAAAGGCATTTGATGGTTAACTCGCCCATTCTTAACCCGCATTCTTCAACTTTCAAATTTTCCAAACATCTGTACATAAATAGGTTGAACAGCCACGGGGAAGCCACACAACCCTGTCTGACACCTTTATGGATGCCAAACCAGTCCGGTAGGCCCCATTGATCCTGACACTAGCACTGGAGTCCCTATACAGAGACTTCATTGCCTGTTTCAACCAAGCGCTTAACCCATATGAGTTCAGTGTTTGCCATAATACATCCCTGTCCACTCTGTCATAAGCCTTTTCCAAGTCCAAGAACGCACAAAAAACCTTTTGGTTTTTGGCCAAAAACTTCTCCGCGATCATGCGCAAAGAACTGATCTGAAACGGGAAAAGACCTGATCCGTACATCCCATTCCCTTTCTAAATCCCGCTTGCACATCCCAAATTTTTCCATCGGTATCTTTCATAACTCTTTCAATTAGTACCTTAGCATACAGTTTTCCCACAATGCTAAGAAGGCTGATACCACGGTAGTTTTTACAGCCTTGCTGCTATCCTTTTCCCTTATATATTGGGACTATCACGGCTTTGTACCAGCCTGCCGGTACCCGCTTAAGTTCCCACATAAACTAAACAAGGTGTAAAGCAGGTCTGCCACCACTTCCTATCCAGCCCTTAACATTTCTAGTGATACTCTATCATATCCAGCTGCCTTACCTGCTTTCATACTTTTCATTGCTTTCATTATTTCATATATCCTTATCTCTCTATCTCTTTCCATGTCTTTCGGAATTTCTATTTCATTTAATTCAAACGTCTCATCACTCATAAACACGCTTTCAAAGTATTCCTTCCACCTCCTTAAACTCGAAACTTCGTTATTGAGAATACAGCCATTCTCGTCTCGTATAGCATTCACTCCAGGCTGTTTTGAATGTCCCCTGGCAGTTCTTACGAGTTTCCAGAACATCTTAATATTTGCTTGGAAGTTATCCGATATTCTTCTATTATTCTTATCCGTTCTTTCTTGTTTTTCCTTTCAACTACTTCTTTTACTCTCTTATTTAGATGTTTAAAGACTGCCTTTTTTTTTCAATATCATTATTTATACCGCTAGAATAACTAGCCTTGGTTGCTGGTAAATCTAGCCATGCTCTCTTATTTGCTTCAACTTCCATCCGTACCTCATCACCCCACCATAAATTATTATGTTTTCCTTTCATTCGTTCTCTTACTTACACCACATACTTCGGTAGCTGCATCTACCAAATTATTCTTGACATTACACCACACAGTCTGCAAGTCTAAATCATTCATACACATTCAAAGATTCTTTTCCACACATACGGTGAGGAGGCTTTCACCATTCTCATTTATACTTTCATCACCAAACGTTCCCAATATCCTTTCATTACCAAGCCTCTTCACGCCAACCCTTCCATTAAAATCTCCTAATATAACAATATTTTTATTACCCTTGCATTTCATTAGCACCATACTTACCATCTCCCAAAACTGCTCTTGGATATAAGTGGGCTTTGACATGTCTGGGGCGTACACCCCTAGCACAAACAACTTCTTTAAGCCCACTTTCATTCGTATCCATAGCAGTCTCGGGCTTACACATTCATACTCTTTCACACAATGACCCATTCTTTCTGAAAGGATGATACCGACTTTCTGGCATGCCCGCTCAGTCTCGTCTACACCAGACCAGTACGCGGTATACATGCCATGTGTAGTGGCATCCTTTCCCTTCCGTTTCGTCTCATTTACACATAATACATCTATTCCTCTATCATACATCATATCGCATACTTCATCCATCTTATCATTCATTGCTCCACATACATTCAGAGTAGCCAGACGGGATTCCGCAATCCACTTTTTGCCCCTCCTGGAGACAGAACGTGACGGGTTGCGAAACTCAACGCCGGTTTTCCTCCCGGAGATTCTTCGCACCCTTGCCCCATTAAAGGGGCGCCGGGAACTCGGGGCCATTTCGTTTCTTTTTTACCTCATGTTGCGGAAGTAGGGGGTGGTATTTTTTACGCCGCTACCACACGGAGAGGAGCCTAGTCTGTTCTTTCGGCTTTGTCGCTTGTTTAGCACCACCCGGGGGACACGTGTAGGGTGGGCCTAGGATTAGGTGGTCGAAGCCTACGGACGCGAGCGACTCATCCCCCTTTAATACTTAATGAACGAAAATATTCACTGTCATAAATGCCATTCATATTAGTACATCTGTACATCTCTAAAAAGATCACCGGGTTGTTCATTATATATTGTATATAATGTGCAACAGCCTTAAACTCTGTATCCATTAACACGCTTAAGTTCAATTTGATAGGCATTTGCATTGAAACCAACGAAGCACATGAATTTAATATAAATGTATCATATGTAAGTATGTACGCTGTATGAAATTAACTTACAATTAAAAAAAAAACTGAACTTATGGAAAATATTAGGTAAATGTGTATGTTGTTAATACAATTTAACAGTATTAATATTGGTAACCCATTGTTATAATACTCTCAGTTTGTGTTTTATGAGATTTTATGTAATATATAATTGTTCTCTTCTGTGAGTTCTGTGTGAGTTGTAAAGTTGTGTTTTGTGGAGATTAAAGTTACTGCGTAATATCTCTATTTTAATTTAAAAAATCAGTTTTTAAAGTCTAAACGCATAATATATTTTGTGTCTCATGTAAGTTAACGTAATTTTTATGATAAATCATCATCAACATCACAGCAGCTTATAAAAGTCCACTGCTATATATAGATCTCCCAATAGATGAGCTCACAAGGGGATTACTTGCCAGGTGGGTTGGTAACTGCAGTTTTTTTATTTTCTAGCTGTTAGTTTTATATAACGGCTGCCCATCGCTTGTATTGGTGTGGGTACCGACACTTACGGGACTATATGGGGTAGTGGATATTCTTACACCGCTACTACACGTAAACCTAATTTCAGTTAAGAAGATATTACCCCTACCATTAATGTGCCATGAATGTCAAAAAAACGAGGACTTGTCATACTTAAAGTATACACCATAACCCTGTTGTATATCATGATGCATAGACCGTACATAATTTATTATTATTGTGCTTAAAATTAATTACAGTTTCTGTTCATAAAGAGTAATTAAAAGATGGACAAAACAACAAAGACTTGTAGACATCGAAAAAGCGGCGGTTAAAAGTTGGACCGAGAAAATAATGTAGCATCAGATACGAGAGCTCAATTATGGAGTCTATTGTTTACGTTAATTACCGTATGGCTTTTGTTATACGAAATTTGTTTCCTTTCATCATGTTTATTTCTAGGAATTAAGTTCTAATTCGGATTTTAGCAGATTTCAAAAAAGTGGAGGTTTAATTCAACAGTATGATTTGTTGATTGATGTTACGCGATATCATCGCAAATTGAGCCGATTTTAATTATCCATTTTTTATTCAATAGACTAGCTGGTCGATTAGTTAGATGAAAATATTAGATCTTTACCTACGAAATTGCCGTTTCTTATGAAATTTTTCTATATTTTTTATTTCTATTAATCAAAGTAAATCACCTTTGCATTCTATGCATCTTTACAAACGCAGTGGCAGTTAATTGATGCCCTTCTTGAAGAAAGCAGCTGGACGGGAGGCAACAAATTCTTCAAAGACATTTTGTACTGCCTCTCGTGTATTGAATTTTTTTCCTGCCAAAAAGTTATCCAAATTCTGGAAAAAGTAGAAGTCTGTAGGCGCAAGGTCTGGTGAGTACGGCGGATGACGGAGAGATTCCAACTCCAGCTCTGGTAACTGGGAGTTGTCGTGCAGGAGCAGCGGGGACGAGCGATTGGCCGAAGCTGGTTGGAGACGTGCGAGCTTCTCCATCATTCTGTTCAGTTCTTCACAGTAGACATCTGCAGTAATGCTCATCCCGTTTGGTAAGAAGCTGTGATGAATCACACCGGCGCTAGACCACCAAACAGTGATCATCACTTTTCTAGGGATAAGTTTTCGTTTAGGGCATTGTTTAAGTGCTGAACCAGGATCCAACCAACTTGCTGAGCACTTGCGATTGTCTAACAGGATCCATTGTTTATCGCAGGTAACAAAACGGTTCAAAATTTCTTCGTTTGTTTGCCTGTTGAGCAGTACAAGCCACGTCTGGACGCGTAAGTCGCGCTTGCGATTATTGAGTTCGTGGGGCACCATTTGTCAAGCTTTTTTACCTTGCAAATTTGATGCAAATGAACCAATATTGTTTTGATGCTAACGTCGAAAGCTGCTGCTAATTCAGCTGTCTCTTTTTGTTTTTAAAAAGTATCATCAGCTTCCACAATCGCCTTTAATTCGTCATTGTAGACCAAAGTTTTCGGACGACCACGGGGTTCATTTTTCACGTCCTAATTTCCAGAATGAAAGCGGAAAAATCAATAACAGGTGGTGCGTTTGTTAGTAGCATTTGCTCCGTAAATGTAGTTGATGTTGGGTGCCGCTTGTGCCGCGTTGCTGCCACGACGGTACTCGTATTCCATAATTACTCGTATGTTCAGTTTTAACGTATGTTCAACATCATGAACGTGATGAGCAAGAAGATTCAAATGCGATAAAAACATAACGTTAATCAATAAACAAATAACGAATTTTGAAAAAAGAATTCCATGTTTTTAAAATAAAATTAATTAGAAATTAGAATTCTTAGGCAAACAAAAATTATTTTTATTTGAAATGACCAGTACTGCAGAATGGAAATTTCATAGGTAAAGACCTGTTACCTTCGTTAAAGTTGTATGACACATAAATTTCAAATAAATTTGTCGGTACGATACGCGCGCCACCTAGAGTAAGTTAATTATATTAGGCCTATAACCTTCGCCCAAGTGTAAGCAATAAGTTGACAAAGTTTTCTGCAATCTGATGAACGGTATGGCAGCGCATAAAATACGAACAAACAAACATTAATTTGTATATATTACATAATCAATTTATTATAAACGATTAATAAACCTGTAAAACAAAACTGTTTCGAACGACCACTCTATTTATAATTTAGGTTAATAAACGTCACAGACATACGACTTCAGTATTTATAATTTAGTGTATTAAACAGTTTTAATAAGGCATAAGCGAATGTGGAGTTTATCCGAAAATATAATTTATTCGTATATATGTAGACATACTCGTAATTAAACTTTTTTATAAAAAGTACAGACTGAATTAAAACAAAAACCGATTGAGTAGCTTCTGAAGTCGGTGCTAAGACATCATTTTTTTATATATATTTTTTTTATATATTTTTTGATGTAATAATAATCGGCGATAAGTTTTGAGTAGTATTTCAAAGTTGCAGACTGTGTGTGTGTGTTTTTTTTTCCAGGAGCCCTGAATCTGATGAAGCTGTAAAAGTCAAAAGGCTATCAGCACAAACATCATTAAAAACCAGTTTTTTTTTTCCAAACTTAAATGGGACTATTTAAGCTTGGAAAAAAACAGCCTTAGGGTGAAAAAATACGGAATGAAGTTTCTAATATAACTATTGAGACGAAATTCTCGTTGCGACCTTAAGATTGTGATGGTATTTAGTCCTCTTAAGAGGGTTTAATTAATAAACTTTAAAAAATAACTATTACACCGGAGAAACCAGGCGCAAGGTCAACGAATTAATGTAACGTCTTCCGAGGCACGGGGGTGAAACACCACTCTCTTAGTGACTCCGGGCTGCTCCTGCTACTTTTTTTGATTCTTTTTAATTAACGAGTTTTTTGACCCGACCGGGAATTGAAATCCAGGACCTCATTTTAACCACTAGACCAATAAGGCAGTCAAATACATTGCCAATGTAATATCAAAGGTGTTGACGGACAAATTCATAACATCATTGATAAAAGCACCTAATTTGAACTAAACATGAAGTGTAATCTTCAAAACGAACTTTTGTATAGTATAGATATAGATTATATATTTCAAATAATAGACTCCTTCACTTTAACGTCGGATTCTTTAAGTATTGTTACTGTCTGTAACTGGATAATATCACGAAATATACCCATTCAATTTCGAAATTAAATTTTAATAAAATTTAAACCTGCATATATTCGTGTTCCTTTTGAACAACTAACTAACGAATATGCTACATGCAGGTTAATCCAATACAGGTTAAGCCAATTGTATGTTGTATTGTGCGAGTATGAAGTCTTCATATCTTTATACATATATTCTTCTGTACAAGTGCTTGTCACTAAGATCCTCCTAAATGGCTCGACCGATATTGATGATTTTTTGTGATTGACATTTGGATCCGGTAGGTGGCACTGTTGTTGAGATCCAGATCCAAATTACCCGTGCGAAGTCGGGGCGGATCGCTAGTATGATATAATGCATTAGTAAAAAGTAAAAAAAAAAACTTACAGCACATATACGTTCCACTGCTGTGTACAGGTCTTGATACCGAGCATATGGCGGAGAAAAGTCTGTCTGTATTACAAAATTTATGGCAAGCCCCTGAACTTTCACAGATCTTGTTCTATTGAAAGGTTATTTAAGTAGTTACCTGTTCCATTACACGACTAAAGTAAAATTCTGGTAATCAGAGATATACCTAAAGATAACTTCGTCACAGGCAGGGCTGAAATAATTAAATGTAACTTTAAGAATTAATTGACCACTTACTTTGTTGTGAAGAAGACATATTAAGAAGCCTGTATACATGTTATATGTGTTAGTTTGGTTTTATGTTTGGATGTTTGTATGTATAATCAAATCACGCAAAAGCTTCTGAATGGCTTTTGATGAAACTTAGTAATACCATACATTAGTAGGATTATTATAGAAGTGTAAGCACAGAGCGTTATGCAACTTTTAGTTAAAATAATTTGAGTAATTAAAAATGTCAACTTATATGATGCGAGTGGAGCTGCGGGTAAAAGCTATTCTTATATATTTTACAGACTTGGAGTCCATCAATATTTATCAGCTATAAATTATTTTCCCGCTTCATAACGTTCTTTCCTATTCATACCATCAAAGGCGTTGTCTATTAAATTTGATGCCAGCAATTTTTATCTAGTATGTCGTGAAAAGCGACTAATGGGATATTGGGCTAACCTGTCTCTTCTTTCATATATTTTCTATTGACACTAATATTTTTTGGCTAAATTTGGTTCGAGTAATTCGCTGCTTTTTAGACTTTGCCTGTATGTGTATTAATATAAATGTAATTATTTCGTAATAATTTTCACATAACAAAAGACATATTAAAGCTGTCAATAAATTAATCAACGTCGCTGTTGCGTAACACTGCCTACAAATGAAATTTGTTCCCCGTGTTGTTGAAATTGGTGAGATAGGACAATTTAAATTGAAAAATTAATCAATAATTCGGGGCACGTTTTAAACAAAGAAAACTACAGATTAATTACCTCTGAGGAGAAATGGAATGCCTCACATTTTCTTATCAAGCATATCACAATCTCAAAAACTAAAGTGTAAAGAGATCAATAAAATAGTAAGTCCTCTATTGCTTCTTTAGTTCGAAGCCAGTTTGCTCAGGGCCGAGATTCATGGCAATCTGTATATCTATATTTGTGCCGCAGTGTATGCTGGTGATATTTGCGATTGGAATTAATCCGAACAATTCCTCGGAGCACTCTGTAATATATAAGGTATCGTAGTAAGGTTGCCATGTTGTGTAGTTACAAGCATAAAATACGAACAAAAGTTACAAACAAAAAAAATCTAATTAATGCAATGCATCATCCCATCACTTGACTGTTTACAGAAACAAAATGTTTATTAAAAGTACATCAAGGAGTAAAGTAAAATAGGAATAGAGTATTTTAAAGTTCCTTTTAAAGCTTAGATAACATATTAAAACTCTAAGCAATGTGACTACCCAAAAAATGCTACCCATGCTACCCAAAGAATGTGTGCTAACATTCCATAATATTGCATGCCTTAAGCGCAAAGCGCATAGGTATGTACTACTAGCGCCTAAAAATCAAGATTTTAAAGTTTGTCGCATGAAATCGTATCTAACAATCATACTGAACATATAAATGATATAAAAAACACATTTTCAGATAGATAAATGATTGTTGAACTTTTTTTTTTAAATCGATTAATTGCTATTTTTACATAAAAAAGTGGGTTTAGTGGCTTATGGTGTAGATTTATATGTAAGAGGGGTAAACACGATAACTTTTGAAAATATCAATTGTTTAACTCAATCTATTTTTTAATCTCTTCATCTATAAGTAGTAGATATTCTTACACCGCCACTACACGGTAAAGTCTTAGTGGCATGCAAATAAATTTTTTCAGCTCAATAAAAGGTAATTTCGATATTACAGGCAGACAGCTCAATTTTATTTATATGTATACATTAATAAAATTAATCAAAATATTATAAATATGTAAACGAAATTTTGTTATATTTACTTGTTCTATTGTAAATTAGGCTCTATATTATTGTGAGAGTTGCAATATTTTCCAAAATAAAAGTTATTTATACTTTTTAATAGAAAAAAAAAAAACTAATTATTCATGTCCCATAGGACGGATTGATGTATGTGACGGTAGACGGTACATTTGCATATTAATTTATTATCGCTGGCCCCGCTCGCGGATCGTCAGGCTTATTTTTAATAACGCCGCCATTTTGATATATGGCAGAGGGGAAAATTTAGAGGTGCTAGCCAGCTTTCTTTCGTGCATATTTTATGATTATATTGCTCAGAATTATCGGAAAATATATTAAGGAGAGAAGATTACGCAAACACAGTTTACGCTGGAAATTACAGAATTTTGTTCCATTACCTAAGGGTGGAATTTAGATAATATTCAATATCATCATCAACTTAAATATTGTATAAAAAGCTAGTAATTTTGAACTTTTTTTGCGCCCAATGCAAGGACACCTCCGGTAGCGGGGAGGAGGTGGTGAATGCTCTCAGCATACCACGCAGCTGACTGCGTGGTTATGTGGGACTCACTTGAAGAAGTGCCTACCACTAAACACCACCTTGGGACCGACGGTAGCCCGAAGGCTCTACTGTCGCATCTGAGATGACCTCCCTCGGGAGAGGGAGGCGTGGGGCACAACCGTCCGGGGACGAAAGCGTGATCAACCAACACAGCCGCAAAGTGACGGTGCTGGAGAAATGGAGTGGGAATCGCATGTGCGAGAATGTACTCACCGTACAGGGACGGCGAGCACTGACTGCCAGCGCAACCGCACGGGGGCGGCGGCACTAGCGGGTAGAGCAGGGAAGGAAGGCACTCACCGTCCAACGGTGAGTGCAGGGCACACAACACAACCGCACGGGGGTAGCTGGCGAAGACGGGAAGGCTCCCACCGTCGCCCGAACCCATATTCATGGGCACGGAAATACGGCGACGGCGAGACAGCTAAGCACAACCGCACGGAAGCGGCTGTGCTAGCCGAGCGGGATGGCAAAACTCGACCGTGCAGTGACGGGAGTGTAGGAGGGCACTCAACCGTACAGGGACGGAAGAGCGGTCAGCCCACGCAGCCGCACGGGGGCGGCGGCGCCAGCTGAGGGGGACCGGACGGGACTGACGTTCTATTCCAAGAAACTGTGCCGACCAAGGGAGAAGACCCGTACGGGGACGGGTGCTTGGTCGGCGGCGGACCCCGCAAGCGCACGACCGCACGGGGGCGACGGCGCAAGCGGAATGAATTTTTAACACTATGATGTAATGCATATTTCAATGTCCTCTTGACAGCTATCATTCCTCAGTTTCTATTTTTTACAGAATAAAGATTACCAACGAGCACACAGTAGTTATTACGTGGGGCCATTCTGCAGCTATATTATGGTAGTATCACGAATGGGTCGGTTCGACCGGAGTAAGACCACGCTCTTACAGAATACCAGTGTAAAATAGCAGTTTAATCCTGCTGGGTTTCGTATGGTGAGTGTAGAGAACCGGAGAATCTTTTTACTGGAAACCAGGCATTTCATCTTAGTCCTCAGGGGTGACAACGCATCTACATTTTGATTCTTAATTGAGGATAAATTAAGATTTCTATGGGCCAAAGCATTCACTTTCCATCAGGTGGACTGTGTGCTCGTTTGTCACTCTTATTCTATAAAAAAACACAAAGATAACAGCACTGAGGCATTATTTTGTGTATATACATACACTAGAAACCGAAAATCTTTTCAATGATGATGACACTGTGTGATCATCTATGTAACAAATAAGTTCACCTCAGTCCCAACTAGCGTTATCTGGTGAGCGTAACATTATTAGCACTCGTTAAGGCAAATCCTCCCAACAGGAAAGACCCATGTCCAGACGTAAACTTGTGCAGGCTGATGAAAATAATTATAGAAATACTTTCAGAATACTTGCTGCCAATAAGTATAATACGTATTAGTTTCCTTTGTCAGCTGCAGTGATTGCATTACCAAGTGCTTTTAATTCAATTACTAATCAATACGTAGTTGGAGCAACTCGCAATTTATGCACAATACGAGTTGATTGGGTAAGCCATTAGTGGAGCCACATTATGGACTAGTTTCAAAGACGATATTTTAACACTAGATTGAGAAATTACCTGGTAAGACATGCAGGAAGTCAATGGATGCAGGAGGCCTATGTTTAGCAGTAGACTTGTGGAGATCTGTATGTGTGATGATGATGAAGATGTTGACGTATTATTATAAAAGTTATTTAAGAAAAGAAATACATATTATATACATATTATACACAATAGTGGTGAGAATATCTGGCAACTATAACGAAGATACTAACAAAATATTGTGTCGGACATAATCGAATGCCTGGATCATGTCACAAAAAACTGTACAGGCAGGGTTAGTTTTATCAACGTTAATTATAACTTTGTATAAAACATCATAGATTGCCATGTTTATAGTTCGATGTTTAGTCTAATCAATAAGTTCAAAAACGTGTTAATTCTTCTTTCCGCTCTTAAAAATATGGGCGATTTCGATTCGAAATGACGCCTGGAAAAATGTATCTCAAGGATTTATTAGCACACAAAACTTGTAATTGTTATTAACAAAATAAGATGAAAAAAAAGATTTAGTTTTTCTTTAATAACTCAAAAACTATTAACAATTATGAATTTTGATCCTTAAAAAATTACCAATAAAAAAATCTGAATTCCCGGAATTCTATCTCCATTATTTATTATTTTAATTTAACGCCGAAAATAGGACTCCGCGCGACCGTTACGGCTAGAGCACATCGCTTGAAGTGAAGCTGCTGATCGCTGAAGTCTGAATTTTCCCAGGGTGTAGGTCGATATTAGTTAAGACATGAACTTGCTTAGTTTTACTGTTTAGTCGGGCAGTAGTACACCATGTTCACAAAGAGCTGAACGTGAATGTAATTTCATTCGTATTCTTCTCAACGAAGGGTTCGTTGAGAAGAATACGAATAAAATTTTGTTTGGATTCATTTCATATTCATACCATGGGGATGAATAAAAATTGTAGTCCGCCATCTTTGGGAGGCCACCATTTTTGATTTAGAGTGACGTCATTTTATTTTTGTATTCTTCTCAGCAATATCTTTCATTTGATGTCCAAAATATCATGGGAGTGGTTTGCCATATTGGATTTAGAGTGACGTCACTTAGCTAGGCGTACTTTTTAAAATTCAGTTGCAAAATTTGACGCGAATAATTTGACCCCAAAATCGTAATCGGGAAAAACCCCGGGATAACAAAATTACAGACGGATTTGAGCAACTAAGTTTTTGATCGGCAACTTAGATCCGCCATCTTGATTTTTTTTATCGCCAACAGTTGCCCTTTGTCAGTCCCTACAACATTTGTTTGAGCAACACCAAACTATCCCTGACCTTTTCCGAGTGATAATTCTTTAAAATTGGTATGACGGCCATTTTGTTTACTGTCAGAATTTGCGCAGGGTGTAGGTCGATATTAATTAAGACACGACCCCGCTAAGTCTTACGTCTTACTTAAGTCCACAATCTTGGGTTGTCCGCCATGTTAGATTTAAAATAACGTCACTTAGTTAAACACGCATTGTTATTCAAACTAAGCATGTATGCAAATATTTCTGTTCAATCGGTTGAGGATAACTGCTTCAAAATTCAGTTACAAGATTTGACCCTAACAAGCATACAAACATTGCAAGTTAAATAAAAGCTTTTAAAAATAGTACTCTTTTTCTTTTTTTCAGAATTTATATTTGGATTGCGTTTATTATAATTTAAGTAAGTTCGATCAATTTGCCTCCATTTCATATATTTTTACTAATATTTATTCGGTTCAAGCTATAAATTTTAGTTATTTTTGATAGCATACTACGCAAGAGCATTTTTTCACTCCTGGTGTAATACTCCAATCAAAATATAAATTTTTACTTTCTACTATTTAGGTTGCTTTGCAGTATCCACAATTCAGTAGTGTGCTTTTTTGTGATAGGCTGTAATTAATGAAAAAATAACTCGATTTAATCCGTATTTTTTTAATGTGTAGTATTCGGGTAGATAATATAATCATTATCGGTTGATTATTGCAAAACACCGCCAAATTCTAGTAACTTCCGTGCACAATTCCACGTTATTAGGCCGTATCAAACAAGCCCTTTCAAAGACAAGGC
This sequence comes from Parnassius orleans, assembly GCA_029286625.1. Taxonomy (NCBI): domain Eukaryota; kingdom Metazoa; phylum Arthropoda; class Insecta; order Lepidoptera; family Papilionidae; genus Parnassius; species Parnassius orleans. The sequence goes on from JAGSMP010000405.1 coordinate 228,235, forward strand.
TTAGGCTCTACCTGTAGATTTATTGTATACTAGCTACTCCCCGCGACTTCACCCGTGTGGAATTTATTACGATTGGATTTTATGGGTTTAAATTTTTTTGCGCGGAACCCTAATTCTTTTTCTAATATATTAGTGGCCTAAGTTACTCCTCATAACATCAGCTATGTGCCAGTGAAAGTCCAATGAAATCGGTCCAGCCATTTCAGAGATTTCCGGAACAAACAGACAGACGAACAAACAGACAGACGGACAGACAGACAGACAGACAAAAATTGTAAAATTTGCTTTTTTGTTATAATATATTTGTATCGTTTAAAATCTCATATGCACAGACACATACATTTTATTTATTTATTCATTTTATTTTATTTTATTTATTTAACAAAATCCACAGGTGTTTAAAGTTCTTATAACTATCTTTCATATACATCTATATCTTACAGCCAATAAGGATTTACATTTTTTTGTAGAAAACATTTCATATTAACCGAACCGATAATTTATTACATTTTAGCGCGTAACAATTTAGATGTAATAGTATGTGCTCGCACTTGTGCGCGTGTGTATATATATATATATATATATATATATATATATATATGTGTGTGTGTATGTGTGTCTGTGTGTGTGTGTGTTTTCAAAACTTCTCGCACAAAGTTTGGTTTACTTCCATAGAATATGTCTACATAGTGAAACGTTTTGTTATATTCACTGTGTATCCGAGAGACTAATGAATTTTGGGCATAATTTGTTTTTGTATGTGCAATCGAAAAAAGGTTTGTTTGTTGTGTTCTGGTTCTAGGACAGTTTAAAACATTCTGGATACTAAACCCGGACAGTCGATGTGCCCATTACAAAGGCTATGTCGTATATTATATAGCATGAACGTCAAGTCATTTATAATATACGACGCTTTTCAAGCGTTAAGAGGTGAAAATGCTTACAAGAATAGACATAGTTTTGGGAAATTCGATGATACCTGTAGTTTAAGTGATTAACAATTTTATTCTGAATATCTTCAAGAGCACGAATATAATATGTCATATAGTGTGGATTCCAAATTAAATTGTAATACTCGAGAATAGTCCTAAAGTATGAATAATACAAAATCTTTAAACACGTAATATTTGAAAAGGGGTTACATACTCTTAAAATAGAACCTAAATTTCTGTAAGCCTTACTTTCTATACTCTCAATATGTTCCGAAAATAGTAATTTTGCATCCATAATGATGCCTAAATCTTTAACGGAATGTGATTTATTTATTTTAACATGGTTAATTTCATAACAAAAATATATGACATTTTTCTTACGTGTATATGATATATAATGACACTTATCTATATTCATACATCATATTTGTATAGATCTTTGCGCAGATTTAAGTATACATGTATATTAGAAACCTTATATTTCTAAAATCCAACTGAAGACCAATATAAGCAAAAGTTTGTACGTTTAATAAATAGAAAAAAAGAAGCAAAGAAGCAAGAAAAGCAAGAATAAATTATCAAGGGCAATTAAACGTGCTGATTTGACACGTGCTCGGTGGAGAAGGAAATGCGAGTATGAGAAATAAAATATTTTGAGGAAATGTGAGGTCCGCCAACACGCACTAGAGCAGTTCGGCGCTCTAATCGCTCCGTAACCCTCTCAGAAATTAAAGTAGGCCTGTGTCCAGCTGTGTTCTGTGAAAAGCTATATAATAACATATTTTTTTTACTTTTATCAATCTTTAGATAAGGTTTAAAGTTTAAGGCCTAGTACGGCTTTGACTATTGGTTCAGAAGAGGGCCATAAAAGCTATTTACAAACAAAAACTGAGAGAATCTTTCAGAGAAAAATATAAAGAATTAAATATATTAACATTGGCCTCTCAGTCAATTTACAAAAAAATGTTATGTATTATTAGAAATTATTCTGGAGGTTAATTGTTAAAACTAATAAAAGTGTGAGTGTGGATACTCAACTTGCTCTCCTGCATACAGCAACAAAACAGCGCACTGCGCCATACATTCAATATAGAGCAATACAGTTCGACCAACCATAACCTGTTCCCCTGACAATCACACACCGGTGTAACGTGAAGGAATCAATTACATGATAACACCAAAGTATGCAAACCAACAGCAATACTACCCATCTCAATGTAACACAGGACAGCCTCTCGGTAACACTATCTTCCTTGCCTACACCAGTAGAATACCCGGGCACAGTAATGACAGTGATACTCGTCGAATTACCGACTGATGCCTCTTAGTCCCCTGGTACTTTATACTGCTAGAACGTGTGGGAGATTACAGTTCTACCCTCATTTCTTTGTATTTTCTTTTATTTTTTACCCTCATTCTTAACAGTATGTTCCCAAAAACAAAAAAAGATTTAATAAAAAAAGTGATAATATGTACACTCTGTAAATTGTTTTTCTGTTTATCGCTTTGACTAAATAATTGAAAGTTTTTAACCAGACTAGTGTATTTTTAGATCTTCGTGACAATTAAAAGTACAAATTACCCATTTTCACCTATCATAACATTAGTACTAATTCCACGCAAACGAAGTCGCGGGTACAGCTAGTTATAATATAAATGAACACTTATAATAAATATACTATAGTAATATAAATAAACACTTGATTGCTAATAACCCCTGGGAATGAAGTGGTCGCTTCCAAGCTGTTTATTACATAAGTTTACATAAAACAAGTAACAAACTTCGTTTTATATATAATTTTACCGGCAGGCCTATTCACTATCTTATTTGAAATAAAAAAAATAGTAACTTTATAGTACATTGGGTCGTATATTTTATGAGCCGTGGTAGTTCATGGAGAAAAGCTATATACTCGTACTATACGATGCAATGTACTACAGAGGGACTATCATTTTGATGTCAATGAATTTAGCGAATAGGCTTGCTAGTCTTTCCCATATACATATAAGCCATAATATGATGCACAGTGCCTCTTTATTGCATGCCTTAAGCGCGAAGCGCGTAGGATTTTCTACTAGGGGCTAAAATCAAGATTCCCACGTTTTGTCGCATGAAATCGTATCTAACAATCATATTGTACAAATAAATGATATAAAAAGAAAATTGTCACAAAGTTAAATTATTGTTGAACTTATTTTTTTTTAAACGATTAATTGCTATTTTTACGTAAAAAAGTGGTTTTAGTGGCTTATGGTGTGGATTTATCAAGTCCGCATAGAGGGTTAAACACGATAACTTTTTAAAATATAAATTTTTCAACTCAATCTATTTTTTAATCTCTTCATCTATCATGTGGGAAGCCATGGAATGTAAATGGCAGTTCAATTTTGTTGTGTTTAGTTATAATTAATTTTTTTCGGCTGAGAAATTCCGAAATTTTCGGTATGTTGGGCAGCCTTGTAATAATTTATTTTACTAAATAGACTGCCTCACTCACTCACTTCGGGCATAGCCGCCGTCGTGAGTGGATACTGTATCGGTTGTTTGCAGCGGCTCGTGCTCAAAAAGATCGCTGTACAAATACAAAATATTCGAAAAACCAAATTTGATACATACCTACTGATTATTATTATTATCACAGATATATATTTCAAAACTGTTTTTTAATTGAACTTTGACATAAAATTATCGGAAAATTGGAAGTATAATAATAAGGTTATTAGTGAAAACTTGTGTGTATTTAAATTACACTTCATAAATCCACGCCATAAGCAATTAAGTCCTTTTTTATGTAAAAATAGCAATTAATCGATTTTAAAAAATATTAATAAGTTCAACAAACATTTATCTTTCTGACAATGAGCTTTTTATATCACTTATATGTACAATATGATTGCTAGATACAATTTCATGCGACAAAACGTTGGAATCTTAATTTTTAGGCCCTAGTTACAGTGATGCACAGACTTGTTAAGACTAGGGGCCACTCGGGCAAATTATGAACTGATGGCGGGCCGCCAGAAGTATAGGTAATAAAAGACAATAAAGAATTGGTAATAATGTATTAAAATTGAAAAAGAATTTATTAATTTGAAGCGTGGCACTGCATAGTGCTTACAATCTTTTTTATATTTGGCTCAAATTTACTTGTAGCAACACGTAAAACTGCTTCCAAACTTTCATTTGCAAGGCGGTTTCGCTTTTTTGTTTTATTATTATTTAGTATTGAAAAGGTTTGTTTACGTATATAGGTAGAACCAAATAAGCTGGCACATTTCAGAGCGTTTATGCGCAACTCTTTATACGTATTTTTATCAATGCAGCGGTAAAAGTTCAGCAAGTCTCCTTCGTTGAATTTGTTGCGTAAATCTTGGTCGTTTTGAATGTCGATAATTTCTAACTGCATTGACTCTGGCGCATTTTCAACTGAAATCGTGAAAGGATTGCTGAATATGTCCAACAGAGGTTTCACTTTTTTAAACTCCGAAAATCTGTCTTGAAAAGATTGAATCAAAATATCTAGCTTTTCTACATAACTGAAATTAATCACAGTTTTGTTGAATTTTTCAGCCATTTTCTTATAATTCAGAAAATGATTGTAATTTCCAGAATTCAATTGCGATCTGAAAAGTGTCAGCTTGCATTGAAAGGATGATACATGAGCGTAGAGCTGGGATATCAGTTGATTTTTGCCTTGAAGCCGTGTGTTCAAGACATTCAAATGATTTGTAATATCAACTAAAAAAGCCAAATCACACAACCAATCAGGATTTTTAAGTTCCGGGACATCCCTTTGCTTTTCCGCCAGAAATATTCCAATTTCTTCTATTAAATTTAGAAATCGTTCCAGTGTCAATCCACGACTTAGCCACCTTACTTCTGTATAATACAGTAAATCTCCATATTCGCTTTCGATGTCATCAAGGAATTGTTTGAATTGCCTGTGATTGAGTCCTCGTGATTTTATGAAATTTACAGTCGAAACTACCACTTTCATGACATTTTGAAATTCATTTTTTTTAGAACAGAGGGCTTCTTGGTGTATAATGCAGTGAAACTGCATGAGATCTTCAGCGTTTATGTTTTTTTCTTGCAGATGCTTTTTCAGCAAAGTAACTAGCCCAGAATTGACACCAATCATCGAAAGAGCACCGTCAGTCGCAACTCCCGATAATTTTGATAAGTCCAAATCAGTTTTTGAACACTCATCCAAAAGTACATTGAGTATATCAACTCCTCTGGTTTGACCTTTCAATGAACACATTCCTAATAATTCTTCTAAGACTTCAAAATCTTGAGTAACACCTCGTATGAATATCAGAAGTTGAGCTGTGGAACTAATATCAGTAGATTCGTCGAGTGCTAATGAAAAAAATTCAATGATCTTAGTTTTTTCATTTAATTGTTCCGCAATATTACCTGACAAAGACATAATTCGTCTTTGGATAGTCATACAATTCAGTTGAATTTTCTCAAATTTTTTGCTGCTTCTGGACACATTTTCTTAGCGGCAATTTCTATGCATTCTTTACAAAATTCCATCATTGAAGGGGCGACTTCGCTTTGCTATCATTCGAGAAATTTCATAACTAACTTCTGTAGCTGTTTCTGAATCTTGAATGGGTTTTGTAAACATAGCTTGCTGACCAATAAGCTCCCGTTTAAAAGACAACATTTTTGCTTCCTCAATTCACCTGTAAACTTGGTAAAGTAGGATGCTGCGTTTCATAGTGCCTTTTACATTATATTCCTTTGCAATCGCAACAGAATTTTGCAAATTAAACAAACGACTTTTATGCGACCATACAAAAAGTATTTCAGTCCAAATTTCTTGAAACTGCCGATTTTCATCTTTAACCTTACGTTTTTACTAGGTCCTGGCTTGTCCATGTTGCGTTTAATCCTGGCTAGGATTAACACAGCACCTAAAACAATTACAGTACCTACTTATATTACCCATCCTTTTTAAATTATCAAAAATAATTAATAAATAGGTAGGAAACACTTATTAATAACAGAGTTTTACTTACGATTTCACAACACAATTATACACGGCACTGACGGAAAAATGTTGAATGTGGATCAAATATATGACACCGGCTAGTCGAGTTAAAATCTACACTAGAACTATTGACACTTCACTCAAATTAAAACCGAACTGTCGGTCGCTGCGGTTAGCGTGGCTTTATACCGCGCGTATAGAGTCGAAAACTGTCTGGAGAAATCACGAAACCGACTCTGGAAGCTGTGTATCTACCTACGCGAGCAATCGAATTGGACTATTGCTATCTCGCTTGCTCTAACAATATAACCTGTGGATAAGCCGCCATCGCGCTGCCGTCGTCGCCGCGCCGCCGGCCGCGGCGGTTCCTCAAGAAAACGAATTTAACCGAGATCAGCACGAACATTACCGACCGCTGTTACCGACGCATGCACGGCGCACCGATAAGCGCAGTTAAGAGTTAAGAGATTCAAATTACTTTTCGAACATATTTTTTTTGTCATCTACGCCCTAGTAGAACAAACCGGCGCTTGCGGCATGCAAAACCGGCGCTCCTAGCGCTTACGGCATGCAAAATTGCGGTTAACAACCCGCCTGCCAAGCGAGGCAACTATGGCAAAAATATCCCCTATGTGGTAATCTATTAGAGAACTATATTCAGCAGTGCACTTTCGATTGATTAATGTGTTAATTGTAATAGATATGTGGCATGTTCCTATATAAAGAAACCCCTTGATTTACAGTATGAAATGTTTTATTACAATTACAAACAATTCAATATTGCAATTAAAAAAAAATTCAAATAAGTAAGTTATGTGTTGTGCGTACGGTCAAGCTAATACAAAAAATACAATATTTTAATTGTTAAGTAATTCCGCTACGTGCATCTTATTAATTTACGATGTAATATAAAGTACAAATTCATCATATTGTCAGATATGAACTGTACAGCACCTAGTTTAATGTCTAATAAAGGGCTGGAACCTTCAAATTTCACGCAGAGTAATAAATAATTAACATTTTGAGTAGATTACCTTGCACGGCATGCGAGGCGACGGTTGTTGGAATTACTTAGAGTAGATTTTAACTTGGTATTTGTGACTTGTATATACTAGGCTTAGTATATATATACAAGTCTATCTAGTTAGTATTATTACTTATTATTATAAGTATCTAGTGTGGCCGGTGGAAGGAAAAAGGAGATCTCCGCCGGGCAGGTGTTCTGCCTGGGAGCGGCCAACGCTCGAGTGGTAGTTCGGAGCTATTCTATATATACTGTTTTGCTTCGGAACTTTGATAGCGCGATTTAGGCTTCGATGTATTTCGCTTGTGGCGCGACGACAGCGCCGCCACACTAGTAACTAGGGTGTATAAGAAAAGTGTCGACCGCCATTAATTTCGTAATATGTTATTAAAAAGTTACGATATTAAAAAAAATATGTAAATTGCCTGATAATAAAACGATGTAACCTAAAAAAAATGAAAAACACGTTAACCCAAAATTATTATCTTGCCTCAAGCAACATTTTTTGAATAGAATTCCTCTATACAGGGTTATTTTGTAATAAACGGACAAATTTGCAGAGAAGGTTCAGAATAATCACTACAGGCAAGTGGTGAAGAAAAATTAATTAAAAAAATCTCAAACATTCTGTCCTTTTTCAACCGATTTCAAAAAGGAGGAGAGGTTTACAATTCGTCGGAATCTTTTTTTTTATGTATGTTCACCGATTACTCGAACCGAACCAATTTGGAAAATTCTTTTTTTTTTTCAAAGGTGGTCCCATTTAAATGTTATCGCAATCGGTCGAGCGGTTTTTAAAAAATCAACTATAAATTATATTTATATTGAAGTCGGTTGTACAAAATTTTTAATTTTACCACTTGTAGATTTATCGAATCATTGAGATGAATGTTTAGGAAAACTCCATGCCTAAAAATAAAACCTATTTTATAAATACTATTAAGGGTGACAAAGGAGCGTCACTTGATGACAAGTGAATGTCGTGACCCATACACACCCACATCCATCTTCCTCAATTAAGTATTCATAAAATAATAGGACAGTGCGCTATTCATACTTCATTACCATACACTATTAATTAATTAATTATTTAGGACATTTGGACGGTCACGTTTATGTTAAATAATAAATAAAATAATCAATAAATAATATACGCAATAATAAACCATTGACAGCATTTAAAATAATCACTTTATTCAAATTTTGCTAGGAATGTAAAAGACTGGTTTGTTACTGAGCACAGTATTTTTACCGCAACAGTACAAAGTACATTCGTACGGAAGCTTACATAAATATCAATTTAAGTGGTAAAATGAGTGATTGAGTAGTGCGATAAATAGTTCATTAGATCTCGGCGTATCGTAAAATACAAACGTATTTTGTTTAAATGAGCGGCAAATTTTTACTAAAATTATAATTACGTTTGTCGTATGGTGACAATGTATAAAAAAGTAAAGTTACAACCTATACACATCCCATTCGTGTGCATAGGCCTCCTCTCATTTCTGAGAGGGTTTTACAGCAAGGAAATGTCCACCGAACTGCCTCAATGCGTGTTGGCGGACTTCATGTGATTCAAAATATTTTTCTGAATCTCTCAGACATGCAGGTTTCCTCACGATGTTTTCTTTCACCGCCGAGTACTGGGAAATCAGCACGTAAAATTGCAAATATTAAATTTCAATGGTGGAGACGGTGATAGAACCCAGGTTTCTCACATACTGTGAAACATACAGAGCTACTATGGCTGTTTGGTGGCAATATATATATTTTTTTAGTCTTTTTTACTCTGATAAAAACGTTACTCCACACTAGGATTTTCTCCTGTATCGTGGGGCAGTTTACAAACATAAATTGCACAAGGACAAACATCCAGACCCGGAACAATTATTTGTAGGCCATACAAATACTTGTTCCGTGCGGAATTCGAACCCGCGGCCCTTAGCGCAGCAACTCAATTGCTAAGCCACTACGCCACGGAGCCGTCTAAAATTAATATATAAGAATAATTTTCCTATTTCATTTCATGGATTTAGTAAGACGCGATTACGACACAGACCAGAAAGCCCACGTTGCCTCCGCTAGATGGCGCTATATCATCTCTGGAGCTATATCATCTCCACAAAAACGGGAGAGACCCTTGTCAATTAGTGGTCTATTATGGACTAATCATGATGATGACGTTGGCTTCGGCTGACCAAGCTGATGCAGTTAGTTTGACCTATAATAAGTTGATCGAACTCTAACGGCACAAAGCAAATAGGGAGAAATAAAATCCTTTGACCAGGAAATTCTACTACACTGCGTAAAAAGTTTTGCGATTCAAGACAGATAAAACATCAGTGGTAAAATCAAATAGCACTAATCTTTATGACATCGACGTGGGTGCTACTATGGATTTAAAGTTACTAAGTGGTAGAACTCTTTTCTTTCCAGTAGTCCGTATAGATAGGTACCACCCTCTTACCTGTTTCTGCCAAATAGCAGTGCTTGTACTGCTGTTTTCGGTCTGAAGGGTATAGACAGCAAGTATGATTACAAGCTGTGAGGTAATCCTATTCCTCAGTAGTCACAAGGCATCAATAGACTTCTTTGTTTGCAATTGGTAACGATATACCATTAGGTGGACTTTAAGTTCGTTTATCACTTCAATTTTATAAAAAAAACCTAGTTATAAGGGGATAACAAACGCTTCAATTTTTTTAGTATAGCGTACTACCGCAACCGAGTGCAGTCCGCGCCGTATGATCATCGTCACCATTACAGCCCATCATAAATGCACTGCTGAATGTAGGTCTCCCCCAAGTAATGCTAATGCTTATACAAATGCGTTGGCGCCCCAAAGGACTAATATGAAATGACTCGTTTTCAGTAAGAGGCCTTTCTAGTTCTTTACACTCATCAAGCAGCCGAATACCAGCATAATTTTACAGGATTAAACTACTGCTTCACGCTGGTATTCTGTTAGAGCGTGGTCCTGCTCCGGTCTAGCCGACCAATTCGTGCTCTAGAAAATTTATACACTGGAAAAGTTTAAAGGTTAATATTAGAAACACCAACAGTTCTCTTTTTAAATTCAAAATAAACACTTTAAAAGTATGACATCATCGTTATTTGAACTGGAGACTACGATGGACATTATGGACAGATTCAAATGTCTGATGTTTCTTTATGTAGATTGACTTACACTAATAAATATCGATCTGAACTATTTTTAATAATGAATACAATTCTCTAAAAAAAATCCGGTAGGAAATAACACTTGCCGGATACTTTCAATTATAGTTTTAGCATTTTAAATGTAGAACTCTGCATTATGCATGTTCCAACGTGCAATTTAGAAATTAGTTCTTCTACAAATTTACATACAAAAACTGAATAAATGATTCCCATTTAGGCTCTTTCCACATTTCAGGAAATATTTGTATAAATTATAAATCTGCCCATTTTTACACCCGCACAGTCGCTGCGCAAACATTTTTTACCTAAATGTTTTACATGAAATTGGGAAATTTCTACATTCGCCAGTTTGCTGAATCTTGTAAGCTTTCGTAGACAAATGGAAAGGATTTAGAAACGTGTTTTATTTTGAATTCATGAGCTGACAGAAATGGTAATCTTTTATTTAATAATTGCCAATGTTTCACTGGTAACATTGATTTTAATGGAAAGATATATTATTAATCATGAAACTGTTTTTTTAAATCAGTTTCTTTGTCGGTTTTTAATAATACATTAATGAGGAATTCCATTTTAGTGCTGAGAGAAATAGCGCATAAGAATTTTGGTTCCGAATCCAGAATAGATGTAGGTGTCTATTCTGGGCTATACCCACTTACCATCCGGTGAAATATGTACCGTTTGTCACACTTTTTGTAGATATAACTCCGAAACGTTTTATATAAAAAAACACAAGGAAATAATATGCGCTCTAGATTTATTTACTAAAATTGTCTCGCCAAACGCACTTACTATCCATCTGACGGAAAGTGAAGTGAAAACTTCAACAAAGAAGGTTACAGATTTTTTTTTACCTCTGCTAAGATGTAATGCCTCACAGCCTGTATTTACATTGGCTCCCTATACCCTTCCAACTGAAACACCTAGCGCAAGAATACATACGTGATAGAGCCATGCTGCAGCTATATTACTGATATAGTTGAAGCACCACGGACCACGCGCTCACAGAATACCAGCGTAAAGTAGCAGCTGAACGTTGCTGTGTTTCGTATGGTAAATGTAGAGAACCAGAGACCCTTTTTATTGGAAAAGAGGCATTCCATCTTAGTCTTTACGGGTGACAACGCATCTGCATTTTGGTTCGTAATCGAGGGTAGACGTAAATATCTATGGGCCACAGCAACCACTTACCATCAGGTGAACTGTGTGCTCATTTGTCACCTATATCCAATAAAAAAAGTATTAAATTTCTTTATTTAAAACTTATGTCTTATAGACTCATTTCTGTTAAGAATACTAGTAAATGTTTTTAAACATTGCTAATACTACCATTAACAATTTAAATTGCTTGTATTAGTAGTTGTTTACAACAGTAAAAGTGGCGGGTTCGAACCCACGACTTTCGGAGCTTGCAGTCCGCATCCTTAACAAAAGGCTATTGTTGTTTTTACAAACCTAATTGCAAGTTCATTTCTAAAAAGTAAAAGTTATCTTACAGCTAAAACAAAGACTCATAATTCACAAAAAATTGGGACACTGATATATTGTGCTGGCATAAAACTTAGGTATTAATACGTTAAAACTCGCAGGGCTACGACCTCCCTTTTTTTGCTGCTTTCATTAATATTTTATGAACGAGGAGATATTTAATAAGTTTACAGTAGACAAAGTTTTTATGGAACAAGACATTATTAATATTTGAAGTAAAGAATTCAAGAATAATAATAAAATTATTTCTCAATGATCATATATTTCAAAATGATGAAATAAGCTAAACGCTTTTTAGATGTCTTACAGAGCGGAATTTATTCCATACAAACATATTCCTTTGTTTTCTCCCTGGATTTAGGCAATAGTATTTTTTATGATAATATCTATTTCCACCACTGCAATATTACTATGATAATCATAATTTTTTATATAATAAGGGTAACAATGGAGCACACAATACACCTGATGGTAAATGAATGCTGTGGCCCATAGACAACTACATCTACCACCGATTAAGAATCAAAATGCAAGTGCGTCGTCACCACTGAGGACTGTGATGGAATACCTGGTTTCCAGGTAAAAGGTTCTCCGGTTCTCTTTACTCAGCGTACGAAACATAGCAGCATTAAGCAGCTATTTTTCGCTGGAAATCTGTGCAAGCAAAGACTTTCCCATTCACTACGACAACACTAGGAAAGACAGACTACCGTCTATAATATGACATGTGTTTCGCCTCTTAACAAGGCATCATAATTTGACCGCTAATCGTTTTGTTGGGATTAGTGGTGCCGGGGATAGTGCACGGAATTAAGGGAGGGCGATAGGTGCTTTTCAAGCTAGGTAAGTCACATTATTTTACCTTATTACGCGAATTGTTACTAATTAATTTTTAACATCTTCACTTACACCGCCTATCATACAGCTAGTTACTTTTTGAACTTAGTATTAAAAACAAGCTTTTCTTACTTTGTTTTTCTTATTCATCATCATCATCATCATTACATTTCGCAAAAGAACACTGCTGAACGTAGGGCTGTCGTAGATTAATGGATTTCTTATTAATGTCTTGTTATATAACAAAACTAAATCTTGTTGTAGTTTAATGCCGACATGCTTAAGCTTAATGGTAAAATAATTCTGAGGTAGTAACAGCACCCTCGTCACTGTCACAGAGATTATTGTTATTTGATTTTACCAACAATTCCTACTTCTGTTGTGCTATGTCGGTTACTCTGGTTTAGCCATGTGTTGATCGATCATTTGTTTTAACTCGAGTCGATCGAGACCCACAAGTACGGTGACAGGGTCAAAACGATTCGATTATTTCGATCATTCTATTCTGCCACTGTGGAAAGTCGTTCACAATATGTACATGGAATATTTATTATTATAATTAAATTAAAATTTTCATACATATTTGACTGACTTTAGTAAAATATTCATAATTTTATGTCAAGGTCAATGAAAATATATAAATTAAATATTCATTAAATAATTTCGGAATTATAGTTTACTATTGTTATTAAACTAGCCCATGATAATCAGTAAGCAATTATTGCACATTTGCACATTGCAGTAAACGCGGTTGCTGATCATGAGATCCCGTGTTCGAATCCCAGGTCGGGCCAAAATCAGTTAATGGGTTTTTCTGTCAAGAATTCTCTGAAGCAGCAGTAGGAGTTAGGTGTTTACACCCGTACCTCGGCAATCACGGAAAGCCGTTGGTCCTGCGCCTTTTCTCTCCCAGGTCGTGTCGGTTAACCGTTCCATCGGACTATGAGTGAGCGAATAGAGAGTGCACTTGTGCTTGTGCATACACTCGAGAAATATAATCCTGTTCTGCCCAGATGACTAGCCCGTTAGGGCTGGTCGCCGTGACCGAAATTCGATCTAGAGGACATTATTTCGATTACGGTATGTGTTAAAACAGCTAGATTAGTTTATTTTAGTTGTTTCCATAGCATAATTGGGGGGCATTTGGGGGACGAGGCTGCTCACTTCCGTAGGAAATACTTGAAATCTGACTCCCTACACGTGTCCTCCGGGTAGTGCTAAACAAGCAGCACCAATTCTGGTGGTAGATTTCGGCCGCTAGCTTTTCGGTTACCACCCACAAATGCAAATTCTTGTCGCCAAATGACGTTGTCGTGTTCCGGCATGATGCTTGGTGAAGACATATGGAGAATGGGTCTGAACAGTACCGATGTGTATGTAAACCGGGTACGAAGCGTCAGTTGTTGCTGTGTCGGGTACTTGGTCGTGAAGGGTAACGGGTATTTTAGGGCAAGGAAGTGTCCAACGCGCTGCCTCAATGCGTGTTGGCGAACTTCACAAGTATTCGAAATATTTTTCTTATATTTCTCAGACTGGCATATTTCCTCACCATGTTATCCGTGACACCTTGCACGTGGTAAAGCAGCACTTAAAATGCAATAAACAATTTCTATTTTGCTGTTGGGGATCGAACCTAAGTTGCTCGTGTACAGTTAATAGTTACTAGTTAATCTACGTTGATCTGAACTTCAGTGCATCTGTGAAACCCTTTTTTTATGTGATAAGGGTGACATACGAGCACACAGTCCACCTGATGGTAAGTAGTTGCTGTGGCCCATAGACATCTACATCTATCCTCGTTTTAGAATAAAATGCAAATGCGTTGTCAGCCGTGGGGACTAAGATGGAATGCCTCTTTTCCAGTAAAAAGGGTCTCCGGTTCTCTACACTCACCAAACGAAACACAGCAGCATTAAGCTGCTATTTTACGCTGGTATTCTGTGAGAGCTTGGTCCTTCCCCGGTCTATCCAACCCATTCGTGCTACAACTGTACTATAGATATAGCTGTAGCATGGCTCTAACACGTATAAAAACTCTGGAAAATCGGTGCAAGTACGGATCACTCTTTTAGGTAATTGTCTCAACTGTTTTGTGTTTCTATTATGAAAACACTATATATTATAAGATTTTAACACAGAATAGGGATTAAAAGAGTCAATAAAATTGGCTTACATTAATTTAATAACATTGTCAAATACAAACGAAAAACCTTCTCCTCATTTTTTGAAGGTAGTAAAAAATAACAAAATTGAAAATACCTACCAAAGAGTATAATGATCACTTCGTTTTGCTTTGGAGTTTCCCTCACTGTTTCTTCTCCAATCAGTGTATATTCCTAGTTTGAATAAGTAAACACTTTTGTATAATACAATTTAATAATATACAACAGCGTTTCGAAGAATTATTGTCAGATGAAGGCCTTGTAGCAGTACAAAAAAAAATTGAATTGCTAAAAGTAACTCGTAACAGAGATACATTTAAACGGGGCCAACAACTTCCAAGTTCCAAGTAAAGCATCCGTGATTAATGTACAAGCATTAGTCTCCATATCTCAGGTACAACTCAAGACTTGTTATAGTTCTGTGCACACGAGCATTTCTCGCTGTTTTAAAGTGGTTCAAAGTAAAAATAACGACTATTAAGCTTGAATCTCTTCAGAGAATTGTTTATTAAGAAAAAATACTATATTATTTTAGTTAAAATCTCTTTCGATAACTATGGGCCGCGAGAGTCTCGTACGGAACAAGTATTTGATAAGGTGCTCAATTCGACCTCGATTAAGAATTAAAATGCAGAAGCGTTGTCACGTTAAAAGGATGTTTTCACGCTGGTATCTTGTTAGAGCGTAGTCCTACCCCGGTCGAGCCGACCCATTCGTGCTACAACCATAATATGGCTGCAGCGTGGCTCTACCATGTATAAAATGCGTTTACCACCGGCGATTTTTCCGGACAGATACGACTTAGGGACCTTAAAGAAAAGAACTTGCTCCTTTTTAAAAGGCCGATAACGCACCTGCAATTCCCTTGGTGTTGCAGTTGTTCATGGGCGGCGGTAGTCACTTACCATCAGGTGAGCCGTATGCTCGTTTGCCCACACGCCTATAAAAAAAAAGAAAAATGTTACACGGAATCGTCATCATTATGTTTTACAAATACTGATTTTATCAAAACCTATCTGTATTATATACCAATCATTTATACTTCAGGGGTGGTCCCATACAAATTTGAAGAAAAATTCAATTTCTTATAATGGAAAAATAGGGGATTAGTTTTTAATGTTATGTTTTAGACGACATTCTCTGTGGCCCATAGACATCTACATTTATCCTCGATTAACAATCAAAATGCAGATACGTTGTCACCCCTGTGAACTAAGATGGAATGCTTCGTTTCCAGTAAAAGGTTCTCCGGTTCTCTACACTCACCATACGAAACACAGCAGCATTAAGCTGCTATTTTACGCTGGTATTCTGTAAGAGCTTGGTCCTATACCCTGGTCGAGCCGACCCATTCGTGCTACAACCATAGTAAAAATTAAGAAAAAAACAACACAACAATCACTCGCACGTTTGACAATCGCAAGCACTCAGCAAGTTGATTGGATCCTGGGACATCATCTAAACAATGCCCTAAACGAAAACTTACCCCTAGAAAAGTGATGGTCACTGTTTGGTAGTCTAGCGCCGGTGTGATTCATCACAGCTTCTTACCAAATGGCCTGAGCATTATTTCTGATGTGTACTGTGAAGAACTGAACACAATGATGGAGAAGCTCGTACGTCTCCAATTAGCTTTGGTCAATCGCTCGTCCCCGCTGCTCCTGCACGACAACGCGCGACCTCATACTGCACAACAGACGGTCCCCAAGTTACAAGAGCTAGGGTTGGAAGCTCTCCGGCTTCCGCCTAACTCACCAGACCTTGCACCTACAGATTTCTACTTTTTACAGAATTTTGATAACTTTTTTGCGGGAAAAAAAATTCAACACCCGAGAGGCAGTACAAAATGCCTTTGAAGAATTTGTTGCCTCCGTCCAGCTGATTTTCAAGAAGGGCATCATTAAAATGCCACTCCGTTATCAAAGATGCATAGATAGCATGCGTGATTACTATGATTAATGGAAATAAAAAAATAATGAAAAAAATTACGTTAACTTATTTCATAAAAACGGCAATTTCATTGGTAAATATCTAATATATATCTATGTTACCCCAAAGACATAAATTTTGACGACAGGCGATATCAGTATTAAATAATTTTCCTTGTTCTAGTCAAACCAAAGCACAAATAATTTTAAAATACCTTAATGAGTTTTCAATTTCGTTGCATCCGTGTATTTTTATAGGATAAGGGTGACAAGCGAGCACACAGTACACCTGATGGTAAGTAGTTGCTGTGGCCCATAGGTATCTACATCTATTCGCATTTGCGAATCAAAATGCAGATGCGTTTTCGGCCGTGAGCACTAAGACGGAATGCCTCTTTTCCAGTTAAAAGGGTCTCCGGTTCTCTACACTCACCACACGAAACACAGCAGCATTAAGCTGCTATTTTACGCTGGTATTTTGTGAGAGTGTGGTCCTTCCCCAGTCGAGCCGACCCAGTCATGCTACAACTATACAATTAATATAGCTGCAGCATGGCTCTATCACGTTGTAGCCTAGCGAGTCAGCTTTACAGTTGTATGTTCAAAGTTTCTCATTTCGGTAGCCTTTGTGGTAACTGTCAGGCAGTTGAACTTCTGCAGCAATAAATATTTGTGATAACTTTTAAACTTCTCTTTAATAAGTTGATGGTTGCCACATGCGTTAAACAGATACTGCTTGTGAGGGCTGCTCCGTTCAGTTTTCACTAGTTTATGTAATGGTTATACTATTTTTTATGTTTTACAAACTGTATTATAATATTTACAACTGTAATAGAATAACAAAAAATACTGACCTGCTTGGCTGACCAGACATTTTAATAATTTAAAATTAAAAAATTTGTACAACCGACTTCAATATATATTATTAAGAATAACTCATCAAAATCGGTTCAACTAAAAAAAAGTTCTGAGGTAACACACATAAAAAATATACAGTCGAATTGAGAACCTCCTCCTTTTTTGAAATCGGTTGAAAATATAACAAATGCCAGACTTAATGCCTATTGGCATTCTCTACCATTCAACCTTGGTGGAGAATTAGTGGCAGGTACAATTAATTAATTTAACTTGTAAAAGAAAATAATAATATCTACTAGATTTCATACCTTATGTATAATACAGGGATAAATATACTAATATATACATTATTATATTAGATTATATAAAATGTGAATTATTGTAAATGTGATTAATGTAAAATGACAAACAAACTCACAGTCCACCTGATGGTGCGTGGTAAGTTGCCACTGCAGCCCTTAGACACCTGCAAGCGAATTCAAATAAAGAAGGCTACAGATGCGTGGTCACCATTGGGGACTAAGGTGGAATTCCTCACACCCAGTAATAATAATGGCTCTCTATCCCTTCAGATACAGCAGTATAAGCACTTCTGTTTGGTGGCAGAAATAGGTAAGAGGGTAGTACCTGCTTAGACGGATTCTTAGGTAAAGTAGGAGACGTACCACCTAATATTAGGTCCTTACATATGAAATTAGCGTTTTGTACGGGAGGAATATAAAATCAATATATTTTTTTTGTAAAATATATTTAATTAATCAAAAAATGCACCGTTGTTATCTATGCACTTTTGCCATCTCATAGGTAGTTCATTGATCCCTTTACTAAAAAAACCATGGGGGCGAGAATCAACAAACTCTTTGAAGGCGTTTTGGACTGCCGCATCGGAGTTGAATTTTTTTTCCTTGTAAGAAGTTGTCCAAATTCCGGAAAAAATGGTAATCTGTTGGAGCAAGGTCCAGGGAGTACGGTGGATGTCGCAGATATTCCAATTGTTGCTCATCTAACTTAGTGGTTGTTTGTTGTGAAGTGTGTGGTCTTGCGTTGTCGTGAAGCAGCAGTGGCCTAGAGCGATTGAACAATCTCGGTTGTTTAGCAGCTAGTTCTTCCTTCATGGTTTGCAGTTGCAGACAATAGATATCTGCTGTAATCGTTTGGCAAGAGTTTAGAAAGCTGTAGTGAACGACACCAGCGCTAGTCCACCAAACACTCACAAGTAACTTTTTCTGACTCAATTTTCGTTTAGGGCAGGATTTGGCTGGGTCTCCAGGGTTCAGCCATTGCGACGAGCGCTTCCATTTATCGTACAGTATCCACTTTTCATCACAAGTAATGATTCGATTTAAAATCCCTTCGTTATTGTGTCGGTTGAGCAAAGTAACACAGCAGTCGACGCGTGTTTGCAAGTTCGATTCACTCAATTCATGAGGTACCCATCGTTCAAGTTTTTTTACTTTCCCGATTTGTTTCAAGTAGAATAATATAGTTTTATCACTTACCCCGAAGCCTGCAGCTATCTCTGAAGTGCTTTGTGATGGATCCGCTTCCACAATAGCCTTTAATTCTTCATTTTCCACTTTGGGCTCCGGCCGTCCACGGGATTGGTTCTGAAGGTCGAAATTTCCAGAAAGAAAAAGTTGAAACCAAAAACGTACCGTGCTTTCTTTTACGACACCAACGCCGTACACATAATTAATCCTTCGAACTGTTTCTGCAGCACTGGTGCCACGGTAGAACTCGTACTCGTAAATATACCGATATTTCATGTTTTCCACTGTGTGGTAATAAGCGACCCCAAAGAAAAAAATAATGAGGAAAAAACAAATGAATGACTGTTTTCAAAACTCAAATGTACCAGCTAAATGAATTTTTTAAATTTGAATTTGGAATTCTCAACTAAAGAGGAGATATTTTAGATCAAAATGCTCAGTACGACAAAACGCTAATTTCATATGTAAGGATCTAATGTTAATTTATATATGAGTACGACTATTGTATTATTAGTTAATTTTTAAGAAAAAAAAAATGGGTAAGAAAATGTGGCCATACTGTAACACTCAAATACAGAGGAATTATTTGTAACCTACGGATCCGAGATGTGCATCATCGTTTTAAACATGAGATCATAGCTTTCCGGTTTAGATTGAAATCCAGTGCCCATGTGAGTTTTCACATAGACACTGGATTTGAGTCGCCTTTAAGTCGTAAGTAGATCTAAAGGTAAGCGCTATTAATACGCGAACAAATCAAGTTCAATGACCACCGATATGTATGTATGTATGGCATCAATGAAATTGTTATTGCAGTTTTAAATGATTTACCACATTCTGAGCGGCGAATAAAACATGAGAAAACCAGCTTGTCAAAAAATTAAGAAATTTTCGAGAACATTTGAAGTCAACCAATGGTATTGGGTCGGATTGTTTATTACATTGACAACGCTGTCAAACATAAAAGAAGATATGTGCCCACCTGTGGGATTTGTGTAGGCTTTTACTTTAATTTATTCAGTAAGGGTATTCGCAACAAACTGAAAACTCAGGTGTTTCAAGCTTGATTGTGAGTCTAGTCTGAGATATCTTTATTAACGTACAAATTCGTTAATACAGATATAGATAATTTTTTATAGAAAAAGCGTGACAAATGAGCACACTGTCCACCTGATACATTTATCCTCAATTAAGAATCCAAATGCAGATGCGTTGTTACCCCCGAAGACTAAGATGGAATGCCTCGTTTCCAGTAAAAAGGGTCCCCGGTTCTATACATTACCAACTGTTAAACTATACGCAAGCTCTTAATGTAATAGGTTGGGGAAAAAGTTTCTTCGTATTTTGTTTTATAAAATTAAAGAAAAATCTCTTTGGTTGTACTGTTTGTATCTGGCTGGTTTTAATATAAATAGATATTATTAAAAAGAAACATAAAAATTAAAATACACTTTCCCGCCATTTTTCAATTATTTTTCTGTCCGCCAAAATGAGTGAATCTAACGAAGAAATTCAATACATTCTGAAGTTTTATTACAAAAAAGGAAAAAATTCGACTCAAGGCGCGAAAAAAATTTGTGACGTTTATGGACCTAATGTAGTGACAGTACGAGTAGCACAAAGTTGGTTCAAGCGTTTTCAGTCCGGAAATTTGATGTGAAAGATGCATCTCACTCTCGTCGCCCTCATACTGATAAAGTCGATGCCATTTTATGAAAAAGTGGAGCAAGATCGGCACAGTAGTAGTTACGACATAGCCGACGAATTGAGAATGGACCACAAAAAACTTTTACCCATTTGAAAAAGTCTGGCTATACAAAAAAGCTCGATATTTGGGTACCACTCGAGTTCACTGAAAGAAACCTAATGAATCGTGTACTCATTTGCGATTCTCTATTGAAACGTAATGAAAACGAATCATTTTTAAAAAGATTGATCACTAGTGATAAAAAGTGGATCACTTACGACCATAACGTGTGAAAAAAATCATGATCAAAGGGTAGTCAAGCTCCACAGACTATATAGCAAAACCAGGATTAACACGCAATAAGGTGATTCTGTGTGTATGGTGGGATTGGAAGGACATCGTTTATTATAAGCTTTTACCGCCGGGCAAAACCATCGATTCGGATCTCTATTTCCAACAAGTAATAAGACTCAAGCAAGAAATTGAGAAAAACGGCCAGAATTGATCAACAGAAAACGAGTGGTCTTTCATCATGATAACGCCAGACCATACACATTTTGGACACTCAGCAAAAATTGAGAGAGCTTGGTTGGGAAGTGTTAATGCATCCACCATATAGTACTGACCTTGCACCCTCAGATTTTCACCTGTTTCGGTCTCTTCAGAATGCTTTGGGTAGTGTTAGGTCAACATAAAGAGAGGACTGTCAAAACTACTTGCCGCAATTTTTGATCAAAATCCCAAGATTTCTATAGCAACGTAATTATTTCACTACCTGCAAGATGGCAACAAGTTATCAAACAAAATGGCACATCTATATTATAATTAAATGTTATTAAACTTTGAAAAAAAATGTCTTAAATTTGTATATAAAATACCAAGAATCTTTTTCCCAGACCTTATATTTAGTCTATGTAGTTTGCGGTCAGAAGCAAAAAATATTTGCTATTAAATATTTGAATATTGCAAAATTCTATCGTAGTTTCATTTTCAATTGCAGGACTTATCATTTATCTTTTATTCTTCTAACAGATGGGGGTTTCTAAGGGTCGACTAGCAAGCGGATATTTGAAATCCTTCGCAAAACCGGAAACAATCCCGTGGGATAAGATTCCAGACGTGATCTGAGGGAAGCGTTGAGGATTTTGCGTATTTCATTTTATATTTTCGTATACTACTCAATTTTAATTACCAGAGAAATAAATGTTTTTTTTTAATAGTACCGTTATCATAATACCTATGTGAAATCAGAAATTAAATTTAAACTTGACAATGTTTGTCGCTTTTGTTTATTTCAACAAGGACATTTACATTTATTAAATCCCTTTGTATTTCAAAATTTAACTAAAATATACACTGTACAAAAGAAATTTATTAATTTTACTAGATTCTCATTGCACTACAGTACTACAAACATTCCGAGTATTGTCAGTGAATTCAGTTTGCGTTACGTGAATATCCAATTTAGAAAATTTTAAATTTTATGAATAACTCATTTGTAATTTTTTTGTTATACAAATTGTCCAAGAAGTCGACATCAAGCCGTAACCGGGTGATAGATCAAGTCATAATAGTTAACAGAAAAAATTAAAAAAATCTTTGCTGTGTATTTTAAAAACTACTGGCTTTTATAAAAAAAATCGAGAAAATCTACATCTTGTGACGGTCTTTTAACTCTTGTTGCTACAAATTTTAACTTTTTTTAATTTTCTTTTTATTATGTTTTTTTTTAATAATGCTTGTCAAAACTTAAAATTTAAAGACAACTGCTCCAGTCCAGAAGGAAATGTAATTTTTTCACAACCAAGTATTCAAAATTAATACTTTTCCCAGTTTTAAATTACTGTACTGAAAAAAATGTACTACACGAGTTTGGCAAATAACTTTAAAAGATGGCGCATTTAATAGGTATAACACTTTCAAGATTATTTGCTAATTATGGAAAACAAAATTTAAAGAAACCCAGTTGTAAATTAATTTTCCTTACCTGTCCAAAACGATTTTAGTGTACCCCAAGGCTTTCCTATATATGTAATGTTCTATTTCTTCTCCATCGGTTGTTGATTTTTGAGCTATATAACCTGCTCATTGCCACTTCATTGGGCTATGTTGACTACTTTGATTCTACTGCGGACTCATTTCTAAGTCAATCATGCAGATAAATTTCAGGCGAAACTCTCTCCGGACATATCGAGACCGGGGTTTTTTATTACATCAACTGGTTCCCCATTTCATATCAATTACCTAGTACGCTTAGTTTGTTAATAAAATGATTTTCAAGTTTTATTGCTATTAAAAATTTAAAGGCGCTTTCATAGTTTTTTAGCCCTTGAAAGACAAAGGACAAATGTACCATATAGCCTAGATCAATTTTATTCTTTATGTAATGGATTTATGTTGGTGAACATAATTTTTTTTCCCTTTAGGTGGAAAAAAAATACTACTACCTGTTAAAATAATAGAGTGCTAAATTTAAAACATGTAAATACTATGTCTAAAAAGTCAGGAATACAAATTTTTTGTCATCAAAATTAAATGAAACATTCATGAGGCGTGCACTTTTGGTTATCCAACCTATTTTAATATAGTTTATTATGGTAATATGTCATAATATAAAAATATGTATTAAAACTGCGTGTGAGGTCATTCAAAGATTATTATAGAAAATACATCTTCATTTTGTCTTGCTATAATTTGTATAGATGGCTACGTATGTGACGACCTTAAGAAAAAAACACTTCAATTTTTGTTGTTCACGTATTTAGTATAAAGATATTTTAGATTTAGATTGCAGTCAGCCACACATAAAAGAAGACTAAGTATTTATTACAAAAAACAATATTTAATTGGATGAAATATTACACCGAAACAATTAAGCCTACGGAAACAAGCGACGCTCGTAAACGACAGCATGAGATACGAGATTGTGCTGCAAATTAAGAGTCCTTTTGCGGAACTAAATTGGTTTCCTCAATTGATGGCAAAAGTTTTTTTATCTAAGTTCATAAATTTTGCGTGTCTTTGTGATGAAGAGAGTAGGCATACATTTACGTTAGAGATGTGATGACTTCAAGGTTGTCTGGTTGTGATAACTGGCTCTCCGCCATAGCTTATGACTCCATTATCGTGATACTTTTGCGCAAAACTTTTACATCTCCGGAACGCAGTGGCTTAGCAGTGAGTGGCAGCGCTATGGGCCGCGGGGTCCGAATTCCGCACGGAACAAGTATATTATTACAAATAATTGTTATGGATCTGGATGTGAGAAATATGGAGGTACCGTTTTCATTTTTCAAAATATAAAAAATTAATAAATATAAATTGTTTATAGACATGAGTCTGAGACAAGGATAATCACAGTACTGGAAACTGGCTGTGCTGCTATTGTTCTAGTGTCTGACCTGCACATAGATCTCTTGAAAAATAACCATTGCACCACTAAGCTTGTTGTATAAAAGTACGGGATGTATAAAACTGGCAGCTCAAGTTAGTGATACTCATTATTTTAACACGCACAATAAATCTAAACTTGCTGTTCCAAAGTATAGTGTATAAAACTAGCGGCTAATTTTTGGATTTATGTATAACTATTTGTAACAAGATTCCCTGTAATATTGCTGATTGAGCTTTGCATACATTCAAGACGCATGTCAAAAGCATTCTAAGAAAGAAAGGATGTTATAAATTAGATTTTTTTATTTCAAACGTTTAGAATGCATGGAAACACTGAGTTTTCTAAAACTTTATTGATTAGTGGATATCTTTATATATTATATACAGATATCCTATTTTTAACGTGGTAGAGCCATGCTGCAGCTATATTAGTAGTATAGTTGTAGCACGAATGGGTCGGCTCGACCGGGGAAGGACCACGCTCTCACAGAATACCAGCGTAAAATAGCAGCTTAACGCTGCTGTTTTTCGTATGGTGAGTGTAGAGAACCGGAGACCCATTTTACTGGAAAAGAGGCATTCCATCTTAGTCCTCACGGGTGACGACGCATCTGCATTTTGATTCTTTATTGAGGATAGATGTAGATGTCTATGGGTCACAGCAACCACTTACCATCAGGTGGACTGTGTGCTCGTTTGTCACCCTATACTATAAAAAAAAAATATAATGTTTCTGTTTCGTCCTAAAGGCTGGACCAACTTTGATGAATTTTTGTGTGTGATCAAGTTGATTCAAGAATGGTTTAGATTCGCAATTGAAACCGGTAGGTTGCGCTGTTATCTAGATCCAGAAATCACCCGTGCGAAGCCGGGGCGGGCCATAGTTACATATATGTGGAAAAAAAATTAAAACTACAAGTGAATACTTCTTTGTCACTCGCGCGGTTGAAGCATCTGATTTTCAGAATTACTTCTTTATCATGTCCACTGCTGAGCGTCTCTCATTGTAAGATGGATCTATCATAAACATGTCATAAATGAAATGGGAATATACATGTAGAGCCACGCTGTAACTATATTATGGCTGCGGCAAGAATGATTAGGATCGACTGGGGTAGGGCCACGCTCTCTCAGAATACCAGAGTGAAATAGCAGCTTAATGCTGCTATGCTTCGTATGTTGAGGGTAAGGAACTGGTGACATTTTTGACCAATAAAGAGGCAGTCCTCTGGGGTGATAACGCATCTGCATTTTGATTTATAATCGAAGATTGATGTAGATGTCTACGGGCCGCAGCATTCATTTATCATGAGGTGGACTGTGTGTATGTTTTCACCCTTATCCTATAAAAAATGCCATGAATCGAAGATAACGGGATTGTTTTGGCCTTTCCCAAAGTCGCCTCTAAAGACAACACGTGATGAAATAGGGTGATGGTTTCTCTTATGCAGCCATGAAACGGAAACTATTTCATTCATTAATTACAGCTTATTAACAGTCCACTGCAGAACAAAGGCATCCCTATAGGTTGCCTAATAGGAAGAACATACGTCATAGTTTACTAACTAAATAAAAATAAATAAATAAACTTTATTTTGACATAAAAATATTACAGTAAATGTTTCATTGAATCCATAGGCTCCCAAACTAGTGTTAAACTGTGTTTCAGGAGCCAGTGGCTTCTCCCATAATATGGCATTATTAATTTATGCTTTAACATACAACTGAATTGACGTGTGTGATTAGAAAAACAAATAAATGCTCTATCTATCGATCTACGTATTATAGATGCCTCGCTTGGCAGGCGTGTTGGCAATCACAGTTTTTTGAATTGAAAACTTCTTTAGAATCGTTGTGATTTGAAACTCGTTGGAACGAAAAAGTGACACTAAAAAGTGAATAGTCGTATATAGACCATCTAGCGTCTATTTTACGTACCACCTTGAAAATTATCATATTAAATAAATCATTAGAACAAAATGGATATTTTTAAATTGATAACAACATTATAATAAATAAACCCTACATATATTCCACTCTTGATACTCTGCATTCGTCTCATTCTCTCGCAGTTAAGTTTTCTAAAAGTTTCACTTCTACCGCGTGTGAACTGCAACCATGTTTTTTATTATTATTGAGTTGTATTCAGGATAATACTGCTGCCTGACTGCTGCTGATCTCCAGTTTTCATTTCCCTCTGTCGCCACTTATGATACCTACGATAATATGATATGGAAGTAGTGGATACGCAGCTAAAGGGCAACTAAATTACTAAGCTGTGTAATAGACGATTACTGCGGAGCTGATAGTTAGCTGTGGAATAGATGATAAGATAAATTTATTTTATATAGCCTGATTATTATAGCTGAAAAACTGAGTTCAGTAAGGCATTTCAACATTTCATTCTGTACGCTATAGTAAAAATGTCATATTTTCTTTAACAATTGAACTGTTCTCCAGCTGAAATTGTCCCTGAAGGCACATTTAACAATAAATGAAATAGATGAGATGGTATTTTATAAGGCAAGAGAAATGTTTACATAATGATTTTAAGTGAGACATTGCTAAGTTTAAAAAAAATTTACACTTCTTTTGCTTCTAATGTAAAAATTAGTGATTAAAGATCTTACCTTATTTGCAAGAAGCTTATTCAAAAATCTCCATCTATTGTTAATAGAATCCATTATATTAAAGATTTTAAAATTATTTAGCTAAGAGTCGCGTAAAAATAAAATTATGTGTCTCACCTAGTTTGAAGAGCGCCTCCTTCTCTACCTCAATTGCGTGCACAACCCCAGTCACCACTAATAAGTAATGGTGTGAAGTAGTGGTGTTGGGATTACGTGGCTAAATAATTTTAATATCTTTGATCTTTCTTTTGTCTTTTAGTACATTGTGGTATATACGTCGTAGAGCCACGCTGCTGCTATATTAAGGTTGTAGCACGAATGGAATGGCTCGACCGGGGTAGGACCATACTTTCACAGAATACTAGCGTTAAATATTAGCTTAGTGCTGCTGTGTTTTGTGTGGTGAGTGCAGAGAAACGGAGACCCCTTTTCAATGGAAACGAGGCATTTCATCTTAGTCCTCAGGGTTGATAATGCGTCTACATTTAGATTCTTAATCTCGGATAAATGTAGATATTTATGGGCCACAGCATCCACTTTTCATCGGGTGGACTGTGTGCTCGTTTGTCATCTCTATTATATGAAGAAAACAAATACGGGTATTTATTTTATGCGTATATGTTATGACTAAAAGTATAATACCACTTCTACTATTGCAGGTAACCAAGTGGGTCTTAGTCTCTTGAAGAGAGCTTGCCACATGTTCTACTTCTTTGCGATCTCTCACCAAGTCTTTCCATCCGAATATAATATCGGCGTCTTCAAGGCAAGAGTGTATAGGCTTTAAGCTAAGTTAGTGTGCTTTATCATCTTCGGCTGCGTTACCACTTACCATCAGGTGGGATAGTAGCCAAGCACTGACTTATAATAGAAAAAAAAAGAATATTTATTTGGAAAACTTAAAATTCCGATAAAAAATTTCGGCAAATGTTAAGTTTGCTTAAAAGAGAATGGCCTAGTTTCATTATGTCTGCACTCTCATTTTAAGACGTCTTCTTAAAAAAAAACTTTTGTTCTTACTTTTAGTTTCGTTATAAAACTCGCTTTAGAGCAAATAGAAGACTGTGTAGCTGCCTTGTTTCTGAGTCATATGCGCCAGAAAAGAAAATTTTTACTTCAAGTGAATTTTTTTATTTTTTTTTTATTTTTGCATTTAATATAACATATACTATTAAATATTTATACTCTTTAACAATTAAACATAAGTACAAATAGATTCATTTATTACAGCCCCAATAGATTGCCTCATAGGGCATGTAATTGCCATACTTGGCAGGCTGATTGGCAAGTGCAGTTTTTATCAATTTCAGCTGTTATCAGGAATATACTCCTGCCCATCTCCAGATCCATTACACTCTATCGTCTCTTACAACACCCACATGATGATAAAGGGTAGTGGATTCTCTTGCCGCCGCCTTCGATTCTATTAAAGATGTTAAAAATTAATTAGCTAAGATCCGCGTAATAACATGCAAAAAGAAATGATGTGCCCTACTTCAATTGCGTGCACTATCCCCGCCACTACTAATCCCAATATCACTTCATTAGGAAAGACACACCACCGTCGATACTACGACATGTATTTCCGCCTTCCACCACCGCAGAGTCTATTTCACCTGACGATGTCGCGTTTAGAGTTATATTTAGTAGAATGGATTTCCGCAAAGTAACGCCTGATTCTATTAATTATTCTATTATATAAAAATGATGTCCGTACTGTTATACGAAGACGGGCCAAACGGTTTTTACAAAACAAATAATTTAAAGCACTATATTTAATTATAGTATATTTGGATTGAAATTTAATTAAGGCCTACGTATTCGAATAAAGCACGCAAAGATTTTAAATGCTCCCACGTCTCGAAACACTTATTGTACTAAGTTTAATTTGTTTGCATCACTTACGCTATACATTAAGACCGCTGGAAAGTATGTTTTCGTTCAGAAATATGGTACAGGCAATACATAAAAAAACCACTTGAATCTTATTTCATGCTGATTATTACATTCTGAGCAATTTTAAGGGCTGGTTTACCAGATGGTCGACGATAAAGAAAAACTTCGCAAAGAAACCTGCATGAGAAGTTAAAAAAATCGTAGACGTGTGAAGTTCACCTACTCGTATTGGGGCAGGAGAAACAGAAACAGAAACAGAAACTGTTTTTTCAATATTGATTTATATAGATTATATGTATAATATAGATAATACTTATTGAAATTCACTCTTTTGTTTAATTACCACTGGTTCGAAAAAAACCCCTCTGTCCTGGGAAGAACCAGCAAGAAACCCAGCGGCACTTTTTTTAAATAACAGTTTACAATCATGTATGTTACACAATTAACAACACAAAACAAATTAGAAATAGCTTGTTAGCGATCACTTCATTCCCAGGGGTTATTATCATCCATAAATTCCTTAATATTATAATAACCTTTTATACACAAACTTAGTTTAATAACGTTTTTGAACTTTGAGCAGGTCAAATTTTGTAAATTTTCTGAGATTTTGTTGTAAAAGCGTATATATCGCTACATGAATTAATTACTGACTCGGTGGAGTCGAGTAACTTGCATTACTAGCTTGTGTCTGTTCCTAGTATTTAACCGTATCTATCAAGAGTCCAAGGATGCACCTTTCTTTCTTTATTTATTTATACAAAGGTATACTTCTGAGCTACCTGAATCTTTATTCAGTCTTCATAGAGCCCTGCTGCAGTTACATTATAGTTGCAGTACTAATGGTTTGGGTTGATGGGGAAGGACCACACAAGAACACCAGCGTAAATAGCAACTTAATGCTTCCGTAATACATGTTATGGCAAGTGTAGAGAACCGCCCACCCTTTTTACTGGAAATGAGGCGTTCCACTTTAGTTACCAGGGGTTATTATTCCTTATTCTTAATCGAAGACAGATGCAGGTGTTGCGTCCACTAACCATTACGTGGGCTGTATTTTCTTTTATCACTCTTATTATAAAGAAAAACCGAATAGATCTTTCGCACACTTACGAGGCTGCCGGTCAAGATTGCCTTCGACGTCGATTCGATTAAATTATTATGGCCAGCCCGTTGTCGCTTTAGTACCTAACTACTATTTTACGCTAGTGTTCTTGCGTGGTCTTTCCCTATTGTTGTCATACCCAACAGAATTTAAAACTAACTTTACACAAATTAAAAAAAACTTGTTTCCATCAACCTTAAGAGTCTTACTGCAACAAATGTCATTAGGTTAAAAGCAAGCGTTGTACGTAATTATTACAACAAGAGTTTCCGGAATCAACAAGATAACTGTCGAAAAGCACAGCCACGAGCTTATCTATACATATAAATAAAATAGAAGCGTCCATTTGTAAAATTGACATAACTGGCTTCTATTAAGCTCAGTGGGTTATTTGCACGCTATGAAGACATTAATAACTATTTTGTATTTTTTTCATTTTGTCTATCTTCGAAATAACTGAACTGATTGTGATGAAATTTTATGATCAGATACAAAGCAATGTTAGGGATCTAGACTATATTTTATCAGAAACTTAGAAATTAAAAAGTAAAGGAAAAATGGTACACTAAATGGACCTTGACATTGTTGATAGGAATGATGTACAATATATAAGTATAGATCAATTTAATTCCTTCAATTACAATATTACTTACCCTTTGACAAACGATGCTTCAATTCGCGTTGCGTTGCATGTAATGGTGGCGCATTGTCACCACATGAGTAACCGTACCGTACAGAGGCAAAGCTTTATACAACCGCGCTATGATAATTACACTACTACAAGCTTGAGGCGCGTGTGTGCGTGAGCACTGGCGGCTCGTCACGTATATAGAGAAACTGCTTTAAACCGGCTCGGCCAGTGCTCAAACTCAGGGTTGTGTAAAGAATAATAAGTGTAAAGTTTTATTTTTAAAGAATTATTCCTGTCACATGAAATATAAAAAAGTGTTATTATGGTTTACTGTATTGTTTGTATGAACAATAATATAACAAATAAAAATATTTTTTTTAATTATCCCAAAGACTACTAGGTAAGTAGTAACTTGACTATAATTTATTATTTTTAATGTGGTAGATAGACAACTCACCTATAAGTGACCTAGCTACCTATAAGTGATTGAATAGTTCTTTTTATAATGTTTATAATTGAATAATTACATTTATAAATTAAATTCGTTGGTTCACGTTTTTTTCTATTATTATTATTTCAGACGGCAAGAGTGGTTAAAAGCTCAAAAAAAGTCAAAACTTTTTTATTTTAAAAAAGGCAACAATATAGACTCTGTGAGGATCACTTCGAAAAATCCTGTATTAAGTTTTCTAAAAAAAGACCTACAAAATATTTATTTGGAAATCGTTTTCCAACACTCAACTTGCTGACAAATGATTGTGTTGCACGCCTCACAACGTGAAGGAGTGCTCTAGTCTCGATATGTGGCCGTATGGCCAACACCCAAAACCCAATTTCGCTAAATAAAATCGTTCTTATACTTTTAGCTAGACATTAAATCCATATTATTATTAACGTTAAAATAACTACAGACATTTAATTATAATATTAGTTTATTTTCTAGTTGATTCACTTTAGATTACATAACAAAAAATGTATTTGAAAAAATATATGAAAAATATACGAGTCTTCTCGCTTAATAGAAATGTAAGAAATAGATTGAGATATATAGTATTAAATAAGATTTCATATATTCAAGGAGGATCCCTATTGATTTTTGTTATTTAACTCAACACCGTTTAAAAGTTATTAATGAAAGTCGATCAGATTCTATGTTTTTTTTTTTCTTATAAAATTATCGTCACTATTTTTATTTATTTCATCAAAATTAAATGAAACGCTCATGAAGCGTGCACTTTTGGGTTTTCCAAACTATATTTGTTATGCCATGCGAGTGCTTTCCAATAGGTTATTTAAAAAAATACATTAGATCTTCAAGAAAAGAGCTTACTCTTTTTAAAAGGCCGGCATCGCACCTGCAATTCCGCTGGTGTTGCAGTTGTTCATGGGCGGCGGTAGTCGCTTACCATCAGGTTAACCGTATGCTCGTTTGCCCCCTTTCCTATATGAAAAAGAAGATTCATAATTTACCATTTAATTTAAAAAAAATTATAATGTTCGTTCACAACAAATTGCTGAAGAACAAACATTATAAAATAAAATATTTAGAATAAGTAGTTTATAAAAAATAAAAAGTAAGTAAAGTTACAGCCTATATACGTCCCACTGCTGGCTGAGCCTCCTCTCATTTCTGAGAGGGTTTAGAACGAAAATGTCCGCCGCTGCCCCAATGCGTGTTGGCGAACTTCACATGTCTTAGAATTTTTTTTTTTTGATTTCTCAGACATGCAGGTTTCCTCACGATGTTTTCCTTCACCGCCGAGCACGTGGTAAATCAGCACCAAAATTGCAATTAACAATTTCATTGGTGCCGGTGGGGAGCGAACCGAGTTGCTCGCGTACTGTGAAACTTACAGCGAGCGCTAACCATCTGAGCTACACGGCTCTTATAAAAATATTCTCTCTTAAGTATATAATAAAAGCTGGTAAATGTTCTGTTCATTTAATTCTATCCTCTTGTGCCAACCCTACCAAAATGGGTAAAAATTTTGATAGCTCCTTAGAAGCTTTGCCTCTGTACGGTTTCTTTACTCATGTGGTGTTGCTCCTCGCTGCGCTCGGTTCGTGCTGCAGGCAGGTTCAATTTATTAATAAGTACCTAATCAAAAGATACCAAGTTAGGTAATACCTATATTAATAGGTACCAAGTTAGGTACTTAATTAAAGTTTTATAATTAATCTAGTCTAACAGTAGTTTAGCTTACAATCCTTATATACTAAAATAATGAAAAACTTGGATAACGCGATGTAGGTCTTAATTTCATTTATACTGATCATCATAAGTTTTAAACCTGAATCCATATTATGATGACCTCTGACAAAATTATATTGTTTGGAGTTCAATGTTATTTGGTTTTCTTAAAAATTTGCATTCAATATAAATAGAAACCAATATAAAAACATCATAGCTTATTTCTATGGCATAAATCGCGACTTTGCGGCTGCTGGCAGCAGATATAATAAAGTTGAAAAATTAAATATCAAATATGAATAATAGGCTCTATATGCTGTAATCATAAAGTCTGTTCAACCTAAAATAACAACTATTGAAATTTAATTTAATATAAATGCGCACGTATGTGATCAAATCTTTATAATTTGGGTGTAAGATACTTCTGATTTCTAAAGGAACTTCTTCAAAAAACAAAATAATTATTTTTTTGGTAAAACCATTGAAAATAAAAGAAAACAAGTTGACGTTAAGCTTGTTAATGTCTGAAGAGATAATTACAATGCAATAAACAAAATATTTGGAGCTGAAAAATACATATTTACACCAAACATTAAAAATTTGTCGATAATTTCGGAATCTCTTGTTGCTATTCAAATGCAGCAAACAAAAGTTATTCTCCATCGACCAATTTATGTAGGTTTTACAATTCTAGAAATTGCTAAAAGTCATTTGTATCGATTCCACTATTCTGTGATGAAACGTATATATAGTAATAATATTCGTCTTTGTTACACAGATGCAGATAGCCTTGTATATTTATACAGAAGATTTCTTATGCAGATTTAAATAGTCATATACGATATTTCGACACAAGTAACTTCCACAGTGATATTGTGTATATAGAAAAATACAAAAAAGCCTTATTTTGCGATGAAAATTTGAGATACTCTATGTGTATAATTAAATCAAAAAATCATAAAGTTTTCATTCAGAAAGTTGACAAATTAGTACTCAGTAGTAACGATGACAAAAGACAAATAGCGCAAAATAAAATTTAAAGCTTGCCGTGGAGTAATAACAGTACTGCGTTTTTGTATTAAATCTAAAAAGATAATTGAAATTGTTTTGTTTTAAATGGATTAATGTTAATTTATGTACAATTAAGAATTGTATACATTATTAGTATTGCTACTATTTTAGTGATGATAATGATGCACAGTTATTTTTAGTTAAAATAAATAAATGTGTAATGTTTTGAGAAACTTAATAACAGAATTAATAAATAAGAATTTTTTTTTTGTTTTATTGCATTTCTTTAATATCTAGGTCCTTAATGAAACAAGGAAAGTATTGGTTTATTTTCTACATATTGTATACTTTCACATATTTATTTTAAGTACAAACTCTCGCACCACTAAAAATAATATTAACTGAAATTTAATAATAACTTATTTACATTATATAATGAAGTAACAAAGCATAGCAATTAGGTTTCATACAGTTTTTGGCTTATTTCTTTAATAACACTATTAGTAGCATCCACCACTTCTTCATATGCGTCCTCTACTACACACTGGGCACTTATATTAGCACTGTCATTATCAACATTAATTTCTTCTTGTTCATTAACTTCAAATATATTAATTTGAATATGACGTCGACCTCGCTTAGTAGATGATGATAAAAGATGAAGACGATGTTTGTGAGAATTTTCTTTTCTTCGAGGCTTTCTTCGATTTAGATTGCTGTTCATCATTGCTCATTAATCTGATATCTCGAAGCTGCTGATTTTCCAATTCTTTTGTATAGCCATCCACATCTTGAGCATAGTAAAAAGGGTTAGTAATAGGGTTTGTGTCGTCGATAGACATGATCTGAAACAAATCAAGTAAGAATTTAAAACAACTCTGCTAATAAAACTATAGGTTCAATTTCATAAAATTATTAATAGAATCAGGCGTTACATTGCGGATATCAAAGTAACGCCTGATTCTATTAAAGTCGGAAAAATTTACTTTGCCAATATCCGCTCAATAAACTAAAATGATGTGTCTCCACGTTTGAAGAGCACCCCGCCTCCCTCACGTGCACTATCCCGCCACCACTAATCCCAGCAACACTACTCCCACCATCACTACACTAGGAAAGACATACCACCGACGACAATACGACACGTGTTTCGCCTCTACACGAGGCATCTTCAGGTGTAGTAGACTCTACGGTGGCTGACCGCTAAGTGAGCGGCGAGCCATAAACAGCTGCTATTTATATGACTCGCCGACGCAACCGACATATAACACGGGTGTTTATATTATTGTTTGTGATTTATGCCACGCCGTTTACGTGGGTCAGACTGGTCGCAACTTCGAGACACGTTACAAAGAGCATTTAGCCGCGTACAGGAATTGCAATCCTGATAAATCCCATTTCGCTAAACATCTCTTGGACACTGAACACAACCTAACCAACTAACTCCTTTAAAGTTTTACATACTTGTAATAAAGGGCTGCGACTGTGGGTGCTGGAGCAGTTGGAGATATTAAAAAATAAAAATAGTAATGTTGCACTGCTGAATGAACAAACAAATGTTTCTAACTCACCTCTCTTAAACATCTTTAAACCTGCTCTCTAATAACGGACAGCCTCGCAATATGGTCGTTCGTCACGGTGATCAGCGATTGGTTGGGTGGTTGGAGGGTAGGCGGGCGTTTCGCAGCGGTTTGTTATTAATTTAATAGCAGGCGGCTGCGTACGTCAGGCGGTGATTGGTCGCATGTTTTATCGCATGACGCGGTCGCTCGCTACTTAAGTGGGGAGCGGTTGCGTCGGCGAGTATTATAAATAGCAGCTGTTTTTGTCTCGCCCCACACTTAGCGGTCAGCCACCGTAGAGTCTACTACACCTGAAGATGCCTCGTGCAGAGGCAAAACACGTGTCGTATTGTCGTCGGTGGTGTGTCTTTCCTAGTTTAGTGGTGGTGGGAGTAGTGGTGCTGGGATTAGTGGTGGCGGGGATAGTGTATGCAATTGAGGGAGGGCGGGAGGTGCTCTTCAAACTAGGTAAGACACATCATTTTATTTTATTGAGTCGATATTGGCAAAGTAAATTTTTCCAACTTTTTTTTCATAAAATTAAACAATTTATTACACTTACCAAATGTTCTTGCTGAAAGACGTGCGGAAACTGAGTTCTCAAGATTAAAACTTAAATGAAGCATTTACTTTTATACACATTATGATATGAAACATGAGCTTGATTTGACTCGTACACGTGTCACATGGATAACCTTATTTCGAAGAAATTGCATTGATACTAAATACTTCTCCATATTTTTTTTTGTTTAGATGACTCATTCTTTTTTTAGTTTATATAAATGGAAATCAGTTGACGTGAGTTTTTAGTGAAATTTAAAACCCGATCAATCAAATAAGTTGTCTGAGAAATTCCTTTGTTAACAATCACATTTAAATTTTAATAAGACATAGACATGTTATAAATTAAATGTATAGGTACAACTACTCTTCATGCAATGCTGGATATTTAATATGTTAATAGTCTATTATATCACCAGAAGCCAAAATAAAGTTAATCAAGCAACCCGTTTCTTTAAAAAATTGATGAATGAATTAGCTGAAGCTGACAAAACTCCTAACACTTTTAGACACAGCATTCTTTTACCAAACTCCATTCGCTGCATAATATGTAGTCCATTAAACTGTGGAAAAACAAATTTAACTTTTATCTTTATTCGTAAATGGCTTTCCAGCCCAAATATCGATTTTTAGAGTAAATGTTAAGAAAAATTCCTCATATTAAATTGTTCTTGTTCCAAGATGAAAAAAAGTTGTTCCGCCTCACAATGCTCTGGAAAAATCAATATTCTTTTTGATGATGTAGTCTGTGAAAACCAGTGACATACGTAATTATTTTTCTATGGTTCGACATAAAAAATTGATTGTTTTTATTTATCACAGACCTACTCAACAATACCTAATCAGTTGATTCGGGTTAATGCCAATTTATTGGTTATTTTCAAACAGAATGAAATAAATTAAAAACACATTTATGAGGAGAATGTCAATGCTGATATAAGTTGGCATAACTTCAAATCATTGGTTACTGTGTTATGGAAAGAAAAATACGCATATTTAATTATTAACAAAGATAACGAAATAGATAAGGGAAGGTACGGAAAATCGTTTGATGTATTTCTTAAATTAGAATAAAATTATTAAATATAACTGTCAGATGAATAAATGTTCACTCTAGCACAAACTATAAAAACAATCAGAAGTGTACGAAATACTCATACTTTAAAATGGATGTAGATATAAAAAAATCATACATTAGAGGCGATTGTTTCAATAAATGTAAAGAAAGAGAAAGAATGTAATAAAATGGAAGCTTCAGATGACAATAATTAAGATAATTGTAGTTCATGTACAAGTGATATAAGTTCAAACACTAAAGAAGAATTAATGAAAGCATTTTAGATGAAGAAAAGGATAGTGATATAAATGTTACTTCATCATCATCATCATTCCAGCCCTTCACAAGTCCACTGCTGAACATAGGCCTCCCCAAGGATTGCCACAAAGCACGGTCCTGAGCCACCTGCATCCATTGACTTCCTGCACGTCTTACCAGGTTGTCACTCCATCTAGTAGGGGACGCCCTACACTTCGTCCGCCGGTAGGAGGCTGCCACTCGAGAACCTTTTTTCCCCATCGGTTGTCGGTTCTTCGAGCTATGTCCGGCCCATTGCCACTTCAGCTTACTAATCCCTTGGGCTATGCCGGTCACTCTGGTTCTACTGCGGATATCCTCATTTCTAAGTTTGTCACGCAGAGAAACCCCGAGCATAGCCCTCTCCATAGCTCACTGAGCGACCTTGAGCTTCTTCATACGGCCAACAGTGAAGGACCACGTCTCAGTCCCATAGATCATCAACATATGGCAACACGCACTGGTTGTATAGTCTCGTTTTCAAGTTTTGAGGTATACCTGACGAGAAGATGTGCCGTAATTTGCCGAACGCTGCCCAGCCGAGTTGAATCCGTCGATTGACCTCTCGGTCGAAGTTGGACTTACCTGGTTGGACTATTTTTCCCAGGTAAACATACTCGTCAACAACTTCGAGCTTAGTGCTCCCAACAACTACCGGCATAGGTGTGACATGGACGTTATACATGATCTTTGTTTTTTCCATGTTCATCTTAAGACCTATCCGTTAAGAGGCACTATTGAGGTCATTGATCATAGTAATTAAGTCCTCCAGCGATTCTGCCGTAAGGACTATATCGTCGGCAAATCGAAGGTGAGTGATGTACTCGCCGTTGATGTCAATACCGTATCCTTTCCTGTCCAATTGCTTAAAAACGTCTTTCAATGCAGCAGTCAAGAGTTTCGGGGATATAACGTCACCCTGTCTTACACCTCTCTGCAGTTGGATAGGTTTTGTACTCCGGTTCTGTACTCGGATAGCCATTGTAGTCCTACTGTACAAACACTTCAGTACTTCGATATACCGACATTAACTTAGCACCGCTGGAGGGACTGCATCACCGCCAAAATTTCGACGGAATCAAAGGATTTCTCATAGTCTCATAGTGCTAAAGCCTTTTCGGAAACTGGCTTGCTCGGGAGGCTGGAAGTCGTCGAGTCTTCATGCGAAATGATTCGTAATGACTCTCGAAAACGTGGCTCAGAAAGGGAATCGGCCTGTAGTTCTTCAAGAGAGCGTTGTCGCCTTTCTTGTAGAACAAGACCACCGCACTTCTGCTCCACGCCTCCGGTGTAGTGCCACCATGGAGGACGGAATTAAAGAGCTTCTGAAGGACTTCAAGTACCAGTTTTCTACCCGCTTTCAGAAGCAGCGCTGTAATTTCATCCTCGCCTGGAGCCTTGCCGTTTTTAAGGTGCTGAGAGCCATTCTAATTTCGCTCAGACTGACGTCCGGAATATCTTCGGAATAGTTTCAGACAAGACTTGCTCTTGGATCGTTACACACAGCTGCTCATAGAACCTCTCAATCTCACTCAATACCTCAGGTGTCCTGGAAACAACGCTGCCACACTCGGTCTTCAGCTTCAATGCAAGTAATAAAGAACAAGTATAAACGTGTTTTGATAAAAAGCTACTACAAAAAAAATCTAAACTTAAAGTTGGCGATTATGTACGTATTCGTAAGTATAAAGGAACTTTTGAAAAAGGATTTACACCTAATTTGTCGACTGAATTATTCAAAATTATAAAAATCCAGAACACAGATCCTACCACCTATCTCATAGAAGATGCTAGGAAACATCCTATATTGGGATCATTTCATATCCAAGAATTACTAAAAACTAAACATCCTGATATTTACCTTGTTGAAAAGGTTATAAAAAAGAAAGGAAATAAGCTATTCGTGAAATGGTTAGGTTGTTTTTCTAATGAAAACAGTTGGATAGATAAATCTAAAGGTTGATAAGCAAATAATATAAATTATATTCTCATTTTCATATTAACTCTCCGATAAGAAAGTTAATTTTTATGTTATTTTATTTGGAATAGTAAAAATAAAATATTTTATTATTAGTATAACAATTATGGCGCATACATGAAAAATAAATACAAATAAAAAATAAATACAAAATATTAAAAAAAATATTAAAAGGCGCTGGGATGAAAACTTTTAAAATTATCGTTTCAATCACAAAAAAAAACATACAAAAAAGTTTAAGCCCCAATGCAAGAAAGCGACTATCTATCTCGCCATGGCTGTAATTAAGGAATTGGCTTCTGATTCTAACTCGTCTGTGAGCGCACCACGTGTGATACCTGTTACAAAGTTGGTGATTTTTACCGTTAATACCGATATTTGCTGGACTATCTGCTGCTGGATGTATGGCAGGTGGAGCAGCTGGCATTGCTAAAGCAGTCAATGCTATTAAATGTGCTAAGGAATGCTTGCAAGAATTAAAACGACATAATAACTCATCCTGTTAACATTATAACAACGTCTGTGATACGAATCGAATGTGATCTCATACAGGGTTCTTTCACAAACGCTTAATATTACTCCAGGATATCAACTTATTGAAGTACCAAAAAATTTTGTTTATTTCCCCATAAAGAAAAAATATATTTCATCAGTAGTAGTAAAAATTTTAGATTTAGACGGGAAACTAATTAATTTTAACAACGGAAACATTCAACTGTGTCTTCAAGTAAAGAAATCAAAATGATAGATTTCAGTGACGATAAAATTGAGAATAAAAAGGAATCTTAAGATTTACCAAGTGCAACTTTAAACAATCCAGACGTTTTTTTTTTGTATTAAAAGCATCACCAACATTTGTATACATTGTTAAAATTATAATTTACATACATACGTAGATAGGGTATTAATTTAAATGCTACAAACTATTATAGGTGATTACAACATGCACTGGAACAAACGTCTAGAATAATACACACTTACAGCAAACTAAAACGTTAAAAAAATCCAAAAACTTAATCTATTACATTTGCATTATGTTTGAGTAGTTCTTTTTTGAACCTGTTAGGTGAGTCGGAATTAATATTAAATGCAAATTAAAGTTCATTGATCAATTAACTTAACCTAGAGATCGGGGAATTTGTGCCAAATACCGTTCTACGAAGAGGTGGACTATTAAGAAATTCCGTTGGGGTACCTAACAGGGTAACAATTGAGGGCAGTTAATTTTATTATTTTATAATTTGCTTAAGAAGAGTAAGTCGGATATTTGTTCACGATTAGCCAAGAATGTAATTTTGAAAAAGATATTGTTTTTACAAAAGTTGTTTTTTGAAATTTGATTTGAGTATACTAAATGCCACATGAACTTTTTTGTATTCGTTCTAAGCGCAAAGAATGCGTTGCATAATGTGGTTCCAAACTACAGAACAGTATTTTAAGATACTTCTGTACTAAATTTTGAGAATTATTTTGGTTTTGTGCAGGAATATTTTAATGTTTCTGTAAAGAAATCCTAACATTTTGATGGCACGTTTTGTAATATATTCCATATGGTATAAATGTGAGTTTGCTGTCAAATATAGCCTAAATCCTTGGTCTCTTTTAGTTCTTGTAAATTATTATTGCCTTATGATAACTGTAGTAAACTAAATTCATTTTCCGAGCAAATTTTAAGTAGAACATTTTTGCATTGATCCATTTTATTCAAATTACACCATTGAAAGAGATTGTCGAAATCACACTGAGTTTGTGCATCATCTGTGGTTTCAATTATTCTGCAAAATTTTAAGTCATCAGCATACATGTATGATTCAGAAAATTTTAGGCACAAAAATAGATCATTAATATAAATATTAAACAGAAGTGGGCCCAGGTGAGATCCCTTTTGTACGCCAGATGTGATTTTACGCAAACTCGACTTAAATCCATTGATGACCACATAAAAAGTACGGTTGGTTAGATAAGACCAAATCCATTTCATTAAACCATTACAGATTCCATATGCGGACAGTTTTTTTAGGAGTACACTATGTGAAATGCGATCAAAAGCCTTACTAAAATCCGTGTATATTCAACTTGTTTATTAGCATCAAGTGCTTCATAAAGAGTTTCAGTGAAGCTTACCAGATTAGAGTTTGTTGATCTACATTGAACAAATCCGTGTTGCTTATCACTAAGTAATTGCTTAAGATGATTTTGTAGAAATGGACATATCAAAGCTTCAAAAATTTTAGCAAAAGATGACAGTATTGAAATGGGCCTGTAGTTTTTGACTGAATCTTCATCTGCCGATTTATGAATAGGAATAACCTTTGCAATTTTCCATGTAGCCGGGAACACGCCTATTGAGAGTGATTTATTGTAAATTAATGACAGGGGAGATACTAAATATTTAGCACATGTCGCTATAAAAACGGGTGGGATTCCATCAGAGCCAGGACCTTTATTACAGTCAATACTTTTTAATTTGTTTAAAAGTGATTCGTTATCGATAACAATAGGCGAAAGATGTAGACTATAGTTTTCTAAATAATTTAAATAATTAGAGTGAACGTAATTATTCAAAGCATTGCCAACCCCATCAGTATATCTGTATTTAACTCTGTATGCAAATTGAGATGAGAATAGTTCACATACTTGTTCACCATCTGTAGCAGTTACATTTCCGTCAGTCATTGAAATAGGGTATGCACTAGTACCGCCGCTTTTGTTTTTATGATGTAGTAGTAGTAGTAAGAGTATATAAAAGTACACACACACAAGTGTAATAATAATCCTATATAATCAAATTTATTAATACAATAAAGAGAGTCTTATATCATCATTCGTTTGTTTAACTCCTCTCCTAACATTCGCCCTACATGGCGACCCTGCAGAAGCACGCGACGAATATGACACCCTCCATATTTGAGTGGAACATTTTTTCTGTGTGCAACTGATGAACAATCGCTATGGCGTTCTATCTGGAGTTACGCGACTGTGTATACGTGTTTAACAAAAGTTAACGAAAATAACATCCAAGATGGGCGGTAAACAGACTAAAGAAGAAACCGTAATGTGCAAAACGCAGTGGGAAGCAATAAGGCAGGAATTGAACAATTGCAATTTCACCTGACTACGAGTAATATTTTGCTGTCTATCATTGTGCTGGTACTTCTACTGGGGTCCCTATATTGCTTGTATCGAACATATAGGCGATGTCATATAAAGTGGATTAACACAGAGCTAAACAGAAATACCCTAAGAAGGTCTATTTTTCGGCAACTGCAACCCCCACAAATGTGGAAGAGGCAAGTCAACCAAGGGCGTATTATAAAGTATGACCGTCGTGATCGAAGTTTAAAAGTGGCGTTTATGTGCATATAAAATGAGTAAAAGTGCGTGTCTATTAATAGTGAAGAAAAAAAGGTATAGTGTTTATAAATCAACTACATTAATCTGGGACTCTAGTCTATATTACTGAACTTTATATTTTAAATTAAATCATGTATTCGTTGTACTGTCTTTAATCGTCATGTAACCGTATTATTATTATATTAAATATTTCGTAAAATTATTTATAGTATACTCTATTCTACGTATTGGTAGTAAGTTATGAATATTTCTTTAGAACAGTTATATGAGCAATTAAAAGAAGTGGAGAACATATTTAATTAAAATTGGACCGAGTAGACGTGAAGGAAAAGTTTTAGATACTAAACTTAAAGAGGCCAATGAAATATTTAGTGAATACTCTAAGTTGTTAATAAAT
Organism: Parnassius orleans; assembly: GCA_029286625.1. Classification (NCBI taxonomy): domain Eukaryota; kingdom Metazoa; phylum Arthropoda; class Insecta; order Lepidoptera; family Papilionidae; genus Parnassius; species Parnassius orleans. The sequence continues at coordinate 270,887 of JAGSMP010000405.1, forward strand.
TTTAATAGTAAAGTAAAGGAAGGTAAGATTAAATCTACTGATATTCCATCTTATCAAACCTATTGTAAGAATTTTTGAATCATTATATCAGGATATTATAAAATTGTGTGCCCGAGTGTGTACAATCTGAAAATCCGAGCAATATGGATACTTTCGATTTGAAAACGGCTTTGACTTTATTACCTGTTATGTTAGATGACGAAACAAGTGTGAAACAATTAATCGACAATATTCAGTATTATAATTCTTTGTTAACAAAACAGGAATGCAAAATAATTTAATTAAATTCATAAAAAGTAGATTATCTCAATTCATAAATTACGTCTTCAAGACGATTACTCTAATGTTGAAGACTTGGTTAGTGACATGCAGAAAGAGTTGTTGCCAAGAAAAGGAGCAGCAATTCAAAATAAATTGCAAAAATTACGCCAAAATGATATGTCAATTCCTGATTATGGAAAACAAATAACAGAGTTATTTAGGACCTTACGATATCGCAAGCCAACGGTAATACCGCATATTACAATATTTTGAAAACTGTTAATGAAAACAAGCGATCAAGCAATTCCGATGGCTTACGAAATCGTCGAATCAGCACAATAATTTCTGCTAGAAATTACAGCTCCTGAAAGATGCCATTCAGCAGCTCAAGATGAAGAGGCTTCATCATCATCACGCAGGAGAGGTGATGGGTATGTCAGCAGTAAGAAATTTTACTATCCTAGGAATTTTCATCATAATTCTAGGTACCCACGTGGCAACGGGCGTAATCGGCAAACGTTTTCACAGCGGGGACACTACCATGGAAACTCGCAGCGATCGAGTTCATGGAACCATTCGAACTCACGTGGCCAAGGACAGCGAAGACGATATAATCGAGGTACGTTTCGTAATTATCGCGGAAATCAAGGGATAAAGAAATGTAGTCAATATAATTAATGAAAACCAGGAATCAACTTCAAATGAACCCCGACTAGATAAGTTTTTCGAGAATAAACAAAATCATTTAATTTTGGCTAGTAGTAATAGCATTGTTTTATTCATTTACCAGTTTCATCATGCAATAAGACTTATTCTTTCTTAGTCGACACAGGCGCATCTTTATCCGCCGTAACATATAAACATGCTATCGAATTAAGTGTTTCATTACATAAAGAGAATGTAATTATAAACGGTCTAGGTGGCGAGGTGCAAACAATCGGATATGTTTATGTTCCATTAATGATTCATGGATCTGTTATTAATCACAAGTTCTTTGTTTTTAATTCGTTACCAATTTCGTCGCATGGAATTCTAGGTAGAGACTTTTTGAATAGATTTGGAGCATGTTTAGATTTCGAGAAAAATATTTTATCTTTGAAATTAGGGTCGGGCCACACTTGTTTCTTGCCTTTCACTAATAATTATAATATTAACGTATTATAATTATTCAAGAATATTAAGAAATTCCCCCAAGAAGTGAATCCATACATTATATTCAAACTGATTTTCAAACCGATTGCATTATTTGTTCACGAGAATTACAAGATGGCGTTTATTTGGCTAGCTCGATAGCGACACCAATTAAGGAAAAATACCAATAAAAATATTAAATGTTACCGAAAAATCAGTAACATTGTCAGGAATAAATCCTGCAATTCATGATCTTAACGATTATAACATTTGTAGTTTTGAGAAAAATGAGAATAATTCAGACCGAGTAAAACGATTATTTTCCTCATTAAAATTAAATGATTTAAATGACTTAGAAATTCAAAGTATTCAAAATATTTGTGCAAAATATGCAGATGTTTTTTATTTAGAGGGCGATAAATTGACAACAACAGATATTTACACTCACAATATTTTTTGAAAAAACGTTAGTCCAGTATTTTCAAAACCCTATAGGTTACCAATTAGTCAGAAAAATGAAATTAATCGTCAAATTAGCAACATGCTTAAAGAAGGGATTATAGAACCTAGTAAAAGTGACTGGTCTAGTCCAATATTATTGGTGCCTAAAAAATTAGATAAATCGGGTAATAAAAATGGCGATTGGTAGTGGATTACCGTAAATTAAATAACTGTATAGAGGATGATAAGTACCCTCCCTGATATCACAGAAATCTTAGAATCTTTGTCTGGAAGTGTATTTTACACATTTAGATTTATATCAAGGGTATTACAATGTTAATTTAGATAAAAGTTGTCGAAAATTTACTGCTTTCGATTCTGGTCAATATCAGATGACGAGAATGCCCATATTAAAACAAGTCCCAGCTCTTTCTCGCGAATGATGAATTTAGCAATGTCAGGACTAAATAATGAAAATGCTTGATTTATTTAGATGACGTCATTGTTTTTGGTAGACAACTAGACCACCACAATAAAACTTACAGGATGTTTTGAAAGACTTCGTTCAGTAAATTTAAAATTAAATCCGTCAAAATGTACATTTTAAAAAACAGATTTTATATTTGGGACATTGTATATCTAACGGGATTTTACCTGATCCTGAAAAATAAATACAGTAAAACTATCCTTGTCCGCAAAATGCCGACGAAGAAAAGATGTGCGTTCACAAATTATTAGAAAGTTTATACCCAACTTTGCTGAAATTGCACAACCATTAAACCAACTTTGTAGAAAAATACTAATTTCGTTTGGACTGAAAATGTCAAAGTCTTTTGAAACACTCAAAAACGTATTATGTCCCCCAGTTTTAGATTACCCTGATTTTTCAAAAGAAAATTATTTCATTTACAAACCGATGCATCTAATAAAGCAATTGGAGCAGTTCTGTCGAATAAAATGGAAGACCAATAGCATTTACTAGCAGATCTCTGAATAAGGCTGAATCAAACTATCCAGTTATAGAAAAGAGTTGTTAGCGATAGTATGGGCCGTCAAATATTTCAGACCGTATCTGTATATGTATTTTAAAATCAGGACTGACCATAAACCTCTAGTATACCTATTTGGCATGAAAGATCCATCGAGCAGGTATGAAGTTTCGTTTGGTATTAGAGGAATATAATTTTGACGTAGAGTATGTAAAAGGTTCAGATAATGCGCTGGATGCGTTATCTAGAATCTGTTTGAATTCGAAAGAGTTAAAAGAGTTAAATGAGAACATTGTTAATGTCATGACACGAGCAAAATCGCGAAAATAATAAACCAGGATCCTCCTCGTTGGACATGATACCCACAGACTTGAGGCCTGATCAACCGAAAGTCGTAAGTAATCATGTCAAACCAGCAGAATCAGTGGAGTTGCGTATGGTTAATAAAGATGATTTGAAAACATTGAAAATTAAGAGTTATTAGTAAAGAAAATAATACATTTTGTTATGTTGAAAAGGAAAAGATAATTTATATTAAATATCTAAGTTCCGACTCACGAATGACATGACGCGAGTTTGTGAGGGAATTAGATGAATTTTGTAAGTTAATAAATGTTAATGAAGTATGTATAATAAAGAAGGATGGTAAGGAATTTATTAAAAACTAGTTGAAGAAGTTAAATCTATGAATGATAGGACTGGTCCACGTGTACATATAATAAATAATGTAAAAACGATATATAGTAAGGATGACAGAAAGGTGATATTAAATGATTCCATCTCCTACCTAGCAGGGCCATGCAGGTATGAGAAGGATGGTCAACAATATAAAAAGTATTATTATTGGCCAAGAGATAAGGATGTAAAGAACTTTGTTAGGCATTGTGACAAATGTCAGCGTCAGAAATTTTCGTTACCCGTAAGAGAGCCATTAGAAATAACAACGACAGCTAACACAGCGTTTGAAAAGATATATTTAGACCTAGTAGGTCCATTTGAAGTTGATAATAATAATTACTCTTATGGTTTAACGCACAATGCGAACTCACTAAGTATGTCGAAGCATATCCCTTAATTTCTAAAAAAACCAACGAAGTAGCAAAGAGTTTTGTTACTAACTTTATTCTTAGGTATGGAGTACCAAAAGTAATAACTACTGACAGAGGGAAAGAGTTCACCGCATCATTATTCCAAGAGGTATGTAAATTGCTTCAAATAAAACAATAAATTGACTGCTTACCACCACCAATCACTAGGTGCGTTGGAAGTGTCACATAAAATTTAAATGCTTTTCTTCGCATTCAAATTGATAATCACCCTGAAACATGGAGCGACTGGTTACCATTTTGGTCGTTTGTTTATAATACGACAGTTCATACAGAGACGAAATTCAGTCCTTATGAACTTGTCTTTGTAAAAAATGTTCACTTCTAGTAATTTGACAGTAGATTTGAAGCCACTTTATAACTACGATCATTATCCATGTGAGCTCAAATACAGGTTACAATTGTCACAAAGAGACGCAAGAAATAATTTGATAAAGTCTAAAGAAAAGAGGAAAATTATATTTGATAAATATACAAGCCTATAAAATACAATGTAAATGATTTAGTACTCTTAAAAATGAGTCAGGTAATAAACTAAGTGATCTATACTCTGGTCCTTATAAAGTTGTTGATGTAACCAAACGTAGAAATAATTAAGAATGGTAAAAATGAATTAGTACATAAAACCGCAATGAAATTGTATATCCAATAATAAATAAAACATATTTTATATGCTTTGTCAAGTACATTTATTGTTATTATTATTATTTCTTTCTGTAGATTACTTAATATTACGTAATTATAAATATTCTAAATTAAATAATCAAAAAAAAATCTTCTTAAAATAAATACCTTATATATTATTTTATAATGTAACTGTTCCTAATATTTACAAAAATAAAATCTTTTAATGTATCGATACTTAAAAAAAAATGTATCTTGTATTGTCACATTTTTTTTCTTTTGGATGGAAGGTGTAGTAGTAGTAGTAAGAGTATATAAAAGTACACACACACAAGTGTAATAATAATCCATAATCAAATTTATTAATACAATAAAGAGAGTCTTATATCATCATTCGTTTGTTTAACTCTCCCAACATCGCCCTACAATGAATGACCAAAATGATTTAGAATTAGTAGCTATTTGCTTCCCAAGGTTGCTAACGTAACGGTTTTACCACTCTTTTGCCATTCGTCCACAACGAGAACTTAATAATTTTTACTCTAATTCATCCATAGGGTTTCCATATTTTTTAAACCGACACCTGATTTTATATTTAACTTTAAGGGTTCTAATAAGATTTTTATCAAACCATGATGGGTATTTATTATTTCTTATTTTCTTCACAGGGTTAAACTTTAAAATAATGGCGTTAATTTTACAATAGAATATTTCAAGCATTACATCTACACTATGATGACCCTTGAAAATATATTCCCAGTTGCATTTTGACAATTCTTTATTTATGTTTTCATAATCCCCTTTGTAAAAGTTTAACTTAATAATTTTATTATTAAAACAAAGTTTTCTTTCATTAATCAACGTAATATCAATCTCCAGAGGTGGATGTAATTGATCGATAATGCTTAATGAGTTATGAGAACGGCTCACAGTACAAGATGGCAAGTTAGATAAAACAAGATCGAGAATTTGGTTTGACGCATTAACTATATGATTGAATTGGTGTAAACCATTCATATGTGTAAAGTCGATTAAGAATTTATTTAGTCTTGTTAGTTTGTTAAGACATGAAAAGATAAAAAAATTACAAAAAGTAATAAGGATATTTTTCGAGCTCTAGGATTTAAAATATGAGTATTTTAAAAATATCAGATTGTGGCGGCGCTGTCATCGCGCCACAAGTGAAATACATTGAAGCCTAAATCGCGCTATCAAAGTTCCGAAGCAAAAACAGTATATATACCAAAGCTCCGAACTACCACTCGGAGCGTTGGCTGCTCCCCGGGCAGCACACCTTGCCCGGCGGGAGATCTCCCCTTTTCCTTCCACCCGCCACAAGATTATCCGCGTATAGTATAGATCAATAATTCTATCGAAAGTTATACATATTACAATCCTTACAATAATAGTTTTAATGAAAATGATGAAATAGGAATACCAATTCATCAACAAGATATCTACTTACTTTCTTCAGCAAGTGCAATATACATTAACAGAAAATTCTGTGAATAAGCTAAAGTTTTCGCTGGAGTAACCAAAATAAAAAAGTTCATCTAATCCATATCCATATTATTAATATTATAAATGCGAAAGTGTGTTTGTTTGTTTGTCTTCTTTCACGTCGCAACAGAGCGTCGGCATGGCATGATTTTTGTATGGGGATAGTTCGGTGGCTGTAGAGTGACATAGGCTACTTTTTTTCTGCGGAAAACATCTCATTACCGTGGAAAATCGAAATGTTGCACAAGTTTGTGCTTCTTTCACGTCGCAACAGAGCGTCGGCATGGCATGATTTTTTTGTATGGGGATAGTTCGCTGTAGAGTGACATAGGCTACTTTTTCAGCGGAAAAACATATCATTCCTGTGGGAAAATCGAATATGTTGCAAAATTAAATTCAGCTAGGTGGCGCCACCGTGATTCTACAAGACGGACGACGGTACGATGGACGAACACAGAAGGTCAGAATATCTGGATTATTATGTCTTTAACCAAAATTAAGATAAAAATGTATGGATCTGTATTTTCCACGCAGGTCCGGGAAAAGAGCGATAAAAACATAAAATTCACCAGCTGATTTTTTTCAAACGTTTTGGTGCATCGTAATTCACAGAATAGGCGATAACCCCGACGATATTAAGTAATCCGTTGATGCTCTGCCTACCCCGCAAGGCTTACAGGCGTGATTATAAGTATGGATCAGAAATACTATCACCACCTGTCGCGCTTTCACCTTTCTATTACTTAACAATGGTAGAAACAGTTCTTAGTAAGCCTTATTAATAAGCCTTGTAATATTTATTGAACGGAAATTAATACAGTTCTTATATGTGGTTATGAATGAATCGGTATTACAATAAGAAAAATTGTGCAAAATTATAAGAAAATATTTTTGAGAGTTCTTATTAACTAACATATACATAGTTTAAATTGATTCCGCTATATGTCGTTACTAGGTTTTAAAACGCGGTAACGAAATGTTTCCTGACATGTACTTAACTCCCGCCGTTGAGCCGCGCGTCAACTTATAGTGCATACGGTACCTATACGCTTAAATTGTTTCTATTTCGTAGCTTATTCGACTACCTGCTTTCGATTTCGGTTGTTTGTTATTTGCTTTGTGATTTGGTTAAGGTTGAATGGATTTATATTGGCTTTCATTTTCGGATTTGTGTATTTTCTTGGATCGGTTTTGTTGATTTGGTTGGTATTCCTTTATACATATTTAGACTCTGGCTTTGATTTTGGATTTTGTTTATTTAGAATCGTGAATTGGTTTTCGTTGTTTTAGGTTGTTTAACAATAATAATTTAGATATATATAGAATATTAATAGTATAGATAGTGTACACGGTACCTATACACTTACTTATTTTTCGTTGGTTATATTTATATTGACTACCTTTCGATTTCGGTTTTCTGCGATTTGTTTTGTGATTTGGTTTAAGTTGATTCGATTTTTTTGGCTATCGTTTGCGGATTCGTGTTGTGTCTTGAATTGGTTTTGTTGTTTTGATTTAAAATATTTAAAAGGAATATTTATTCCTTTTAGATATTTTAGTTTGCTAAAAAAATATTTGAAAGGAAATTTAATTACTTTTAGGTATTTTAACTTTTTTTATAAATAGGTTTTCTCTTCATAATGCCTCGCAAACGTAAGTCCAGCCTTTCAAGAGTATCTTCTCAAAGACAAGCGAAAAGATTAGCTCGATCGCTAGAATATTTAGAAGATGCTGAACTGAGAATGCAAGAACAAGCAGGCGTCAGGCTACTTTAGAGCATCTGAGACACCTTCTCAACGTCAGCAAAGGCGTCTTGAACATACAGAGCGTCAGGCTGCTTTAAGAGCTTCCAAAACACCTTCTCAAAGTCAGGAAAGGCGTCTTGAACAGGCAGGCGTCAAGCTACTTTGAGCTTCTGAAACACCTTCCAAAGTCAGCGAAGGCGTCTTGAACAGGCAGAGCGTCAAGCTACTGGAGCTACTGAAACACCTGATCAAAGTCAGCAAAGGCGTCTTGAACAGGCAGAGCGTCAATCTACTTTAGAGCTACAAACACCTGCTCAAAGTCAGCAAAGGCTATTCGAGCGGAACGTCAGGCCGCCTTAAGAGCCGCGGAAACACCTGATGAAACTCAACACAGACTCATTGAGCAAGCTGAACGTCAATCTACTATAAGGGCATCTGAAACCAGAACAGCACCAGAACAGACACAGGCGCGAAGAGATGCAAATGCACAGCTCCAAGCTGAACGTCGACAAAATTTTCAAAAAACCAATTGGTCGGTTTTTAATGACGCAGCATTCAATTATGATCCGTTGATTGATTATAAAAATCACAGGTTAGTTGATATCGGACTGATGGACAAGGCGTGCGATTTTGCAGCGCTTAAAATGGAAAGATGAGACCGCAGGCATGTGCTGTTCTAATGGCAAAGTGTCTCTTCCGTTACTTGGGGAACCAGAAGAACCTTTGAAAACTCTTTTATATGATTCTAATGAGTCCCGGCGCTTTTAAACAGGATCCGGAAATATAACTCATGCTTTCAAATGACGTCCTTCGGAGTTGACGGGAAATAATAATGCCGGGATTTTCGCCTACATTTACGGTAAGGGCAAATTTATCATAGAATAGGTTCACTTTTCCAGCTGAAAACGAACAGCATAAATTTTACAAGTATATTTTATGGGTGACGAAGAAATTGAGGTAGACCGTCGCTGCCAATTTATCCAGGGAGTTGAGAGAGACACAGTGTTCAAAATTCAAAGATTCTGCATAAACGTAACATTTTAGTCAAAACATTTAAAACTGCTTTACAAAACCTACCTGAAGAGGATTATAAAGTCGTCATTCACGCAGATCGGACCCCTCGAGGAGAGCACGAAAGGCGCTACAATGCACCTTTGATAAACGAAATAGCAGCCGTAATTAGTGGTGATCAATTTTCTTCAGGAGACATTGCCTTGCGAGCACGTGATGATACGTTGCAACGGGTAGCCGATACATACAGTTTTATGATGCTCTGCAATACCCTTTTCAAATTCCACTCATTAACCCGGTCACAAAGGAGCCTACTCCGAACAAAAAAGTATCATGTATGGATTTTTATGCGTATCATATGATGTTGCGAGAAAATGATTTTAACCTCTTAGCCCGGTGTAGACAATTATTTCATCAATTTTTGTAGACATGTATGTGAAGGTAGAAAGTGAACGTCCTTGTTATATATCTTAATCAAAAAGCTGCGCGTTGAGAATTATATACATTTACAAGATGCAGATTCTAGCGACGCCAATGTAAACCCCAGAGATTTAGGTAAAATGGTAATTCTGCCTCATCATTCGTTAACAGTCCCGCCACCTACATGAGTACACACAAGACTCATTCGCCTATGTACGAACTTACGAAAGACCTGATCTTTTGTTACTTTTACTTGCAATCCCACATGGAAAGAAATAACCGAGGAGCTGCCGGGCCAAAAATACTGACAGACACGATTTAGTTGCTAGAGTATTTAGGTTAAAAGTACAAAAATTAATGTATGTAATTAACAAAGGGAAAATTTTCGGAGAGGTGCAATGCTTCATGTATTCAATTGAATGGCAAAAGAGGATTACCGCATGCCCACATTCTAATATTGCTTAAAGAGAAGTTAGTGGCCAGCCAAATAGACGACATAATAAGCGCCGAGATTCCGGATCCTGAGCAAGATAAAGAATTGTATGATACCATCGTCCGAAATATGATTCACGGTCCATGGAGCACGAAATTCAATATCGCCATGATGTACAAAGAAATTCCTAAACAGCTATTAAAAGAAACAGCACGACAATGGCTACTTTTATACAGACGCAGAGCTCCTCGAAGATGGTGGCAGGAAAAATACAATCCAATCTCACTCTGAGCGTTCGAAACCTTAGATAACAGCTGGATTGTCCCGTATTCGCCCATTCTATGTAAAATGTTTAATGCCCACATTAATGTAGAAGCATGTAGCTCTGTCCGCGCAATCAAGTATATCTGTAAGTATTAAATAAAGGAAGCGACCAAGCAATATTTAATCTCAGGAGTGAAGGTGAGGCAAACCCGTTAATGAAGTACAGACCTTTCAAGCAGGGCGTTATGTCAGCAGTAACGAGGCAGCGTGGCGTCTCCTTGGCTTCCTTTACACGAAAGGCACCCAACAGTTACTCACCTTGCTGTGCACTTAGAAAATGGAGAGCGTGTATTTCACTGAAAGAAATTTCTAAGAAAGAATTGCATCACCGCCAAAACTACACTAACAGCCTTCTTTCAACTTTGTCAAACCGACCCTTTGCAAAACGTTGTTATATTCTGAAGTCCCCGCTATTATACTTGGAACACATCTAGGAAGGAGTGGAAACGCCGTATTCAAGGCGCCTGTTGCAAATTGGCCCGGTGTAAAGTCATCAGATGCCCTTGGTCGTGTATACCGTCCATGTAACTAATTTTGAATGTTTCTGTTTACGATTGCTGCTGCACCATGTTCGGGGTCCTACAGGATATAAAGACCTTAAAACTGTCAACGGTCAGGATTGCGCAACTTATAGAGAAGCATGAAGCTCTGCATCTTTTAGAAAACGATAATCACTGGGATGAAACCATGGAGGAAGCTGTGCAGTGCCAGTCACCAGCCAAAATTAGGGATCTTTATGCAACTCTCATATCATCTTGCGGGCTATCTAATGCATAAATTGTGGGACAAATATAAAGAGTACATGGCGGAAGATATTTTATGAAGGTTACAGCAGACACACGCGAACATGACATACAATGAACACATTTATAATGAAGCACTTGGAAAATTGAAGATAAAGTAATGGCAATGGTAGGCAAAAATTAAGCGACTTTGGAATGATAAGCCTCAGCGAACAACCGAAATGAACTAAGTGATGAAATTATACGTGAAACAAACTACGATATACCAGCTTTGCAGCAGCAAGTAGCCGAATTTGTACCCGCTTTCCCTGAACAAAACGAGTTTTGACAAAGTATTAGGACAAATTGAATCTGGAAATGGTGCACTTTTTTAGATGCCCTGGAGGAACTGGGAAGACATTTTGTTAAATTTATTATTAGCGCAAGTACGGAAAGATAAAACATTGCTGTGGCTGTAGCTTCCTCCGTTAAAGCCGCCACACTGCTAAGCGGGGCCGCACTGCACATTCTGTTTTAAACTCCTCTAAATCTAGCCCAGGAAGAATCGCCGATCTGCAACTTTAGCAAAAATAGTGCACGAGGTATGGTGCATGACAATGCAAACTTTTAGTGTGGGACGAAAGTACAATGTTGCATAAAAAGCTGTAGAAGCACTAAATCGAACGCTCCAGGATTTGCGCAGCAATACCGATGTAATGGGAGGAATGGTGGTTTTACTAGCTGGTGACTTTCGCCAAACTTTACCTGTCATTCAAAAGTGCACATCTGCAGATGAAATTAAAGCATACCTCAAGTCGTCTATTTTATGGAACAAGGTGACAAAATTCAGTTTAACTACGAATATGAGAGTGCATTTGTATAATGATATCAACGCTGGAAACTATGCTGACACACTATTAAAATTGGCGATGGGCGGTTGGAAACGGATGCTGAGGGCTGCGTTAAATTGACGAGAGATTTTTGTAATTTAGTACAGAGTCATTCTGAATTAATTGCGAGCGTTTATTCAGATTTAACGAACAACATGCATGAAGACAAGTGGTTATGTGAAAGGGCGATTCTTGCACCAAAAAATGAGAGCATTAACAAATAAATTCAGATCTATTAAGCGAAGTAGCAGGAAAAATAACAGAGTATTTGTCAGTAGACACAGTTATGGACACAGAACAGAGCACTTCATATCCCGTAGAGTTTCTAAATTCTCTAGAGTTGTCAGGTGTGCCCTCACATAAGCTTCAATAAAATTAGGCGTCCCAGTCATGCTAATGCGAAATTTAGATGCTCCTCGGTTATGTAACGGGACAAGGCTGCGTGTGAGACATCTTGGACGGAACATAATCAGTGCTACAATTTTGACAGGCGTAGGAAAAGGTGAAAATGTTATTATACCACGGATCCTATAATTCCCACAGATCTTCCTTTTCAATTCAAAGGTTGCAGTTCCTATTAAGCTCAGTTTTGCAATGACAATTAATAAAGCGCAAGGGCAAACGTTACGGTAGCGGGGGTCAACTTAGAAAACCGTGCTTCTCTTATGGTCAGCTGTATGTAGCATGTTCGCGTGTGTCAAATGCCCAGAATCTCCACATTCTTTCCCTGAATGGAAAAACATATAACATTGTGTACAGTAGCGTCTTAAAATAGTGTTCAGTTAGTTTTTCCAAAATTCCCACAATCAATTAATCAGAATTCTAGATCTTCCTTTTCAATTCAAAATTTCCTATTTAGCTCAGTTTCTTGTCAATTCCAAGTGCTGCACCTCTGACGGACCTATTAAGCTCAGTTTCCTTTCAACTCAAAAGGCTGCATCTCTGACGGATCTTTTATTTGGCTCAGTTTCTTTCAATTGAAAACTGCATCTCTGACGAATCAATTTAGCTCAGTTTCGTTTCAAAAGTCTGCATCCTTGACGGATAATTATGCTCAGTGTCCTTTAATTAAAAAAATATCCCATTTCCATTTGGAATAAACAGGCTATTTTCATGCTTTCTTATACCCTGCGTTTCAAAACATTTAAATAGGCTGACGAATCAATTTTGCTGTTTCCTTTTAATGGCTGCATCTCTGACAAATCTATGAAACTCAGTTTTCTTTCAATTCAAAAAGCAATGGATAGTTCATTTCCCAGTGACCATGCGGGCGAAGCCGCGGGTAACAGCTAGTCAACTAATAATGCCATTTCCTTTCTCTTTCATGATATTATATATGAAATGAATGGGGTAGAAATAGACCGTGTGATAAATGTTGGAATAACAACAACAATTAAACCTTTAGTATCTATGAGTAGTAGAGAAAATAAAGCAGCAGCAGCAAATGTAATTAAAGGTAATTATTTGAAGATAGATTACTCATTATTTAAAAAACTTACCTAAAATGTGTAATTAATTAAATAAGAATTCACGCGATAAACGCGAACGTACGCACCCTCTCCACGTACCAATCCGTTTATAATCGTTACCATAAGCACCACCACTCTGCCTTCCGCACGCTTTTACCCCGTAAATGATCGTTGAGGACAATACGATAGTATAATTTTTAGATTTCATACGGTTGTATACGCTAACAAAGTTTTTTTAAATATATTTAAATTTTTTTGTTAAATGGGTTGATAGAAAATAAATATCTCATTTCAAATCACTTAAAACATAAAAATCGCCAATTTGTGGGTTACTATAGTATACGTAGGAGCCATCATTATGGTTTGTGTTAGTGGATAATAAAAATATTTATTTTTAATGGAGTCCCGAGACACGTTTTAATATTTAAAGCGTATATTTTGTCAATTATTCTATAAATTAAAACAGCATGAACAAATTGTGATCAAATCTGTACTGACTCATGACGTTGACATGTTTTCAAAATAAAAAGCTGTCGTCTCAACTTTTTTCCTAATTGATCAAAGTCAGCGTGACTAATCTAACCTTCCCTCTTAAAGAAAGGAGTATAAAGGTCATTAATTCAGCATAACTTTTTTGCTAGTGGTAGGTATCTTACCTAATTCTGCTGCCAAATAGCACTGTTTGCATTGCTGTGTCCCGGTCTGAAGTATATAGAGAGCCAGTATAGTTACAGGTTGTGAGAATTTCTATCTTAGTCCTCAGAGGTGACAACGTACCTGTAGCCTTCCTTGTTAAAATTTGGTTACAGGTGTCCGTGAACTACCGTAACCTTTTACTATAAGGTGGACTGTTAGTTCGTTTATTATATCAGTTTTATATAAAAAGCTGCCTTTTTTAATTGTTTGAATAAATTTTATAGGTACTAGAGCCACGCTGCAGCTATATTATGGTTTAGCACGAATGGGTTGGCTCGACCGGGGTAAGACCACGCTGTCACAGAATACCAGCGTAAAATAGCAGCTTAATTCTGCTGTGTATTATATCACGAGCGTAGAGAAAAGGATACTTCTTTTTACTGGAAACGAGGCATTCCATCTTTGTCAACAGGGGTAACAACGCATGTGCATTTTGGGTGTTGATCGAGGATAAATGTAGACGTCTATGGGCTACAGCATTCACTTATTATCAGGTGGACTGTGTGCTCGTTTGTCCTTATTCTATAAAGAAATCGATTTTATAACCGCATTTTGTACAAATATCTGTGTGAAGTTTGTCCGATTCCCTTTGTTTGAAAGTAAGATTGCTTTTCCAAATAGTAGCGGCAGTGTCACGCTACATATCGTGAATAATAATTAGCTTAATATTTGCCAAGTCCCAATTTTCCGCCTAAACTCAATTTGCACGGCTTATTAATATGCTAATTTACCAAGTTCCTAACAAGCTTCATTTGTTTAATGATAATGGTCTACACTGTACTGCAATTAGATATTGCAAGTAAAATTGGCGTAAATAATATTAGGTTTAAGATTTACATTGTTATAATTAACTTTAGAAATGTAAGAAGTGAGACATGTAGGAAGTCGATGGATGCTGGTGACTCAGGACCGCGTTTTGTAGGCCAATGCTCAGCAGTGGACTTGGGAAGGGTTGTAATGATGATGATGATGGTGACGATGTAAGGAGGAATCCCGAACGAAAAATAATAATTATTAAAAAGTTTTTTTATTTATTTATTTATTTAATACATTTTTGTACTAAAGGTACAAACGGCGGACTTAATGCCTTATTCCATTTCTGCCAGCCAACCGCTATCGGAGGGTTGGTGGGAGAAGTGCTGTGGACTAGGTAAAACACGTAATATTGATAAAAATCACACACACACAAACACACCATTTAAATATATGTATATAAGTTATATTAGATAACATATTTAATATAATTATAATTATTTATTTATTTTTATATATTTATATATGTGTCAGATGGGAATAAGTAATGTTCTTTTAGTTTTTTTTTTAAAATGCACTTGTTAACATATTTCAAAGATGAAGCCCGCGAACATGCATTGGGGACAGCGCGGCGGACTCTCCCTTATAACCATCTCAGGAATGAGAGTGTCCTGTGCCCAGTAGTAGTTTTACTTTACTTGTCGACTAATTCCAGTATACATTTACTATAGTTTTATCAGACTTCCATAGCTGCAAACTGGCATGGGTCGGGATGTAAAGGCCGTGTCGGATTACCGTCCTAACGGACCATAAGAGTGAATATATAGAGAGTGCACCTTGAGCACACTATTATCTCGAGTCGTGCACTCAAATCCTGTCCTACGCAGATAGCTAAAGAATATTATAGCTAGACTCCATTAAGAATGGCCGCTGTGACTTAAATTCGGTCTGGAAGACATTATTATTATAACATTATATTTTAAATTATATATTATATAATAGCTGTTCCTCGCGACTTTATTGCAATTGGATTTAAATGGTTTTAAGTTTTTTCAAAAGCGGAACTCTAATTAATTTTCCAGAATTAAAGTAGCCTAAGTTACTCCTTGTAACATCAGTTATCTGCCAGTGAAAGTCCCGTCAAAACCGCTCCAGTCGTTTCGGAGATTAGTCGGAACAAACAAACAGACGGACAAAATTTTACCGTATATACTTTCATGTGTATTTAGTGAAAAGCTGTTATTTTAACATTACAAAGAGACACTTAAATTTTATTTATTTATATAGATTATTTACTTATTTATCTTTATCCTAATACGCGTGGAGCTCCATTTTCTGCCTAGGAGGTTTTCTTTGTACATAAATGTATAATTCCAAACTCCGCTTAACGTAGCAGTGCTGCCGCAATAGTGATAGTGATAGTGGTTTATATGACATTACATTCCGAGCTCCTCAGCAATGCCGCGGCAGCAATGCAGCGGCAGCACTGCTGCGCGGCAGTTTCGCCCCGCCGCGCCGCCGCGACATGCCAGCAGTGAGTAGTGACGCGTCCGCCGCAGCGATAGTACCTACGTGAATGTTAACAAGTAAAGCAACAAAAATGTGTATTTCTCTGATTCAGAAGAGGAACAATTAGTAATCTTGGTTGGACTATATATCCAGCCCTTTACGATAGCAGTCATACTAATTATCGTAATAATTGTATTAAAGACAATATATGAAAAGATATTATATCGAAGGAGATCAATAAAACAAGTTATTCCTCTTCCAACAATATAAATAAAAGTTGGCGATCAATCGACATCTTGTCAACTCAAAGCAACTGAATGAATACACAATAGCGCAACACCACGAACAGGGCAACACTGCCGCCTTGCTCGGAATCAGCGCGGCCGGCAGCACTGCTGAGTGCTGTCGAGATCGGAATCATACCTTTACACTCTTTTACATGTTTCTGCTGCCAAGGTTGTATTTTTGACCTTTTGGTGGCGGCGTGAAGGAATTCATCACCCTATTTCGACTTCATACATGATACAGTCACACTGTAGCTGTTATGCTTGTAGCACGAATGGGTCAGCTTGACCTAAGAAGGACCACGATCTCGCAGAATACCAGTGTGTAATAGCAGCTTAATGCTGCTGTGTTTTATATGGTGAGTGCAGAGAACCGAAAACCTTTTTTACTGGAAACGAGGCATTTTATCTCCTTTTATTATATATTTAGAAGTAATCCTCTGGGTTGACAATGCATCTGCATTATGATTCTTAATCGAGGATAGATGAAGATGTCTACACACAGCATCCACTTACCATCAGGTGGATTGTGTACTCGTTTGTTACCCTAACCTGTGGGTGTTGTAAGAGGTGACTGTGTAAAAGATCTTCCGATAGAAGTCGGTATAACCATCTCTTATCCCAGGAGTCAGACGGTTCTTAGTTGCAAGTTGCACTTGTATTGCAATTGAGGAAAGAACTATTCTGTGTTTTATTGTTCAAAAATAAAGAAAGATAAAGTAAGATAAGGCGATTTGAATCTCATGAATGCATTTATAATTAACAAATTCTTGATGTAAACAGAAAACCTTTTATCCCCCTCTAAGTAACCTTTTCAACGTTTGTCGGGACGGAACGAAACCTATTTGTTAACTTCACTTCAGACAGGTTCACTTAATCTATACTAATATATAAAATTAAAGTGTCTGTTTGGAATGTCAAAATGACGGTTTTTTACTAAATGCATATGAAATTATATACGGCACTTAAAACCGTCCGTCTGTATGTCTGTATGTCTGTTTGTTCCGGCTATTCTCCGAAACGGCTAGACCGATTTTAACGGAACTTTCACTGGCAGATAGCTGATACTATAGGGAGTAAATTAGCCTGCTTTTAATTTTAAAAAAAAATTGGGGATCCACACAAAAATATTAAAACCCATGAAATCGTATCGTAATGAATTCCACGCGGGCGAAGTCGTGGGGAACAGCTAGTTCTGTATATAAATATATGATGCTGAAATTAAATTATTTTACAGTCCTTTTATTAATTAATTAACACACATGCACACACACGCACACACGCACACACGCATGCGTGCACTAAGTATATAAGTTATATTTTGCGGTTGACATGAATATTACCAGAGTAAACGTAATGCGATAGCTTCATACAAGGATCTCGTAGGATAATTAACACTGCCGACGCAGCAACTGCGTTATTTTCTGTCTGCTACTGTAAGTGAACCCGCGCTTGTGTGCGTGCATTGAAAGACGCTTGTGTGAAGCTTCCATCTTCCGTACTTTCGTTCACTTTGATATTACTAAGAGCAGCTAGTTCATATTTTGTATTAATAGATAGCACTGGGTGTTTTCACCTGGATATACAATGTATACAAGATGGTAATGCTAAAATTTGAAAATCAACCAAGAAAATCTTAGAATGCTCATTATATCCAAGCATTCTTATATTTTAAATAATCATCTAATTTATAGTTTCATTTTTTTCATTAGGATGCTTTCTGCATGTGATTATATGGTTAAAATAATTGTAAACAAGCACACAGTTTACTCAATGGACTACTATTGAGAGTGATTCATAAACACCTATGCATCGTCATCATCATCATAACATCCCTTCACAAGTCTACAGTTAAACATAGATCTCCCCCAAGGAAGGCAATTAGGCGGGTTGGCGACTATTAAACATATATATTATTCTGCTCATCTCCTGTTTCATTTCTCTCTGTCGCGGGATGATATGGGGTAGTAACCTCTTTTACGCTGTCACTACACGGCTCATATTTCATATATATCACCATCATCATCAACGTCATTATATCCCATTACAAGATCACTGCTGAACATAGGCCTCCCCAAAACAATGTCATATAGGCTCATACCGGTAAGCGAAGTGTAGGACGGCCACCTACTAGATGGATTGAAGAACCGGTAAGAGATGCAGGATGTCGATGGATGCAGGTAGCTAGGGAACGTAAGACATTCTTTAGCGAAGATCTCATGTATATGCCAGCTTTAAAATACACAAAAAATTTAGCTCCGCGGTTAACCGTCGCTATAATCTTTACAGTACCTCAGTTTGATCCTAGCCGGCATCGATGAAATCGTTGATTACACTTTTAATTGCTATAATAGAATAGAATAAATTAATATAAAATTATATTATTTTATTCAATAAAGATTACATGTAATTCTTATTGAAAGTCATTTTTACTTTTACCACTGGTTCGGGAATGTCCCTGGAAGAACCAGAAAGAAACCCAGTGTGACTTTTTTTTTCAAAGTAAATTATGCAATACAGATTGTACAAAGTATTTCCAAAATTTATTTTAGAAACAGTGTGGAAGCGATCATCTCATTGATTTACCACATGTTAGCGGCGAATAAAAACATAGCGAGGAAACCTCAAGGGCATGTGAAGTCCGCCAACCCACATTAGTATAACGCCACGGATGAACTGATCCATAATCATTTCTTATATTTACTCGAACACTACACTACACAAAACTAATTTTACGGATTTTATCGCAATTAGTTTTATCCTTTTAATTCCCAACTTTCAGGTACTTTACAGCGCCCATAGTCACGGGGGGGGGGAGGTGTTTGACGTACTGATGTCATAGTTATTTAACTACATATTGATCTTTTAATTACATTTAATGAAATAATGTACTGATAGTCGATCGAGGAAATTTTAATTAATTTATTGACCTTGGGCCACTTAGAACGGTGTAATGAAGTAGATATACTCAAAGTATCTTCAGTGAATGTCATCGTAGATGTAAATTTACCCAGTTGCATAGCATAGGTGGGTGTCGCCCGGAGCCATTTTATATTTTGTACCTAGTACCCTATTTCACCGCCTCAGTGGTTAAATTTTCCAAAATCCTTCCTTGGTGTACATAATATGCCAAATTTCAAGTAAATGGGGAAATTTCAAGTAAATCGCGAGATCTCGTGATGAGTGAGTGAGTCAGTGGTATTTCGCTTATATACTCGTATATGCATATTATAAAGATGAATGACGAGGTAATATCGGCTGCGTTATTATTTAATAAGTGCGTACAACCTTTACGCGTCGTACAAGAAATTTGAAAAATAATTTGGAAAATCTAAAAGTGCATGCCTCATGAGCGTTTCATTTAATTTTGATGAAAAAAAAAATTGTATTCCTTACTTTTAAAACATATTATTTACGTGTATTAAATTAAGCGCTCTATTATTTTAACAGGTAGTGTCACCTTCAGGGAAATAAATAATAATGTTTACCAAAATAAATCGATTACACAAAGTATAAAATCGATATAGGCTGTATGGTACATTTTTCCTTTGTCTATTCAAATGCTAATAAAATATGACAACGCCATTAAATTTTAAACAGCAATAAAACTTATAAAAGTTGAATATAATTTTATTAACAAACTACGCGTACTAGGCTATTGAAATTAAATAGAAAACTAGTTGATGTAATTCTGAAGCTAATAAAAAAACTGGTCTCGATACGTCAATTTTTTCTGGAGTTATTGTGACCAAATACAAAATCAACATCCGGACGTTTACGTAAAAAAAAATTTTAAACGTTTGTTTTTTTTGAAAATATAAGGTCGATTAATTAGAGCGTTTTCTTGAAATACGGCTACTCATATTATCGTATAAGTGCAATATGGTTATGACAGAGGCATTTTAAGAACAAAAAATTGCTTGACCTTGACGTGTTGAGAGTAAAACATACCTATAACGCTTCGCGTTATGAGGTATGCAGTAAATTATGAAAAAGAGTTTTAGCTATGGACCATAAAAACATCGTAATTCGATATGTAAAATTTAAATTACAACTCATACTGATTTTAAAACTCTTCCAAGTTTGTTTATTTATTGCCCTATTGTGCTACTAAGACGTCGTAAAATAAAGAATGGCTTTTATTTTATCAATAACGCATGAAATTAATTGACTATCATTACATCTCTTAGTGACGTTATAAATTAGGTTGAATGAAATGAGGCCAATATCTAGTGATTTAAAAATGATATTAATTTGTTTGTCAACTTCATTTATATTACAAACAACGTCTAGGTTTTGTAATTGACAAAACACAATAGGGTGGGCGATTGCTCATTCAATACAAAGTTATTTATACTACGGTACAAAGACATTCTTTTTTTCATTTTTGTTCGGATCATAATTAAATGACGATGTTTTTTGATGCACTCATGAAGGATGGTGCAAATATGCGTGCGTTACAACAAAACATACAAAAAAATATAATAAATAGATCGTTAGTAATTCTTCGCAAATATATGGTACGCTTCCCCGATGTTTTTCTCAAAAATCCAATAAACAACAACGGTTGCCACGTTACCAAAAGAAACGACGCTTCGCTAGAGTATACGGCCTATACGGCCAATATAGACGTGCCTAAACGGCCAATCCTGACAAACGACCATCGTCGGGCGTGTATCTTCATGAATTCCTTTAGAAAAAACTATTAATCACCACTTCTTCCGCTCGTCTATCCTGACATGCACAAGCACTCTGTCCCTATACTGACATGCACACACATACGCAAGGCGATTACGTTTGACCTCGTGCAAACTAACACTAGCTAAGGCGTCTTTTGACCAGCCATCATCTCATATGACAACATGGACCGGACAACTGTCTCTTTCCACGAAATGTTGTACCGCGCCGCATGGCCCGGTACAACATTTTCCTTCAACCAGCATCACACAAATCCAACCTCAACATTAAATTTTCAAAGCCTGGACCGGACGAATGTGTTCTTTCAACCAGTCAAGCGTGGTATGGCCCGGTATGACATTGTCCCTTCAACCAGCTTCACACAAATCCAACACTCTACATCAAACATACATAAGCCTGGACCGGACGAATATGTCCTTTCAATAAACCGCGCACGGCATCCCCGGTACAACATTATCCCTTCGACCAGCTTCACACAAATCCAACCTCAACATCAAACATACATAAACCTGGACCGGATGAATGTGACCTTTTAACCAGCTGCGCGAGGCATGACCCGGTACAACATTGTCCCTTCGACCAGCTTCACACAATATTCAGAGCAAAACTGCTGTACTCTTCAACACATTAGAACACAAAAGGCCACTCATTCTCTCAATTCTTGTTAAAGTTCAACATTTTCCCGGTACATCGCTAAATGTTTTGTACTTTAAAATGTATACCATGTAAATCATATTTCGCATGAACATAACACTGAGATAACGAATCCAGTAATAACTTCATCAGGCATAATTGTTTTAGGAATTTACTCGATGAGGGATCACAAGCGAAGACCAGTTTCAAACCCTGTTTTTTCTCTGGTTTCATTACTAAGGGACATGCCATTTTAGTAAACTTAAGATCGGTACGACAATTAACTGCATGATTTTTTAAAGCGATTGTTAATGCCATTAACAAATCAAATCATTTTCTATCGAAGCGTTTATTTTGTGCAATAATTTTACTAGCGAGTTTGATGGTCTGGATTAAAATCCAAAAGGTGCGTTGAATTTTACCTCGGTTGACATATGCGACTTTGCTAATACTCATGATGAAACGCCTCCTTTACGTCCGTATATGTACCTACACATACATGCTCGTTGGTTAAGGGTACTTAACAAAACATACTTTGTATAATAATAATTATGGAGCTATAACACTTTTGGTCACTTTTCCCGCCAAGTATTCCGAAAAATCATTATGTGTAGTGTGGCAAGACACAGAGAAATCATTTAAGTTATCTATTTGATTACACACAGTGATCACAATGACGCAATGAATAGCAACAAACTGTTACCATATCTTCATCACTTCTTGTGATACGATCTACTGTAGAGACAACGACTATGAGGTCGTTCCAAGTCGACCAAAAGTAGTCTCCACGAGAGGAAGGCCACCCACCACACTATCATATGTTCTTCGCTCCTGAATAACTCAAGTAAATTGCAGTTACAACTA
Source organism: Parnassius orleans (assembly GCA_029286625.1). NCBI lineage: Eukaryota > Metazoa > Arthropoda > Insecta > Lepidoptera > Papilionidae > Parnassius > Parnassius orleans. Next base: position 293,390 of record JAGSMP010000405.1, read on the forward strand.
TGCACCAATTCGTGCAATGCGACCAAATAGTGATAACAAATGACTAAGAGTATGAACGCTTGGAAATACCTCCGGCCACTTCTTCAGCACTTAATTCTACTTTAAATAGATCAATTCAAAGGAACCTTTACTTACTATCACTTAATAAATGTGCAACCTTTCTAAACGTTCGTTACTCAACAAATGTATACTACACTTTTTCATTTTTACGTGCATTCATCTCTATGTTCAGTCATTGCCGTTGCATCTCAACGACGACTAAACTAGACATCTACCAACACCACACGCGCACCGCACCCACTCTGAGCTACGGCTACAGTATGGCTGTTGACATAGTCAAAATGCAAAATAAAATGGAGTAAGCAACTCTACAATTTAGCAGTGTCATTAAAACCCAAATCGACTTAGGATGGTCAATTGTAATAAGTTTGATTTCAGGCATTTCTCTCAACCAATTAAAAGTTAATCACTTGTTACTACAAAATATTTTTTTCAAAGCCATATTTAAGATAAATTTACTTCTCTCACGCATCAAATGTCGGTCGGCAGCAGCGTTAAATAATCCGCCCGCAGCGTCCTCGCCGACAGCATACTACAAGAGCGAGTGGCACAGCACTACAGCATCAAACTATTCGAAGATTAGATGTGGGCAATAACAGGAACTTGATCCCACTTCTGATGTAAGCAAAAGAGGATCATCCTCAGATGCACTCATGATGGATGACGCAAATATGCGTGCGTTACATACAAGAAAATATAATAAATAGATCGTTAGCATTTCGTATATGGTACGCTTCCCCGATGTGTTTCTCTAAAATCCTATAAACAGCAACGGCTGCCATATTACCAAAAGAAACGACGCTTCGTCGAAAATCTTTACATGTGAAGTCCGCCAACATGCATTGGGGCAGCGCGGTAAACATTTCCTTGCCCTAAAATCATCTCAGAAGTAATAGGAGGCATGTGCCCAGCTGTAGGACGTATATAGGCTGTAAACTTACTTTTACTTTATAAATTCATCCTTATTATATATATTTTTATCATTATTTAAAAACTATCCTTCACTGCTGGCCGCATGAGGAAGCTCAAGGTCACTCAGCGAGCTATAGAGAGAGCTATTCTCTGGGATTCTCTACGTAATAGACTTAGAAATGAGGTCATCAGCAGTAGAACCAGAGTAACTGACATAGCCCAACGGATTAGCAAGCTGAAGTGGCAATGAGCTGGCTCGAAAACTGACAACAGATGGGGAAGAAAGGTTCTCGAGTGGCAGCCTCGTACCAGTAAGCAAAATATAGGGCGGCCTCCCACTAGATGGAGTGACGACTTGGTAAGAGATGCAGGTGTCTCAGGACCGTGCTTTGGGCATTCCTTGGGGGAGGACTATGTTCAGCAGTGGACTTGTGAATAACTGAATTGATGATAATGATTATGCTAAGGCATTCAAAAAAAGAAGATTATTAAAAAGACGGATCAGCTTAAATACCTCGAGAATTAAAAATAATAAAGGCTGTTAGACTAATCGCTTTTGTGAGTTCATCCAACGTTCATTCGTCTAAACCGACGATCGCTTTTGTACTATTCGACCACAACGAAAGCAGTATTCAGATAAGCAGGATTAATTAAAGGGATGAGTTATTTGTTCATTTATTTATTAATGGACAGCCAGAGGTATTAACAATAATACATTTCTCACAAATAAACTCGTGTATAAACTTAATATTAAATGCTAAAAACCTATTTAACCCATTCGCTGTCCCGTGAACTACATAATATAGTTCATAGCTATTGTTTTACTATTGTGTCTGAAATTCGGACAGTGAAAGTGTTAAGGCAGTGTGTGCACGCACGTGTGCACTATCTATTCTCACACTCTCATAGTCCGATGGGACGGCTATTCGACACGAACAGAACTGATTTATTTTGGCCCGCCCCAGAATTCGGACCCGGGACTCATGATCAGCAATCCCACCTGGTGATGAAGCTCTAGATGGTCTATAATTTTATTCGTTTTATCTTTTATTTATTTATTCATTCATACATTATGTCCCATTAAAAGTCCACTGCTGAATATAGGTTATAGGTATAGGTATATTATAGGTACTTACCATATTGACCTCGCATGACAGGCGGGTTGGCAACCGCTGTTCTTATTATTATCGAGTTGTTATCAGGAAAAGGCTGCTGCCCATCTCCTGTTTTAGCTTCGCTTTATTTTACGCAACTACTACTACGTGGTAGGGCATCAAGTTTTGTGTAGATACCACCCTCTGAATCGCCAAATAGCAGCGCGAGCACTATTCTTTTCTGGTCCGGCATTCCATTTTAGTCCTCAGAGGTGACAACCCATCTGTAGCCTTCTTTGTTTGAAGGTGGTTGCAGGTATCCATAGGCTGTGTTGGGCTCTTACCATTGGATGGACTGAGATCATTTGTCGCATCAATTTTTTGGTTAAAAATCATTTTAATAAAAAAGAATTATTTAAATCCAGTAATGGAAAAACATAAAAAAAGTAAACGTGTCGAATATAGAACACGTTTTTTGAATTTGTTTATAAAACAAAGGAACCTCCCTAAACTGCAATAGAATGCCACACATGTACTTCTCGTAAACTAAGTTGACTACTAATAACAAAATTCCATTTCACGGAAAGTGTTTCTATTTGTAGCGTTTGCGTTGATTTACCGAGCACGACAAAATCCTCTTTGAGTGAATATTTCATAAAACGAGAAAAATAACTCTTATTAACCGCGTTTCGTCTTGTAGGAGTCGTAAGAGCAGCATCTTCCTGGTAACAACTCAAAATAATAAAAAGCTACGTTTGCCAAACCACAGTTAAACGAGGTTACTATGGAAAATATTCCAATATGAGGCAATCTCTAGGGGAGGCCTTTGTTCAGCGGTGAAATTTTGATAGCCTGTAAAGATAAATAAATCGTTACGAATGATTATTATGAAAGGGCCGTGGTAGCTCAGGGTCTAAGCGCTCGCTGGAAATTTCACAGTAGGCGAGCAACCCGGGTTCGATCCCCGCCGGCACCAATGAAATTGTTGATTACAACTTTAAGTGCTGATTTACCTCTTGCTCTCACCGCCGAGCACGAGAAAAACATCGTGACCTGAAAAATAAGAAACTAAAAATTTCCAAGTCTTGTGAAGTTCGCCAACAGGCATTGGGGCAGCCCGGTGGACTTTTCCTTGCCCTAAAACCCTCTCAGAAATGAGAGGAAACCTGCGCCCAGCAGTGGGATGTATATATAAGCTGCAAATTCAACTTTTAACTTTAGTATTACCAAATCTATTGAACTCATAATTATTTTTATAAATCAATTTAAAATATTGATACTATTCGGTGGAATATTTTGAATACCTACATAAATCGATGTTCCATTTTTATAATGGAAAGCAGCAGTGATGATAATGATGGCAATGATGACTACTCAGACAGTGATACAGAGATGAGCGAAATTGGAATGCAAGGTTCAGATTAATACTCATCGTTATTCATGGTTCTTTGTAAAATAAATATTATTTCAAAAATATCTGTTTTGCTCACCCTAACTAGCTGGTTTAAATTGACAGCTATGACGGCGCAATATGGCACCAGGTGAGTCCAATTCATATTTAAATCGCATAGTGCGAACCTTACAATTTTTAATTTGTCATTAAAAATTCGTTTATTTATAAGTCTTCCGTATATGTACTATATCATATATATCCAATAATAACGATATGTCTGCTTTTGAGATTCAAAGTTTTTGAAGAGATTAGAGGTGCGTGTATGTAATTAAAGCTTTAACTTGCTTCAAAGATCGGAGTTTTGAGAAGGGTTTGCGGTATGTTTAAGTATTCAGAGAAAAGCAAAGTAATTAATATCCAGTAATTAAGACTGACAGCGGATCTACTTGGTATGTTTGTGAAGACATTGAAAAATGTTTCTTGGAACTCATGACAACATATTTGAGCAATTCTCAAATGTTTACTAGCTTTCCTTTCTATCTAGAAGTCCTTTTGGGTTGGTACCACCTAAATAATTCTGAAACGAAATAGTAATTCACCCAGATCAAACCTTGGCTATTCATGATAAAATGTATGAAACAATCGCGACACTCCCGGGTTGCAGCTTTGTACCGGTAAGCTAAGTGTAGGGTAGCCTTATTAGATGAAGTGACGACCTGCTAAGATATGCAAGAATTCGAAAGATGTGGGTGGCGCAGAGAAGAAAATTATGAACATTAGATTAAAATAGAATATTTTAATTTAATACATATCATAACATAATACTTGGTCACTTGGTTCAAAAATACCTCTGCCTTGGAAAGAACCAGACTAAATGCTCCTTTACTCTTCGAGAAAAAGAGATGCATTGGGCAATAGAGGCGCAGTGGGTTAGTGTTGAGTTGCGGCGCGGAAGGCCGCAGGTTCGAATCCTTCAAAAAAGTATGTGTTTGGTCTTCAAATAATTGTTCCGGATCTGGATGTTTGCCCTTGTTCAATTTATGTATGTAAATTGCCTCCACGATACAGAAGAAGTAACGTATATTTCTTTTAAAGGAGGTTTACGCCCATCAGTGAGTAATATATAGGCTGCAACTTTTACTTTATAGTAACGGGTTATGAGATAATTTTCATTCAATAATAAAGTTACAAACCTAGTAACTGTCCACCTGATAGTAAGTCGGTTAGTCAATGATACCTGCAAACAAATAAAATCTACTGGAGCATTTTCATAAATGTAGGCGTAAGCATCTGTGGATTAAAGCATAAACAAAAAAAAGAAAAAAAATATTAATCAAATCTTGAGTTTAGAAATCTAGAATAGAATAGAAAGAAACAGAATAGACTAGAATGCAATAAAATAGAATACAATGTAATGAACCGGAATGGAACTGAATGGAACGTAGCGGATCAGAACGGCATAGAAAAGAATACATTTTTATTCAATATAAGTAATTCTTATTAAGCTTTTTTATTTAAGTTTTTACTTTGGATAAACACATGTTCTTCCCAGGACAGAGATTTTTTTCCGAACCAGTGGTCAAAGTAAAAAATGACTTTTAATAAGAATTACTTGTAATCTATATTGAATAAAAATTATTCTATTCTATTCTATTCTTTAAAGGAGACGGTCCAAAATTGTATGAAGGGTAGGCCTGGTTTTGTACTAGTAGGGAAATAAATTAAAATAAAATATTAAACTACTTTTGATCATTCAAATCCACGAATTTGCCTTTATTTCAGTGGTATAAATATTTTATTCTCATCAAGAAATGCAACACTAATGGCGAATTGATGTCGTTTTGACGTTAGCTCCCAACTCTCATGAGGTTATTGATCCATTTATTGATAGCTATTCGAAATCTGAAATGCTGAGTTACTGGTAGCCTATCAGGTAGATTTATTATGTACAATGGCAATATCGAAATCTCACGCAAATCAAATAAAATAAAATAAAAGCCGAGAGAGAGTTCCAAAGTTCACAAGAAACAATAAACGCATTCACGAGTTCACAACCATACGACCAAGCTGGGTTTATATAAAATAACAAGTACCAACATTAATTCATGACTCAAGTCACTTGTCAGAAATGACATTTGACAAATAATCTCGTCTTTTATGACTAGAAGGGCGCTTCTAGTCTCTCGTCATCTTGTAAAACCATGAAAACTTGGATTGCATTTTTATTTTTAGCAAGTTATTTATTTTGATTTATTCTCTAATTTTATTTTTAATAAAATCCTGAATTTTCGCTTTACGGTATAGCATACACAGACTGGGCCTGAAATAGACCGTCTCCTTTCTCTAAGAGACTCTTCCAGGTTTAGGTTATAAATAACTCTTATGGTCCTTATCTGCAAAACAAAATTAGTTTATAAATCAGCCCCATTTCCCCATAGCAAAATGGAAATAACAGAAATAAGCTAATGTAGCTGTCTCGACACTAGTCAGGCTTATCATCAAACTGCAGAACTTAGTTTGCTTAGCTTGCCAGCTTAGCTATATATATGGGGCTTTGCGTCCAAAATTATGCCACGAAAATAAGTGAAAACAGTGGTATAATTACAATCACGTGGCCTAATGGATTATTATACTACGTGGATACAACGTCAGTCTCGGGTTAGAATATTTTGGTTTGGATTTTCTAGTCTAGTTGTATTATGATTATGACAAAATAAACCTAGGTTCTTTCTTTCAGGTTAAAGACATTTATTTATCACGAAGGAACTATATATAATTTGTAAATAATATAGATAATTAGTAAATACTTAAAAATTGTTTAATTTTTGGTAACTATTATAATTTCACCTGTGTAGTTGATAAAGTTTTAAACATACTTGAAACTATATCAGCTATATAAAGTCAAAAGAAAAAAAGATTCTTAATTCAATAAGAGCTTTTAACAGTTGTAATAGCTTACAGCAGTGTTCTAAAATAATATTTGTAATTCCTAATGGCGCTTAGAACGGGCAGCAGTTTGCAGTAGAAACTTCTGCCGGCGAGTTTTAGAAATGAAATGAGCCAAAAACTGGTGTAAATCTATGACCTAAAGTTTAAAACAGTTTGGAGTGAACAAAGTACAGTTAGTAATACAAGAATGGTGAATTAAAATTCACTATTTATATAACCCCCTAGATTGAGTGACGGCCTGGTAAAACATGCAGGAAATCGATGGATACAAGTAGCTCAGGACCGTGCTTTGTGGCATTCCTTGGGGAGCCTATGTTAAGCATTGGACTTGTGAAGGGCTGTAATTATGATAATACACTATTTATTACCATAATAAAAATTTTGTAAAATCCAAAATTGCACATCTCGAACGCTCATGTAATGTTTTGAATAATCAGTTTACTTTTATTAATTAACCGAAACATGTATTTCGTTTAAAGCTACAAAAATAACTTCTGTTTAATTAACACGATTTTTGTCTGCTTGATACCGGCGATTCGTATTTTGTTACGGAAAAAAATTGTCAATAATTAATAAAATAAAATAAAATATATATCAATGAACGGGATGGTTGACAATAGTAAAATTCAAAAGGCTTTCTAAAAACAAAATCAAAATGGTTATTCATGTTTTAATTCACGCAATAACCTCCTGGGCTCGATAAAGGGCAGTTATTTCGATATTACAGTTAATAGAGATTACAGATAATTGAAAATTATGTTATATAACTAAACCCTAATATAACTCGCCGTATTTTTTATGTACTCGTAGTCTACAGAAAACAAGAACATATTACAGAACGAAAATTGCCGAATGCACAAATGTACAGTAGTTTTACCGTGGTGTCGGCCTAAAAGAATCCATCACCCTATTTCTTTCGTAGGTATCGTAAAGGCGACTATGGGAAATACCAAATAAACTCATGGCTGATACATGGCGAAACCTTCCGTACGTTGTGTTATAGTGACGATTAACTCTATAAAGGTAACGTTCGTCAAAACGACGAGCATGCAATAAATATTTCTATTTCTTTCTTTCTTTGTTTTACTTACATATTTGTGCTTTCGCGCCAACTCAGTACCCAATGGACGGCGTCGCGTACTGGTCGTCTTCAGCCGGTAAGTAATTTTTTAGAAATATGTAAGAACTGTTCGTAATTTTGACGAATGGTTAGCTTTTGTGTAACTTTTACTTCTACTGTGATGTTGAATTTTGATTTTCATGTTTTCAGTTTTTGTGTTATTTTTGTTTTAGTTATTGTTTTAATCACGGAAAATGACTGGGAGATCAATTCTTTTCGGATGAAGAAATAGCTCGGGCCTTAGATAATGAAGAGGAAGCCTTCACAAATGACGGGTCAGATAGTGAGGAGGATGAAGACGAATTATTGGTCGATGACGTAGAAAGTGATTACCATAACGAACTCTCTGACACTAAAGAAGTTGAAGAACAAGAAAGAAGACCATCTTCAGAATCAGTAAGTGTATCACAAGCAAACCCTTTGGCTTCATCAGTTTCCAATTATATTATTAGTTTGACTCAAACTACCATTCGAAGTAAAAATCGTCATGTATGGACTACTCAAAAAGGACGTACATCTTCTCGAACTTCTGCGATATTCTGGATAGAGGACCAACCCGTTCTTTAGGATCCATAACAGACCCGCTGGTTTTGTTCAGTTCTTTCATAACTAATGAAATCTGTGAAGAAATTTTAGAGTGGACCAATGCAGAAATAGCTATAAAAAGAGAAGGCTATAAGAATATGACATCGACTCAAAAAGATTTATGCAAAGAGGAACTCAACGCACCTCTTGGTGTCTTGTTGCTGGCAGCTGCGATAAAAGATAATCACCTAACAACCGAAGAATTGTTCAACTCGGCTTTTTGTGGGTCGCGATACATCTCGTGTATGAGCCGAGAAAGATTTGACTTCCTCATAAGATGCCTAAGATTTGATGATAAATCTATAAGACTACGAACTTTGTAATCTGATCCTCTTACACCGATCCGAAAGATATGGGAATTATTGATGGAACAGCGTCGCAGCAATTATGTTCCTGGGACCAATGTCACCATCGATGAACAACTGTTGGCATTTCGCGGTCGATGTAAATTTAAAATGTACATCCCAAATAAACCTGCGAAGTATGGTTTAAAAATCGAAATGATGTGCGACAGTGGCACCAGGTACATGGTCGACGCCATGACTTACTTAGGAAAAGCGACAAACACTGGTGGTCTTCTCTTGGAGAATATGTTGTCAAGGAACTAACACGAAGTATTCATGGCTCGAACCGAAACGTAACTACTGATAACTGGTTTATGTCTATTCCATTAGCTAAACAATTGCTACAACAACCATTCAAATTGACGTTAGTAGGAACATTACGAGCCAACAAAAGAGAACTACCGAAGAAATGAAAATTACCGCGGCAGAGTGGCTGGCACATCTATTTTTTATTACGATGGACCTCTAACGCTACTGTGATTTAAACCAAAGCCAATCAAAATGGTTTATTTGCTCTCATCTTGTGACGAAGAAGGAACTGTTAACTCAACCACAAAACTACCCCACATAATCGAGTTCTACAATAACACAAGAGGGGAGTAGACACACTTGACTAGATGTGTTCAATAATGTCTTGCAATCGAAAGACCAATCGGTGGCCCATGTGCATGTTCTATGGCATGTTGAATATATCGGGTATTAACTCCTACATCATTTATTGCCATAATGTCCTGGTAGCTGGTGGTAAGCCACTGTCACGAAGAAGCTTCATGAAACAGTTGCATGAGCAACTTGTCGAACCATGGCTAAAGTGCCGTCTGCAAACCACAACTATGCCTCGAAGAATTAAGGACAAAATAAAAGATGTGTTGGGTTTGAGCCAGGAGGACCAGACTATTGAAGAAGCCCAAGGTTGTGAGCCATGTGGTTCTGGAAGTTCAGCAGCATCTGAAAGACCTTCAAACAATAAAAGAAAGAGTTGCGGTTTGTGCTCTTACAAAAAAAGACGAATGACAAAGAACCAATGCCATAGTTGCAACATTCCTATTTGCGCCGAACATTCAGTTGATTTTTGTCCTAAATGTGCCAAAAATTAAGTGTTACCATGTATTTTTGGTGATTTAAGTCTTTATTTTTTACAATTTTGAGAAATTTTTTTTTTCTGATTAAAAATTCTGTATTAGTCATTTAAGTTAAAAGTGCCTTATTGATCTCAATAAATACATGCCATGTAAAACTTATAATTGTAGATTAAAAAAATAAAAATATATTGATTTTCGTTAAAAATGTTTTTAATTCATAACCTAAATTTTCTATAAATATAATATACATAAGTAAAACATATCTAAATTAGTTAAAATAGGCTTTTGAAAATGATCGTCAAAAATACGAATGGTTAGCTTATCAGGGTAGTCAAGGAACGTTAGCTTTATAGGTTAAATCAACTCATACATTAGATGTTAAAATTTAACTAGTTAAAATCCGCGTAAAAACAGATATATCACAAGTGCATGCACTATCTCCATCATTACTCAAACAGTTCAAATTATGTAAGACATAAACTTTTTTTTGCGCGGATCTTTTTTTATCCATTATAGCCCATAAAGTCCACTGCTGAATATAGGCCTCCTCATAGATTGCCTAATGGGGGATTTGCCATAGTTTCCAAGCTTGGCAACGGGTTGGCAACCGCAGTTCTTTATTATTTTGAGTTGTTATCAGGAAGATGCTGCTGCCCATCTACTGTTTTATTTTCCTCTGTCGAATCTTATAACACCCTCAGGACGATATGCGGTAGTGGATATTCTTACACCGCCTAAAACTACCTAACTAATTATTACTATATAATATATTATTTAACTATTAGCTAATTAATATTTAACGTGTTATATATATCAGATTTGCAAAGTAATGCCTCATTATCTTAAATAACAATTCATTCATTAAAATTAATTTTGCGTCGCGAAATGAAGAAAGCGAAATTTCTGAACTTTATCGAGGCGTGTATGCTCGTGGTAACTCCACTCCGTTTAAATGAATTGACGTATCTTAAAAGGAGCTTTATTAGTCTAGTCAACAAGTTCAAAAATGATAATTCTTGTTCCCGCTCTTAAAACTATGTGCGATAGCTCATTCAATTCGTAATGTCGACGATTTATTAGCATAAATAATTGCAATTGTTATTAACAAAATAAGGTGAAAAAGATATTTAGTTTCTTTAATAACTCAAAAAACTATTAATATTTAAGAACTTTAAGAAAAGGTCCTAAAAGAGGAGGAAATTTCCAATAAAATGTCTCGACTCCCGGAATTCTATCTAAATTATTTTTTATTTTTATTAGACTCCATTAACCGTTGCGGCTAGAGCGCATCGCCGCTGAAGACAGTATAAGACATTTTTTTTAGTATGTAATATTATATTAAAATTTGAAAAATTATGGTATCATCAAATAGTTGAATAAATAAAGCCCCTTAGAAAAAAAATTATGTCGATTTTTCAAAAGTTATACGATTTTTTACAATCTCTGTTTTTACAAAAGTCTACATAAAAGTTTAAATAATTGACCTATATTTTTTACTTCTTGGAGTCCTTCTTATATACATGTAACAAAATCACGTGATAAAGTTTATTAAAGTTTTATATTTTGTTTGTTATAATTATTTTAAATTTACACGAAGAAAATATAAAATAAAATTGAATAATTTTTGACAAATGTAATTATATCGCTATTTTTGCATTTATAATATTAATAAAACGGAAAAAAAATTTTACGTCATTATACCATTTTATTGTCATGGTAAAATGATGATTATTAAAAAATCCAGAAATATAATTTTAATCGGTTTTAATTGATTTTTCTACTGACTTCAACAGGAGGTATTCAATTCGACTGTATGTTTTTTTTATGTGTGTTAGTTACCTCATTACTTTTTACTGGGTGAACCGATTACGATAATTCTTTTTTTTTTTGAAAGCTGATGCCTCACGTAGTTCCATATAAATATGATTAAGGTTTGACCAATAATTTTTGAGTAATTCTTAATAATTTACATTGAAGTCAGTTGTACAAAATTTTAATTTTAATTATTTATAATTCGATTGTTTAAATAACTAAGTAAGAATTTTTATCTTTTTAACTCATAATTGGCGTTTCTCTAGGTTATTTTATATATAAATATATATGAGAATAATGTCATAACTACCATTCATATCGATTCTTCTTATTATGTAAAATAAAATAGTAAAACTTCGCTGCTGGACATTTTACTGGTACGAGGTATAATATTATCGAGGTAATAACGTCATCATCTATGAGCCACAGCATCTACTTACCATCAAGTTGGACTGTGTAGACGATTGGCTGACTTCCTATCGCTTCCTTCATAATTTTCATCTAAGCCCACATTATTGTGCCTAAACGAAGTCCGTGTAGTTCGTTGCTCTTGGGACTCAGCTTACCCCATTTGCAGATTCTGTAATCCACTTGCACGTGACGATATGTAATGCATGCATCGAATTAAAAGTATTCATATTATATTTACGTAGATCAGACATATTTTCCGAGGTTCGTTTCATTTGGAATTCAGAAAGGCTTGTAAATTTTGGATACCGCGTAAATTTAAATATTAACGGAGCATCGAGACGTCTGTCCGCTCTCCGATCCGGCAGTTCCTATTATGAATTCATTACAAAATAGCCCGCTTAATATTTCAAAATCCGTTCTTCACTTCAGAATCTTGATGTGTCGAAAAATATCATAATTCAAAATATTCATAGTTTTGTGAGATTCAGATATTATTTTAAATCAGTTATTGAATTTTTATTTTATTTTTATATAATTTTATTAACGCCTGGGATATCAATCAAAATTAAATAGCTTTATTTCAAAGCTGTATGTTTTCCTTAAATAAATAAAAATAGTATAGGATGAGATTCCTCCTGGATTTTACTCACACTTGTATGTGACTCCTACAATGATGTGTACAGCTGTCCGTAGAACCTCTAATTTTACTTAATACCTCAGGTGTCCCGGAAATGACGCTGCGACACAGTTATCTACTTTTATTTGTTATTGTCAGACAGTTGTCAACCCGCTTTCCACACGTGACAAATGGGTTGGCAAGGAGGCTATATTCAGCGGTGGACTTTAATAGGCTGTAATGGTAACGGTAACGGTATTAGGAAGACGCCGCTGCCCATCTCCTGGTTTGTTTCCCTCTATTGCCTCTTACGACACCCACGGGACGATATGGGGTAGTGGATATTCTAACACCGCCACTACACGATTAGTATCAAACACCGCTGTTTCTATACAATGGTAAACAGGCCGTGTTCCGTTTATGGCGCATTACGTTAATGGATGACACTTGACACGAAAAGCAACGCATGACGCGGCGTAGTCATTAATTTTTTGGTTTGTTAAGCAATTCGTTTTGTTCAACAATCTGTTTAACAGAGCTGGCAAAATTTTTTTCGTTCCTTGACAAGTTCCTGGAAAATTGGCAGACCGACATGTAATCGCTAGAGGTTTTGTAACAGGAAATGCAATAACGTCTACATAAATAAATTAAATAAATATGGTAAGATTTTTAATAAGTAGCCAGCCTTCCAGTATTATATAGGATGCATTTCGGAGAGTGTGGGCAGGAATTGCATAACTTAATTCTCCTCTCTTCCACCATCGGACAACCAGATGCTAGGCCAGACTCCAACCTTTCGTTGTAGACTTACCACGCAGTCGAACCAAACGGTTAGCTCCATCGTTCGTCAGGCGTACCTACAGCAAAGGAGTGGAATAACCTGCCAGCTGATATTTTCTAAAATTAATTTTAAAGTTTGTTTTGTTAAACATTAAGCTAGCTTCAAGTACGTTCCGTATTATGTAGATATGATACGCTTAAATTTCAACATAAATATTATTATTTAATTTTATGATACCGAACAAACGAAGCGCGAATAACAATTTTCTGTACTTTATATTTTTTTAATGTTTATTACGCAAAATACAGTCGGTTATTTTTACACTACTTTCGCCAAACTGCAGGGCAGTTTGTTGGCGAATACATCACCCACTTACATTCTATGTACCTACTGTAATTAATAACTTAATCTTGGATTTTAAACTTAAAATAGAAAAAAAAATTTAAACTTAACAGTGTTATTTATATACTTAATTATATTTAAACTTATAAATATTTAAACTTATTAATAATTACACATTTAACTATTAATTAAGACTATTTTTTTTTATTTATTTAGACAGTATTAACTATTACACGTACCCAGCAACCACGCTTTCAACTTTCTTTTAAATATTTCTTTACTTTTACATTCGTCTTCAGAAAATATTTCGTTAAAAATACGTGGTACTAGATATTTTCTCGTCCTCTTGCCGTAATAATTGTTAACTCTCAAATGCTCAACGTATTTCTTTCAAGAAGTAATTCTAATATTTTGCTAAATGTTCGAAATGTTTTAAACTCTAGAGATTTAAATTGATCTATTGCAATTAAGTACTTAAGTTTTACATGTAAAGGTAATATTCTAAAATGTATATATCACTTATAATATATTCATATATAAATATATACATTATACGAGTACATATAAATAAAATTGAAGTATATGTCTGTAATATTGAAATAACTGGCTTTTATTAACATCAGGGGAGGTTGTTATAATGGTATTGAGATATAAATAATCATTTCTAAAATTGGTCCGGACTAATCTTCGAAATGGCTGAACCGATTGTGATGAAACTTTAAGAACAGAAAGAGCAACTCCAGGAGGGATCTAGGCTATAACTTATCCGAAAAACTTGAGGTTTTTTTTAAAAGAAGGAAAAGTTAGTAAATTAAATTGTCTTTGATTATATTAAATCTAAATATACAGACCAAGCCGGGCGGGTCGCTAGTGTATAAATAAAATATGAAACTTTTTTATATATAATATAAAACATTTGTGATAAAGAAAATGATGATTTTTAAATTAAAATATCCATTTTTTTTTTAATAAGGTGACGAACGAGTTCACAATCCATCTGATGGTAAGTGGATGCGGTGGCTCATAGACATCGTCATTCATCTTCAATTTTGATTCCAAATGTATTCGCGTTTTCATTTCTGAGGACTAGGATGGAAGCCTCATTTCCAGTAAAAGGCTTCCACATTCACCATGTGAAACACTGTTACGCTGGTATTCTGTGAGAGTGTGGTCCTTCGAGCCGACCCATTTGTGCTCCAACCATGTTATGGCTGTAGCGTGGCTTTACCGCGTATTGAATGATAATAGATGCACATTACACAGAATAGAAAAATATTAAAATGAACGATAAAAATGAGTTTACTAATAAAGAAGTCTTATTTAGACTTGTTTTACTGTCTGCTACTAATTAGTTTAAAAGGCTTTGTATAATTCGGCTCTCGTTTTAAAGCTTGGCTTAAAAGTCTTGACAAATTTTAATCGAGACTAAATCTTACGCTATAACTGACGACACTACTTCTTGTAGTGAGGTTGTGAAGGTTTTACCTAGTAGACAAATTTCAATCGTGTCCGTTGAAACATCATGTACAGGAAAAACCTAGCCTTTGCAATATTTTGTATACGGACTAACGTACTTCTTCCCCGCCTAGCCTGTCCTTTTGAATCCTCTTCCCACCTATAACGACGGTTGCACGAATAATATACTGCGCGTCTGGCCTTATAATATATACGAAACGTTATATCTGTGAATATACTGAGATCTCGCGCCGAACTGTTAAGTGCTGGTGAAGTGCGGTTAACTGTTTGCCTAGTTCCTGTTCCGATTGGTAACGTTCTACCGTTTTGCCAACTATTATCCTTTCGCATTTCCTAAATATTATTTCCTTCAATTTAATCTATAACTATTTTATCATCACTAAGCCTCAGGCGTCGTTTAGGTCAAAAAATGTAGCCATTTTATTTTATTTCGTTGGTTGCAAATAAAATTCATGAATGTCTCCTTTAAACAACCACGAAGCGAGCTCATTTAACTTGCTAATCCCGCTCGAGAGTCTAGTCCCGCTTGATCTTATGAATAGTTCTTTTCCTTCTTTGACATGAAATTTATGCAACTTGGTAGTTTATTTAAACTACCAGCTAGATAATTATTAAAAAGTTAATAAGTCCAAAGGTAAAACAGTAAATAAAAAATCAGACTATGTAAAAAGTTTGCTGGAAAGAGAAAAGTGTTATATTCTATGTCACTTCTAAAACTAATGCGATTATAACGACACCCATAATATTATGTTAAGATCCATCTAGCCATTTGGGCTATAGAGCGTCCTAAATAAATAGACATACATACACTTGAAAAATATTACTCTCCTTCTGGGACAGTCGGGTATTTTATTTCGTTATTTTATTAATGATATGAAAATTAGTTCTTAGAGCATTGAATTCAAAAATTATGTTGTTGTAAAATTGCAAAAAAATAGTTCGCTTCAGTCCGTTTGGTTTTCTTAATTGATTTCAATATCAAAGTGAAATTTAAGAGTGAATAAAAACTAGATATAAAAAGCGATTTAATGGTGACTGCCGGAGTTTAAAACGTTTCCTGCAGATGATTTATTAATGTTGGAGCAAGTTATTTCGGCTCAATCATTTACGTATTTAAATAATATATTAATGTACGGTCTCATTAGTTATTTAAAACCTATTTTGTCCTGAGGATGTCAATTTTTAAATCAAAATGTATAGTTAAAATATTTAATATTTCCTGTTATTTAATATCATATAATAATAAATAACAGGATATTTATATAATAATAAATTGTTGAAATTGATTGACTGTCATTATGCATCATATCGAGGGTATTTTAAATCTAATCCTGCGGTAGATTATCGCATCTGTCCTCTGAGCATGTTTTCTCTCTCTTATTTCTTTCTTATTTTCTTCTTTATTCTCACATTCGTGTCGCCATCTAGTCACTTAGTATGCCTTATGGTAGTTCCATTTACATCCAACACTGTTCATATTTCCATTCAATTTTAATCCAAACGATTCGAAAACGTTATTACTGTGTGGAGTTTTATAGTGACAGAGGACAGTTTTTGTGTGCGCAGATATTCCTCGCAAAAATTACTGACAATTCTGTGTCGAGGAAAACACTATAGCTCCAGTTCAGTGGCCCGTGTGTTCTATAGTCACAACTAATTATTAAGCTGTCTATTTAAACTTTAACAAAGTACATATTTATTATGGCAATCATACTTTTACTTTACTTTACTACTTTTCTTTATCTGGTTAGATGCATTTGCCATATATGTCACCTTACCAAACATCTCGCATAATGAATTCGTATTTGCAATTCTCCATTGAAACGTAATGAAAACAAAACATTTTTGAAAAATTGATCACTGTTGATGAAAAGTGGATCATCTACGATAAGAACGTGCAAAAAGATCATGGTCAGCAGTAGTCAAGCTCCACAGAGTGTAGCGAACCCGGATTAACACGCAATAAAGTAATGCTGTGTGTATGGTGGGATTAGAAGGGCATTGTTTATTATAAGCTTTACCGCGGGCAAAACCATCGACTTGGATCTCTACTGCCAACAACTAATGAGACTCAAGCCAAAAATTAAGAAAAACGGCTGAATTGGTCAATATAAAAGGAGTGGCCTTTCATCATGATAACGCCAGAACATACACATGTTTGGCCACTGAGGAAAAATTGAACCTGGTTAGAAGTATTAATGTATCCACTATATAGTACTGACCTTGCACCCTCAGATTTTTACCTGTTTCGGTCTCTTCAGAATTTTTGTGTAGTGTTAGGTTAACAAAATACTTGTCGCATTTTTTTCAACAAAAATCCCAAGATTTCTACAGCAACGGGATTATGTCACTTCCTACAAGACGGCAACAAGTTATCGAACAAAATGGCATTTATGTTGGTATGTTTTATAATGGTAATTAAACTTTGAAAAAATGTCTTGAATTTGTATATAAAATACGAAAAATCTTCTTCCTGACCTTATATGTAATCTAAGAATAACTAAAGCTTGAACTAAAGTATGTCTAACGTTATGAATTAAATGGCACATTGACACCAGAAATATAGCGAGCATTACCACCGTGATAATACATATGATTTTTGTTGTGTATTATAATAATTGTTGTTTTAAATTAGCAAAAAGGCACATTAAAATGATTGGTAATAATAGATTTTGTGTGTGATTTTATTTTTAATGCAGTTTTCGGAGACCTGGCCTAACTCCACACATTTTGAAATATGAGCCGAATTATATTATAAAAGTGAAAAGACATTTCAAATATTAAAGGAAAATTTTCATTTTATACAATCAAAGGTAACAATTTTCTCAAGGTTGTTCAGCAAGCTATGGAAAAGATTATGCTCGCAGTTTTTCAGCGTGATAGAATTCGTAATGAGGATATCTGCGGTAGCACTAGAGTGACCGACATAGCTCAACAGATCAGTTAGCTGAAATGGCAATGGGCCGGCTGGTAGCTCGAATAACTAACTGCCAATGGGAAAAAAGTTCTCTAGTTGTAGTTTCGTACCGGAAAGCGAAGTGAAGGGCGGCGCCCCACTAGAACGTGCGACGCCCTGGTAAGATATGCAGGTAATCGATGAATGTTGATGGCTCAGGACCATGCTTTGTGGCATTACTCAGAGGAGGCTTATGCTCAGTAGTGAACTTGTCATGGGATGTAATGATAATGATTAAAGGTCAAGGAAAGGAAATGTAAAGGAAAAGGATAAGCTGTTGTTACTGCACCTGATCTCTCTCGGGATGTGTGGATTCCCACCATCAGAGTATGAGAGTGACGGAATGGAGATTGCACCTGTGCTCGTGTACTATAATCCTGTCCTGCGCAGGTTGGTACCAATTGAGACTGGTTTCATCGACCAAAATTCGGTCTGGATGCCATTATTGTCTTTGGTTAGGATTTAAAGACAGGACTTATCAATATCACGCTGTCAAATTCGATTTCAGTTTCTGTTACGAAGTACTAACAAGATAAGATAACCGTAAAAGGGTGTCAAATTTAGTAATGCAACTTATTAAATTCCTCTTAATATTATGATCTCGGAGATGAACAAAACGAAGCACAAATCAGCAACGTAAACTACTTTTTGTGTCAAGTGGCAGCATCCATCACTCTCGGCTCGAGTCGAAATGGAACACGTTCTGTTTGAACCGAATAACGGTGTATTGTTTGAAAAAAATCATACTGAAATGTCTGATTGGAGTAGTGCTTTGAAAGAATATAAGAATATATATATATATTTGAAAAGAATATATCTATTGAAATTCACCTAAAAAATTAAATACAATGCATAGAACTTTTGTGATTAAATACTGCTGTGTCTTTCCGACTGGATAACAAGCACCATATTAATAAAATAACAAAGAACTCGACTGCAGTGTCATAATTAACTAATTTATGTAATAAATATATTATAAATTCTTATATATATTTTGTCAGGCGTTAATAATACACTTGCATCTAAAAGTTTGGCATACTTCGGTGGTCTCAAACCGAACTGAATGCCTTCGATAGAAAAGTCCGCACTACTATGACGTAATATAAGCGAGGCTCTACTTGCCACGGAAGCTTGGTTGTGACTTCTTGAGCGCTCCCATCATGCATAAATGTAAATAATTTATTAGAATACATTACAAAAATATATATTAGAATTATTATCATTATATCATTGATTAGCTAGCTTCTAGTCATTACGGGATGCAGGTTACGATACAAGTGATTCTAACAGATATTGTTTAAAAATAATATGAACATTAAACAACTTTCAACTGTTTCCTCCTGTTCTTTTATTGACGTTACTCTCGGAATCTGAAGTACCTACTTGACGATTTTAACATGTCCAATATATATTATATAGTTCTAGAAAATGCGAGGGATCAAAAAATAACAATTCTACATCTTGTATTAAATCAGAATGGAATGCGTTTATCTAAATATTTTAAATAACCCATGCCGCATTTTTCAAAATGCGTCAATAAAAAAACTATGATATTTTAAACTGAATGATCATGCATTTGTGATAATGTTATAAGAACTATTCATTTCGATACCGGAATTTTAATGTAGATTCAAGAATTTATTGTATTTGCTTGTATCAAAAATAGCGAAGTATCGTATCGTGTTGTGCGTCCCTATTTTTAAAGTATACCAGGGCATCTTTACCATTATTTCTTATAATATTAATATTAATTTTAACTAAATATTTCATTAAAATACTTGGTATCAAAAAATTTGCGATTAAGTCTAATAAGTAAGATAAGTGTTTGTGTTGCTGGTTTCGTTGCTTACTTTATAGTGACATAAATCACTTACAACAACTTGTTTGTTGTTTGTAATAAGTTTAGCAGCGCACAAGCTTTGCAATGAGGTACAGCGGACTGAGGTCCGATCTTTTGTTGACAACACGATGTACTTTGTTCAACGTGATACTTTAAACTTTTGTAATTCTTTATATAAGCGCTCTTATTGTTAATATACTGTGAAATAATATCTCTTATTATTTTTGAACGTCGTAAGAGAATCAATCATACGAGTACGTGGAGCTACGCTGCAGCTATATTACGAATGGGTCTGCTCGATCGGGGAAGGATGACGCTCTCACAGAATACCAGCGTAAAATAGCAGCTTAATGCTGCGTGTTTCGTATTGTAAGTGAACAACCGGAGACTCTTTTACGGAAACAAGGCATTCCATCTTAGTCCTCAGGGATGACAACGCATCTGCATTTTGATTCTTAATCGAGGATAAATGTATATGTTTATGAGCCATAGCATCCACTTGTAACATCAGGTGGACTGTGTGCTCATTTGACGCAATAATTTTATAGAAAAATCAACCCATTACATTTCGTGATTGTCGTAAGGGTTGACTATTTGAACGGTTCGAAGTAGCTAAGGGAAATTTGGTAAATTGTGGAAAACCAATTCGTTTATGCTATACGGAGCCGTGTCAAAGTTTCGAAAAGTCTGCTCGATCGTTAATGTGCCTGCCAAGCGTGACTATTAAGGTGAATTCTCTTTATAATGGGAGAGTACATGGGATCCTTGTCTCTGTATCATCGCAAAATAAAGATAAAAATTATATTCTTGTCATCTATCTTGTCGTGTAAGTGTAGGAAACACTTGAATATTGTTTAATAATGAATAAAATGTATGACAACACAAGAAATAATTAAATGTATGTACCTACATCTATCCATTAATATGTGAAGGAAAAATTTGTACCCTTTTAAAGCATTATGCGCGGCCGGAGGATTGTGAGATTTGGCATAGTTAAATTTTATATGGAGAAGAAGTGTAGAAAGCTAAAATGTCTTTATAAGATGTGTTACGAATCCATTAAATTAATAATTAATGTCAAACACATAATTGTCGCTTGGACAAACTATGTCGTTTATGGACGTTTATATCGCCAATTTCTCAGAGTAAGTATGTACAAGAATATGTATGTTATCACTCTAAGGCCAATGTCCAACACTTAATAATCACAGAGTATAGATAGTCACCAAAATTTTTGCTCACTAATAATTATTGACAGATTTACTGAATAAGCTGTGAATTTTGTGTGATTTTAAATGTTCTTTCTTTAAAAGCGTACGGAATGGATGTCAACACAAAAACGTTTATTTTATATTTTTATATTAGATATCTGTGTTTTATATATAAGTGTACAGTTGAAAGTGAAATACAGCTTGCTTTCTAACAAACTAAAAATCTAATGAAATACGGTCGGATTTCAACCACTAGGCAACTATTAGTTACAATAATTACGTACAGAAACCGCGTCTAGAGCAAAACACGAGAATCGTGCGCTATTATGAATTAAATTCATATTCTTAGTGTGCTTGAACTTAATGTGTCTAAGCTCCTTAAGCGCACACAAATGTGTTTTTTCTCAGTTAGCTAGAAAACTTTATTGTATCGCCTAGAATATTAGAATTTTTCTTTGATAATTGAAAAAATATATTAATTGTGAAATGTAATTTAACTCTTTAACTCTTGACGCTATAAACTGTCATTTTTAAATAATTCTCGCAAGCTGTGTTGGACAGGGCGTGACCTTGAGTTCTGATAACTCGCTGAGCGAACTAAGCCTGAGTGGCTAAATTTAAGATGCCTTATTTTCACGATCCCAGATTCCTTCCAGATTTCTCGGCGATATTATTGCCTTGTTTTCGCAGTCCCAAAGATTTGTTGGTGGTACAATAGGGATTATGTTTTCAATGTGATTCAGGCGAAATTGAGATTGTGATAATCCTTATTATACGCAAAAGAGTAAAATATTTACTTTTATTAAAAGAAAAATACGTCTAATATTTGTTTCATGTGGAAATTAAACACGCGACCCGTAGCACTGCAACTAATCGCTAAGCTTTCATCTAAAATGATTTGCATAGTTATTTGTACAACATTAATACAATTGATAACTGTTAAAACATTTTCTCAACAAATATTTTAATCATTGTAAATTATGCCGTTTCCGTGAATTCATTTTGCCTACTAACTTCAACAACGTGCGTACACCCTAAAGAAGTTACCACGACTACTGACTGCTTGTAAACAGTGCGAGACAGTCTGTTTACACTTAGAAGAACGAATTATAACTGTTATTGATATAAATCATCTCGAAAACAAACCCGCTGTTAAGGGCCTCAATGATAAGATGGGAAAATTTTCTGTTGGATCATTGTATTTATCACAGTCCTCTTATATTAATATATTTATGTATATCAGATACAAATAACAATGTTTATTTAATATATTTTTCAGTTCATTGCCCGACTATCCCAGAAGAAGGAAAATATTTTTCTAGAGTATGTATGTAGTTATGTATGCAGGTATGTATCTTTAGCATGCTCAGTAGTCTAAACGGCTTGATGGATTTTAAGATATTATAATTTAAAATTAATAAAAACTCGACTTATATAAATTATTCCCTAAAGCTTTTAAAAATCGATTATACACCTGATTTATAAGGGTGGGGACAGAGATCGTGTCAATAATTATAGACCTATATCTGTGCTGCCTGCCTTGTCCAAAATACTCGAACGCATGATAAACAACAGGCTCGTAAATTACTTGGAAAAAAATAATTTACTTTCACCCTCACAATATGGTTTTAGGTCAGGTAAATCTACATCCGATGCGATTCATGACCTTACTAATTATATTTTACAAACTTGGACAATGGGCATAAAGTTCTTGGCATATTTCTAGATCTCGCCAAAGCTTTCGACACGGTTTCTGTACCCATACTTTTACGTAGTATGGAGAGTATGGGAATTAGAGGTATACAACTGCAACTTTTTGAAGACTACTTGAGTGGACGTACTCAGTGCGTTCAGGTAGATAATTCATCAGTGCTGAACGCACAATTACTTATGGTACGCCTCAGGGCAGTGTACTCTCTACCACTCTTTCTTATATATTAATGAACTGAGTATGCTCACTCTTCCTAAAGGGCGGATCATAAGTTTTGCAGATGATACCGTCCTCCTATTTAGCGCAGGCTCATGGCAAGATGTCTTTACGTACGCAGTTGGGCTACAATACAGTCTCAAACTGGCTTCAAAGTAATGTACTGACACTGAACATAGATAAAACATGTTATGTCACGTTTAGATTAAAAATAACACATTAACCACATTATCTCTACCATATACCATCGTAAGTCACTCGTTCCAACCCACTTAATAACGCAGATACCTGCATAAAACTATGTCAAGCTGACAAAGTAAAATATCTAGGAGTTATAATTGATAGCACTCTACGTTTTCATGAATACATTAATACCCTTAATAATAGGTTGCGTAAACTTATATATGTTTAAAACTTTGAGAGACGTGGCTGACGAAAAACTAAAGAAATCATCTACTACGCCTTAGCCCAATCTCTGTTAACATATAGTATAACCTCCTGGGGCGGTGCTCCAAAATCTAAAATGCTTCAATTGGAGAGACGCAGAGAGCCATCTTAAAAGTCTCTTTTCACTGCCGTATCGCTATCCTACAGACCTCCTATATAAAGAGTTGAAAATATTAACTGTGAGACAACTGTTTATACAAAGAACCTTACTAAAACAACATGCTCTACTAAAATACAATCCCTCACTCTCCTGAGGTAAAAGCATTTTAACCTGGACCGCTGTCATATAACTCTATCCACCAAATTATCTAAACGTTTCTTTTGTCACCTTGGGGGTTTTTATACTCGTACAATAAAGTCAATAAGATTATTCCTATATTAACGTTAATAAGACTATATGCAAAAGAAAATAACTATCTGGATCCAAGAATTAAATTATTATGACACTGAAAAGCTACTTACTAATCCTACCTAATTAACCAAATCAAATGTAATTACTAACCAGTCACAAAACTAAAACAACACACACACACACACACACACACACACACACACACACACACACACACACACACACACACACACACACACACACACACACGCACACACACACGCACGCACCACTTTTAATATATCTAAACCTAATTAGATGAAAGAAGATATTATGTAATTTATTAATATGGTACATGTACGAATGCATAATAAAATTATTGTAATTACAACTATAGGGCGGAGATCTGGCGTCCTGAAATACAGGCGTAAAGCCTAGCTTAGGCACCAGTCTCCCACAGTATAATATTGAGGCTATACTATAATATTATGTGCAATAATTCTGTATTGTGGTGAGAAAATAAATTATTATTATTATTATTATTGTTTAAAAATTTTCTCTCAGCTGATAGCTGGTAAATAAATAGCGATTACGGGTTGAAACCAAGTAACCGTCATTGTAATAGGATAAACTACATTACTGTCCTGCATGAATTTTCGAACGATGCGACATGTATTTAAGATTGCTGCTTTTGTAAATTAATGTATGAATTCGGTGATATGTCTAGCATTTTCAAACTATGATGTAAGTGCTTCGGGATTATTCCGTGGTAGAAAGTACTATGGGTATTATAAAAACTTTTTTCATCTTCCACATTTTTGCTATTTCTTCTTTCAGTTCTGTGTATCTATTTATTTTTTCGCTTATAGTTTTAATTAAATTATGCGTATTAGGTACGGCTATATCAATTATATATACTGTTTTATTTATTTTATCTTGGAGTGTTATATCCGGTCTATTATGATGGATGGTTTTGTCTGTGAGAATAGCACGGTCGTAGTACATTTTATAATTTGTATTTTCAAGTACGGCCGTTGGTGTGTATTTGTAATATGGTGTATGTGAATCTGGGATGAGTTTGTGTTTGATTGCTAATTTTTGGTGTATTATATTTACTATCTGGTTGTGTCTGTGTGTGTAATCTGTCTGCGTGAGTGATGGGCAAGCTCCTATAATATGCTGAATGGTCTCAGGCTGTTTGTGACATTTTCGACATTTATCATCTGATATTGTTGGGTCTTTAATTATATATTTTTGATAATTTTTCGTATTAATGACTTGATCCTGTATTGCTATCATGATGCCTTCAGTTTCAGGGAATAAGTAACATACAAGCCACCTATTCGACGCCTCCGAATCTACATGTGCTTGATCTAAGTCATAAGGATGTCTGCCATGCAAAACTTTCTTTTCCATTGTACTAATTTGAAGTCTTCTGTTTGTATGCTGATCATTTATTTCTGTTATATGTGCTTTTCTGCAAGGTTTAGTGGTGTGAGGTTCATGTCTATACTAACAATAGAATTGTGTAATTTACTGGTAGTCATTTTCTATGAAAGAAAGATCTAGGGTTGAGAGCTGCTTAGTCCAGAGCGCTTGGATGTCTATAAGACCTCTTCCACCATGATTTCTGCCTATTGAAATTCTTTCTACTGCAGACTTGGGATGTAAATGATTAAATTTTGTTAGTATGGTACGTGTTTTATTTCGAGGGTAACTATGTCTGTTTTATCCATTTTATTATACCAAATGAATATGTTAATATCGGAATTGCATAAGTATTAATAGCTTTAATGAGGCTTTTTGATGTTAGTTGGGTTTTACAGATTCGGCTTACTCTATTTTTGTATTCTGTTAATAATGCGTTTTTTAAGCTAATGTGGTCTAATAGCTTGGATTGCTGATATCCTAAGTACTTATATACCTCATCTGACTCCATGGACGAAATAATGCCTCCTTCTGGTAAAGTGTAGGGTCCTGGTTCTATTTTTCCCTTCTTTATATTTAAAATTTTACATTTTTCTAATCCAAAGTGCATATTTATGTCGTTACTGAATTTACTTGTAATATCTAATAAGATTTTCATGTCTTTAAATGAACTGGCGTAAAGCTTTATATCATCCATGTATATCAGATGTGATATCTTTATCTCGGCATTAGAGTTTTACAAGGTAACCTTACTTTTGATCATTAAGTAGACGAGATAATGGGTTTAGTGCGAGGCAGAACCACAATGGGCTCAAAGAGTCGCCCTGGTAATATGTTTCGGATAGCTATATCCCTCGTATTAAGACTATTGTTATTGGTATGCAAATGTAAAGAGGTTTTCCAGTAACATAATATTTTTCAAAAAATGTATTAAAATGGGGCTTATTTTATAAATGTTTAATACTTGAATTAGCCAAGTGTGAGGTACGCTATCAAATGCTTTACGGTAGTCAATAAATGTGCAATGTAAGTTTCTTCCTTAAATTTGCGTGTCTATGAATGGTTGAGTCAATTATGAGCTGCTCCTTGCAACCCATGTGGTTCCTCCTACACCCTTTTGTTCTTCTGCCATAATCATGTTAAGCTCTTGGTTTGAATTTATTTTGCAGTAATAATAGCGGTTAAAATTTTGTATATTGGGGTAGACAAGTAATTGGGCGATATTGGGATGGACTATTTGTAGTACTACTTTTGGAATCATATACGTAATCCTTTTGAAATAAATGGCGGAAGTGGTTGTTGGAGTATAACATTTGTAAAAGTTTTAGCGAGAGCCTTATGGAGTAGTGTATGTAATTTTTATACCAAAAATTGTGAATGTTGTCTATTCCTGGTGATTTCCAATTATATAGTTTAGAAGTAGCGATTTTAATGTCATTTTCTGTTATTTCGTCAAATATCATTTCCTCTATTGAATTCCATTTAATTTTCTCTCTTGTATCCAGTCTGCACTTTCATTGTGATACTGGCTTCTCCCATATATCAGACCAAAACTGTTCAAGCTGCTCTTTGTTACCATTTGTGTATCATCCCTATTATTAGTTATATTTTTATCTTGCTTTAATTGTCTATAGAACAATTTTTCGTTCGTTGTAAAAGTTTATTTTCTTGTTTTCTTTGATTAGCCTTCGAATATCTTCTAAGTCTTTGTGCTTTAAGTGATAATTTTGTTTGAGAGTGTCAAGGTATTCTTCAGGTGATTTGTTTGTGTTTTCATGAGTCGTATGTGTTTTGATTCTGAAAGACTTTTCTGCTCTTTTAGTTACTTTTTGGACCTATTGCCTTTAATGTATTGAGTTAGTCTACCTATATCTGATCGGAGCTGGTTTATTCCTTTTGCAATCTTATTTGCCATGCTGGTTCTAATTTACGCTTGTGATTTGGCAGTTGATTTTCATCAAAATTTTTAAAACCTAATCTTTTGTTATAACCATAGCACTGCAATATACAAGGGTATGAATGTCAGTTAAAAGCGCATTGTCTGTAATAAATCGGTTCAGTATATTATTGTTAAAAATATCTTTTAGATTTGTAAGCTTTTACTATATTTTAATTTAGGTATTTGGTCTGCCTGTAGGATCCATACCTGAGTATTGGAATATTGTTGTTATTAATTCTTCATAAAGTTTTGTATCTTTTTCCTATAGTAGTTTCTTGTTCCAATGTTGTAAGATCTGTTTCTAAAATTATGTCGTATACCATATCTTCCTGAGTAGGAGTATTTGGAGTTTGTGTGGAAGCATGGGTGGTGAGTGTTGTTGGCTCTGTAGTGGATGAATAAGAGTTTTGATCGCATGATTGAGGTTGAGGTAAATCATTTGTTGGAAGTGCTACTAAGTCTGTTGGGTTAGAACAAGGAAGAGTGTTGTGGCTGTCATTGCGAACGGTATTTGTTTTTTCAATTTTACGCCTGACTTCATTTTTTAATTGTTCTAATTCTTCCTCAGAGAGATATTTATTTTTAATTATCATTCGTCTCTGGTCTGAGATTCTTTGCTCTGTAACATTTACTCCCGGGTATTGTTTAGTAAACGATTCATGCAGGATTTTTCTGTAACAAGTCATATCTGTCTCTAAGTTTGTTATAGTGTAATATGTACGCATGATAAACATGTTGACATCTTTTGACCATGTCATGCGTACCCTTTTGCTTTACCAGCCTTAGTGGACGCAGGTAAAAAGGGATTCACCTCCTGCGTAACATCTAAAGTTGGTGTAGATCTATTTGAATGTGGTAAATTATGACTTGTTAAGGATGACGGTGAAGGTATGTACGAAAGAGTAGATGGGCTATAAAGTTCTTCTAGTAAAAGTGACGGTGATGAATTGTTAGTCTGTCTGTTTTGTGTCGAGTTGGCTGTAGCATTTTCGGGTAACCGGAGGAACCCGCCTATTCAGCTCCTCTCCGCTGACGGATCGTATACTGTCGCACCCAGCGTCAGCTCAAGTGCCCCGGCGTTCACCCCGGGCAGCGGTCCTGAACGTTTACTTCTTAATCGAGTCTCCATGTTTAATGGGTTACCAGTTCCGTGTTAGCCGTGCCAGTAAAATATATCAAGTGTCCGCCCCTACGTGAATCAGATGGTCGATTCGGACGTTATTATTATTATTAAGAATAACTCAAAAACTATTGATCACATCTTGATGAAATTTATATGGAACCACATGATAAGCACCCGCTTTCAAATTAAAAAAATCATCGAAATCGGTTCACCCAGAAAAAGTCATGAGGTAACACACATAGAAAAAAACTACAGTCGAAATGATTACCTCCTCCTTTTGTAGTCGGTAGATGAGGTGTCATATCCTCGCTAGAATATGTAGAGACTTACTTATACTTAGGTAAACAAATCTCTTTTAGGATATCCAGGCACACAGAAGGGTTGTAAGGAGAATAAATATCATGGAAAAAATTGGAGTCTAAACGAAATATTAAAATCTAAGCTACCTAACAACAACAAACACACAAAACAACAAACTAAAACACAGCAGCATTAAGCTGCTATTTTACGCTGGTATTCTGTGAGAGCGTGGTCCTTCCCGGTCGACCGACCCATTCGTGCTACAACTATACTATTAATATTGCTGTAGCATGGCTCTACCACGTATAAAATTTTTGATAGTATACTATTTTGCGTGTAGTGGCGGGTAAATACTCACTACCCCATATCTTCCCGTGGGTGTCGTAAGAGGCGACAGAGGAAACTGAGGCAGAGGATGGGCAGCAGCATCTTTCTGATAACAGCAAAAACAATAAAAAACTGCGGTTGCCAACCCGCTCGCCAAGCGTGGCAACTATGGCAATATACCCCCCATGATAAAAACGAAGAGGCGGCCTCCAGTCCTCGGCGGCCCCGCTATTCCTGGCTACGGTGGCGACCATGGTAACGTCGGGGCAGGGGGTGCTAAGAATCTCCGGTGGAGGTTCGGTTGCCACCTACGACGACTCGACCTGGCAACTTATAACGCACGCACCCTGAGGACTGACGAGAAGATCCTGGAGCTGGAAGAAGAGATAGACAAGTTGTGCTGGAATATTATAGGATTATCCAAGGTCCGAAGAGAGAGGAGGACACGGTAATCCTCGAATCAACAACTTGTTCTATCACCGGGAGGTGACCATCTGTCCCAAGGAGGTGTCGGATTTATCGTCCGGTCTCTCGTTAACAACGTTGTAAAGATTGGGAGTGTGTCGACGAGGTTGCGTACCTTATACTCAGAATCACCAAACGGTATTCGCTGAAGGTCATACAGGTTTACG
Organism: Parnassius orleans; assembly: GCA_029286625.1. Lineage (NCBI taxonomy): Eukaryota > Metazoa > Arthropoda > Insecta > Lepidoptera > Papilionidae > Parnassius > Parnassius orleans. The sequence continues at coordinate 322,828 of JAGSMP010000405.1, forward strand.
CACCAACCTCGGCACACCCCGATGAGGAGGTGGAGGAAATGTATGAGGATATCTCTAGAGCCATGCATTCCTCCAAAACCCACTATACGGTGTTAATGGAGACTTCAACGCAAAACTAGGCACAAGAGAGTACGGTTAGCTGAAAGTAGGGAAATTCGAGTAGAACAACGAACCCAGGGGCCAGCAGCTGGCGACTTCGTGGAGAGAGAGGACTTTTATGATGAACTCTTTCTTCCAGAAGCGGCCCCACAGGAAATGGACCTGGTCGAGCCCCGACGGTTCGACAAAAATGAGATTGACTTCATTATGACAACCAAGCGACAATTGTTCAGTGATGTCTCAGTGATCGCGAGGGTGAAAACGGCAGTCACCGAATGGTGAGGCGCACCGAACCTAAACGTAAATTGGAGGTCACGTCTAATGAAGTCAACGCTCACTCGTGCTCTAATCCAAAGTCCCGAAACCTTTCAGCTCGAGCTACGAAACCGTTTTCAGTGCCTAAAAGTTTGCAATGCAGTGGACGATATGAATGACAAGCTCGTGGAAACTGTCCATGCGCTCGGAGCTAAGTTTTGCAAGACCCGCCTCAGAAGAACACAAAACTCTCCGATCACACTCTTAATCTCATGGCTGTTAGACGGGATATGAAGCTGCAGTCTTCAGTAGATTTGACAGAATACAGGCAACTGAACAGACAGATCTCCAAATGCATGCAGCGGGACTTGCAACTTCAATACAGCTCGTATTGAAGAAGCGATCAAGCGGAACCAGGGCTCCAAAGTCATTGCTAGAGATCTGTCTGTCCGAAAGAGCCAACTGTCAAAGCTAAAGACCGAGTGTGGCAGCGTCATTTCCGGGACACCTGAGATTTTGAGCGAGATTGAGAGGTTCTATGGGCAGCTGCACATCATCGTTGGAGCCACACGAATGTGGTAAAAGATCAAGAGCGAATCTTATCCGACACTATTCCGGTGATATCCCGGACGTCAGTCTGAGCGAGATTAGAATGGCTCAGCACCTTAAAACGGCAAGGCCCCAGGCGAGGATGGAATTACAGCTGGAGCTTCTGGCGGGTGGAAAACCGGTACTTGAAGTCCTTCAGAAGCTCTTTAATTCCGTCCTACATGGTGGCATTACACCGGAAGCGTGGAGCAGAAGTGCGGTGGTCTTGTTCTTCAAGAAAGGTGACAACGCTCTCTTGAAGAACTACAGACCGATTTCCTTCTGAGCCTCGTCTACGTGCTGTTTTCGAGAGTCATTACGAATCGTCTCGCACGCAGACTCGACGACTTCCAGCTTCCCGAACAAGCCGGTTTCCGAAAACTTTAGCACCATAGACCACATACATACACTGGCAAATTGTACAGAAGTCCGAGGAGTACAATTTGCCACTATGTCTGGCGTGTGGACTATGAGAAAACCTTTGATTCCGTCGAAATTTGGGCGGTGCTGCAGTCCCTTCAGCGGTGCCAAGTTGACTGTCGGTATATCAAGTGCTGAAGTGCTTGTACAGTAGGGCTACGATGGCTGTTCGATTACAGAACAGGAGTACGAAACCTATCCAACTGCAGAAAGGTGTAAGACAGGGTGACGTTATATCCCCGAAACTCTTCACCGCTGCATTGGAAGACGTTTTCAAGCTTGTGGACTGGAAAGGATACGGTATTAACATCAATGGCGAGTACATCACTCACCTTCGATTTGCCGACGATATAGTCCTTATGGCAGAATCGCTGGAGGACCTAAACACTATGCTCAATGACCTCAATAGTGCCTCCCAACGGCTAGGTCTTAAGATGAACTTGGACAAAACAAAGATCATGTTTAATGTCCATGTCACACCTATGCCGGTAGTTGTTGGGGACACTAAGCTCGAAGTTGTTGACAGTATGTTTACCTGGGACAAATAGTCCGACTAGGTAAGTCCAACTTCGACCGAGAGGTCAATCGACGGATTCAACTCGGCTGGGCAGCGTTCGAAATTACGACACATCTTCGTCAGGTATACCTGTAAAACTTGAAAACGAGGCTGTACAACGGTGCGTGTTGCCAGTGATGACCTACGGAACTGAGACGTGGTCCTCACTGCTGGCCGGATGAAGCTCAGGGTCGCTCAGCGAGCTATGGTCAAGGTCGCTCAGCGAGCTATGAGAGAGCTATGCTCGGAGTCTCACTGCGTGATAAACTTAGAAATGAGGATATCCGCAGTAGAACCAGAAGTGACCGACATAGCCCAACAGATTAGTAAGCTGAAGTGGCGATGGGCCGGCCATATAGCTCGAAGAACCGACAACCGATGGGGAAAAAGGTTCTCAGTGGCGGCCACGTACCGGCGGACGAAGTGGGGGCGTCCCCACTAGATGGGTGACGACCTGGTAAGACATGCAGGAAGTCGATGGATGCAGGTGGCTCAGGACCGTGCTTTGTGGCATTTTTGGAGGCCTATGTTCAGCAGTGTACTTGTGAAGGGCTGTAATGATGATGATGAAGCTACCTCTAAAGCTAAAGAAAAAGTAATGGACTCTTGTTTACTATCCTGCCTATCCTATGGTTCTCAAACTTGGATATTCAATAAAAAGACAAGAAACAAAATACAAACGGTCAAAAGCAATGGAAGAAGCATCTTAAGCAGTTGAAAGATAGGCAAAGAAATGAGAACATTCGTAAGAAAACAAATGTTGTGGATACCCTTGAACATACCCAGCGCTTGAAATGGAAATGAGCAGGCCATGTTGCACGCTTATCAGATAATAGGTGGACTCAAGAGTTACAGCATGGTCTGGACCACCGGAATAAGACCAAGACGTCGCCCAGTCGAATGCTGGGTCGATGAAATACAAAAATTGCAGGGCAAAATTGGCTAAACAAGGCCAAAATTAGAAAAATCTGGCATAAGCTGGAGGAGGCCTCACCGAGCCTTAACAACATAAATATATTTAATAAAATCTGTCATTTTGTAAATGTAAATATGGATTTGTTAAGGAAATAAAACTTATTATTATTATTATTATTATAGATGAGGTGTCATTAGATTAGTCTTAATTGTTGGAGTGTCATAGGTCCTATAATATATATTGTTAAATGCAAATCCAAAAAGGTTGGGGATTGTTGTATCAGTAAACTTTTAAAGTAGTCGTAAAAATACATGTAGATTTTCATAATGTGTTTTAATATCGCGCGTTCAACTGCATTGGTTTTCATAATTAAAATAGCCTTATAGTATCCTCCTTGGGAAAATCTATGGAAACCATTTTTATGGAATAAGGGTGACAAAAGAGCACACAGTTCACCTGGCGATAAGTGGGTACTGTGTTCCAAAGATATCCTCGATTAAAAATCAAAACGCAGATGCGTTATCACCATTGAGGACTAAGATGAAATGTCTTGTGTCCAGTTAAAGGACTCGGTTCTCTATACTCACCATACGAAACACAGCAGCAATAAGCTGCTAATTTACGCTGGTATTCTGCGAGCGTGGTAATTCCTTGGTCGAGCCTACTCATTCGTGCAGCACGAATCGTGCTACAACCATAGTATAGCTGCATGGCTCATCATGTGTCAGCAATGGACTTTTGATGGTAACAATGATGGTGATAGAATATATTACAATAAAAACCATTCTGTATTTTTAAAATTTAACTCCCTAACTCTAGAAATTTATCTTGTGTCTTGGAACGTTTTCGATATCATACCGGTGTTTGTGAAACGCTCCCGTAAGCGAAGACAGACGATAGTACTAACGATACCTTTTATGGTTGGTCAGAAAAAATCGATCCGAGGGAAAAATCATCTTTTCACAAAGTTTTATTAGCTTTTTCACGCTCCATCATGTTAGTACAGCTAAATGAAACAAATCATAAAAAAAAATGAAAATACTTAAACATAAAACCAGCAGTGGAATTTAAATCAGCTGACTAGGGTCAATATTCGCGCAGACGCCGAACTCTTTTATCTAGCTCGGTACGAAACAATGCATTAGGTATTACTACTCACCCTTCCTTTTACACACGCGCTGCGCCGCCCGGCCGACTCGTGTCGTCTTATTTTACATGCATGTTGCATCGAAATTTACCCACTAAGATTTGTTTGAGCGACGTAAATTAGAAGCGGCAATGACAAAAAACTTGCAAGTAATTTTTAATAGTTTTGACGTACCTCCTTTTAAATTCTAAGTATTGGCGGATTAAAACGGAAAGTCAATTAAAATAAAGTAAAATTATTTTTTAGATTAATTCTGATAGATTAATTAACCTTCGATCGTAATTGCAATTGATTTTAACTATTAAATTATTCAGTACCATTTCTTTTCTATTTTCTAGTACAAAATCAAAGATAACGATGAAATAGTGTTAATAATCGTGAAAGTTTATTAATTTCAATATCATTTTGTAGTAACGAACTGCTTGTTGCGTCAGGGTACAATTGATTGTCTAATTGTATTAAAAATGACAAGTATAACTTCTAAATTCCATATGAAGACTAGTTGTAGGATAACTAAACATATTAAATTAAAGTTGGCAATGTTGTAAAGGTTTAACGATCTGTGCTTATCGCAAGGACGTTAGAACGCACGTACTTAGCGGTAGGCATTTGTTTTGGTGGGATTGGTTATTAATTTTAGTTTTTGAGACAGTTCCGTGTTGACTATCACGTGCGCGTAAATGACAGTTCAATCGTTTCCTATATTAAATTCTTGTTGTTATTATTCTTGTTATTATTCTTGTTGTTACGTCTTGTGTTTCTTGTTTTGTTTAATGTGCTTTGGAGAATCTTATAAGGTCACGGAGGAGATAAGGTTAGATCGGTAAACTGTTTCATACCTAAATTTTTTTAACTAACTTCTGAATCGATACATAACTGAATACATCAGAATAATAAACATACCTACACGATAGATAAAAAAGCATGACTCTATCCCTGTTAACATTTCATTTTAGTAAATTTTCATTAGCGGGGAATCGAACCAGGTATTTGGTTTATTTAACCTGTCAATTCGAATTAAAGTGGCTAGGTACAAACACAGTGGCAAAATAGTAGGTTAAGTAAATAAGTTAGGTATTTAGATAAGTGTTGTAAATTATTAGGTATTGGTACGATCGCTAACTGCTGGCCGCGCGAATTCGGCTTCCGCACGATTATTGACCCTAGTCAGCTGATTTAAATTCCACTGCTGGTTTTATGTTTAAGTATTTTCATGATATTTTTATGAAATTATCGTTTCATTTAGCTGTACTAACATAATGGAGCGTGTATAAAGCTAATAAAACATTGTGAAAATATTTTTTTTCCTCTGGATCAATTTTCTTTCTGACCCATCATCAAAGGTATCGTTATTACTATCGTATGTCTTCGTTTTCGGAGCGATTCAAAACATTCTGTATTTCCGGTTCCAGATGTTTACCAATCTGCAATACATGGGTCAATATCCGCAAATATTATTTGTTTGTTGTGTTAACTGTACAGATTGTTTCATGTAGGAATTGTACCCGCGACTAGCAGTGCTGTATAAAAAATGCATAGCCATTGCAATTTTGCTCGGGATTTGTCCATGATATTAAAAATAAATCATTATCATCATCATTGCAGCGCTGCATAAGTCCACTGCTACGTAGGCCTTCCCCAAGCAATGTAACTAAGCAGAGTCAATGGATGCAGGTAGCTCAGGCTACCTGCATTCATAGACTTCCTGCATCCCTTACCGGATTGTCAATCCTTCTAATGAAAGTCCGCTCTACACTTCGCTTACCACTACAAGGCTTTCTCGCGGTAATATTTCTTCTTATGTAATAACATGATTATCATGAATGTATACATTTTCTTCATCATCATTAGCCCATAAGATAGAGGATTTAGTTCAATCGTCACGGTTATTGCTTTTTAACTGTTACTGCCATTGAACTGGAACCATTGAATACAACATCACGTATTCATTTTGCTTCATGTTTATATGATTCGTGACCAGGTACAGAATAAATAAGCTTCGAACGTTGACGTTCTATACTGATTGCTCGTTTATTTTCGTTTTCTTCACTATTTATCATCATTCGAACATTTTATCTTATTGCCGGTGCGTGCAAATATAAATAACTTTTTCCGGATATTTATTATTACCAATATATAAACAATAAAGAAATAGAACGAAATGGTTGATTTATAAAATATCAGCAACTTGGCTTCGCCTGGGTGGTACGAATTAATATCATTAATTTAATGGTTTGAAGACAATCATCAACGACCGTTTATTTTAACAATTTTATTTTCACATAAATAACTCTCAAGCATTTTCGGTAAAAATATACTTAATTTTTATTTATTTAATCGTAAAACCCTCGGCTAAAAAAAAGTAAGTAGTCAAGTTATGGGAAACCATTTATGGGTTTTAGCAAATAGTAAAATTATATAAATATTTGCATGTGGTGAATTACCGACAGTTAATATGACAATGTCGCATCAACGTAAGCTTAGCTAGGTAACATTGCGCAGTAAGCCTTCTTTCATGTTGTTGGCTGCAGGCTGGATTGTAGTAGTCACTTATCATCAGGTGGACAGCAAGTTCGTTTGTCACTTCAGTTTCATAAAAACAAAATGTGTGATGAGGGATGAGGACAAGATACTCCAAAACTGAGGTATCTGCTGAAGTTATTATATAAAAGGTCGATAAAATTCTTCATATTTTATATACAAATTCAAGACATTTTTTTAATTTTAATTACATTTAATTATTATATACAGGGTTATTTTGCAATAACCAGCCAAATTTGCACAGAAGGTTCAGAATATTAAATAACGTAGGCAAATGGTGAAGAAAAAATTAATTAAAAAATCTCAAACATTCTGTCCTTTTTATCTTTTAAATTCAAAATTCGTGGTAATGCATTATTTTAAATGATTTTACTGCGCACGCACATATTTGTAAGGGTCGATCGGTAGGCAAAACATTGGTGCCCATAAATCACATTCAATTTGGGATAATTTCAATAAAAGCAGAAGCCTTATTTACTCGTATTTTCTAAAACTGCGATAACGGCATATCATTATTTATATATTTGAATTTAAGTTATATATTTGGCTACTCTTTGAAAAATAACCCTCTTTATGTGCCATTTTGTTCGAAAACTAGTTGCTATCTTGATGGTAACAACATAGTCCCGTTACTGTAGAAATCTTGAGATTTTGATCAAACAAATGCGACAAGTAGTTTCAACAATCCTCTCTAGATGTTAACCTAACACTACCCAAGAAGAGACCGAAACAGGTGAAAATCTGAGGTTACAAGGTCAGGACTGTATGGTGGTAGCATTAACACTTCCCAGCCAAGCTCTCTCAATTTTGCTGAGTGGCCAAAGATGTGTGTGGTCTGGCATTATCGTGACGAAAGACCACTCCTTTTCTGTTGATCAATTCCAGCCGTTTTTCTCAATTTCTTGCTCGAGTCTCACTAGTTGTTGGCAGTATAGATCCGAATCGATGGTTTTGACCGACGGTAAAAGCTCATAATAAACGATGCCCTTAAATCCTTAATCCCACCATACACACAGCACCACCTTATTGCGTGTTAATCTGGTTTTGCTACAGTCTGTGGAGCTTGACTACCCTTTGACCATGATCTTTTTCGCACGTTTTTGCCATAGATGATCCACTTTTATCACTAGTGATCAATATTTTCAAAAATGGTTCGGTTTCAATACGTTTCAATAGAGAATCGCAAATGAGTACAAGATTCATTAGGTTTCTTTCAGTGAGCTCGTGTAGTAAGTACCCAAATATCGAGCTTTTTGTGCATCCAAACTTTTTGAATGGGTCAAAATGGGTCTGAATGAGTGGCATTTTTCCTTTTTATAATAAATCTTCAGAATGTGTCGAATTTCTTCGTTAGATTCACTCATTTTGACGGATAGAAAAACAATTGAAAAATGGCGGGTATGTATTTTTTACTTTTTATTTTTCTTTTCTTACTGTTCTATTTGTATTGATATTAAAACCAGCCAACTAAACAAACAGTACAACTTAAGAGATTTTTCGGTTGGCGTAAGAGAATCCACATCTCTATTCCGACGCGTGGGTGTCGTAAGAGGAGATCATGGCAATGTCAGAAAAAATTGTGACTTACGATAGATAGCGGTATTTTATTTTATAAAATAAGGGTGACAAACGAGCACACAGTCCAAATGATGATAAGTGGACGCTGTGTTTTGTAGACAGTAGACATTTATCCTCAATTAAGAATCAAAATGCAGATATGTTATCATTCTGAGGACTAATATGAAATACGACGTTTCCAGTAAAAGGATCTCCGGTTCTCATCGGTATAATCAGGTGAAAGTGTAAGCTCGTATGTCATCCTTATTTTATTAAAAAATTAGACGTTGGAAAGGTGTAGGATCCAGTACCTACTTTAAATCCACTGTATTTATATGCTTGCTTGCCAATTATATCTGCTCCTTTGCAAGCAGGGTTGAAATGTCGTAAATCGAAGATTTTGGGAACAACATATCAAGGAAAGATCGTACAGTAAACATGAAAGTAATTTTACTAAGGGTCAGAAGCGCCTGTTTGTACCAAGTAGGGCTATAGAACGAATTCCACCCGAAGAAATTATATGTATCATAAACTTAGGATCAGGAACGTATCTTCGGCTTACATATGTGGAATAAAAATCTTAATAAATATTATTAGAACACATTATACATATAAATGAAATTGAAGTATCTGTCTGTAATATCGAAATAACTGCCATTTATTGAGCTGATAGTTATTTGCATGCCATTAAGACATGAATAACCATTATTGCCAAAAAGTAACCAAATTGACGCAAATGAAATGAATGACAACCGAGAATTTGCATTTTGCGGTTTTCACTATTCAAACATGGCGAAAACCACATCAAAACAGTTTCGAAAGTTTTGCGTGATGCACAAACCAATATTTTCTATTTACAAATTTGTATAGTATGGTAATGAATGTTCTCCAGACCGAATTTCAGTCACGGCGCCAGTCTGAACGGAGAGTAGCCACCTGTGCAGAACAGGATAATAGCGCGCAAGTTTATGTAAGCACAGGTGCACTCTATTCCCTCACTCTTGTAGTCCGACGGTACGGTAGTCTGACACGACGGAAGAGATCAGGCGCAGGGTGTAAAACACCGCCAAATTCCGACCTGGGCTGCTACTGAGAGTTCCTTGTCAGAAAATTCAATAAATGGTTTATGCCCGACCGGGATTTCAACCGAGACCTCATGATTAGCAACCGCGTTTACGACCACTAGACCAACGAGGAAATATAATTTAATAATTAAATATATATATAACAATACTCACTCATCACCATATCTTTGAACTATAAGGCCTAGACTTAAAATTTGATAGAAATATTCCTTTTGCTAATTAAAGGTCAAACTACAGCTCCTATAGGTTTAAAACTTGGCCAGAATATTTTTTGGTATGTTCAAAATTATCAAGAACAGATTTTATGAAATTCCACCCATAAAGGGCAATGCGGGGCGTTACAAAAATTTAACTTTTAATGACGCTTTCCGCCGTCTGTGCTTAGATCTTTTAGTTTACGTAACATATTTTGATGGGGTTTAATCAATAGACAGAATGATTCAAGAGGAAGGTATAATGAGTAATTATATATATAATTATACATAAATAAATGAATAATTATATATAAAACTCTTCTGTTGTGTGTATGTAATTGAACTCCACCTAAACTGCTGGTCCGATTTTGATGAAATTTTGTGTGTGTGTGATTAAGTTGATTCGATGGTTTAGATTCACAAAAGACCCGGTAGGTAGCGCTGTTGACGATATCCAGAAATTACCCGTGTGAAGCCGGGGCGGATCGCTAGTGTAATAATAAATCTTTTAAAATTGGCCGGGTTTTCAATAATATAACTAGTGATCGGAATAGGTAGTGCAATTTTGGGATTTCGTGATGTTATTTAAGACAGATATATCGTTCACTTTTTAGTTAATGCATTAAACCCGATAGATTATTAGACGTAATGAATGGACAAACCATTTCACAATTTGATATCAATTGCCTCGAGAAGTTATGGGGCTTCTATGAAAATAAAGTGAAAAATGTGTTTGTTATCTACAGATAGCGTTGCACTTGCATATATGTTATCAAGGGTGAATCTGAAAACAATTTTTATCTAATATGAAGCATGTCACTTGTTTGGCTCATGCTCTGCATCGATTCATCATCGAGTTGCAGAAAAAATACGTTCTGAATACCCTGATGTAGACAGTTTAATCGCAAACGTTAAAAAAATATTTTTGAATACGCCTAGTAAAGTTATTAAGCGAAAAATTTCCAAATGTGCCTTTACTTCAAAACCAGTTACAACACGATGGGGCACTTGGTTTCAAGCAGCGTCCTACCATTCAAAATATATTTAAGAAATAAAGACTTTTTTTATCAAGTTTAAGAGATTCAGACGCAGTATCAATAAGAAATTGAAGAAATATTATTAGAAAACATCAAAAATGGCCTCGATTTTATTGATACCAATTTCAGTATTATCGAATATAATAAAATATTGTTGCTGCTTTGTACAAAAAGTATTTAGAAGTATTTTTCTAAATAATTTACAATCTTACAAAGTAAATCTTTATATTGTATAAAGCCGCAAAATTATTTTTATAATAATGAATTTAAAAATAATAGAGTGTGGCGGCGCTGTCGTCGCGCCACGAAAAATACATCGAAGCCTAAATCACGCTATCAAAGTTCCGAATTAAAAACAGTATATACACAGCTCCGAACTACCACTTGAGCGTTGGCTGCCCCCGGCAGAACACCTTGCCCGGCGGGAGATCTCCCCTTTTCCTTCCACCTACTACAGTGGTGACCAACCGACGTGATCTGAACACGCAACCAACAACCTTCGGAAACTACAACTTCAAACCTTCATCATCGTCCTCAAGTACCCCATTCATTCGCTCCCGAGCAAATATTCAGTCTTCACATCCTGCAAGCCATATCTAGCTTTACAAAGGTTCATCGCAGCACTATAATAATGCTTCCTGTTCCTTCAAGCTACTCTCTGCGCTACAGTGTTCGGCACGGCTCTGAGCCTTACTGCTCGCCTCTGCTTCACGGCACTCTCGCAGATTACTTGCCTTCTTCTCGACTCACCGCAGACTACAAGGCAATTCCTTGGCACTTGCACATTCGTCGACATCTAGACTGCACTATCGACCTCCGGTCTGAGCAGGGGGGTGATGTGGCGGCGCTGTCGTCGCGCCACAAGCGAAATACATCGATGCCTAAATCACGCTATCAAAGTTCCGAATTAAAAACAGTATATATACAATAGCTCCGAACTACCACTTGGAGCGTTGGCCGCTCCCCGGGCAGAACACCTTGCCCGGCGGGAGATCTCCCCTTTTCCTTCCACCTACTACAAGAGTATTTCTAAGTATAGCAATGAAGTAAATATTTGCTTTTGTCAGACGAAAACATTGATTATAACTAATAATAAAATAATAAATTCCCACAAGGCTTATCCATATTAATACAACGGGTAAGGTCATTCACCCTAAATTGCACTACCTATTCCGATCACTGATTAATAACATAGCCTAGCCACTCGGCACGTCTATTCAAGGTCACTTCACTGTTTCTTCACTCTCGAACCACACTGAGCGTTTGCCACTCCCCGGACTGAACATCTATTCCGGCGGAAGATGTCCCATTTCCTTCGAAGATCAAATTTATTAAAACAACATAACGCAAATAATATTGAAAGGTAAAGTTATAAATAAAGCGTCCATTTAAGGTAATGCCACTGTTACTCCACTCTCATACCACACTGTGCGTTAGTTACTTCACAGATTAAACATCTTTCCTGGCTTAGATCCCCTTTTACTTCGACGACCAACTTTATTAAATCAACATCTCAAATAATTTTATAAAAGTAAAATTATGAATAAAGCGTCTATTCAAGGTCAAGTTACTGTTTCTTCACTCTTGTACTGCACTAGCGTTGGCCACTCCCCATATGGAACAACTTTCTTGGCTTGGATGTTCACTATACCTTCGCAACCTCTTCCTTCGCTTCTAACGAAAATAATATTACAAAAGTAAAGTAATAAATAAAACGTATATTCAAGGTCACGTCACTATTTCTCCACTCTCATACCACACTGTGCGTTAGGCACTTCCCAGATTAAACATCTTTCCTGGCTTGAATGTCCATTTTCCTTCCACGATCAACTTTATTAAAACAACATAACGCAAATAATATTACAAAAGTAAAGTAATAATTAAAGCGTCTATTCAAGGTCACGTCACTGTTTCTTCACTCTCATACCACATTTTGGGTTGGCCTCTCCACGGAATGAACTTCTTTCCTGGAGTAATATGTCCTTTTTCCTTCGATGGCCAATTTATATAATAATAATAATAATCATCTATTACAGATTATTATAATAATTTACATAATAGGAATCCCAGTCATCTGAGGCGACTGGGACTCCGTGACGGACCGCTCCAGGCTCAAATGCAGAAGGCGGTGCTTCTCGATACCGCCCGCATCGTCCGCCGGTTTCTTTCCTTTCCCCAACCCTCGGCCGTTTGGTCTCGTCCGAGGGCTTCCATCTGATAGGAATTTTATTTATTTATGTATTATATATTTATTTATGTATTATTTATTTATTTATGTTAGTATATTAAATATATATTTATGTTTATTTATTATTTACTTTAATATATTATAAGAAACTATTACATTTCTGATGTTTAAAATTATTCTCAAAATATTTAAATAAAAGAACACTACTGGAAACAAACCCTGCTTACTATCAGGACCCAATTAAATGATAACACCAAAGTATGCAAACCAACAGCCTCTCAGCAACACGATCTTCCTTGTCTACACTAGTAGAATACCACAACGGGCATAGTAACAACAGTGAGACTCGTAGAATTACAGACTGATCTCTCTTAATCGCCTGTGCGATACTTTATACTACTAAAACAAGTGAGATTGCCATTCTACCTTAATTTTTTCGTATTTCCTTTTATTTTTACCCTCATTCTCTACAAGGCCTCCTCTGACAGGAAACCGTCCTCGGACCGTCTCTTTACCTTTGAATATCCGTCTCCATCAACGGCATGGGGCTTTAGGCACCGCGTCTGACGTCTAAGTAAGTCATAGGCACTACGTTAGTACTCGTATAAATTAACACAAGTAGTAAATTATAAATTTTGTACAACAGACTTTGATATAAATAAAATTAAAATTAAAACCAATTATTAATAAATACGCATTATTAAGAATAACTCAAAACCTACTGGGCAGATTTTGATCAAATTTATACGAAACCATTATAAGCAACAGCTTTCAAACAAAAAAATTATCAAAATCGGCTCACCTAGAAAAAAATTCTGGGTAACACATAAAAACCACAGTTGAATTGAGAACCTGCTGCTTTTTGAAGTGGGTCAAAATAACTGATTAGGTCATAGGCACTGCGTTCGCATAACTTAATAAAATAACTGATTTAATCATACACGATGCAACGTTAGCATAGGTAACTTAACAAAATAACTCATTAAGTCATAGGCACAACGTTAGCATAACTTAACATCGACTTAAGTCATAGGCACGACGTTAGCATAACAAGCTAGACGCGATAGAGGAACGACATTAGCATAACTTAAGCTAGACGCGACAGAGGCACGACGTTAGCTTGGCCGCCTTCTACTTTTGAGAAAGAGGCACAACGTTAACGTATCTCTCAATACTCTTTCAGAAAGGAAGCACTACGTTAGCTATTTCTGACATATGTAACTATTCACCCTCATAGGAAGCATATGGCAAGCATACACCCTCGTGTGGGCCAAGGTAACGTTACTGGCTTTTTTTTTCGTGGGAAATCCTCATGGATACCTTCCGCTGCAGGGGCAACGAAAGGTTATGCCGGCCTCCTACCGGCTAAAACCCCACGGTGGTCACCATCAGTAGCGGATCTCCGTTCGGAACTCAACCGGAGCCCTCCATCGCTTTGCTACTAATAGCACGTCCCGGGCAGTATGCATACCCCAGCACCCTCGCAGTGCTATCACGATGTCTCGAGACCACTTCCAGTCATCGTCCTCCTCGGGGTTACATAACTAGGCGTTCGAGGCCCCGCCCGAGCGTCTGCAACCCCGAAGGCCCCGTTTCTGGTAGGGAACACCGTTTTCAAGAGGAGGCCGTGACGAACGCCTTGGCGACGTCGTCTCCGCGCGGGATCCGCCTCTCGATCCGCTCAGAGCCTCCTTCTGAATCATAACAGATTCACAGAAGGTGGCTACGGCCCTCCACGCCGAATCCCCGCTCAGCATCGCCGACACGACTGCTGGCAGGGAGAGGTTCTGTCCGATGCGGTTTACCAGGATCGTCCGCTCCCGTTCCACGCTGGGCATACTGCGAGCGTGTGGAAGCGGAGTCTTGGTCCCGTCCACCACAGTGGAGCAGTTCGCCGTCGCCTCGCGTCCGATCTTACACAGATAATCACCGAAGCACCCATGCCCGGTAATTATCTGTGTAAGTCTGTAGGTGATCTTCCCGCTCGTCGCTGCATCCAGGCTTCGAGACCGGCAGGATTGCTCAATGACGCGCTTGCGTTCATAGCGCTCCTCAAGTCGAGAGCGCCATGACGCCAGAGCGTTTTGTCGTTCCTGCCGTTTAATTGATTCGAGCGCCTCTTCTGGCTCACTACCACCACGCCTGGCGGAGGGCGGATTCAGGTACACCTCGTCCATTTCCGCCAGTATATCTAGTGGTGGAAAGCAGGGTTGTCGCCGCCTCAAAGGATATAGTGCAGGTATCCTCGTACGATCCGTATGGCCATCCTCCGCTGAACACTATAGATTTTAGTTCTACAGCGTCGGATGGCCAGTCTTTTGCCCATACAGGCGCTCCATACAGAGCTACGGATCGTATAACTCCCGCATAGGGCGACGTACTTCCTCCATTGGTCCCCGTAGATTGGGCGGCAGTCTATGCATAGCACCCGCTACCCTTTCGATCCGGGGACTAGGCGCTCGAAATGTTCTTCGAAGCCCCAGCGACTGTCCAGGTGGAGGCCTGGGTACTTCATGTACCTCCACTCTGACATCAGACCCACCCACGCGGACACACGAGTCGGGTGGTTCCTGCCCTGGTAATTTATGGAACCATAGGGCCTCGGTCTTGTGGAGGCGCTATTTCCAATCCCAACTCGTGGATTTTGGCGACGACGACTTCACCCGAGTTCGGCGAGCTCCTGGCCCCTTGAGTGATCCCGCTGGCGATCACAATGTGTCGTCAGCATAGCAGACAATATCTACGCCAGCGGGAAGATCGATTCGCAGAACCGCATCATGGCGAGGTTCCACAGTAGCGGCCCCAGCACCGAGCCCTGTGGAACCCCACGTTTGATCTCCTCGGATCTTCCTGCCATCTTGCCCCATGTACAGGATGTACCTGTCGCGCAAGTAGTCCCCGATAATACTTGCATGTAAGGGGCACCTGATGATGTGAGTGCCCTCCTGATTGCATCCCAGTGTAGGAGTTAAAGGCGTTGACGATATCAAGACTTATCGCCAACGCCACGCCACCTGGGATACTGCTATTCCGACAGGGAGCGGACGCGCATAATCGCATCTAAGTGGAACGCTCCGTCGGAACCCAAACTGGCTATCAGCCAAATCAGGACCGACGCGCGACAGATGCCTATTGAGCCGACTGGCAACTATCCTCTCGAATAATTTGCCAATCTCGTCCAAAGGCATATGGGGCGGTACGCAGAGGAGAATCAGCGGCCCTGCCCTCCTTCTTCAAGAGGACCAGCCTTGCTTCTTTCCAGGCTGTGGGAACGTGGCATAGCGCAGACAGCTGGTAAACAGCTGCCTGAGCCTGTCCCCTAGGGCAGCCAGACTCAGCACTAGGCCCGGCCCGGTATTCCATCGGGCCCCGGTGCTGTGTTCCGGGCTTTAAGCGGCTAACGGCTCGGTCCAGCTCTTCGACGGTCACCCCATCTCATCCTGCCACTCCCATGACGACGGTAGGTGACCTGAGGACTTGACCGGTCCTCTGGGAAGAGCGTGCTGATCACCCTTCCCAGAAGATCCGGATCGAGTCTCCGTCAAGGGGCGACCAAGGCCGGAGCTTACAGTACCATCATGGACGCCCCCAGGGATCTTCGTTGAGTCCTCCAGAAGCTCTTTCAGGACCGAGACCTGGCGTTGGCTATAGCAATTTGTAGCGCCTTTGCAGCCGCTCGGTATGCCCCGTAAGTCTGGCTACCTCCTCAGGCGGAGCTCGCCTTCTTCTTCTTCGAGATCTGGTGTACTGGCGCCGACTTCGCAAAGCAGGCACACGAGGCCGTGCGATTTCTGCCGACCACCAGTACACTGCTCTGCGCTTGGGGCGACTGGTTCTGGGCATTGACAGGTCGCAAATTTGCGCCATCGTACCCCGAAACCAGTTCGCTTCCACTTCAGGATCGGACTGAACCTCTTCGACGTTATCTGGCGCATGACGCGACGATGGCGGCGGCTTCGAGCTTATCTCGGTCGAGCCGCTTGAGACACCAACGCCGCGGTGGGCTGCCTCCTCGGCGACTGGGGTTACTGTCCGGGCTGATGCGACATCGAACACGATGTGACGGTGGTCGGACAACCCACCACCTCCCATGGCCCCACCGACCCTCAGGTCATACGGGCCGAATCTCGGAGATGCGCGCGCGGTACGGTGGTCGGACAGTGTGACCGCCTCCTCCGCCACTCGCCAGCCCGACAGCATTTGCATTGCAGGAGGGCCGCGTAAGATCTACGATGGACTCCTGCCACCGCACGCATGTGCTTACGGACCCCTGATTCATTAATCGGAGGTCCAGCCCAGCCGCCCATTCCATCACTGTCTCTCCCTTCGGATCGTCTCTGGAGTTGCCCCAAGCCCTGGTGTGGGCGTTAAAATCTCCTAGGACGATCAACGGACGAGGTTGACATTCGCGAACACAGTTCGCCACCTCGTCTAGGTACGCCTCGTAGTCGGCAAGGACCTATGGGAGACATAGCAGCCCACTATGGCCAGGGGCCCCATTGCACTGCAACGAAGCCCTGCCCTTCTCAATAGGGCGCAGGGTGGGGCCTCCTGCACTTCCCAGTAGATGGCTGGGCCCAATTCATCACCGAACCAGCGAGGATGGTCGGGAACAGAATAGGCTCTACTACTGGGCAACCCGCCACTCCGCAATGGTCTGCATAAGCAGATGTTGTGCATTGCGGCAGTGGTTCAGGTTGCCCCTGTAGGACTTTAAGGGTGTGAAATGTATTTTATTTTTCGACCACCTCCATTGCCGAGTTAGGACTCGGTGCAGAGACGATGTCGCTGCGTCCGGCATTTATGGATGCAGACGGAGTCTGCTCGTTCTTCCTTCCCTTGTTTTTTTGGGTGGGACGCACTTTTACCCAGTCTGTGGCTGGCAGGGCCTTGAGATCTGAGCACAGAGGACACTTGGGTTCCGACGCAGTGCATTGTTTGGCTCCGTGCCCAGGCTCACCACATGCATAACAGCGTGCGGCTATTTACCTCATTGGGGCACCTGCTAGCGTGCCCTCTTTCAGGCATCGAAAACAATGCATGGGCCTGGGCTCTGGTACCTCTACGGGCAGACCCCCCTACCCGTACTCTCCCAACGGCTGCAATCTTACGGATCGCAACGACGGGACATCGTACCCAGCACGTCCCCATGCTACTGGGTGTTCGTCGGACTTCCCCGACTTTTATGTTGTCTACTGAACAACCCCCTGCTTCAGCCATCGCCGCTGCAATCTCTTCAGCGCTGACGGCATCGTCGAGGTCCCTCAGCCGAACGTCGCTTGTTTTATTGGGCGACTAATTCGCGTTCAGGTCCGAGAGCCTCTCGCATCTTTGCCGCCAGCTTGTCCGCCTTTTCTCCACAGTCCGGACCCGTTATCTCCATCAGGAGTCCTCCAGTTACTGCGCGCTTAAGGCGAACAGTTTCTATGCCAAAGTCTGCCAAATGGATTTTGGCTTTGGCTTCCTCCATTACTTTAGCATAGGTAACGGAGGAGCTTTCCAACACCGTGATGGTTACTGCCGAAGTCGGGGCACGCAAAATCCTTTCTTGTTGCTCCTCTCTTTGTTGTACTGTAAGGCGACGCCGTCGTGTTGGACCGCTTTTGGGTGGCCCTTGCCTTTTCGGCTTCTGTAACTTCCACCACGAACTGACATTTGGTGCTGAATTATTCAACACCGGTGCAGCTACTGGGGAGAGCGGCCAGCGGTGGAAAGGCGGGCTTCATTTTTCCTTTTCACCCTTTGTCTTTTTACCGGCTGCAGTGGTGCCTGTGATTCCAGCGGTTGGGGTGGCGGTGCTGACAATTGCGGCGACTGTGTCTGCGCTTATTCGCCCCTGCCAGTGGAGGCCGGATAACCCTATCTGAAATATCTTGGCCTCAAAGATAGCCAGCTTTCTTTCTATTAGGGATCCAATGCGCTCCATGAGGTCCTCCTCTCCCTGCCAGATTTTTTGTTGAACTCGCAACGGTCGATTAGACATTCTTTCTGTTTGGGGTGGATCAGCCTTTTGCGTCGCTTGCTTACGGAGGAGATTAATCTCCTTCGTTAAGTTTTCTGTTCTGTTGGCAAGGGTGGCGAGCTGTGATCGCAGTTCCGTGTTTTCCCTCTCAGTCTTTTAATGTTCTCGCTGGTAGCGGTCCTTCGCGCAAGTTCTTCAGTTGCCGCCTTTATATTTAGTACGGCTAGCCTTATGCCTCTCACAAAATTGCCCTTTAGGTTTCGGGAGCGATCCGTTACCTTTTCAACCGCCTGAAGGTTGAGGTCGATTTGTTGACCGAGCTCACCGTCACTGGAGTCGCCATTTCGCGGGCCAACTCCTCTAGGTTGGGCAGATTTTTCTTAGCCCTGGTATTTGTGGGCGCTACGGAGGGGTCGAAAAGGTCTTCCTCTGTTTCTATCCCTGTAGCGGCCTCTTCTTCAGAGGCTGTGGCCGACACTGCCGCGAATTTGGCGGCCACAACTGCGGCAGGGGCTTGGCCCTTCTCTTCCTTCCTCCTTCCGGTGGGGCCGATGTAAGTGAAGTGAACGAGCCATCGGACCCACCTCCATCGCTTTCAATAGCCTGATTTACTGGCATATTAGGACGTTTAGAACGCCCACGTTTATCTTGTGTCGTCACAGTTCTACCCCCCGACACGGCTCCAGTCTTTTTACTTTGCCCCGTGGATGTTGTGGGGCCCGCGGTTGACGCTTGTGCATCCCCGCGATGCAGTGGATTGCCCCCCCCAGATACGATGGGGCTGCCACAGCGCTATGAGGCTACTGGGGTGGACTCCCCGCTTACCAATGGATCGGCGGGACCACCCTGGGGAATCGATTTTTTGTCGCACTGCATATTTTTGGTTCCTTTTTTTACAGGGTGTGGTCCCTGAACCCCTTCCCCCCAAGGCTTGGGACTGAGCTCCCCCCCAGCCATTCATCCCCTCGGCACCTTAGACCTTAGGATTGGGGTTATTTTTGAAGAGGTTTTCTTCCTCGCGGCCCTGCGGGGGCCCCCGTGCCCGGGTTACGGGCTTACGGGTTGTCCGGCATTGGTGCACTTGGCACATCGCCGCACAGAGATCGCCCGGTATCGGTGCGCTTGGCACATTACCGCGCGGGGTCACCCAGCATTGGTGCGCTTGGCACATCGCCGCGTGTGTTGCATCCCCTGTCCGCTCTAATCAAAGAGCGATACCGGGAGCAACGATAAGCCTGTGAAGGCCCATCTCTTAGGGCATTAAGCCCCGGGCGTTTCTAGTCCTAATGGGACCACGGGTACGCCAAACCCCGGCCAGTTTTGGTCCGCGGCGGTTTTCCGCTACCACCCATATCTGGGTGGTGTTCCCCTATCCGCCACCTGGGGACGCGCCCGATGGGAGCTCTGGCAACTCCACGGGAACGTTACTGGCTTAATTTAACTTTCCGTCTCGGCCCTTTGTGACCATGAAACGATAAATTCGTTGTTTCAAATCTTTACCAATTTTATTCAACAGCACGCAATGTGTGAGCTCTTGAATACATTTCATACAGACTAAACTTTACAAAATTGAAAACATCGCCCAAATCAGATTTTAGTATATAACGCTTCTTACTAGAGTTTAACACGTCTTAGATAACACAATTTTTCTTATGAACACTGCGTACACGGCACAGTTCGTACTATACACTGACGACACAGGGCACCGCAGGCACAGTTAAACATGCTCTATCAAGCGGTTCCGCTGTGTTCACGCCAGCAAGCAGTCTCACTGCACCAGCGCCAGCGAGCCGCTGCACCGCACCAGTGCCAGCGAGCCGCCGCGCTACTATCGCGCCAGCAAACCACTGTACCGCACCAGCGCCAGAAAGCCGCAGCGGTGCACCAGTACCAGCGAGCTGTCCAGACTTCAACACTATTAGGCATAGGTACCAAGTTTGCATACCTTCCAGTGGCTCCCAGTGACTGTTGACATAGGCAAAGCACAAAGTTAGCGTTAATTACTACACCTATTTTTTTTAAATATTGGATTTTACTCTTAAGTAGTTTAATGTAAAATTTAGAGTACACCACGGTAAAAGCAAAAGACATGGAAACAACTAGGTCAGATGCACAAGCGTGCACTTAAGTAAATCCAACATAGGTCTCGCAAAATAGGTATTCAAAGTAATTTAAGATTGAAATAGATGTAAAACGTTCTAGGTGCTTGAAACAAATAAATAATCTGCTTGGCAAAATTAAAAATTAAAAGAAATGAAGATAAATGTATTGCGAACCATAGAATTCGGGGCTTTCAAAGTTCACCACACATTCTCTTAAGAAACTGCAATTGTGTGACATGGTACTCACAAACCATTGCACACATTGCAAAAATGGCAACAATGTAGAGAGACTGATCCCACCATATATTCCAAAGGGAAGGAAGCAACTACGCTAGATCTACGCATTGCAAAATGCAACTGCATGCAAAAGCGTAAGCCACTACACACATTGCAAATATAAAAATCAACTGTATGAAAATATCACACACTGCAAACGACATTACACAGATTGCAATCGTCATTAAGTCGTCTCGGTCGGATAGATATCCGCGTGACATGGCTCACCACTCGCAACGAAAGCTGAGCAAGCGTCAGACGTCTATTTGCCGCGCCAAAGCAC
Source organism: Parnassius orleans (assembly GCA_029286625.1). Classification (NCBI taxonomy): domain Eukaryota; kingdom Metazoa; phylum Arthropoda; class Insecta; order Lepidoptera; family Papilionidae; genus Parnassius; species Parnassius orleans. The sequence goes on from JAGSMP010000405.1 coordinate 344,034, forward strand.
CATAAGTTCGGCGGCCGCTTGAGCCGCCTGCTATTAGATCCACCGAGAAGTCGCAGGCTGTAGCGATGGCGTGGCAGCACACACGAGCTTATACTTAGACCTTATACCGCATATTGAGTCTAGCTTTCCCGTAGATTGCGACGAATTAAACAAAAAATCACAGACGGTGAAAGTTCGTGGCTGATGACGACCCTCGTTGCCATAAGCATCTTGTCGATGCTGGTTAGCGTCTAGTAAAGCAGACGCTTGCTATCTCCAGGGCTCGGCCGCCCCTCTCGACATCAGACCCCAATTTTGTCAACCACATAATATTCGGAGTAAACTGTAACACTTATCAACACATTAGAATCCAAAAGGCTACTTATTTTTTCAATTCATACCACGTTAAAGTTAATTTTGGTACATCGCTTCAAAATTTCGAACTTCAAAATGTAGCTGTAAATCATATTTCGCATACACAATCAATTATAACAAAACTCGAACAAATTAAATTTTCACTGAATGCAAACTATACAGGGTATTTTTGAAACGCTCCCGAAAACGAAGACAGATGATAGTACTAAGGATACCTATGATGATGGGTCACAAATAAATTCGATCCCGAGGAAAAAAAAATCATCTTTTCACAACGTTTTATTAACTTTATTCACGCTCCATTATGTTGTAACAGTTAATTGAAACGATATTTCACTAAAAAAATCATGAAAATACTGAAACATAAAACCAGCAGTGAAACTTAAAAAAGAAAATCAGCTGACAATAGGGTCAATATCCTCGCGGGCTCGAACTCTTACCTAGATCGGTACGAAACAATGCATTAGGTATACTACTCACTCTACCCTTCCTTTCACACACACGCTGCTTCATGTCGCCTCGCTGTGGAATTACACATGCTTCAAGGACGTTACAATGTGCGCATTTGTTTTGGTGGGATTGATTAATTAGTTTTGAGACAGTTCCGTGTTGACTATCACGAGCGATAGTTCAATTGTTTTGTTTATTAAATTATTGTCGTTATTACTTGTTATTTATTAATTAATGATATTGTTCTTGTTGTTACGTTTTGTGTATTTTGTTTTGTTTTAATAATGCCTAACGCGTAGGTACGTTTATAGTGCTCGTGAATACGGCAATATACGGAGGATCGGTAAGCTGTTTCATACCTAATTTTTTTAAATTACTTAGTACTGAACTGATCTGAATAGGTATTTTTTCATTAGCGAATCGAACCAGTTATTTGGTTTATTTAACCTGTGAATTCGAATTAAAGTGGCTACGTGGAGACAAGCACAGTGGCAAAATAGTAGGTTAAGTAGATAAGTTAGGTAATTAGACAAGTGTTGTAAATTATTAGGTATTGTGGTACCACGGTGGTTCAACGGTGGTAGAGCCACGCAGCTTTTGCTGTTGCATATGGGCCGGCTCGAGCCGGGTTAGTACCACGACCTCACAAAATACCGGCGTGAAGTGGAGCTCTGCTTTTGCGTTTCGTCTGGTGAGTGCAGGTGACCGGGCCCAATTCTCCCCATCAACATGGTAGCGGAATTAAATTTTAGACTACCCCAGGAGGGTACCAGCACCCTGGAGAATCCCTCGCTGAGCATCCACGACCATGCTACTCCACTCCTGAGCGTGGGTGCTCAGGCTGCCCATGTATTCTGGGGGGGCGAAATTCCGCTCAAAACAATAACTGCTCGGGGCAAACTGAGCAACAAGACCAAGGCGACCCTGCCACGTTATCCGTGGATTTCTGCAACATCAGGGACTTCACTCGAACCTAAACGCCGTCCACTACCATCTCGAGACGGCGAAGCCGGCCTCTTTCTGATCGAGACGCAGGTGTCCTCTCCTGCTGATACTTCATATCTCTCCTACCCGGGGTACAAATTGGAACACTCCTTTGTGCCTCGGGCTGGAGTGCGTATACGTCAGAGGACATCTGTTCTCGACGCCTCGGCAGTCTTGAAGGTTCGGACCTGTCCATCCTTTGGCTACGCGTAGATAGCGACGACCATCCGCGCGTCTACGGGTGCCTCTATAGGTCCCATAGCGGTAATGCCGAAACAGACTGACTCATCGACCACGTCCAAATGGCTACAGATTCCTTGCTACAACAGGTCCCATCCGCAGAGATCGTGATCCTTGGCGATTTTAACGCCCACCACGCCGAATGGCTTGGTTCACGTTTAACCGATCATGCGGGGAGATCTCTTTATGACTTTGCCTTGGCATATGGTCTGACACAGCTGGTTACTTCGCCTACGCGGATTCCAGATGTGGAGGATCATACACCTTCCCTGTTGGACCTTCTGCTGACCTCTCATCCGGACGGATATCAGGTTTCCGTCTATGCCCCTCTCGGCTCTTCGGACCATTGTCTGATCTGGAGTGTGGTGCAACTCACGCTCCCCTCGCGGTTGCGTTCTGCAGGTTGACGCCGCGTTTGGCATTACAGGTCGACGGATTGGGACGGAATGGTCTTTCTTTGCATCCTACCCATGGGGGCGGGTTTGCTTCTCGCCGGATGATCCCAGCGCTGTTGCTGACTCTGTCACTGATGTGGTGTTACAGGGAATGGAACTATTTATTCCATCAACTGTGGTACCCATCGGAGGCAGATCGCAGCCTTGGATTGGTCGCTCCTGTAAGACTGCATTACACAGTAAGCAGGAGTGCTATCAGGCCTGGGCTGAGGCTTCGGCGGCTCGGGATGTAAACACCAGCATGCTTAAAAGAAGTATAACTTCGCCTCCAGGTCATTCAAAAGTGTTATTGCCAAGGCAAAGTCAGAGCACATGGGCAGAATTGGCGAGAAACTAGTTCGCCTTCCTTCGGGAACCCGTGCATTCTGGTCTCTCGCCAAGGCTCTCAAGGAATTTCTGTAAGCCATCACTACCATCTCTGCACAGGAGGACGACTCACTGGCCCACGCCGCAAAAGAGAAAGCCGACCTTTAGGCTCACTTTTGCGTCCAACTCGACTTGATGACGGGGAGAACACACCGCCGGCCATTCCGCGGTGTGAGTGCTCCATGCCGGATGTTCGGTTCTCACAGCGCTCGGTTCGCAAAGCACTTCTCTCCTGGACATCCACAAGTCGAGTGGGCCTGACGGAATCCCCAATTGTGCTGAGGACGTGTGCTCAGGTTGGCACCGGTTCTAACGCGTCTTTTCCGGTACTCCTACTCCCTAGGCGTAGTCCTGAAATCATGGAAGACAGCTTTTGTCCACCCGATCCCCATAAAAGGCGACCGCTTAGACCCGTCTAACTACAGGCCTATCGCCATCACCCCTTGTTCTCCAAAATAATGAATTCCATTATAAACTGCCAGCTCATGCGGTACCTTGAGGATCACCAGGTGATTAGTGACCGCCAAAACGGTTTTCGTCGGGGTCGATCAGCTGGTGATCTTCTGGTCTACCTGACTCATAGATGGGCGGAGGCAGTAGAGTCCAAGGGGGAGGCATTGGCCGTTAGCTTGGACATTGCGAAGGCTTTCGATCGGGTTTGGCACAATATTCCTATGGGCTTCCCGAGAAATTGTGCAATTGTATCACCAGCTTTCTTGCAGATTGGAGCATCAAGGTCGATGTAGATGGTGCATGCTCCGACTACAAGCCTATTAACGCTGGTGTTCCACAAGGCTGCGTGCTATCACCAACGCTGTTTCTTCTGCATATCAATGATATGTTGCAAACCGGTAGCATTCATTGCTATGCGGATGATAGCACTGGTGATGCTCTATACGCCGGCCGTGCGAATATTTCTCGGGAAAACGTCAGTTACACCGGAACAAACTTGTGTCTGACGTCGAGTCTTTGCTTCGACTAAATCCAGTCAAGCTTAATCCTCAGAAGACACAAGTTTGCGCGTTTACCGCCAAAAGAACCCCTTTGTCGTATCTCCTCAGTTTCAAGGCACTCCCCTTGTTGCCTCAGCCAGTATCGGAATCCTCGGCGTCGACATATCGAGTGACGTGCAGTTTCGCGGTCACTTGGAAGAGAAGGCCAAATTGGCCTCTAAAAAGCTTGGCGTGCTCAGCAGAGCAGGACAGTATTTTATGCCGGCACAACGCCTGCAACTTTACAAGGCGCAGGTTCGGCCTCACATGGAATACTGTTCCCATCTCTGGATGGGGCTCCCAGTGCCAGCTCCTTCCACTTGACCGCATCCAGCGCAGAGCGGCTCGAATCGTCGACGACCGAGTCCTTTCCGATCGGCTCGATTCATTGGCGCTGCGAAGAGATGTTGCATCTCTTGCATTTTCTTTCGCATTTACCACGGGAGTGCTCTGAGGAATTGTTCGGATTAATCCCAGCCGCCACATTTCACGAACGCACATCGCAGCAGAACTCCTGATACCATCCACACCATCTGGATGATTGGCGGTCCACCACTGTGCGATTTAGAAGATGTTTTCTTCCCCGCACAACTTCCTTATGGAATAGTTTACCACCAGCGATTTTTCCGGACCGATACGACTTAGGGACCTTCAAGAAAAGAGCCTACTCCTTTTAAAGGCCGGCAACGCATCTGCAATTCCTCTGGTTCCCTGGTGTTGCAGTTGTTCATGGGCGGCGGTAGTCACTACCAGCAGGTGAGCCGCATGCTCGTTTGCCCCTCTCCTATAAAAAAAAAAAAACCATCGCTAGTTGCGGGCCGCGCGAATTCGGCGTTCGCGCGTACATTGACCCCTAGTCAGCTGATTGTAATTCAGTAATTCCACTGCTGGTTTTATGTTTCAGTATTTTCATGATTTTTTTTTGTGAAATATCGTTTCAAATAACTGTAATAACATGATGGAGCGTGAATAAAGTTAATAAAACGTTGTGAAAAGATGATTTTTTTTTCCTCGGGATCGAATTTTTTTGTGACCCATCATCATAGGTATCCTTAGTACTATCATCTGTCTTCGTTTTCGGGAGCGTTTCAAAAATACCCTGTATAACTCATCTAGAATATCTCAAACATTTATTTTAATATTTGTTAACATATTTGGGTACGTTAAGAAATAACAAAAGTACTTGCGGTTACTTTCAATACAAATCGAACAATACGATTTAGCTTTTTGCTTAAAACATTTCACTTTAAACTTTTACTTTACACTTTAATATTACTTTAATGAGGAAAATAGGACAGCAAATTTTATTACGACATTTAACATAAAAACAAAGGCATCAACGCGAAGCACATTATAATCTTTCACGAATGTAATAAAATTAAATAAAGGATTTTACTTTTGGCTTAAAACATTTCACCTTTAAACTTTCAATCTACACTTTAATGATTCGTCAATGTCGTAAATAGGACAACAAACTTCATTAAGATATTTAACATAAAAACAAAGGCGATAATATGATACGAGAGTCGCATCGTAGTCTCTCACAAACGTAATAAGCCTCATATTATACAAAGATTATATCAGGCCTCTGTCACTCTTGCTACCTGCGTAAAACAATTACGAGTATCTACAATAGCGAGCTGCCCCAGGGGTAGATAGCAGTCGGGGCTAGCGCGTTCTAGTCGATTGAATATAATTTTTTTTAACGCTGTTTACGTAAATAGTATTTTGTAAATACTTGTTGAAATACTCGTCGAAATTATTTTTGTTTAGTGTTTAGTATATTTAATTGTAGAGTAAAATAGTTGAAAAATGTTAATGTAATTTAAGGATAATATATATGTATATTACCTATCTATTTGATAAATTGTAATGGCAAAACGTCGTTCCTACTATAATTGTTGCGGGGATGGATGCTTAATGAGCAAATAAAGGGATTCAGATATATAATTTTTTAAGTTACCGAAGCATATTGAAAGGTAAATTTATTTCATTTTTTGTTAAATAGGTACTTATAGCAAAAAAATTAAGTAATAATTAAACTACAGAAGTAATACCTAAGTACTTTATTACAAAACTTAGTTGAAATTTACTTCACTACCCAAGTAGCAGCAAAAATAGTTGACAAAAATTATTGCGTCTAGAAATAAGTTATATATAAAATGAGTTTTATTATTTTTCTACGATTTTTCAAATTAAAATGTATTTTAATTAAAGCCACAGAAAAAGACATACATTTTTGGGAATATAAAATGACTTTAATCATTTTACTCTATTCAAGTGTTGTCATTTTCTATATTCATACTATTTTCGTATACACTTTGTAAGACTACCAACACAATACACAAACACAAAATATTTTTATATTAAGTTATTATTAGTAATAACTATACTATCAGTAATAATAATAATAAAAGTGATATGGTTGAAAAAAAAGTCTTGCAAAGAACTTCCTACAATAATACATCATCTCAATCATAGTACTATGTAAAAATTCCATTTAATGTTATTGCAACACTTACAAAACAAAGTGTCACTCTTTTTTAACTGGCTTTACGCTCTGTATAACACAAACGCGCAGAAACCATGCCAGAAATATACATTTATAGTATGCAAATATATAATAGAGATACAATAATCTAAAACTCTCAATTATGTAGGTAGGTACATTATGTTGAGAATGTAATAAGCTAACATCAAACAACCACAGGACGCATGTCTTTTTCTAAGTGACATAAGACATAACCTAAAAGGTTCAAATCTAAATATCTTTTTTAAACGCCTTCTCAGGACAAAATTTCTTGACAAAGTTATTCCCTTAACATTTTAAGATATTTTTGATATATAGAAGCTACCATTCCTTCTCAACTAATGTTATGTATGAAAGTCTGCCATTTTTCTTTGTCAATTAACCAATGGTACAGACTATTTTTAAATAAATTTATATTATGTAGTGTTTTAATATCGTCAGGTATTTTGTTGTATATACGTACACACATTGATAAACAGCATTTACTATATTTAATTGATTTCGGAACTTCGCTTAGAACTAACCTATTCGGATTTCTTTTAAGCCTAGGATTAATATCAGAGGACTTTTTAAATAAATTTGTATGCTGTTTTACAAATTTACATATCTCAAAAATGTATAACGATAGCAGAGTTAGTAAAGAAAGATTTTTGAATATTGGCTTACAGGATTCTCTTATTGAGATACCACATATCGCCCTTATGCACTTTTTTTGTGCGATAAATACCCTACGCCGATCTGTGCTATTACCCCACATTATTATACCATATCGGAGTATAGATTCAATATACGCCTGATAGGATATTAGGCTGGTTTTTATTAGTAACATTTTTTATTGTACGTAGCGCATACACAAAACGATTAACTCTTTTACGTAGCTCATCTATATGTGTTTTCCATTCTGGATTTCGATCTATAATCACACCAAGAAATTTAATTTGTTGAAATTCATCTTGTACCTTGTATTCTGTTCCCCGTCACCTGCAAGGTCATTTTATGTGTATGTAAATAAAATGCTATTATTATTTATATACCCTGAAAATGCTGAAAAGCATAACCTCATTATGAATTTATGTTTATAGTTAAAGCATTAAATACACATACCGTTTATTGGCGATGTATAAATATCCACTACCCTATATCATCCCGTGGAGTAGCAAAAGACGACATAGGGTACTGGCCCAAGAGATCAACAGCAACATCTTGTTGATAATAAATAGCTTGATAAAAATCTAAAAGCTTGAATCGACAACCGATAAGGAAGAAAGGTAATCCTGTGGCTGTCTCTGGATGAAGTGTCTCTAGATGAAGGTGTACGTGGTAGAACCACGCTGCAGATATATTATGGCTGTAGCATGAATGGGTCGGCTCGATCGGGAAAGACCACGCTCTCACAGAATACCAGCGTAAAATAACAGCTTAATGTTGCTGTGTTTCGTATGGTGAGTGTAGAGAACCGTGGACCCTTTTCACTGGAAATGAGTCATTCCATTTTATTCCTCAAGGGTAACAACGCATCTGTATTTTGATTATTAATCGAGGATAATTATACATATCTATGGGCCACAGCATCCACTTTCCATCAGATGGACTGTGTGCTCGTTTGTCACCCTTATTCTATAAAAAAGTGACGATCTAATGCCACACGCAAGCAGTCGATGGATGCAGGTTGCTAAGGACCGCAATTTGTGGATATCAGTGAGGAAGGCCTATGTTAAGCTATAGAATTGTGATGGGCCGTATTAATGATAATAATAATATAATAAAATCAATAAATTTAAATTTTCCTAAAATGTCTGAATCAATTTTCCTAAAAGGTCTGAATCAATTTTCCTAAAATGTCTGAAGCGAATAGATAATGTATATATTTAGAAAGTAAATCGTGTGAGTCGGTAATAAAAGAACTGTTGAATACCAAGCGATGTGAAAATTTCGAAAAAAGTTTCGATTGCTTCCATACTAATTTGTTATAGTCTGTTTCATTCTCTATTTGATATATTTAAACTTTTAGTTATAACTGTTTCAGAATTTTGTGTAAAACAAAAATTTAATCATTATCACCGGCTGTGTTGCAGCGGCCTAGAATACTGCTGCCCCTCTCATCACGTGGATACCAAAAAAATACCATAAAAGGAGACCTTTAGGCTTCCGACGGATGGCGGCATAACCATCCCAGTCATCGTCAGACCATAAATGCCTAGGCCTGTGACGGGCAGCAGCATTAATCAGATTAAATCAGATTAAGGGCAAATCCTACTATGAACACGAGTAGCACCACAAACACGACATGGTGGCGGTCAAGGCAACGGTGGTGCAGGGGTGCAAAATCCGGGAGAGGACAGGTTACCACCAAAACTGTACTTGGCGACGTATAATGGACGCCCATTTTTATGGTTGATGGACAAAAATAGAACGCGCATTGGGCCGCTGCTGGGGGTCGCCAGGGCGCATCTGGAGCTGGCGCTGGACGCGACAGCATGCGGGCCGCCAGCCAAGCGCGAGGTGCTGCACGACCACCTAGCAGCCCCTCGCATCCATCTTCCCCACCAGAGGGCTTGGTGTCGGCAGGGTCCTCTCGGATTCGGCAAGCGGCACCCGCTGCTGGTGGGGTACGCCGCATGCGTTGGACAAAAGATATAATAATAAATAAGAAGTACTATAGGGCGAATGGGGAAGAAACTGGAGGGATAGCGTATCGGGCTTGGATGCACCGCTTTTTTGCTGAGCTGGAGCCGTCTGTTCCCGTCACAGAGCAAAACCTGGCAGACCAAGTTCGGTACATCATACGCTCGAAAATATTTAACGATGCCGAACTCGAGCGACTACGGCGTGAGGTTATTCCCTCATCGAATGAACCAGCTATAGCTGGGGATGCGGCTCCTAAGGCCATAGACCAGCAGCCATATGTGGAAGCCGCCATGGATCTTCCCGCTTTGGTTGGTTTGGTTGATGGAAAGGTCACTCAAGAACTAGAGCAGATGAGGAGTAAATTGGAGGAAGCGATTGTGGAAACGCGCTGTACGCCTCTTGAAAATCGACCGTGACTCCCGCGCATAACCTTAAGCAAGCTATCGTGACGGACATGAACCCATTTCTGGCAACCTTTTTGGAAACCAGCCGGGACCTTTGCGATACGGACTCAATACTCTTTGGCGCCGCTTTAGCAGTTTGCCGTATTATTGGTGCCAAACTTTCCACGTTTGGACATGCTACTGGGCAATGTAGCGCTATCCCAGCCTGGAGAAGAAGAATTGAGGACCGTATCGCAAAGGCAAGGGCCCTCATCGGCAGACTGATAAGCTTCAGGTCGGGCAATGATAGGCCGAGAATTGTGCGCACCGTCAGGATGGCGTTTGCTGGGACAAATATCAGTTTGTCCCAGCCGGATATAAGGGAAAAGCTGACAGAGCGCATAGACGACCTGAAGCAGAGAATTGCTGCTTGGGGGAAGCAGTTTCGGCGATATACCTCTCGGTATATCGCCAGAATCGTCTCTTCCAGAGTGATCAGAAGAGGCTGTATGAATCATTGGAGCAGCCAATGGTACTGGAACGGGCTCAGCACCGAATCAGGCCGACTCTATCGCGTTCGCCCGTAAACCACAGCGAGGGCCCTTGGACGGAAGTTGTGGCGAGTCAGTGTGCGAATTTTATGCCCATGGACCCCGTCATCATAACGCCGGATGACGTAGCTGAGGCGGCCCGTAGGGCCCCGAACTGGAATAGACCAGGGCTCAACGGACTGCATCATTACTGGCCTAAGGGGTTCGTTGTGTGTCACGCTGTGCTCGCCCGATAGTTTCAAGAGGCTCCGACCAAAAGTGACTCCCGAGCGTCTTCACTACTGGGATCACTCATTCCTAAAGACCGGGATTTCACAGAATCGAGCAAATACCGCCCCATAACGTGTCTACCTACCCATATCCAAGACAATAAGGTCCATTTTGAGCGCGATAATCACTCGTCACCTGAACGCAAATCAGGTGATGTCGCGCGCTCAAAATGGATGTTGGGGTGGTGGTCGTGGAACCAAGGAACCACTCCTCATTGACGCGGTCATTGGCAAGGTGGTTAACCGCAACCGTCGAAACCTCTCCACCGCCTGGATAGACTACAAAAAGGCATTCGACTCGGTGCCTCGCCGCGGCAGAGGTCCTCGAGCTGTACAAGGTTGACTGTACAGTTCAAGAGTTCCTCGGGCAGTGTATGGGGCAGTGGAGTACGATCCTTTGTCATCTAGGTGAGCAGATGATGGCTGCGGAGAACCACATAAGGATAAGAAGGGTTATCTTCCAGGGCGATTGTTTGACTCCAATCTGGTTCTGCCTCTCTCTTAACCCTCTCTGTACCTTACTGGAGGCTTCCGAGAGGGGATTTCAGCTTCGGAAAGGTGGTACAAAAGTGACCCACCATTTCTATATGGGTGATCTCAAATTATCAAATTATTCGCCTCCAGTCGCTCTCATCTTATGGATTTGCTAAACATCACTTGTGATTTTAGCAATTCTGTTAGAATGGAGCTGGGGACGGATAAGTGTGCGGTCCTCCATGTCGAAACGGGAAGGGTTGCTAAATATGAGGGCATAGACTTGTCTATGCCCATCAACATAAAGACCCTATCCGAGGCTGAAACATACCGATACCTGAGTATGTCACAGAACATAGGTATCGATGAGGCGGACATGAGGCAGTCAGTTTGCGATGTGTTTTATGCACGCTTGTCAAAAGTGCTTAACAGTCTTTTGTCGGGCGTTAATAAGACACATGCATAGAACGGTTGGATCATGCCTGTTCTCATGTATACACTTGGCATATTTAGGGTGACTCTGCCGTATTATAAGTACATACTGGAAACCGTGCTCGAAAATGACCGCGCCAGGCTCTACTGGGACGGGGCTATCATCACAGGCAGGACCATTCTTGCGAATATGCCTGGTATTGTGCTGATGGACCGGGCACAATCAAAGATATTTTTGGTCGACATTACCATTCCGTATGACGGGAACCCCGTGAAAGCCGAAACAGATATGCGAACAAAATATTTGGACCTGGCACACGAGGTGACCGACATGTGGGGTGGACTGCCGACCGAAATTATACCTGTAGTCGTTTCTGCGAACGGGTTGATCCCAGTCAACCTTTCGGGTCATCTGAGGCAACGGACCGCTCCAAGCTCAAATGCAGAAGGCGGTACTCCTCGATACCGCCCGCATCGTCCGCCGGTTTCTTTCCCTTTCCCCCTAACCCTCGGCCGTTTGGTCTTCCCTGCCGATGGCTTCCGTCTGGTTGGGTTTTTATTTATTAATGTAATTTTTTATATATTTATTTTATTTTATTGATATTTATATATGTTTATCATTTTCATTTACAATTATATATTTATACAGCCCAACCAGATAAGAAAACTATATAGATACCCCACATAATAATAATAATAATCTCTTATGGAATCAGCTCCCATCTTATGGAATTGCTAAACATCACTTGTGATTTTAGTAATTCTATTAGGATGGAGCTAAGGACGGATAGGTGTGCGGTCCTCCATGTTGAAAGGGGAAGGGTTGCTAACTCTGAGGGCATAGACTTATCTACGCCCATCAACTTAAGGACCTTTCTCGAGGCTGAAACATACCGATACCTGGATATGTCACAGAACATCGGTATCGATGAGGCGGGTATGAAACAGTCAGTTTGCGATGTGTTTTATGCGCGCTTGACCAAAGTGCTTAACAGCCTTTTGTCCGGTGTGAATAAGACATACGCATATAACGGTTGGGTCATGCCTGTTCTCATGGATACCTTTGGCATACTTAGGTGGACTCAAACTGAACTTTACGCCCTGGATATTAAAGTCTGCACTACTATGACGTCCCATAGGATGCATCACCCAAGATCGTCGATTATGAGGCTGTACTTGCCGCGGAAACATGGTGGGCTTGGCTTTTTAAGCGCGCTTTACATGTATAATCGCGAAGTGTGCAGCCTCCGTAATTACTTTCTGACGAAATTGGATGATCCGTTCTATAGGGACGTCTTCTCTTGTGATAAAGGGCTTACTCCTCTATCATTAGCCAACGAGCAAGGGCAAGACCCGGCAGTACAGAGCATTTCCGACCGGGAGACGGTATGGAAGGAGAAGGAGCTCCACGGGAAGTTCTACAAGGCTCTACATGAGCCTTTCGTAGACGCAGTTGTTTCCCTCCACTGGCTACGTTTTGGTGACCTCTTTGGGGAAACCGAGGGTTTTGTCTGTGCGATACAGGATCAGGTTATTAAGACCAACAACTACCAGAGATACATCCTAAAGGATAGCACCGTTGACATATTTCGAGCTTGTCGCCATCCCGGAGAGTCACTTAGGCATGTCATCTCCAGTTTTTCGGCACTTTCTAACTCTGAATACTTGCACAGGCACAACCTAGTAGCCAGAATTCTACATCAGGAGCTCGCTCTCAAATACGGTCTCGTTGACTGGAAATTGCCTTATTACAAGTATTTGCCGGAAGCCGTGCTTAAAAATGACCGCGCCAGGCTCCACTGGGAACAGGCTATTATCACAAACAGGACTATTCTTGCGAATAACCCTGATATTGTGCTGATGCACCGGGCACAGTCAAGAATATTTTTGGTCGAAATTACCATTCCGTATGACGAGAACCTCGTGAAAGCCGAAACTGATAAGCGAACAAAATATCTGGACATGGCTCACGAGGTGACCGACATGTGGGGTGGACTGCCGACCGAAATTATATCTGTAGTCGTTTCTGCGAACGGGTTAATGCCAGTCAGCCTCTCGGGTCATCTGAGGCGATAGGGACTCCGTGGCGGACCGCACCAAGCTCAAATGCAGAAGGCGGTGCTCCTCGATACCGCCCGCATCGTCCGCCGGTTTCTTTCCCTTTCCCCCTAACCCTCGGCCGTTTGGTCTCCCCTGCCGAGGGCTTCCATCTTGTTGGGTTTTTATTGATTAATGTATTTTTTTGTATTTATTTTATTTTATTGATATTTATATACGTTTATCATTTTCATTTACAAATATATATTTATACAGCCCAATCAGATGAGAATACTATAGAGATACCCCACATAATAATAATAATAATCACCACTATCTCGCACCTCATATATATAGATTACATTAAATTATAATCAAGAACAGAAAAAGAAATGAAAAAATTTATAGACTCTACAACAGAATTTAGCAAAGATATCAACATGCAGTTTGGACTAGATAAATTCAAAACACTACACATAATAAGAGGCAAAATAAAAACAGGCGACTACAAAATTAACACTACTGATACAATCGCAGCTATGGAACCTACAGATCTATATAAATATTTAGGATACAGATAACTCAAAGGACTAGATCATACAGCAATTAAACACACGCTGAATACAGAATACAAACGGAGAGTAACCGCAGTATGCAAAACACATATCGCTGGAAAGCATCTTATTAAAGCATTAAATACCTACGCAATCCCAATATTAACCTAGGTCTAAAACTGACATACAGCAAAGAACCACACGCACCACACTTACCAAACACAATAATTTAGACCCTAAATCCGCAATAGAAAGACTCACAATCAAACGACAAAATGGAGGGAGAGGCCTAATAATCATTCACCACCTTTGACAGAAACAAATTAGTAGCCTCAAAACATTCTTTCACAATAAATCTCGCACTAGTGACATTCACAAAGCCGTAGCCCTGAATGATTTTAACTACACTCCACTTAACCTAAATGAACAAACAGACACACAACACAATAACACTAATAACACACAAAAACAAAATTTAGAGGACTGGAAAAAGAAAGTTCTGCATGGACGACACCTACATGACCTGGAACAAGCACATGTAGATACAGTAGCATCAAATAAATGGCTAAAAATTGGCAACCTATTCCCGGAAACTGAAGGGTTTATCATCGCAATATTAGACCATATCATCAACACTAAAAACTACAGGAAATATGTCATTAAAGACCCCACAGTAACCAACGATAAATGCCGCTAGTGCTTCACCCAACCAGAGAGAACATACAACACATAGGGGCATGTACAACTCTCACACAGACAGACTACACTCACAGACACAACCAAGTAGCAAACATCATTCATCAAAAACTAGCACTCAAACATAAACTTATACAAGGCACAAACACACCCTACTACAAATACACACCACAAACTGTTTTAGAAAATCCTACACACAAACTTTACTACGACCGCGCCATACTTACCGATAGGGCCATTCACTATAATAGACCAGACATAACACTACAGGATAAAGTAAGTAAAATCACCTACCTAATAGATATTGCAATACCCAACACACATAACTTACAAAAAACAATAGGTGAGAAGATGAGCAAATATCCAGAGCTTAAAGAAGAAGTGACCAGAATTTGGAAACAAAATAAAGTTTATATAGTACCCATAGTCGTCTCCACCACGGGTGTCAAACCCAACCATCTCCACCATAGCCTCAAATTAATAGACCTGAAAGACTCAAAGTACATTATACTCCAAAAAGGCGCAATTTTAAATACCTGTCGAATTGTAAGAAACTTCATGCAATTTGTAAAATAAATAATATATACCCATAACACCCCACCTACATAAATACTCACTACACGCCGCATATATGACTTCGGTCCGTATATGCAGTCAAAACTAGCCAAAGAGCTAAGAAACAGAAATGTTTACCATAATAATAATACTTTTTTTAAACACTTGCATAACTATCACATTTATAAATAACTATTCAATGATCTATACTTAGTTCACAATGAATGATGCAACATCTTTGTCTGAACTAGATAAATATATATCAGTATTTCAGATCACAGTGCTCTTCCTTATTACATATTAACCGACTAACATAAGTGTCACTAAAAATGAAGGTATATAACAAATAAAATGTGAAACTTAATCATAACAAAATGTGTTTTTTGATAAAAAGAAAAATGTTAAAGTGTGTATTAAAATGTATCTCTTTGTGTATAATATGTTGAATGCATGAGTGTGTGTAAGAGGGTGTGTAAATAAATATTAACTTGTAGTAAGTAATGCTTCAGTTTCTTCATAGTTTAACTGATGAAGAAGTTCAAATAATTTAATTTTGCATTTTTTTTATTAAAAGAGTATAATTCAGTCTTTTTATTGATTTTGTTATAAAAAAATGGTCCAAGGTGATAAAAATATTTATTAACAAAAGAATGACTAGAAATAGGTCTATTTTTGCAAACTTTATCTTTTCTTCGTTTAGGTAACAAGAAATCTTTATCATAAGATAAACACGAATGTTGTTTCAACACTGTATTCAGAATAAATAGCTGACGAACAGTGAGTACACCAAATAATTGGTATAACTGAAATGTAGGGGTAAGTAAAGGTTTAAATGTGCATACTTTAAGGATTGCTCTTTGTGCTATTTTAAGAGGCTTTAGGATCGATTTGGATGTACCTCCCCACAAAGTAATACAGAAATTCAGAATTGATTGAGCAAGAGCAAAGTATATTTGTTTCAGCAATTTGGGATTCGCCACATGTCGAAGATTTTTGAAAACAAAGCTAAGTTTTCTTAGTTCCGCACAAACCATAAGTATATGTTCAGGAAAGGTTAAGTTTTGGTCTAATATTACCCACAAATATTTTATGAAAGTGGTTTTAATAACGGAAGGATTAGTGAGCATTTCGTTCCAATCATCAGCTATCAAGTTTATACCAAATAGCTTAGGATTGATTGTCAATAATGGACGTGCGAGAAACTGATTATCTGTAATTAAACTGGATCACTGCACATAATATTAATATCATGGAGCATCGTTATTAAATTAGTAACATGTATTATATACATAATATAATTCATTTATAACTTAACTACCTATATTGATATAAATAATATATCGCATTATTATAATTAGAACATAATAATATGCTTACACTGCGTCTATGTGTCTTTTTGTCAGTGGGTCTGTGCGTGCGTGCGTGCGTTGTGTGTGCGTGTGAGTTTGCGCACGCTTCTGTGTGTGGACACGTATGTGTGTACATGTGTGTGTATGAGAGCGTGTGCATGCATCTGCATGTATGCATTTATGATGGCAGCGGTCCCATCATCGAAAATGTAAGAGAATATTATCGCTATGTTTAAGTCAGTGACAGCGACTATTGGAAATGCCAGAAAGAACTTTTGGCTTCCGACAGATGACAGTGAAATTGTGTTATTATTTACGACAAATACGTAACGTACGCACGTAAAATTTCCATCATGTGGAAAAATGTAAATGATACTTTACGTCAGGACTGTGATCGCCAAGCCTGTCAACAAACTCTGAAAGAGTTTTCTTGCTTACAAGCATAAACGGGAGAGGCACTTGGTCAGTAGTGGGTTGTTCAGTTTATGGGCTGGTGAAAAAGAAGTATGTAAACTTATATTTTACTTAGGTCTTCGATAACAAATATCCATCGAGAATGAAAGTGGCACTGGCGAACTTTTTCACCAAATATGTCTATTAGGTCACGCCGCTTGCCTAATTGATTTTGGCTTTCTTTTCGCAAAAATCGATTTGCGAATGGAACATTTTATAAAATTAAATATTTATTTTCATATAATTTTTGTTTTTTTATAGAATAGGGGGCAAACGAGCATGCGGTTCACCTGATAGTTAGTATTGACCGCTGCCCATGAACAGCTACAACGCCAGGGTATTTGCAGGTGCGTTGCCAGCCTTTTTTCTTCTTTATAAAAACCTCGGAAACACAGAGGTGTTCACTCAACTTAGTGTTGTATAAACAAGTACATTTTTGAAATTCTTCCATGAGTTTTAAATTAAGTATTTTTTCCATGATTTAGATGTTTTTCTTCATAGATAAATACACTAAATATTTTGTTTCGTCATTAACAAGTAAATCGAATATCAGTACTCCGCGTAGCTTACCAATTAATTGATGATTACTAATTAAATTAAATTAAAATTAAAAATCATTTGTTTCGGAACTAGTCCATACCACAAGTCATAGATACACATCGAAATTAAAATATTAAATCCAAATTATAATGTCAATTTTATACCAATTACATAAATTAATTAATTATTTCATTTAAATTAAATTATTACTATTAATTAAATTCACATAAAATACGCAAACACAATAGATACACAGCTCTAACGTAATCTAAATTTAGGTGTAGATCCGGAGTGCTCAACATGCAGCCTAGTCCAGTGCCGCATTATAGGGCAATCCAGATTCAACCGCCAGGCGAACTGTTGCAGGTATCTTGTGCTATTGGTGCCGCCCCGTATGCGGCGCATCAGGGACACGCCACGCTTGCAAATGATCGCTGTGAATCCGTCTATATTCGCATCCGCAATCATCCCCGATGCGCTATAGGAGTGTGGCAGCTTCATCAGTGCCCTGAAGGCGTTATTGTATAGAATACGTAGGGCGTCGTAAGATTTTTTCGTGTACTTGACCGATAGGCTGCACGTGTAGAATGATTGCCAACATATTGGCCCGAACATACAACGCCCTACGCGAGACTTGTTTAAGGACTGCCATTTAGTGTGACCGGTGGGACAGTGTATTTTTCTGAGCCCATTGGCCCCTACATAACGCTTGCACATGGAAATGAGTTTTCGAAGGGCACTGATCGTCATGTCATTCGTTAGGACCTTCAATATTTTTTTAAACAATAAGCGTGACAAACGAGCACACAGTCTAGAGGTAAGTGGATGCTGTAGCCCATAAACATTTACAACTATCCTCGATTAAGAATCAAAATGCAGATACATTGTCACCACTGACGACTAAGATACAATTACCATACAAACACAGCAGCATTGAGCTGTTATTTTACGCTGGTATCCTGTGAGAGAGTGGTCCTTCCCCGGTCGAGCCGACCCATTCGTGCTACAACCATAATATGGCTGCAGCGTGGCTCTACCACGTAAAAATAATATAATATTCAAATAATATTTCAGAAGGGACGTGGTAGCTTAGGGGATAATTTCATTCTCGCATATAATTTGATAACACAAGCAAAGAAAGTTGGATCCCCGCCGGCCCCAATGAAATTGTAAATTGCAACTTAATTGAATGAATTTAATGGAACTAGTTTTTACGGATTTTATCACGTTTATTTTCGAGTAAATATAAGATTTTTATTTACGACTTTAAAAAAAAATCACAAACTAACTTATAGTTCACCTGATGGTAAGTAGCTACGGCAGTACATGGACATCCGCAACCACCTTCAAACAATGATGGTTACAGATGCGTCGTCACTTTTGAGGACTTAAATGGAATGGCTCACAGCCTGCTCTCTATACTCTTTAGCACAGCAGTACACACCTACCTAGCTAGACTCCTAGGCAGAATGGGAGTCCTACCGTTTAGGAAATGCTGATTTATCACGCTGTCAGCGATGAATAAAAATCGTGCATAAACATTGCATGTGTCAGAATTATTTTTTCTTTAAATAAAATATCTTTCCTGCCCTCAAATCATGGGTGGTCTGAAAAGTTTCCGACCTAACAAAGATAGAAGACATTTTTTCTTAAAATTTATTTTTATTTTTATACATAGCCTCCTTGTAATTAACACTACACACTTATCCCAGCAATGCTCTCATCTCTCTAATCCGTCCAAATAGTACTCGGCATTTTTCTCTGCAAAATAATTGTTCACGAAGGTGATTACCTCCTCATTTTATAAAAATCTCTGTCCTCTGAGCGCAATTTTTAGATGAGGGAACAAAAAGAAATCGCTTTTTTTTGGAGCCGGTTCCCCCTTTGCAGTCCACTGTTTTGACTGTATTTTTCTACCGACTTCAACAGGAGGAAGTATTCAATTCGACTGTATTTTTTTTTAATGTGTGTTACCTCATAACTTTAACTGGGTGAACCGATTTTGATAATTCTTTTTTTTTTTGTTTTAAAGCTGATGCCTCACATGTGGTCCCATATAAATTTGATCAAGGTCTGACCAATAGTTTTTGAGTTATTTTTAATAATTTACATTGAAGTCGTTTGTACAAATTTTTTAATTTTAAATTATGTTTAGGGCGTATTTGGATTGGATACACCATTAGGTGTATCCAAGTTTCATCTACAGTAAGTAATCTCGCCAACAGAGCGTTGGAAATGTTCATTCGAACACGTTTTGGACTAACGTGAACAAACGCGGCACCCAATACGCTGACCGCTTTCTCATGCCTAAATATTGATTTAATATGTGAAAAACACGTTCTTTGTACATTTTTATAGCCTTTGCTATCTATCTCACTTTCATTCGGCGGTCGTCTAGCACCATCTGGTGAACTTTAGCGATGTTATCGTCAGTAGTTGCAGTTTTTGGACGTCCCGAACGTTCATCGTGTCCCAAGCTCTCACGGCCACGTTTAAATTCAGCTGCCCAAAATTTCACTGTGGCAAATGATGGTTCAGAGTCCCCATGCACAGAGTTCAACTCATCTTTGCGTAAGCGTATTGCTTTACAAAAACAAAAATTTAATGACAGCTCGATACTCCATTTATTCCATTTTCACAAAAACACTCACATCGACTCACTCAAACGACTGTCAAATAAGAACTACGCGTCCAAAATTGCTAAAAGTTTTGGTGCGTAACTGTCAAAAGTTGCACTACATTCACTAGCTTTTAATGACGAGTGCTGCCATCTTCACGTAGAGGTCGGAAACTTTTCAGACCACCCTGGTAGAACGAGGTAAATAGCAGTTTTATTACCACATTTGCTTTTGTAATTGTGTTAATAATTGAACCTGTGAATTGTTGGTGGTGGTGAATTGTTATTCATGAATCTATGCGATATGTACGGTGAATGCAGATAACCGAATACTCTTAATACTGGAAATGAGTTACAACGCATTTGCATTTTGATTCTCAATTAAAGGTAGATGTCTATGGGCCACAGTACCCACTTGCCACCAGGAGGACCGTGTACTCGTTTGTCACCCTTATTCTATAAAAAAAATGTAAATCTTACTACTTAAGCTTAGCCCCTTAACTAGCACGGGTGCTATTTAAGCCTATATCATATGCAGAATTACGTTAAATATTTCATTTATTTTAACCATTTTTTCGCTTTTGACATGGACCGTCCGCAAACTTTGATATAATTAACGGAGGACAACCGGAGGGCTACTAACTTGATCTGGTGAACAGTGCCGACAAATTGTAGATGTATTTACAAACAGGATTAAACATATAATTATAAACGCTGCAAAGGTAATAGGTAGCACAAAATAAGCTTTTTTAAAATTTTCATTATTAGGGATTTCATACTTTCCGACAAATGAGGAAGTTTAAGGTAGTTCAACGAGCTATGGAGGGAGCTATGCTTTAAGTTTCCCTGTATGATAAAATCCGTAATGAAGATATCCGAAGTAGAATTAGAGTAACCGACATAGCCCAACGGGTCAGTGAGCTGAAGTGGTAATGGGCCGGCCATATAGGCTGAAGAACTAACAACCGATGGAGAATAAGGCCTCGTAGTGGTAAACGAAATTTAACTCCTACGAACGAAATTTATATAGATTATTCATCTATCTGTAAATTTTCTGTGTCGCTAATAATATATCAAGTTAGTAAAATTTTGCAGTCGCAAAATCTCTCGATATTAATTTATATATTAACATGCTTGTGTGGTGGATTTAATGCCTGAGGAATTTTCTAACAGTCAAACTTTGGATGATGCAAAGATAAAAATATGAAGTAGTTGTGTAAAACGTT
The DNA here is from genome assembly GCA_029286625.1 of Parnassius orleans. Lineage (NCBI taxonomy): Eukaryota > Metazoa > Arthropoda > Insecta > Lepidoptera > Papilionidae > Parnassius > Parnassius orleans. Next base: position 365,169 of record JAGSMP010000405.1, read on the forward strand.
AAAAGATAGCCATACATAAACTTGCATATCAAAAATTATTTAATATATATTTAGTATTATACAGAAATTATGTACATTTAAAATAAATAATTTACTAATGACATCATTCTACCTGTTTATTCAAATAATGTTCGCGAACTTTATTCTTGAATGCATAACGGTTGTTAGTCGTTCTAATTTCAAGAGGGAGTGCGATCCATAGGAGAACAGTCTGTAAATAATTAAGGATAAATGCAGAAAGCCAGATTTATGAGAGGGACCACTTAAGTTAAATGTTATTTGAAAACGCAGATTCCTGTCAGGGCTGGAACAAAGGTACTGAACGTGACAATTTAAATAACAGATTCATATTATTTTTGTTCCATTAATCTCCCAAAGTTGTTGACGAATATGTTAACCTAGGACAAATAGTCCGACTAGTTAAGTCCAACTTCGACAAAGAGGTCAATCGACGGATTCAACTCGGCTAGTCGGCGTTCGGGAAATTACGACACATCTTCTCGTCAGGCATACCTCAAAACCTCAAAACATGATTGTAAACCAGTGCGTGTTGCCAGTGATGACTTATGGATCTGAGACGTGGTCCTTCACTGCTGGCCGTATAATAAAGCTCAAAGTCGCTCAGCGAGCTATGGAGAGGGCTATGCTCGGCGTTTCTCTGCGTGATAGACTTCTTAAAAACGAAGATATCCGCAGTAGAACCAGAGTAATAGCCCAAAGGATTAGTAAGCTGAAGTGGCAATGGGCTGTCCATATAGCTCGAAGAATCGACAACCGTTGGGGAAGAAAGGTTCTCGATTGGCAGCCTCGTACCGGCAGGCGAAGTGTAGGGCGTCCCCCCACTAGATGAAATGACGACCTGGTAAGACATGCAGGAAGTCAATGAATGCAGGTGGCTCGGGACCGTGCTTTGTGGCATTCCTTGTGGGAGGTCTATGTTCAGCAGTGGACTTGTGAAGGTATGTAATGATGATGATGATGAATCTCCCACATGCACACAGTTGCCACACTTAGCAGGTGGGTTAGCAAGCACTATTTGCAATATTGTTGGTAACATGTACTTGGGGAGGCCTATGTTCAGCAGTGAACTTTTCATGATGACAATGAGACATGATGATGATAATGATTCGACATGGGTTTCAAAACTCAGTTGTGAGCCGTTGAGCTATATCTTCACCAATGTCGTTGTGTATCTGAAATAAAATAAATTACATGAAAATTTATATATAACATTCGAATTGTGTTATTGTAATGTGATTTCGTACGAACGAAAATAATGAATCGACGATAGATTTTCTGCTTCGCCTTTTCACCCCAAGGCGATCAATTTCACGTCCCGCCATTAAACGAAGCGTGCATTTTACCAGCTCTTAAAGATGCCTGCATCTGCACATTACTTCCGGTTTAAAAAGATTTTGCCACCATAGCGAAAATAATTTTTCTATGTACTTACTGTCTTATTTTTAAATTATTTTTCTTGCTCAGTCATTTTTTGTGATTGATCAGTTGTTGAATAGAAAACGTTGTGATGCAGCGGTAAGTGTAACGGAATATGGAATTTCGGGTCGAGATTTCAAAACCAAATTTATTAATTAATTCTTTCATTGGAGCATGTCAAGAAACTACAGCTGACCATAGGACACCATCCTAGATTACCCCTCACGAGGATGATTATAACATTATTTGCCATTGGTGTCACACTCGGCACGTAGATTGATAACAATTATTTATTATTTTGAGTTGTTATAAGGGAGATTATCCTGTTCAATTCATGTTTTATTTTCCTTTGTTGCATCTTATAACACTTAAGGGATAATATGGAGTAGTGGATTTTCTTACGCCGCCATTGCACGACCAGAAGGTGAAACAAAATTCGAAAGAGGAAAGAAATAACTAATTATTTGATACACGCATTTAAAACTAAGAAATATACAAGTGAAAGGGGCAAAAGACTCCTAGACATTAGACTCCTTACGCATTTACAAATAAAGAGAAATACAAGCACATCATAAGTTAATACCGTTACCGTTACAGCCTATTAAAGTCCACTGTTGAACATAGGCCTACCTCATAGATTGCCATAGTTACCACGCTTGACAAGCGAGTTGGCATCCGAAGTTTTTTTATTTTTAGTCGTTATTAGGAAGACGCTGCTGCCCATCTTCTGATTTGTTTCCCTCTGTCGTCTCTTTCGATATGGGGTAGTGGATATTCTTACACCGCCACTAAGCGGTAAATTAATTAATAATAAAACAAAAACATATTGGTAAATCCAATTGGGCATACCCTAAGCGCATAAAAAAATTACGTATAATATGATTATACGGAATTTTTTAAAGTAGTTTAAATACACACAAGTTTTCACTAATAACCTTATTTTACTCCCAATTTTCTGATAATTTTATTGCAAATTACATCAATTTAAAAAAAAGTTTGGAAAATCCAAAAGTGCACGACTCATAATGCTCATATGATCATCATATCATCATTCAGGTCACTCCATAAAGTCCAAGATGTATTTAAGTATAAATATTACATCTTACTTACTTTTAGTACGTACTACTATTATTTATTCTGTGCTTTTAAAAAATTGTAATAAAAATCTCTGATTATTATTATAATCAAGTATGTAAGAAATTTCGTTTTTCGAATATTGTGTATTTGTGAAAGCGATCTTTTTGAGCCGCTGCAAATAACCAATACAGTGTCTACTCACGACGGCGATTGACGCCGAACTAACTGAGTGAGTGACGCAGTGTCTATTTAGTAAAAAATTAATTCATACAAGGCTGCTATAACACCGAATATTTCAACATTTCGCAGCCGAAAAAAATTAATTATAACTAAACTAAACAAAATTAAACTGCCATTTACATTCAATGACTTCCCAACTGATAGATGAAGAGTTTTAAAAATTGATTGAGTTGAACAATTGATATTTTCAAAAGTTATCATGTTTACAAAGCCATGCGGACTTGATAAATCCACACCATAAGCCACTAAAACCCCTTTTTTAAGTATAAATAGCAATTAATCCATTTAAAAAAAAATTAATAAGTTCAACAATCATTTATCTTTCTGACAATGTGCTTTTTATATCACTTATTTGTACAACATGATTGCTAGATACGATTTCATGCGACAAAACGTTGGAATCTTAATTTTTAGGCCCTAGTAGAACATACCTGCGCGCTTAGCGCTTATGGCACGCAAAAGTTGAAGTTAAAATGTGACATCGAGTAGATCACAACACAGCACAATGCTGCAAAAGCAACGCTGGTTTTCAGTTGGAGCCTTGTGACTTCACTTCGGTGTGTGATCCTCTTACTGTACCAGTTAAAGAGTAATGCGAACGTACATAGATAAAACACCCATACTCCGAGACTAACCTAGCTAACAGATGTATGAAATGTTATCTTTATATAAAAATCAATTGCTGTCCGTTAGTCTCGCAAAAAACTCGAAAATGGCTCGACCGATTTCGATGATATTTATTTGTGTGCATTTGAGTGGGTCCCTGGATGGTTTTAAAACTCAATTGGACTCAGCAGATGGTGCTGTTGTCGAGATCCAGAAATCACCCGTACAAAGCTGGGCCGGATCTCTTGTATAGTAGTAGTGGCGGAAGCCACTTACCATCAGATGGAATATAAGTTCGTTTGCCGCATAAATTTCATGTTCTGCGAAATCTCAATTTTCTCGCACAATACAAACATTTTAACAATTCGAAACTCTCTCGAGCGCTTTGCATGCCAACTGATTCCATAAATCATTGTGGCGATACGTGAAATGAAACAAATTTTGTACGTTTTGGAACAAAAATTGTTTAATGATAGCGCGCGGAGTATCATTCATATCATCTCTAACTATTTATCATTCTGGTCATTGTTTTTTTGTAAACATGAACTATAATGAATAATTTTGGAATTTGTTGTAGTTGTGGTTAGTAATGATGATATTCTAGATTTTATTTATTTAAACTTTATTGAACCTTACACATTAAGTAAAGGAACAAAAGGCGGACTTAATGCTAAAAGCATTCTCTGCCAGTCAACCTTAAGGCAGTGATATAACTACGAAGGCGGTTACAAAGAAATATACATACACACATACATATACATATTATACATACATATACATATATACATATTCACACATACTTACATATATACATATATTAATATACACAAGTATATAAATTTATATATTATAAGAAAATATAATATAATACAATACATAAAGATACGTAATATACTAATTATGACGGAACATTAGCAGTTGTAAAGCAATTTTAGAAAATGATCTCGAATGTTTTTCTTAAATGTTTGTTTGCAGGTAGGTTGTCTTAATTTTTCAGGCAGGTCATTCCATAGGCGCGCAGCTTGGACAGCAAACGATGAAGATATGAAACTCGAACGGTGAAGAGGTATAAAGATAGGAAGAGCCTCCGATGAACGAAGCTGTCTGTCATGAGTGTCCCGCAGAAACTGAAACTTATGTTTCAGATAATTTGGATAGTGATTATCGAATAAAATAGAAAAAACTGTGTTAAATATCCTAATTTGTCTTCGCTGACGAATTGGAAGCCATTTAAGCTGAGTACGAAATGAGGATACATGATCAAACTTGCGAAGACGAAAAATAAAACGGATACAGTTATTGATGAGACGTTCCAGCTTATCAAGGAAAACCTCATTGAGATCAGGAAAACATACATCAGCATAGTCAATAATAGGCAAAATAAGAGATTGCACCAGAGTTATCTTTACCTTGACCGGAAGAAGGTTCCTGAGACGGTTCAAAGCACTGAGCTTAGCAAAAACAGAACTACTGATATTCTGAATTTGGGTGGACCAACTTAAGGTTGTGTCAAAGTAGATACCCAGATTTTTAATGCTGTCAGAATACGGTATGATAAAATTATCAAACGTGACAGGTGGAACGCAATGGAAATCAAGCTTACACAGTTGTTGAGCACTACCAATTATTATAGCTTGGTATTTATTGGGGTTTACACCAATACCAAACTTACAAGACCAACTGTGGAGATTTGTTAAATCCGTATTCAGTCTGGCAATAGCGTCACACAAAGAATTCACGTCTGTTTGAACATATAGTTGCAGGTCATCAGCGTAAAGATGGTAAGAGCAGCTAAGTTGAGAAGAGAGAAAGTTAATAAAAATGGAGAACAGAAGTGGAGATAATATTCCACCTTGTGGCACGCCAGTGGAGAGTTGGCACCAGTCAAATATGTCACGACCATTAATGACAGCTTGCTGACGGCCACAAAGGTAGGAAGAAAACCAGTCTACAGCAGTAGACGAAAATTTGAGATTTTGAAGCATGGCAAGGAGGATATCATGGTCAACCATGTTGAAAGCATTTGTAAAATCAATCAATACAAGTACTGTGACCTTTCTATTCTCCATGCCCTCCCGAATGTCCTCTGTGACTTTGAGAAGTACAGTAGTCGTGCTGTGTCCAGGCCGAAAGCCAGATTGAAACTGAGATAGCAAGTTATTTCTACAAATAAAAGTAGACAATTGTTGGTGAACTATAGATTCAAGAAGTTTTGATAGAAAAGGTAAGATAGAAATAGGTCTATAGTTGTTGAGTTGAGTGGGGTTTGAAATTTTGGGAAGAGGGATAATATAAGCTTTAAGCCAAGAAGCAGGAAAGACCCCAGACAACAGAAAATAATTGATTATGTGAGTTATGACTGAGAGAAAAATTTCGAGAACAGGAGAGATCATAAAGTGACTCACATTATCACAGCCCACTGCTTTGGAATTAATAGATGCAAAAGTTTTACGAACTTCGTCGACAGAGACAAACGAGAATGAAAATGGTTCGTGTTGAGATGTGGCCAGAGAAGTAATTTCAGAAATTGTAGTGGACTTAATGAAAGAAGATAATGTAGAACCAGCTGAAAAATAAGAATTAAGGTCATTAAGAGGAAAAGAAATGTTATGACTTATTTCAGAGTGCTTACCAATACCAAGAGATTTAAGGAACTTCCATACATCGGCCAAAGAAGAGTTAGAAATATTTTCATGGAAATAGCAACGCTTCGCTGCCCTTATCATGTGGTTACAGCGATTGCGAGCCACTCTATACGAACGCCAGTTGTCATCACACCTGTCACGCTTGAATTTTCTAAAAGCCCTGTCACGTCGAGTCATTGCCATGCGAACTCCCCTCGTAATCCACGGAGCTTGAGGTCACTTAATTCTAATAGCCCGCACCGGTGCATGGACATCAAACAGTTTCAGAGTTAAATCAGTGAAAATTGAAACTTTATCGTCCACTGAAGACGCACCATACACTGAAGAAAAGTCTATGGTCAACGCATCATTTTTTAAATTAACAGGGTCTATTCTGGCAAAATTTCGTATCAAGATGGTGTCCAGTTTAGATTTAGGTGGTTTTAGTTTATATGCAAGGTAAAGTAAATCATGGCGCAAAAATCCGGAAGCAGAAAACTGACCATAGTTAACTACTAGTTGGGGAGAGGAGGTTATGATTAAATCAAGCCACGTGTCTGGAGAATCAGGATTGTGGTGTGCAGGAGAGCAAGGAAGAATGGATAGGTTAACTGAGGACAGGATATTAAGGAGCTTAGTCCTTTGAGTAGATGTTTTGAGAAGGTCAGTATTAAAGTCGCCCATGATAATGTGATGTAGGTAGTCCGCACTGAGAGATTCCATGACAGTTTCTAAGCTAGAGAAATATTATACAGAAGGGGACAGTAAACGACACCCAGAACTAGCCTGGAATGTCCCACCTGAATTTCCAGGAATAAATTTTTTTTTATAGGATAGGGTGACAAACGAGCACACAGTCCACCTGATGGTAAGTGGTTGCTGTGACCCATAGACATCTACATCTATCCTTGATTACGAATAAAATGCAGATGCGTTATCACCCGTGAGGACTAAGATGGAATGCCTCGTTTCCAGTAAAAAGGGTCTCCGGTTCTCTACACTCACCATACGAAACACAGCAGTGTTAAGCTGCTATTTTACGCTGGTATTCTGCGAGAGCGTGGTCCTTCTTCGGTCAAGCCGACCCATTCGTGCTACAACTATACTACTAATATAGCTGCAGCATGGCTCTACCACGTAAAAGAAGAAGAGGAGGAGAAAGTCTCTAAAAGATCAGCATAATGTGAGGGAATGCTCTGTGCATTAATATGGCAGACGTTGAACGAAGAGTTAAAGTTAACAAAAGAGTTATCTAGCAAATCTCGCAGAGTTTCAGGTTCATCAAAATAATCTGAGCTTGCAGAAGAATCGCAAGCAGAATAGAATGAATCATCATCAACATACCATAATATAAATTAGAACAGCATAAAATATGTACCTATTTAAAAATACTATATTACGATATATAAGATATATATATATATATATATATATATATATATATATATATATATATATATATATATAAATACAAAATACTAATGAATAAATGCAAGAAAACAAAATACGAGCACAAAAAATTATCAATCCCTCCGGCTAACCTAGCAGAAAACATATTATCAAGCTCAACAAAATGTACATCTAATATATATAAATTAATTTTTGTTTGTTCGTGCTTTATGCACTGCCATACCGTTCATCAGATTGAGCTAAAACTTTGTCAACTTATTGCATACACTTAAGGTTGTAGCATCCAGGCTAATCAACCCTAAACGGTAGTAAATAATGTTACCCTGCTGCTACCATAACGCAGAAGGTGAAGGTCTGAAGAAAACATTTATTTACAAATTACCCCCGGCTACTGAGATACTGCGGGCTGCATATCGATGCGAGATAATTTGACGTATATATTTAACGTTCTAATATAGAAACAAGAAACAGCCGCAAATATCATCAGCGCCGCATCGTCTTCACACGCCGGCTATCTTCATGCATCCGCCAACCATTTTCGAGCCGTTTCTTCAACGCCGCAGCTTCGCTTCTTCTTGCTGTTCCGGAGATGTGTCCCACGCCGCCGCCGCTCGCCGATTACGCGCGCGCGTCGGTTTGCATCACTTTTATAGCCCCGTCCAGCAACGCAACTACGAGAAGCTATCTACGAGTCTTACGCCGGCAAATGGAGCGCGACATATAATAGTTGTACATAATATTTTATTGAATAATCTTCATTGGTCAAAATGTGTAAATTCTAATTGGCGAAGTAAATAAATGATATTACTATTGGTTAACTAAGGATGTAGCCGGGCATATAAATATAGGCAGAATCACATCCTTGAAGAATATCCTGGAATCACAAGAATAACTTTAATGAAATTAACACCGAAGCACAAGGTTGAGCATTTCATCGAAACCAATGGACCACCACTTCGTTGCCGTGCACGTCCAATCGCACCACACCGATACGAGCAAGTTGGAAAGCAATTCGAAAACATGATCGAGCAAGGAATATGCTGTCCAAGCAAAAGCCCTTGGTCATCACCACTTCACGTTGTACCGAAGAAGAATGGAGAATTACGAGTTTGTGCAGATTACATTAGACTGAATTCTATTACCACTCCTGACCGCTACTCAATACCGCGAGTCAAGAATTTCACTCATCAACTGTCAGACAAGACTATATTCTCCACCATCGATCTCAACCGAGCTTACCAACAAATAAAAGTACGCGATGAAGACATAGAAAAGACAGCAATAATATCTCCAATGGGATTATTCGAATTCCCAAGAATGACTCCAGGATTGAAGAACGCTGGTCAAACCTTTCAAAGATTCATACACGAAGTACTTCATGGACTGGATTTCGTTTTCGCATTCATTGATGATGTCCTTGTTGCTTGCCCTGATAAAGAAACGCACGAAACCCATCTACGCACCGTGCTACAGCGATTAAAAGACAATGGAATCACAATCAAACCTTCGAAATGCATATTTGGACAACAAGAAGTTCAACTTCTTGGTTTCACCGTCAGCAAGGAAGGAATCAAACCGCCCACTGAAAAAGTCAGAGCAATCATCGATTATGCGAAACGTTTTCTTGGGATGATTAATTTTTACAGAGAACACATTCCTAAATCCGCTGAAATCCAAGCACCACTTCACGCTTACCTTAAAAACACGAAGAAAAAAGATAAAACGTCAATCGTATAGAACGATGAAGCCACGAAGGCATTTGAAGCTTGTAAAGTTGCGATCCAAAATGCAGCTTTGCTCGCTCACCCATCACACGAAGCAACCCTTGCTATCTTTAGCGACGCGTCCGATCTCTCAGCAGGAGCTGTACTCCAACAATAAATCAATGGGAAATGGCAACCACTTGGCTATTTTTCGAAGAAATTCTCCGATACTCAACGTAACTACAGTACATTCGACCGAGAGTTACTCGCTATCTAAATGGCTATCAAGCACTTCAAAAAAACGTTCGGGAGTCGAAACTTGATCGTTTTTACCGACCACAAGCCATTAACATATGTACTTCAGAAGAAACCATTATCATCCGAAACACCACGACGATCAAGACAACTCATTTTCTATCTTTCTCATAAGCGAATTCACGACCGACATACGTCATATCAGTGGGAAGGACAACATAGTCGCCAACGCACTCAGTCGCATACCAATCGACAGTGTAACGTGCCCTACATCAATCGACTATCACAAGATCGCCGAAGCACAAGACAGAGATAGCGACAACATCAAACATCTATCGAAGCAAAGTAACTTGACCATCATGCAAGTTACAATGCCAATGATGCATCTACCTATCTACTACGAAGCCTCAACGTCAACCATGCGACCATAACTACCAGAAGAATGTCGTCGCGAAGTCTTCAATGCACTGCACAACATCAGTCATCCAGGTGTTAGAGCAACCAGAAAACTAATCACTGGAAAATTCTTTTGGCCTTCAATACAAGTGGATGTTGGCAATTGGGCGAAGCAATGCATTCAATGTCAAAAATGCAAAGTACAAAGGCATACATCAAGCAGCCTAGATTCATTTCCACCTACGGAGAGATTCGAACACCTGCACGTTGACATCGTTGAACCATTGCCTACTTCACCGCAAGGACATTGTTACCTCGTAACAATGATCGACAGAACAACAAGATGGCCAGAAGCAATACCTACCGATGATACATCAGCTGAATCCGTCGCGAAGATAATTTATGAAAATTGGATTACTCGTTTCGGATCACCTAAAACCATCACAACGGATCAAGGAAGAAACTTCAAAAGCAACCTATTCCTCAAACTTCTTTAAAACTATGGGAATACAGAAGACACGTACAACGGCATACCATCCTCAATCAAACGGAATAGTCGAACGATGGCATCGTACATTGAAAACCGCACTCAAAACTCGTTTATCTCAACATACGAAGTGGATTGACGAGCTACCTACAGTGCTACTTGGACTACGAGCAACACCGCGTGCAGACACTAGTCTTATCGCCGCTCAGCTAACCTACGGCTGCAGCATAAGACTACCGTGTGACTTTTCACTTCAACATCGTCAAATAATCAAGAAATGAATTACGATTTTGTAACTCAACTTCGAGAATCAATCAACAAAGTCGCACATCATCACACGGAAATAATAAATCAGTATTCATTCATCAAGATTTGAAAACATGCAAGCAAGTTTTTGTAAGAAACGACGCAGTGAAGTAACAATTTCAACCTACCTACGATGGACCGTATAAAGTATTAGAGCGAAATAGCAAGACTTTTAAATTACAAATACCCGGAAGGAAATCTACAATTATATCGATCGACCGACTAAAGTCTGCCTATATTATTAACGAGGATACTTCAGAGGATTCACCATCATCATCATCATTACGAGTATCTCAACCACCAGCGAGGAAGCTTGAAAACCCATCACCTACACCAATCCAGATAAAATCTATTTTAAAAATCACGAGCCATGGACGAGTCCTCAAGCCTCCGGTACGCTTTCGCTAGGGGGAGAGTGATGTAGCAGCCAGGCTAATCAACCCTAAACGGTAGTAAATAATGTTACCCTGCTGCTACCATAACGCAAAAGGTGAAGTTCTGAAGAAAACATTTATTTACAAATTACCCCCGGCTACTTAGATACTGCGGACAGCATATCGATGCGAGATAATTAACGTTCTAATATAGAAACAAGAAGCAGCCGCAAATATCATCAGCGCCGCATCGTCTTCACACGCCGGCTATCTTCATGCATCCGTCGACCATTTTCGAGCCGTTTCTTCAACGCCGCAGCTTCGCTTCTTCTTGCTGTTCCGGAGATGTGTCCCACGCCACCGCCGATCGCCGATTACGCGCGCGCGTCGGTCTGCATAACTTTTATAGCCCCGTCCAGCAACGCAGCTACGAGATAAATGGAGCGCGACATGTAATAGTTGTACATAATATTTTATTGATTAATCTTCATTGGTCAAAATGTATAAATTCTAATTGGCTAAGTTAATAAAATATATTACTATTGGTTAACTAAGGATGTAGCCGGGCATATAAATATAGGCAGGGTTCACTAAATAAACACCTTCATTCGCCTGCACATAGTAAGGCATATCAAGAAAAATATGTAGTTTAATTCCTCCGCTCCTAGACCACTCGGAGTCTGTTAATCACGTCGGGGTCACCACTGTGGCCGTTGAAGGAAAAGCGGAGATCTCCCGCCGGGCAAGATGATCGGCCCGGGGAGCGGCCAACGCTCCAAGTGGTAGTTCGGAGCTATTCTATATATACTGTTTTTTTTTTTGCTTCGGAATTTTGATAGCGCGATTTAGGCTTCGATGTATTTCGCTTGTGGTGCGACGACAGCGCCGCCACATTACCCCCCTGCTCAGACCAGAGGTCGATAATGCAGTCTAGATGTCGACAAATGTGCACGTGCCGGGGAACTGCCTTGTAGTCTGCGGTGAGTGGAGAAGAAGGCAAGTAATCTGCGAGAGTGTCGTGAAGCAGAGGCGAGCAGTAAGGCTCAGAGCCGTGCCGAACACTGTAGCGCAGAGAGTAGCTTGAAGGAACAGGAAGCTTTATTATAGTGCTGCGATGAACCTTTGTAAAGCTAGATGGCTTGCAGGATGTGAAGACTGAATATTTGCTCGGGAGCGAATGAATGGGGTACTTGAAAACAATGAGGAAGGTTTGAAGTTGTAGTTTCCGTAGGTTGTTGGTTGCGTGTTCATATCACGTCGGGGTCACCACTGTGGTCGTGGAAGGAAAAGGGGAGATCTATCGCCGGGCAAGGTGATCGGCCCGGGGAGCGGCCAACGCTCCAAGTGGTAGTTCGGAGCTATTCTATATATACTGTTTTTTTTTGCTTCGGAATTTTGATAGCGCGATTTAGGCTTCGATGTATTTCGCTTGTGGCGCGACGACAGCGCCGCTACAAGGTTATATGCATAGTACTATACTTAACTTACAATAGGTGGCGCGCGTATCATACCAACAAATTTATTTGAAAGACCTAATTAAACAATATAACTCTTCCAAATTTGAAACGATATTTCAACAATTATTTTTCTGAGACAGCAACGCGCCGGTTATCAGCTAGTACATTATAATAACAACAGTTTATCAACAAAAGTTACACAATTTAAAATGTACAATTATTTAAATAATATACTTAAGACAATAATTTGCAGTTTTTTGTATTATATACATATCACTCATAATTAAAAAAATAGCAACCCTAAATAATAATAGTACTAAGAACAACTAAACGAACATCGCCTAAGATGAAAAAAAAAATACAAAATTGAAGGGAAAGAAATTGGACTGGCCAAAAGCTAAGAGTCCAGGGCAAGACAGTAATGAGGTAAGACTAAAAAAAATCATAGATTACAAATATCTTGTGGTTTGTGGCTATGGGTTATGTTAAATTGTAAACATTTACTTACTCTAGCACATTATAAACAATAAAAACTAAACCAATACTAGACCTACAACAAAACACAAATTAATAATAAGTGCAAAAGACATGGCATAAAACAATGTATAATCTTTGAAGTATATAAACAGAAAACTACACCATTTTATTATAACCAGTGTAAAGCAACAAATATTACTTATCACTTCTTAACACGGGCAGATCTTTTCGCTCTCAAATGTTGCTCTGAGGAAGCCGTGGCCACAAGGGGAGTTGGTTGACAGTTCGGGCTTTTCTCAGCAGATGCAGGTTGCTTATTCGTAGTGTTAGCAAAAATAGAAAGATCCTCCTCACGATAAATACGATGACGCGTACCGTCTTGTACCTTAATAAAAATATTGCCATCTGTGGTCCAGCAGTTGCGTATGCCCAGACGTTTGCGAGCAAGTAGGAAGAGAGACTGTCGTTGGCGAGTTAAGAATTCGGATAAAACAACAGATGTACCCTTAAAACACACCTTTTTTCTCCAAACAGTCGATCTAAGTAAAGGATCAGAGAAGCGTACTAATATGGGGCGACACTTGCCTTCAGTGATTTTGCCAAGACGATGACATACTTTCAGAGCATCACTAGTCAAATTTTGAAGCCCAAGTTTATTTGCAAAAGTTCAACAAAATAATCGGAGAGGCTCCCAGCAGTATCTTCTGGTACACCATGAAACAAGACATATTTTCTACGGTGTCTCATCTCAATTATTTGAATAGACTTTGCACACTCGGACATTTGTTGCCGAAGTAAACTCATTATGCTCCAGACTTAAGCTTTGAACTCCTGAAATTCCTCTTGAAGACGTAAAGTGGAGGTGCTTACCTGTGCTCTTGACGGCTTGAGTAGGGATTCAAAATCGGATAATTTCTTCAACAAGTTAGCTTCAATGGTTAGCTGATTTTCCAAAACCATGTCGTATGATGCCATTTTAGAGTGCAGTGAAGTGCAATAAGAAATTTTGTGAAGTGAATAAGCAGATAGTTTGTAGGTTAGCCGGTAGGTTGGTACAAACGCAAAATTACAACATTAAACTGTGCACATTATATTTCACTAAACTGAATTGTAAGTAAACTTGAATTATACGTAAAACAGAGAACTAAATGTAATTAAATATGATTTTAACTAAGTTTAGGAGCACAATGTCGACTTTTTCTAAATCTACCGCCGAAATTATTCACTAATGTCCTCCAGACCGAATTTCGTTCGCGGTAGCCAGGTTCAACAAAGACCAGCTTTTGCGCAGGATAAGATTATAAATAAATAGTGTGTGCGCAAACACAGGCGCAATTTTTATTTCCTCACTCTCATGGTCCGATGGGACGGAAATCCGACACGACCGGAGAGATATCAGGCACATGACCAACGGTCTTACGTGCTTTCCGAGGCACGGGATGAAACACCACAAACTTCCTGACTCGGGGCTCTATTGAGAATTTCTTGACAGAAAACCCCAATCACTTATTTTGGCCCGAACCAGGATTCGAACCGTAGACAGTCGCGATCAACGAGACAGATTATCTACTACTAGGTAGTTGGACTCCTGCTTTTTCTGCATAGGAGTCTATCTGAGTGGGTACCACACTATTACCTATTTCTGCATCCAAAGAGCAGTGCTTGCACTCTTTGGAGCTTGTTGGATTGTTCATTGCCTAACAAATGGAGTATTTGGTAAAATCCGTAAAATTAGTTCCATTTAATGAGTTTTGTCCGTTTAAATAGGCTATAACTAGTTATCCGACTAACCAGATTTTTTTTCGGCTATTTACAAATCTTGACGTTATTATCTTACTCTATGCACACCATATAGAAACACGGGCCGGCGGACCGGAGGGGAGTAGCCCTACCGGAGAGGAGTATTCGTAGAGATTCCCCTCTGTCAAAGTATAAGTGTACAATAAAACTAGTTGCAGCCGCACTGCTCACTAGACTAAATCTAGTTGCGCGGCTGAATCGACGCAAATGCCAAATTGTTCAGTTATTTGCTGGGAAAAAAGATCTGCCACATCAAATTTACAAAACGATGGAGTTACCTTTCATATCATTTAAGTAATTTTTAATCACATTATTGCTGTTTTTTGCTTTTTAAACTTAAAAATTACAATAATATCGATTGTGTTGTTTCGGATTTGTTTATCAACACAGGCCGCTCGCCACTTACGTTTGTGGCAGCTAAGGGAGGGTTGATGAGAAAGAAGACCTTTTCCTGTATTAATTTTAGTTTCTAACTTACAAGCTAACTTAACTACCATGACAATGTGTTTTCACAGAAATAATGTACGATCTTAACATTTTAACCTTGGTTTTTATACAATGTTGTGTATTCTTAAGTCACGTAAGTAAATTAAGTCACGTTTTAAAGACGTGCTGCTATTTGCTTAGCAGGCGGTGCTGTATGTTAGGTGTCTTCGTGATGGTATGTAAGGTCAGTAGGCATATTTAACTCGCCCTCATACGACATGCAGATCGGTCAAGCGACTGATCAGTCGTTGTCACTGAGTGATAGTGTTATAATGTATATAGATATATACATTACATATTTATCTCTATGAGTGTGTTAAATTGTTAGTATATTGTTTTAATTTATTTTTATGTGTGAGTTTACAGGTGATTGTTTTTAAGTTCGCAGATTTCCCCCGCAAAAAATAACTGCTCTGAACAAAAATGATCTATATCGGGGAAAAACGCTATGGCTACTCCCCTTCGGTCCGCCGGTGACCAGTGTTGCTCTATGTATACGCCTGTAATTCCCGAGGGAGTAGGCTGAGTTCAAAATGTAGCGAGCTACTCGGACCACGTTAAGCCAAAAAATATGGGTTAAGATGGAAAATTGTGAAAGAAGTAATAGGTGGCTCGCCCATCGCCTACATAATCACAAATCTAATATCTAATTAGTCACCTATTACGACGAGCAAGACAAGTAACACAGTTGGTAAAATCTTTACTATTATAAATCCATTAAAAAGATGCAACCAAGGTATAAGTCCCAGACCAACCTTTTTTGTCACTTGGTGGAGCCACGCTGCAGCTATATTATGATTATAACACGAATGTGTTGGCTCAACCGGGGAAGAATTCCACTCACACAGAATATCAGCATAACATATCAGCTTAAAACTTGTTTATCGTACAGTGAGTATAAAGAATTGGATACCCTTTTTACTGGAAACGAGGCATTCCATCTTAGTCTTTGAGGGTGGCAACACATTTACATTTTGATTCTTAATCGAGGATTGATGTAGATGTTTATGGGCCACAGCATCGACTTACCATAATGTGGATTTTGTGACCGTTTCTTAATCTTATTCTATTAAAGAAAAACATGTGGCAACTGGCTCATAAGCTAAGTAACAAGCCTTTACTAAAACTTTTAGTAAAAGTGAGCATAATTAAAACAATCGAGTAGGCGATTCATATTATATATTAATTTCACACATACAAACATCTAAACTCGGAATAATCAAATTAATTTGTAGGTCATACGAATACATGCTCCGTCTGGGATTTGAACCCTGGATGTTTGTATGGCATACAAAAATAATTGTGCAATGTATGCAAAATGCATTCATGATACAGGAGAATACTAGGGGGAAGGTAGATTTTGTTACTATAAAAATATAGCACATAAATCTCTCTCCGGTTGTGTCAGATTTCCGTCCCATCTGACCATAAGAGTGAGGGAATAGAAAGTGCGGCTGAGTTGAGTGCACACACTCGTGCACTATAATTAAGTCTTGGCTAGTCTCCGTTGAGTCTAGTCACCGTGATCAAAATTCGGTTTAGAGGGCATTATGATTACTATAAAAATAAAAACCTGTTACAACCAGGATTCGAACCCGCATCCATATTAGCGCTGCAACTAAATTCACAGTTGGTGTTATATCAAGCCAATAAGTTTTTCGCACTCGTAAGTATTTGACAAATTTACATATTGTGTATTATTATTTGAGCTGTCGATTTTGGAGAAAAGCGAACGTTAATCAAGTTAATTGCTACAAATAACGTGTTAACAGTGTTGTATATTTATACTGAAAGTGAAACGCGTTGCTGGAACAATAATTTATTACCAACAAGCACATTTAAGCTCATTCCGTGTAAAAGACAAATGTACAGCGGTTAATTGCTTACGTGATATGCAATTTGCTTTGCTCAAAGATACAATTTAGAATTAAGGCCTTAAGTGCGGTTAAAATGCCTAAATTCTTGGATATTTAAGTAAAAAAAAATCACAATAACTGTTCATTTAATCCGCAAAAAAAAATACAGCATGACAGAAGAGGATATAATAAATGTTTTTAATTGAACAAAATTGTATTTTTGTCAACCCCTTATTTAGAAAAAAAATTCCCAAAGAGTACCTATCTTTGTCATATTTTGCAAAATTTCTCCAAAACGGCAGAAGCTCTTTAAATAGTTTTTACACTAAAAAAAAGGTCTAAAATATTAATATTTTTAATTGAGAGTTTTATTTTTATTCCCCGTTTTACTCGAGAAAATATCATTTTTCCCCGAAATTGAATATATTAGCGCGAGCGTGCCTACTCCGTTGCCCTGTAATCACCCGCGAGCTCTGTCGCAGTACGTTTTCGGACATCGTTGAGGGTGAACCGCGCGTCGGTGTTGGAGCGACTTCGTTCAAATATATTTTAGTTTTTTAAAAGTTTATACTCAATTATAAATATTTTTATGAATAGAAATATTAATTTAGTTAATATCTGTACATTGGTAACTGTAAATATTATTTTCTAAATAAATTAACTTATAAAGTGTCCAAAGAAGAAATTTTCGCGGCGAAGTTGATTAGTGAAATTGAAAAATGCATTTTTATATAATTTAGATGTGGAACGACCAACATGCTCTCGTTACTTAGATTTCGATAGTTTTTAATACCTATGTAATTTTATTGTTGCATATTTTTATTAATAAGGTGATACTGAATTTTGTAATTATGTATTACAATAAAACGCTGTTTTATATGAGTATGACTTTAATAGAACATTATTGCGGGAGGAAATCTAGATACAGATACTTATATTTAGGTACACTATCTTGCCTATTGATTTCACATGTAGGTACTCGAAATATTTAAATTCTCTGACATGAGCGATTTTCTTTTATTACCGAGTACAACAGATAAGTTAGCATTTCGAGTTGCAATTGACAATTTCCTTGGTACCGGCTGAGATCGAACATGCGCTGGCAGCCTGCTACGAAATTGTAGCTTACACGTGCCCAATCACACACTAGAGACTACACTAGGCTAGACTACTTTATTCGTGGTAAAGCCACGCTGCAGCTACATTATGGTTGTACTTGTAGTACGAATAGGTCAGCTTGACCTGGGGTAGGACCACGCTGGGGTGGGGTACGATCACAGAATACCAGCGTAAAATCTTTGTATATGTGTTTTGTATGGTGAATGTAGAGAACCAGAGACCTTTTTTACTGCAAACGATTATAAAATTATATCAAACAATTTAAATAAAATAAAAGTGGTGCTTCCCTGACTGCATAAAGAAAAATAAAGAAATTCTTGTGTTTATGTTTTCTTTATATGTTAGACAAACCATCATCTGAAAAATATAAAACTTTTAAATTGGAGAGAAGTTTCTCTGCGTGATAAAGTTAGAAATGAGGATATCCGCAATAGAACCAGAGTAACTGACATAGCCCAACGGATTATTAAAGTGAAATGGCAATGGGCTGGCCATGTAGCTTAGAAAACCGATAAACAACATAAAAACACTCACACACTCACACATACACACACACACACACACACACACGCGCACACACACACACACACACACACACACACACACACACACACACACACACACACACACACAGACATACACACACACACACGCGCACGCACAAATAGGTCGCAAATAATGCTTACCTACTACTATTAGGCAAGAGTGAATACGCTTTTGTTAAGTCAGTGCGCTTCAACATCTTTCGATCGATCTTGAACATGTTCACAGACTGCAGACTTACCGACGCTCTGGGAAGTCTGCAGTCTGTGAACATGTTCAAGATCGTCCCCGCCATTACATCAGATTTGATAGACCACAAATCCTCGCAAAAGAACACCGATTCCTACCAAGGATGATACGCGAGGCTATTGAAATTAAAAAACATCCTAATTTCAATAGAGAAGATGGATGGGTGCTACCACCTGCTTGGGATCCTATAATTAACAAAATTAAATCCAAACCCAAGCACACCACTGCAAGACTTCAAGATACTGTAAGCTCATTCTGCGTAGATCGGACCAAAAATTTATATTCAAAAAACTGAAGGTAGCCGGGCTAACTATGACATTAGGACGTCAAACACCTCAGTCTCCCCCGTGACCATGGGTGCTGTAAAGCACCCGAAACGTCGGGAATCAAAATCAGTAAAATTAAACGCGATAAAATCCGTAAAAATAGTTTTATTCAAAGAAATTTTAAATCACGGACCTCTTGGTTTGTTTTAATATTCACTTAATTAACGAAAATTAAGATGGACTGATCTCTAAGTTTACTTTCTTGTGTAAAAAGTGATATTTAGAATATTATGCCGATGATAATTAAAGTTTCTATGTAAATAGGTGTAACATAGCAGGTATTATAGTCATCGGTAGTGGCCATTCATATTTGGAACAGTTTTCTGCAGCACTACGCCTACAAATTATTTCAAATAAGAAATACCAAAGCCAGCATCATTCTTAACACACTTTTATTAGCTTGATATGTATCTATGTAACGGAATTTTTGAATGTGATTTTCATCCCCTTTCAAACGTCACATTGATTTAAAACTTCGCACACTTATCAAGGACCGATGACAATGCAATAATTTAAATAGTTTGTCCCATTATCCTTGCCAGGATCCTCAGGATTTGCGATTAATTCATAAAACAACTACGATTTCTGCCAGTTCAATCTACTGTAAGCCGCGTAAAAGAACTTCGGTCCAAAAAAACACGCTTTTGTAGTTTGCCGCACTAAAAATAGAAAATAAATAATGGTTTAAAAAACTAAATAAACACGCTTTTGTAGATAACCGAACTAAAAAGTAGAAAACAATTTTCAATAAGTTTAAAATAAGAAAATAGTGATTAACATAAAAAATCATTTTATTGTAATAAAGCGTGGGGTGCTTGATGTCATTTGTTGTAAATATTTTTGTGGATATTTATAAAATTAGCCTCATCATAAAAATATCTGAAAAAGCATCCCACGTTATCTACAAACGCCTGTTTTTTTTTTTTTTTACTATTATTTTCTGTACAGAACCCGGCAAAGTGTTGCTCAAGGCACTATGAATACAGCAGCTGATAAAAATGTTACACTCATAACTGTTAACAAAAATTGTTATTGTAGATGGTCTTATAGAAAAAATTATTCCGCCGTGTCAGGTGCAAGAGCTATTATTAGAAGGA
Source organism: Parnassius orleans (assembly GCA_029286625.1). Lineage (NCBI taxonomy): Eukaryota > Metazoa > Arthropoda > Insecta > Lepidoptera > Papilionidae > Parnassius > Parnassius orleans. The sequence goes on from JAGSMP010000405.1 coordinate 385,494, forward strand.
GAAGAGGTAATATTTTGTTTTAGAGATTGTTTTGTCTGCAATTGTGCATAAAATAAAAAATAACTTCAGCCAAAGAGCACAACTGGCATTATACTCAGGCCCATCAAATGGTATGGAAAAAAATTACCAGGTTTCAAAAAATTTAATGCAAAAATTTTGTGATAAAATAAAAATAAAATACAAACTTATCCAAGATACCTAATACGTTATAGAAAATAATATAACAAATAATAAACTTATGAGTTTGTGTCAGTTTTTAAAAAGGTTACAAGATATAACAAAAAGACACAAAAATAAATGTCAAAAAAGTTCAGGATATGATTGGCGATATACAGCTGACACTTAATCATGATTTTGGAAACCACGCCAGTTCTAAACAATACTTCTTAGAAAAGTGGTGTACACAAGAGAATTAAGAACAGACAAAATCTTTCTTTTCAAATTTCCGCCGAGTTTTAAGTAGAAAGCCAAATACGCCATGTGCCAATTTAATTAAATATATTTTATATAAAGTGATCTTGACTACGTTTCATCAATTCACCATTGATAAAAATGAGAACAGCAATTTTACAATTGTTTTTACAAGAAACACTATCAGTTGAACCTTGCAGTTTGTTCGTTATTATATTTATAAATACCTATAAATGTATATATTATTAATAAATAATTCCCATATTTTGTATTATTTTTGCGCTATCAATATTATGGGAATTATTTATTAATAATATATACATTTATAGGTATTTATAAATATAATAATAAACAAGCTGCAAGGCAAGCTGTAAACGTTCTAAACTATATAAAAAATGTGGCGTATGAAATGACTGACAATCACTAGAACATTTTATCTAGGTACAAAGATGTTTTACGTTTTCGTGGCCTTACGTATTAGGTACCCTTCTGTATGTGAAACGAATATGAATATTGCATATGTATACGATACAAAAGTAAAGTAACAGGCTATGTAAGTCTCTATGCTGGGCACAGGCCTCCTCTTATTTCTGAGAGGGTTTTAGGGCAAGGAAATGTCCGCCGCGCTGCTCCAATGCGTGTTGGCGAACTTCATATGTCTTCGAATTTTTTTTCTTATTCTGCAGACATATGCAGGTTTTCTCACGATGTTTTCCTTCACCGCCGAGCACGTGTTAAATCAGCACTTAAAATTGCAATTAAAAATTTCATTGGTTCTGCCGGGGATCAAACCCGGGTGAAATTTACAGCGAGCGCTTAGACCCAGAGCTACTAATACGACACAAATAAATACGATTCAACGAATATAATAAAAACTCTTACGTACTTAAAACTTAAACACTTGATAGCTCTTGATGCCTACCGGACGAAGCTACAGCACCACATCGTGCAATGTAATTGAAGATGCTTAACCGCGACATAACTCTCAGTGACGCGCAAGCATAATAGGCAGTATATCACTTATATACTTGTCATCTCTGCAGTCTATTAATCTTTGTACTTTTCTAAGTAATACAGAAAGTAGTCGCTAGACGGTGTTGATGTCGGCTAAAATCTCTGCGGTCACCGTTTCATCAAGACCATTCATGCTTCTTAAAGCCTTAAGGCGATGTTGTAGTATTTTTAACTATTTGAAACTCTTTAAAACTACTGAAATGTAACTTAATAATAATTGAACATACTTACGATTTATCTGTGGTCGTAGAAACGCGAATTATTAATATTTCATTTTCCATTGATGAACATGAGCCTACCCTTAGACTGTTTCACAAAGCTAACATTTGATCATTATATATTGGCTTGATAAAAATCATTATAATGACACTAAATCGCTATTTAAACGAGTACCGTACATTCCGACCGAGTCCGTAATTAAACTCTGTAAAACTGACATAATAAAATGAGTTTCATTGTCTATAAATAACCTTTTTTTAAAGTAATACATTTTTTTGGAGTTTGTAACATAATTTTTTTATTATTATTAAAGTAGAGATACTCGTACTGATGCACATCTCCTTTTTTCGTTTCCCTCTATCACCTCTTATGACATAAACGGGATAACCTAAATGTTAACAGATATTATAACTGTTTTTCTGCGTGTGTGCACGCTTATTTTTAGGATAGCTAAATTAATTTGGATGTAGTTTTCAATGGTGTATTTACCTGCAAGTTAAGCTTATTTCATTTCAATCGGTAGACGAGTTTTGCTAATTTTTCGTCAAAAACATAAATACTTCTAATGATAATAATTTTAAAAAATAGTTTTTTTTTTTTTAAATATCAAATTTCACAGAAATTCTCAAATAGTTTCTTTAGATTCGTCAAAGGTTTTATATATTATATGACAATTTTATTTCACTCCCACACAATTATTTACTAAAAGCCGTATTTGTAAAGGATCGACCAATTAACTAAAGAACTTGTTATCAGCTAAAGATCAAACGATTTTGAAACCTTTATCAAACAATGAGGCTGATCGTATTTTGGAGGACATCCATTTATTTTGGGTATTCTTTTCATATGTTGCTATTTTTTTTTTATATTTCTGTTATATTTGCACAAGGTAACATTGAAGTTTGAAAAAACTTAAACCCTTAGGGGTGACAACGCATCTGCATTTCGATCCTTAATTGAGGATAAATGTAGATGTTTATTGGCCGCAGCATCCACCTACCGTCAGGTGGACTATGTGCACTTATTCTATAAAAAATCGTACTGCTCCTGGGCATCAGAAATAAGTAAGAGCATGGTACCTACCACGACGTTAGAAAGGGAGTCCTACCAGCTAGACTCGGGTAGTTTGATACCAGTTCCCACCGAAAGCTCAAGTGAAATTAGATAATTGCTACTCTTACAACTGGTAAACATAGCGTGAATTAATTATAATAAAATAAAAAAGGAAATAAGGAAGGTGAAGATTATACTGTATAAATAATCAAAGACGTCTGTTACTTTGAGAGTTCAAGAGCAATGTTTAATATTTTATTTTGAATTTCAATTTGGTATTTGGATATGGAGGTCAATTTGAAATTCAAAATAATATTTACCTTAACGTTTGTCCTGGCTATAACCGGGACAAACGTTAAGGTAAATAAAATTCCACTTAACATTTATGCTATTAAATGTTTGTGCAGTCTCTTTTACATATATATTAATTCCTAGATCCAGTTCACATATAATTATATTATATAAATTTATATCAATATAATGATATATGTGCAATGTAGTAATTATAGAAATAGATTTGTGTTCCAATGGCAATAAACAATTCTCAGGGTATTCAGGCGCAGATCTAGTGTTAAAGTTTGGAGGGGTTCGGAAACTGAAGATGCACTGACGTCATTCTTTCATCTCTATGTAAGATTTAGGTTAAGAGTAAAAATATTTATGGCAGACTACGCAGTGGGGCATTGTTCCAGCATTTTGAGATAATGTAAGTAAGTTAAATCCTCACTGAAATTACTAAATACGACAGCTTGAAGTTTTCAGAGACCACTTAGACCGCCGTGTTTGGTATTCCTGGGCGTCATAAGCGTGAGGAAGTATATAATCGTTCAAGCCTCAGTTTTTATAAAAAAAACTTTATAATCTCTTCACATTTACAAGTTATTTGAGTTTTAATGGTCCGAGAGCTCATGACGCATTTTTCACGAAGTGTTTGATGCATCATGAAACTTTGTTTAAAAGTATCAGTCCACTCAAGAAGCAGATATTTGACTGTTTGCCTGGCCTACCTGGGTACGCCTGGTACTGCGCATACAGGTAAGTTGCAAAACAATTCGCCCAAAAAAAAAAGGGTTTGATTCAAATAATAATAATGACTTTGATTGAAATAGTTTCTCCGGGGGTTATTAATTTAAAAATATTTAAATAAGTCTTGCGTGGACAATTACTTCCTTATTACGAGTACCATTAGTTTTAATTATTGTCGTGCATTTAAGTAAACTTCATTTTTATCTACTTCTTGAAATTTTCATCTAATAAAATATATATTTAAATATATAAATATTTTAAGTAAGTATACAAAATAATATAATATAATTAAAATAATATATTATAATATATTATATAATATAATTATGTGTAATATCATGCCTATGCATATCTTTCATTTCAATTGTAACAGCTGTACAAGATCACGTGATGCGCAGTCAATGGGAGCGCGAAGAATGACTAAGAGTATATCGTCAATCGTCGCTCTCTGTTGAACTCATTACACATTTAACTCCTGTCCACGTAAGATTTACTTTTTTATTTAATCTTAAATATATACTATAACTTAATTATCATACAGTTCTACTCCCCGTGGTATCGTGCCAAGAACGCTGGCTGCGTTTCCTCGCTGAATGGCTATACTTAGCCTTTGAGTGAGAAAAGAACCAGCCCTCATATCACCAGCAGCAACGACCATTCGCGGATAGACTTCCTTTAGAAACTTCACCGCACGTGGACCCCACGGACCGATAGTCTCTACAGCATATGGCACAAATATATAGGTAGTCTTCTCTCAGAGACTCATATTTGCACCACTTACTCAGTTCAGCTGCCTCTGATGCCGCACTGGCTCTAAACGAGGTACCCCTGAGATAAGAGGCCGCCAAAGTGTCTCCGCAAGTAGCATCCCACACTAGGGCTTTACCTCTCTCCCAAGGGACCAATGTCATACCGTCGGGTCTCCTGCCATTGTCTCTAAATATTCCACAAGGCTCTAAAACCGAGGGAACATTTATAGAGACAAGAGAGCCTTTCGGATGACATCGTTCGAAGAACCGTGCCGTGAAAACCTACAAGCATTTTTCTTAGATGAAAGTCCGTGGAGCCCAAACTCGTCGACGCTGTTTTCACAGGAGCATTAATGGAGTTGACAAATCGCCGCTCCTAGTTGGATTCCTACGGCGATGCGCAAGTTTTCCCCATCAAGTTATGTGCCGAAATTACTTGGAAATTAATTTTTAAATTATTAACCCCCGGTGAAACTGTCTGTCTTTTTGTGAGATTTTTTTATTATATATAATAAACACGCTGAAAAATTGTCAGATTAAATCAAACACTTTTATGAAATTTTTGAACATACAACTTTGGGGTTATTTGTCCCTTCAGAAGTGACTGCCATTTTTTTTTCTTAATTATTTATCAACTTAGTTGAAGGATAGTCATTATTATTATTTGAAACAAACACTTTTTTGGGCGAATTTTTTTGCGACTTACTTGTTGCGCAGTACCAGGTGTACCCAGATAGGCCAGGCAAACAGTCATGTACCTGCTTATTAAGTGGTCTGATACTTTTCAACAAAGTTTCATGATGCATCAAACACCTCATGAAAAATGCATCATGAGCTCTCGGACCGCAACTATATATTTGAAGTAAAATTATTTGAAAATATTAAAAGGCACTTAACCGCGTATTTTAGATTTCTTGAATATGTTTTACTTTAAAACGATTGTTAGAAATAAATAAAAAACACAAACATAGCGTTTTATTGAATCATCATCATTATCATCACCAGAACTCAAAATTCCACAGCTGGACCTAATCCTATTCCGAAGCTACCCCGTCTATCCGAAATATACATATATCAGGAAGCCTATTCCGTCGACGACAGCTGAAAAGCATCGAAACGAAGCGCGTCGAATTGAGTCGCATTCGTTTTAGTGTGGGTCAATCATAGACAAATTGTGGTAAATCGATCACAAACCGCAAGTCAAGATCGTATGTGATGTGAGAAATATGATGTGTGATTTGATGTCAGTTCCTTTATACTGGGTACAAGATATTAAGCAATTAAAGCAGTATCTACGATGAGTTAGTAAAAACTGCATGTAAGAATTTCAAGTCTGAGAAAAGATAGGAAAAAACTAATATAAAACACACTACACTAATATAAAATGTCAAATCTGATTGGTTGCCGTTTAGTAGTAAACGAGCTACATTGTTTTATTCAGTCTAAAATCGATGTGGTTGATGAAGCCAGTTTATTACAAATATGTGAATCTTACTTTACGGAAGATGAACTTGATTGTGCGAGGGCGCTTCTGTTGGATTCTTCACTAACTCGACGAGCGACGCGTAAAAGGGAGGGGAAAAACAAAAGGCTTCTTCAGGATATCATAAAAATTATTAAAGAAACGGAGCCTGCTGGCCTTCCAGTGTTCGTGGTGAAGAACCTTAATAGGCTCCCACCTGTGACATTTTATCAAATTGATGTACCAGCCTTTTAAAGAACATTGTTCTGTTAAAACAGGAATTGTTTAACATTAAAAACGTATTTGCTATGCAATCAGACTTGGAGAACCTACGTAAAGATTAAGAACAACAACATACTCGTGATAAAAAATGAGAAAAACAAGGTAGTAAAGATAGTAGGCTTGTTTCTATCGAGACTCAAATAGGAAACAACCGAACACCAGTGTCACGACGCTCTCTTGGGGGAGAGAGAGGTAGCAGCGCTGAGAGTGCATCGCATCCGCGCTCGTCTCTTGTAGGAAAGAGAAGAGAGTGCGTATGCGTTTTGAACGTCCATCTGCAACTACAAGTACGAAAACGGTAACAGCGTTAGGCGGGACAGACGATACGATACAATATACAAATATAAATACGTCTGCACCATTACGTAGCCAAAAAAAGGGTTAATCTGACAGCAACAAATACTAGACGTTAGGTTTGTGACCGTGTCGTATAAAAAAAAAAAAAAAAACATGAGTGAGTGTCGTGAAACACTCGGTTGGAACGAAGTTCCTTTCGTAGTATATCATTTATTATTGGTAAACGTATTATATTATTGATTAACAAATACAAAAAAATGAATTACTAACGTCTATTAAAATGAAGCGTCATTTAAAATAAAATAATATTTCTTTCATGGCAAGATAAGAAAAAGTGCGAGGGAGATGGATATTATTCCATCTCGCTTCCTTATAGCCGCCAAGGCCGTCTACACTACATCAGAAGGGGTCGTGACGGAAAAATCTTACACTTTTTGTCACCTAGCCCCCATCCGCCAAATTCGTACCGTCCGATAAAGAACTTCGTTCTAAAAATAGAAATAGGTAGGGTAGGGCGGCCGGCAACCTCAAGATGAATCGATTATCAGAGGTGCTCGGAGACCTCTTTGCTTATATGTATCACGTTGAGACGTATCAACAACTAGTGATAAGCTTGAGGAGTATATTAAGTGTAAAAGTAAACAAGCGATTAGTGTTGAACGTATTGAACCTTTTAAAGTGATTAACTTTGCTTCTTTTAAGGTAAGGATTAATTTTGACAGAAAACATATTTTTATGAATGAGGACTTCTGGCCAGTAGGCATAGTGTTTAGAAATTTCTGGCAAAATAATACCGAATGACATGAAGTTTGTTAGTTTCAATTGTCAGTCAATTAAGAGTAGTGTTGATCATGTTAGAGGACTGTGTAATGAGTTTGATGTGGTGGCTCTTCAAGAAACATGGCTGCTCCCCCATGAGCCATCGTTCTTGTCAACAATTCATTCCGAGTTCTCTTCACACAATACCTTTGCAGTCGATACTTCGTCTGGTATATTAATAGTAAGGCCATATGGGGGGGTGGCCTTCTTGTGGAGAACTGTGTAAATTAATAATATTGACTTAGTGAATTGTAACGACTCACAAATTTGTGCTATAAAATCGTATATTAATGGGAATTTTAATATGTATTTTTCGGTTCTTATGCCTCAAAACAATCTTGAGAATTTACCTGAATTTACAAATATCTTACAATCAAAAGCTTATAAGAAAATCAATTCGTAAATGTAACTATTGCCTTAGGAGACTTTAATGCAAATGGTAACACGTTATTTATCAATGAATTAATAAAGCTTTGTTCAGAAAATTATTTGATTTGCGCAGACCTTATTTTTTTTAAAAGATTTAGATAATATTTTTACATAGGTTAGTTATGCTCACGGCTCAAAGAGCTGGCTTGATCAAGACTCTATGTAATAAGTGGTGGTTGAACCACAGGCCTCTCTCATTCGAATTAAATTTTAACAAAATTGCTATTGAGAGAGTTCTGATTAATCATCTTTAATCTAGGAACCTAATTTCTTGGGGCAAGAGAAGTGTGGATGAGATCAAAGTGTATGAGTGATGATGTAGTTATCTCCTAGCAGGACCTAAACTGGGACTATCTGCGCTTAATTTATTTATGCAATAACTGTGCTTGCAACTCAAAGGTTTTCTAGTTAGAATTTATAAGAAATTTATCGAAAGTCTTCATACATCTGCTATTAAAAGCCGCGAAAGTCAAGAGGGTCCGGAGTGATATCGTGTAAATGTAAGGGCACACCCGGCTGGAATGATGTAGTTAAATCAGCGTATGAGAATTCTAAAGTAAACTTATCAAGGTGGATCGAGGCGGGGGCTCCCAGTTCTGGTACGCTGTATGATATGATGAAGTAAAGTAGGTCTATATTTAAAGTTCGTTTAAAGTAGTGTCAGAAAAATGAAAATAAAATTTTATTGGATCGTGTAAGTAACGCATGTATAGACAAAAACTTTCAAAATTTTGGGAATATACTTCAAAATTATGCAATATAAGGGTTGGAGTTCTAGTCTGCGTGGATGGAGAAAACGATAAAAAACAGATAGCTAATAATTTTAAGCAGAACTTTTTAATGAGTGACTGCAATTCCAGGGGTTGTCCTTCTACGATAGAATCACTTGATGTGCCGGTTTTATCATATACTCATATTGATGAGTGTATGGTGTATAATGCCCTTAAGGAGATACACATTGGTAAAGCGTGTGGTCATGACCACATTTCTGTTGAACATTTATGTTGCGGTGGACCCAGGGTTGTAGTGTTTCTTTCTGTTTTTATTAACTCGTGCTTAAAACATTCATTTTTGCCTCTTGACTTAATAAAATTTGCAGTTAGTCCTATTGTCAAAAGTAAAACCGTAAGCGATACGATTAGTTCCAATTATAGGCCTATATAAATCGCTAAAACCTGTGCAAAACTATTTGAGTCTATTATTTTCTGGATATTTTATCGAAATTTATTGCAATAAGTGACGCCCAGTTTAGTTTTGAAATAGGAAGCTCTACTGAGTCGGCAATTTTTTCCTTAATACAAATATTACGTATCACGGAAAACAAAAGTATACGCTTGTTTTTTGAACTTGAGTGGCGCCTTCGATAGGGTAAATTATAGCATCCTGTGGGTTAAGTTAAAATTGGTGGGTGCTCCACCCGAAATTTTATTATATTTAAGTATTATAGTATGGGATACGGGGCTATTTTTTCTATGATTGTTCCTTTTTCTTGGCACAAGTAATAAGATGTACGTGTGCAGCCGTGCCAATGGTCTTGGGATTCTCATTCCAACTAGGAAAAGTAATTCAATCAATGGCACTATTAACGAGCTTGTAAAGAAAAACTAATCTTAGTTTGTCTGTATGCTGATGCAATGTTTGTAGAGGTAAATGATCGAGTCTTTCATTATAACTCGTAAGAGTGTAACGTACGCCAGCAATGCATTAGAATTTGCGATTTTTTTTTTGATGTTTTCTAATCTTTGAATATTATTTTGATAATTAATGATTTTAGACAATGAAACTGAAAGACAATTTGCACTCAACTATATCATATTATTCTTTGCACTATAGACGTCTTCTGATAGTACAAACTGTCTTACTGTTCCGTCGTTATGTGCGAAACTTCCAAGGATGATATTAAACACAAAAGCGAGAGCTGCAGAGACTATGTGGGATCCACGTGCGGTGAAGTTACGAAAGGAGCTGTATCCGCGACTGGTCGTCGCTGCTGATGATAAGAAGGCTGGTTTTTTTCTCGCTCAAACGCTAAGTATATCCATTTAGCAAGGAAACGCAGCCAGCGTTCTTGGCACGATACTACGAGGAGTAAGTCTGTATGATAATTAAATTTTTTAGTTTTAATTTTTTTTAATTATTATGTTTTAAATATTTTATTTTATTTTATTTTAGTAGGAAAACTTACAAAAATTGCTTACCTTTAAATAAAAAAATATAATTATTTAACTATAAAGCCATTTACAAGTTTCCACTTTTAAAATTAAAAATAAAAGATATAAGCAAAAGCCAGTTCAAAGATAAATCAACTAGTTAACAATACCTTAAAGTTAAAAACTATTTTTTTTGTTTATTTATTTCAGGCAGAGCCCATATGAGTTTTTAACAAATTAAAATTATAACTAGTGTTATTAAAAATACATTTAAAAAAATCTCTAAAAACAACAGAACAATTCAAACAGTTGTGAGATAGATCCACACAACAACAAATACACTGTTATGCTGTATGTGGACCCGCACCCACGCTTATAGATGTGGCAAGTCCCACTGATCAACGAATACCCCAAGGATACTGTTGGTGCTGTTCCGCAAACGGGTCAGCGCGGAGGCACACCGCCTCCTAACTATCGCGGCGAAGCCGTCAACATAACTGAGGCGCTACATCGCCATGGCAGCCCCAACAGTACCCTCAAGGCATTGTTGTATTGGACACGTAGATCTCTGTCTGCTCGCTGGGTATAGCTCACCCACAGGCTGCAACAGTACAAAGATTGACAGAAAGCTTTAAAAAGCGTTACTTTAACCTGCCTACTATTACGTTACAACGAATCGCCAACGATCTACGCTCCCTCTTCATATCCATATCGTCTTTCAAATCAACTGTAACCCAGTGGCCCAGGTATTTAAAACTCTCAACCTGCTTCAAAGATTTCCCACACAATGTAATTTCCGGAAGTACAGTGTAGTTAATTGAACCTGACTTAAATAGAATCCACTCACTTTTACTTGTGTTGTACTTATGTCCGTGAGCCGCTGCATAGACCTCACAAATAGACAAAAGTCGTCTAATGCCGCTAATAGATGGACTCAACAGCACCATATCATCAGCGTAACTGATATTATTCACACAAACACCATCAACGTAACAGCCAACGTTGGCACTGTTGAGTCGACCCATCAGCTGATTTACATAGAGGTTTAACAGTCTTGGAGAGCTTAATCCACCCTGTCTCACGCCACATTGTACTTAGGAATAAGAGCTATCCCATTTCACAACATTTTTCTGGTGCCCGTACCAGTATTGGAATAACGATATAATCTCCCTGGTTACACTAGTCTCATCAAATAGCTTCTGCCACAATTTACTATAATTTACAAGGTCAAAATCTCTAGATAAATCCAAAAAACATGCGAATGCAGGCGTTTTTCTGGCAGTGTAGTATTGGACAGTCTGTTTAAGGGACAAAATAGCGAGTTCGGTCGACAAACCGGGCCTAAATCCAAATTGGTTATCATTTAGTTGTACATGCTCCATTAATATGTTATCAAGCAAACTGTCCCGTACTTTCGAAATAATAATGGCCAAGGATATTGGCCTATAATTTGTAATATCAGAGGCATCCCCCATCTTATTTATAATAATAGGCACTACAACGGTTTTAGTAAGCTCAGGCGGTAAGTAACTAAGACTTACACATAAACTATAAAACATAGCAAGTAATCGAGGTAAGTGAACACCAGCATATTTCAACTGTTCAATGCTCATACCATCATAACCGGGTGATTTACCTCTAACCATCCGTTGAATAGTGTCTGTAATGATCTTAGCCGAGAATCCAATCTGAGAGCCACCCGGATATACTAACTACTGGAGGCTCGACCATAAAATGCTTACGAAATGCATTAGCGATTTCAGATGGCCCGCACACCCCTGCCACGCTCACAGGGAATTTCGTCTTGTGATTTAAATTTTTAGTATATTTCCAGAATTTACTGAACTGTTTTCCCGAATGACACTAAGCAATTTTGTCCATTTTTATTTCTAGTTGTCTGTCCTGTAAGAATTTTAATATATTTTTAAAGATATTTCTTGAAATACAAATTTTTTCATATACATAACCAGATCTCGGTTTACCTTATAATATTCAATTTTTATAATGTAATCGAGCCTCAAAGTGAGCTTGACGTACGTACTTATTCCAACCCGGTATGTGTTTTTTGTTTTTACATTTATTATATCCTTCAAAAATATACGAAAATTCTGCGCCTTCTTTTAGTATACATATTATATCTCGATACATTTTATCTAATAGCAAAAAGTGTTTACACAAATCATGCGCACAGTCACGACATTCGGTGGGGAAATCAATTTGACGTAAATTAGAATTACAATAATCTAGGTATTGTTTTATTTGTTGTTCGTCTCTTACATCTCTATATACGTTGTTACTATAGACAGGTGAGGTAACGATCTTAGGTCTAATCAAACTAATATTACACTCAATAAACATAGGAATGTGGTCCGACAAATACACTACCGAGGCCTTAACTACTAAGAGCTTAGCCGCACAGGTCACAACACATTGATCTAACCATCTTAGAGACCCATTAGCTGAGCTCGTAAATGTATGAGTATCAGTGGGTAAAAGTTCCATATCAATGCAAGACCATAACTGATCAGTACAAACAGTAAGAAACGCGGCCCAAAGCGCGCCGTTAAAAACCGCTCCCCCGTCCCGGCAGCCCCTACCGCCACCTCCGCAGCCCCCACCGCTGCACTCACCCCCGCAGCTCCCACCGCTGCCTCTACCTCTGCAGCCCCCACCGCTGCCGCAGTAACCCTACTGCCGCTCAACCTCCCCTCGCCCTCCAAGCCAGCAGCTCGCTACGCCCCGACCCTCGCCAAGAAACAGGTCCCGCCCCTGTCTTCCTTAGAGACAAGGCGCAATATACTAGACTGTCGAAAATCTGTTACGACAGTAAAAGTATCGATCAGGCCACTAATTTCAGTGAGGCCATAAAAATATACCCGTCATCAATAGATGACTTTCGTCGCCTAACAAGGCTATTTACAGCAGAGCGTGTGTCTTACCACACGTTCGCTCTCCCTGAACGACGAACTAATCCTGGATATCTTACCTAGGTTAAAAAGTACTACCTCCACTACTACAACACTGCTATACACTATCACCGTATCACTAATTCTAACACCACTAGTTGCAACATCACTACACTAAGACACGTAACATCGTCAATAATATGACACGTGTTCCGCCTCTAAAGGCATCATCAGAAGGAAATAGAATTCGCGATGGCTAACCATTTATCTATTACAGCCTTTAAAAATCTATTGCTTAATATAGGTTTTCCCCATTGATTGTCTCATAGAATGGATGTTGCCATTGTTGCTACGCTTGGCAAGCGAGTTGGCAGTTTTTTATTATATTGAGTTGTTGTGAGGAAGATATTGCGGCCCATCTCTTGTTTCAGTTTCCCTTTTTCGCCTCTTCCTACACCCACGGGACGATATGGGGTAGTGAATTTTCTAATACCGCCACGACACGGTCCACAGTAACTAAGTAAGTTATTGAAGGAGGGTGGGAGGTGATCATCAGTCTAGGCAAAACACCATTTTTATTTAGCAATGTTTTAGCTTATAATTAATAAGTTAAGGTCTGAGTAAAAAGTTAAATTAATTAAAATATAATATCATAATACTGATCCAAAAATTTCCAATTCACTCCAATGCTACCGTATTCGATACTCTCACGGGCCTTGGCTTACATTAAAAAAAATATCTGTAATTAGAAATAAAATTGTCTTTTGAAGTCGGTCATTCTGATCGAGGAGTTGAGCGGCACAAATGTAGGCTGTCATATTGACGGTGTTTGTATCAATAACATAAGTTACGCAGACGATATGGTGCTGCTCAGCCCTTCGATTGGTGCCACGCAGAAATTATTAAATATATGTGAAGCATATGCAGTGTCCCATGGACTCAGATACACTGTGAAAAAGAGCGACATCATAGTGTTTAAGGCAGAACCATGTGCGACTACCTTCACACTTAACAACTCACCTATAAAGCGTGATCCACATTTTATGTATCTGTGTCACTGGGTCACTGAGGATCTGCGTGATAATATGGATATCGAGCGGGAACGCAGGGCGCTGTCCATCCGATATAACATGGTGGCCCGAAGGTTTGCTCGTTGCAGTAGGCAGGTAAAGATTACTATTTTCAAAGCCTACTGCCAGTCTTTTTACACGAGCAACCTATGGGTTAACTATACGCAGCGGGTGTACAGCGCGTTGCGTGTCAAGTTTAATAATAGGTTTAGGATGCTGATGGGGCTGCCGCGCTTTTGCAGCGCGTCAGGAATGTTCTCTGAAATGCCTCAACACAATGGCAGATAGGTGGGACTCGTCGCTGCTTGAGCGCTGGATACGGCTACATGCCACAGTATAAAAGAACGGTAGCCTCGTAGCGGCTGGTCTCAAACATCTCCATTTACATTTTTTAATCATTATTTATGTAAATTAATTTAATTACTAACACTATAATTTAATTTATATCACTTCAATTATACTAACATTCTTGTATGGGTTTTGTGTTGCCCGAAATAAAGATATTTTATTTTATTTATTTTATTTTTTATTACAGTTCATGCATTATTACAATTTCAATGGAAGTTTTTTATGCCTCAAATTATATAAATCCAGGTGACAGAAATAGAGGATTTCTTTAAAGAAGTGAAATGAAATAAATCAAAAACGGTAGAGCTTTCTACAAAATGGTAAAATTTGAATTTTACTAGGTGTAGTTTCAACAGAAAGCAATCGTTAACACTTATCTTTTGCCATAAGTAAATCAAAAACACTTAATTTTAACCACACGCAAGAGGCTGCACCTAATTGAAAACGTCTAAGCCCCTAATAGCCGGACAAGTATAAAAAAATATTCTTCCGATTCATTTTTGTATTTTTATATTACTGTCGTTATATCAAAATAGTTATTCATACTTCACCATTGGCTTCATAAGTTTGAAATTATTATTTTTAGTTAGCAGATGTTCTCAAAAACTTAAAAAATTTAATAGTTTTGTCAAACTCGTAGATAATCATATTTCTCCAATTCAATTTTTTATATATTTCAACCTCAAGAAACTTTACAGATACCATTTTTGAACACCTATGTGGTTTAGTGGTCGTAGGCATCACTGATGTTCATGTTTGACCGTATTAGAGCTACGTTGCAGCATTATATGATTGCAGTACAAATTGGTCAGCTCGTCTAGAAAAGGACCATGCTCTCACAGAATAAGAGCGTAAAATAGCACGTAAATGTTACTGTGTTCGTATGGGGATAAGGCGCTCGCGTCCGTAGGCTTCGATCACCTAACACTCGGCCCACTCTACACGTGTCCTCCGGGTGCTGCTAAACGAGCGACAAAGCCGAAAGGATAGACCCGACTCCTCGCCGTATGGTAGCGGCGTAAAATCTACCACCCCTTAGTTCGCACCATGAACCAACAAATCAAGGAAATGGCCCCGAGTTCCCGGCGCCCCTTCAATGGGGCAGGGGTGCGAAGAATCTCCGGGAGAAAAACCGGTGACGAGGTTCGCCACCTGTCACGTTCTGTCTCCCGGTGGGGCGAAAAGTGGATTGCGAAATCCCGTCTGGCTACGCTGAATGTGTGTGGAGCAATTAATGATAAGATGGATGAAGTATACGATATAATGTATGATAGAGGAATAGATGTGTTATGTGTAAATGAGACGAAACGAAAGGGAAAGGATGCCACTGCACATGGCATGTATACCGCTTACTGGTCTGGTGTAGACGAGACCGAGCGGGCATGCCAGGGAGTCGGTGTCATTCTTTCAGAAAGAATGGGTCAATGTGTGAGAGAGTATGAATGTGTTATCCCAAGGCTGCTATGGATACGAATGAAAGTGGGCTTAAAGAAGTTGTTTGTCCTAGGGGTATACGCCCCAGACATGTCTAAGCCCACTTATATCCGAGAGCAGTTTTGGGACATGGTAAGGATGGTGTTGATGAAATGTAAGGGAAATGAAAAAATTATTATGTTGGGAGATTTTAATGAAAGGGTTGGGGTGAAGAGATCTGGTTATGAAAGGGTATTAGGAACGTTTGGCGATGAAAGTGTAAATAAGAATGGTGAAGACCTCCTCCCCGTATGTGTGGAAAAGAATATTTTTGTGACGAACACTTTCTTTCGCCGTAAGAGAATTCACATGTATACATGGGAAAGAGGCGGTGATAGAAGCATGATAGATTTCATAATTGTGAATGAAAGAATGAGAAGCGCAGTGGTAGATACAAGGGTATACCGGGGTTCCAACGTAGGGACGGATCATTACTTGGTCTTATGCCGAATTAATGGTCTATTCAGACGTTGGCGGCATCGGACAACTATGTCTACCGCAGCGTTACAGCGTATACGAACAGAGAGGTTACAAGATGAAGGTGTGAAAGAGAAGTTCAAATGTAGACTGAGGGAGAATATAAATGGTTTGAATGAAATATGTATGAATGATTTAGACCTGAAGACTGTATGGAATAATGTTAAGAAAGTTTTGGTGGATGCAGCCACCGAAGTATGTGGTGTAAGTAAGAGAACGAATGAAAGGAAAATAACACTTTATGGTGGGATGATGAGGTACGAATGGAAGTTGAAGCAAAGAAGAGAGCATGACTAGATTTACTGGCAACAAAAGCTGGTAATTTTGGCGGTATGAATGATGAGATTGAAAGAAAAAGGGCAGACTTTAGACTTATAAATAAGAGAGAGTAAAAGAAGTTGTTGAAAGGAAAAAGAAAGAAAGAGCGGATAAGAATGATAGAAAGATATCTGATAACTTCCAGGCAAATATAAAAATGTTTTGGAAACTCGTAAGAACTGCTAAGGGAAATTCAAAACAGCCTGGAATGAATGCTATGCAAGACGAGAATGGCTGTATGCTGAATGATGAAGTTTCGAATTTAAAGAGATGAAAGGAATACTTTGAAAGCGTGTTTATGAGTGAAGAGTCGTCTCAACTAAGTGAAATAGAAATTCCGAAAGAAGTGGAGAAAGGTAGGGAGATAAGTGGAGATGAAATAATGAAAGCAATGAAAAGCATGAAAGCAGGTAAGGCAGCCGGATATGATAGAGTATCACTCGAAATGATAAGGGCTGGAGAGGGAGTGGTGGCAGGCCTGCTGTACACCTTGTTTAATTTATGTTGGGAACTGAAGCGGGTACTGGAAGACTGGTACAAAGCCGTTATAGTCCCAATATATAAAGGAAAAGGGTCACAGCAGGACTGTAAAAACTATCGTGGCATCAGCTTGCTTAGCATTGTGGGTAAACTGTATACTAAGGTGTTAATTGAAAGAGTTATGGAAGAAACTGATGGAAAAATTTGGAATGTACAAGCTGGATTTATAAAGGGAATGGGGTGTACGGATCAAGTCTTTTACATGCGCATGATTGCGGAGAAGTTTTTGGCCAAAAAACAGAAAGTTTTTTGTGCGTTCATGGACTTGGAAAAGGCTTATAACAGAGTGGACAGGAATGTGTTATGGCAAACACTGAACTCATTTGGTTTGAGCGCTGGTTTGATACAGGCATTAAGTAAATCATTTCAGTCCCCCGTGACCAAATTAATTTAAAAATAAGTTAATTAAACGCTATATAATCCGTAAAAGTAGTTTTATTCAATAAATATGGTCCTGTGATCGACTAGTGGGTCGGACAAAAATGAGTTATTGTGTTTTTCTAGAAATCCTAGTCAAGTTTGTATATCTCATAAATAAATTAATATTTAGAAGACGAGGAATATTGTGAATCACGCCATCATGCATTAGTGTGGTGCAGCAAACAACTGCTCCATAGCCCTTGCAGAAATAAGAGGAGGCCTGAGGCGAAAATACTATAATAATAACTTTAATTTTATCCTTTTAATATTTTAGTGTTTTATTAATGTGCATTTTATTATAAATATGTTTTATCACTGGCATGGTTTTTAGTTTTATTGAAACGATACCAACTTTTTATTAACTTTAATAATAGGTACTTTGTTTCACCACCGCAGTGCAAAACAGAAGCATGCTTGAATGCTTTGACATCGCACGATCTCGTGCAGTTGTTTAAAACTTTCTGCAGTTGTGGAGTTAATCTTTAGCTTTACCATCTTATTATTAGGTTCTAAAGTAGATTTTACTTGCACAGCTTGTTATTTCAAATGCTTAAGTAATATTTCATAATACAAATTTTATTAAATGCGAGGATTTAAAATATATATTTATTATTTGATCTATATAAAGGTAATTTACTTTTACAATAAAAAGGAAAGACAAATATAAGGATAAAATCAATAATATTTATCTCATCAATAAACGGTGATGGATTCTATTAACTAATCATCTCAATTAAATAATAATTTATATATTATAATTCTTCCGTATGTTTGTTTGTCACTAAACTCCTCTTCAACAGTTGGACTGATTTTGATTGATTTGTTTATTTGAGTGGATGATTTAGATTCACAATCGGACCATTAATTGGTAGGTGGCGCTTTTGTCGAGTTCCAGAAATCTCTCGTACGAAGCCGGGGTGGATCGCTAGTTAAATATATGCAACACTGCGGAAATATATTATATTAAAACAAATGTCACGTGGTGATGGCGTAGTACTTTGTAATTTTGTATTTCAGTAAGTATTTTGCTTAAGCATTTACCTCATTTCAATGGAAAGTACTATGGGAAATCGTATGAACCCGATAGATGGTGATACCTCGTACATGTCAAATGTAAAATATCCAGACCAGTGACGGGCAGCGGCGTTAAAGGTGCGAGACGTCTGCTACTGCGATTATCAGTTCAAATTCAATATTAAATTTATTTTATATGTAAATACAGGTAAAAAGAGACAATAGATCTTTAAAAATTACGTTTGCTGCATTCAACCCTTAAATAATATTATTATTAAATCTACTAAACTAACACAATTAAATTATTTCATTAATTATATTATGTACTTTTATTTACTGTGTAGTGGCAGAGGAAGAATATCCACTACCCCATATCATCCCGTGGGTGTCTTAAAAGATAACAGAGCGATGAAATCAGGAGATGGGCAGCAGCGTCTTCCTAATAATGATTTAAATTAAAAAACTACGGTTGCCAACCCGCTTGCCAAGCGTTGGAGCTATGGCAAATATCCTCTATGAAGCAATCTATTGGAGAGGACTCTGTTCAGCAGTGGACTTTAATAGGCTGGAACGGTAACGGAATGTAACGGTTATTATTTATATTAAAATTATGTTAGAATGCTTCACATAAATTGTATTGTCATTTAATAATCAATGATATGACTCAGTCAAAACCTCCCTACAATGGGACAGACAAACGACCAGTAGTGGATTTTAATGAGCTGGTGAAGAAGAAGTTGAAGATTCTATGAAGGGTGGGGTTAGATTTCATGTGGTAAGATCCATGTGCCTTGTGACGGCAAAAAAATTATTGTACAATCAATGCCATTATTACTAGACTTACTTACTTTCTTATATGTTTTGAGATAATTGAATACAATAAATGCTACCAAACACACTGTAAGACTTGATTCTTACAGTGTGTTTGGTACACTTTTTATGACAGGAATAAAGTAATAAAAAGAAATTTAATTTGTTACCCATAGCATCGCTTTTTTATATACAGTCAAACCTTGGTATAACAAATCTGAAGGGGATAAAAATATTCGTTATACCATGTAATTTGTTACAATAAAGTTTTTTATATACAGGTTAAGTTTGTCAAAGAGTCGTTTTAGCAAGGTAAGCAAACTTAAAAAATACGGTTGACCTTACAGGCCATCCTGCAATTTCTTGCTAATTCCTAATGCAAAGCGCTCCAAATTCTTCCTATTATGACGTTTTTGAACTCAAAGAGAGAGTTTTCATTTAGCCGGGAAGTCATAAAAATTCAAACTTTTCGACAACGATTTCTCTTGAACGAATGAATCGATTTTGATGCGGTTTGCGGCAATTGATGTTGTTGTTTGAAGCTAAGAGCTGATTAGATTTTGGAATCGATGGATACATTAAATGTATCTAAAAAAAAAACATTTTTTTGTTAATTTAATTTTTGATGTTTCTCAAAATCTACCGAGCCGAATTGATTCAAATTCACATGAAATCTAATGGCAATACGACTCTTTTGAAAGCCGTGAACCGCGTTTCGATCGGTCAAGACGTTCAAACGTTATAAGGAGTTTACACACACACACACACACACACACACACACACACACACACACAGACACATACGAAGGGGCATCAATCGTCAATAGTCGGAATAGATTCCTAGGATCTCAATACATGAAGATCTGATGAGAACTCGATTTTCAAAAACCGGGGTGAAACCAATAGCTTCCCGATTTTTGAAAATGTTGTTATTGTTATTATGGATGTTAAATAAAGAAAAACACATTGCAATGAATGCCTTACAAGTTTACATTACAACACTTGCTTTACGATAAATTGAACGTGTCTAAACCTGCCAAGACATGAATTAATGTTGGATGGATTGGTAGAATACTTTATGCAGAGGTTAAATATATACTTTCTATTTATGTTTTGTAATGATTGAAAAATCGTTATAAAGAGTTTTTGACAAAAGTTATTCCTCATGTAAAGGTATATTTTGTACCAGGTGGTATCCGGCGCGTTGAGGAAATAATAAGCAGGAGAAATAATTGTGGAAATATCGTTTTAAACTTAGATGAGTTATATTGTTTAATAAGGAATGATATGATATATAACTTTCAAATAAATTTTTCGGTACGATACGCGCGTCACCAATCAATCTCTTTATTCATTTACAATAAATTGTGTATGAAAATTACAGCAATGCCCTTATTATATTGCTAAGCCTTAACTTAGTTAAACAAAAGAATAATCAATTATATATATAAAATAATTAGATAATCAAACAAAAAATTAAATAAATTAACTCGCGTCCCCTACGTAAGGAGCCGACCACGCGTCTGAGCCGCTGAGCCGAATTATTAATTGCAATTGCTGATTTACTACGTGCTAATCGTTGAAGGAAAACATTGTGAGAAAACTCTCTCGAAACACCGAGCCGTCGAGCCGTGTGTACGTGTGCAGCGCGCGCTTGTATCGTCGATTGTGTGACACCTATCTAAGTTCTGGGTTATTATAATTATGGAGTGCCAAAAATGTAAGAAAGTTCTTGCCAAAAAGTGATCGCATTTCCTACGCCAAGGACCATGCCAGGGAAATTTTCATAGGGGATGCGTGAAAGGATTAGCGGCGGATATAAAAAATGGGAAAAATAGAATCTATTGCAATAACTGTGAGGATGAAGGATCGGAAGATGAAGAACAGGATGATGAGTTACAGGATTATGCCAAAATTCTCAAGGACATACAGAGAAATGTCGGTGCAATACCCGAATTCAAAAAACACCTGGACTCGATAACCCAAAGCCTAAGCCTTCTCTCTGATAAATACGACTCACTAATTAAAGAGCATAATCAGTCAAAAGATAAAATTCAGAAGCATGAAAAAACCATTACCAGTATTAACAATAAATGTGTCTATTTGGAGAAACAGAATACTGCTTTGGAACAAAAAATTCACGAGTTCGAACAGGCATCTCGTAAACATAATCTCGAAATAGCAGGCATTGAACAGTTACCAGACAAGAACATTAACGAAATTGTCAACAAAATATGTAACATAATTAACGTTCATAGCTCGGACATTGAATGGGTGAAACGTATGCGACCAACAAAAATGAACAACAAACCGGCGCCTATCATCGTGGGCTTCAAATCCTCGGGGACTGGATCACGGGAAAACTGGATTGCTGAACGTTGTAAGCTATCGAAAACTACAAGTAATATGATAAAAAGTGGATCAGCGACTAACAAAATATATATAAACGAGGATTTGACTAAAACTATGCGAGCCCTATAATGGAACACAAAGATACAACTGAAGGGATTTTACAAATACATATGAATACATATATATTCACGACCGAATTAATAATAAGCGACTTTAAGTAGGTATGTTAATGGTTATCAAGTATATCTTACGGCATAAAATTCGATAACTTAAATAATTTAGACTCAATAATGTCCTCCAGACCGAATTTCAGTCACGGCGGCCAGTCTCAACGGAGACTAGCCATCGGCGCAGGACAGGATGCCCAAGTATATGCGCAAACACAGGTGCACTCTCTATTCCCTCACTCTCACAGTCCGATGGGACGGTAAACCGACACGACTGGAGAGAGATCAGGCGCAGGAAAAACGGCTTTACGTGCTTTCCGAGGCACGGGGGTGAGAAACCGCCAGCTTCCTGACTCCAGGCAGCTACTGAGAATTTCTTGATGAAAAAACTCGATAACTTATTTTTTTTTGGCCCGACCCGGGGTTCGAAGCCGGGACCTCATGATCAACAGTCGCACAACTACAACCACTACACCAACGAGGCAGTAGGTTAGACTCAATAATTAATGGGTCTGTCAATTATACGTGTGTCGATAGTTTAAATCCGTGGTTACAACAAAAAAACAATAATAAAGATCTATGTATTTTACATGTTAAAATTCGTTCTTTAAAAAAACACTTTAGTGAATTTTTAGTGTCTCTGGGAAATGATTTGAATCGATTGGATGTCATTGTGGTCACCGAACCAAACATTAACTTCTCATTACTCTCCTTTTATAAAATTCCAGGATTTGTTGTTAATGTTTACACTCGTAAAGAGCGCACCGGCGGTGGCGTGCTGGTGTACTCGCGAGCCGAGTTTGGTGCACGTGTGAGCGAGTCAGCCGCCAATACTATGCACTCGGCGAAGTGTGTTTCCATTACGCTCAATATTCGTGGTGAACAAATTTATTTAATTTCCATGTATAGGCCACCCAGATTTTTTAAACAGGATAGATTACAAGAATTTCCTAAAGCTATTTTTTGCGGAGAATTAAATATTGACCTTTTAGATAATTATAAGAACCGAGTATGGGTTTAATCAATGTATATGTGATGTAACTCGTAGGGAAATAGTTAAGGGTAATTTGGTGGAATCATGTTTAGATCATATATATATTAGAGCACCTTTAGCATGAATTAATTCTGCGGTAATAAAACACAAGATTTCAGACCGATATTTCTCGATCTCGATACAATGGAAACGAGAACCCGATATACGCGCCGCTTGCGCCGACATCGACACGACGAGAGCAACACCGCCACCGCCAGCCGGTCATCCCAATGAACACGTGACACGGCGACAGCGGACAGCCACTCGTCGTATTTTAGACAACCGCTTAGTTAGAGAAAAATTACTGTCCACTAACTTCGATAATTTACTAGATATAAATTGCCCAATAGAATTATATAAATCTTTCACTAATCTATTCACTCATATATATAATGAATGTTACAGATATCAACCTGTAAAGCTAAATAAAAGTAATAGGAACAACAAAAGCTGGATAAACGATAATTAAAAAAATAATTTTGGAAAGAGACAGACTTTTTAATATATGGTGCAATGATCCAAAAAATATGATAAAACGACTGAACTATACTAAATATAGGAATAGGTGTAACAAAGCCATATTTAAATGTAATGTTGAGTATGATAAGCAGAGTATAGTAGATTGTTATAATAATATTAAGAAAATATGGGGTAGGATAAATAATTTACTAGGAAAGAATAGACAATCTTTAGAGAGTTTAATACTTTCAAATATGGAAGGGCAAGGTAGTATAAAGGAGATATGTGATAAGTTCGCTACTAGTTTTTCTAGCGAAATAGATAAAATAAAACATGTATGCATTGACAAATGGTTGGTAAGGGATAACTACGTTAAGAGATTGGACATGTGCATGAGATGGCAGCCAGTTAGTAGTAAAGATGTGAAACAGGTAATCGATAAGATGGACAAAAACAAACCACCTGGTAGCGATCTTGTGTGGATGTCAGACTTGAAATTAGTTGTGGAAAAAGTCAGTCCCATATTAGCTAAGTTAGTTAATTTATCTGTTAGCCTGGATAAATTTCCATCAAAATTAAAAGAAACCATCATTCGTTCCATCCATAATAAAGGTGACTGTAAAGCTTTTTCTAATTATAGATCCATATCTATTTTATCTAGTATTGACAAAATTATTGAAAAATGTTTATTAAATCAACTGGGAAGTTATCTACAAGAGAATAAAATATTAAATGAATGCCAATACGGCTTCTAAAAGGGTAAAACTACAAACCCACTGTTATCAAAATTTACAGAGGAGATTAATTCATATTTAGAAGATAAAAAGTTTTAAGTGTTAGTTTTTTATGGTTTAAAAAAGCCTTTGACACCTTAGAAACGGGCACACTTTTGAATGGAATGGACGAATGTGGTGTGGGGTAACCGTTGAACCAATGGCTCCGCGACTACCTAACGGCGCGCTCTTTTCGTGTGAAGGTAGGGGACACGCTCAGCGAGGAGACCGATGTCGGATGCGGAGTTCCGCAGGGATTAGGGACTGGGCCAATCTGCTACACGTAAATGGTCTATGTGGAGTACTCCGCCACTGCTCGGCTTATATGTTCGCGGACGATCTATGTACATTACGCGCCGGTATCAATCTCGCTGAGACGTGTTGCCAAGTGTAGCATGATATAGATGCGGTCGTTAGGTGGTCGCACGACAATGGTATCATTTTGAATTCAGATAAAACTAAATTACACATCATACACTCACCTTACTTAAAGACTTTAAATTCACCTCCGTTTATGTATACTCATAGTTATTCTTGCATTCATGATAACCTATTCAATTGTAAATGTAAGCCTATTGAAAGGGTAATTCGCGTGACGTATCTTGGTGTTGTTGTGGATTCAGTATTTTCATGGTCATGTCATGTCGATTTAATATGTAATAAACTTAGATTTCTTCTAAGTAAATTCTACCACTTAAGTTTTAAAGTACCAGTTACTACATTGAAAACCTTGTATTTCTATATATCACTTATAGTTTCTATTCTCAGTTATGCTCTTGACAGTTATGGTCTTACATTCAAAAGTAATATTGATAAGCTTGAAGCTCTTCAGATTAGATTTTTAAAATTACTTGTAAACAAAAAAACTAAAATTAATTGCAAAGGCAGCTAATCTCAATTATTTTAAATTTGTAAGTTTCTACCGGTTAGTTTAAAGCATAAATGTCTACTGACTATAAATAACCATGACTGTCAAAAGCTAAACTTGACGATTGAAAAACACAATCAAGGTACCCGGTCGATTTCCGAGGGTAAGTCCGAAGTACCTAGAATAAAAAACTAATTTGGAGATAGAACATTAAAGAAACAAATACCGTATCTTCTGAACAGTCTGCCCAAAGATATTCGACACGAGACCAAGAAAAATGTATTTAAAAATATGATTTATAGACACTTTCTATCATTATGTCAACAAGATAAAATTTTGTACCATTGCTATCCATTAAGTATTATTGTGAGACTCTGGATCCCACAGACAAACTTTGTAAACAGTTTTGTGGGACTATGTTTTATTGTAAGGTTTTGTCGGATCTGTTTAGCAAAACAAAGAAAAAAAAAAACATACACGGCTTAGAAGTGATATAATTTAGAGGGCATGTGAAGTCCATCTATTCGCACTTAGTTCCTAATGGCTCCATAACCCTCTCAGAAGTGATGAGAGCCTGGGCCTAGCAGTGGGACGTTTTTTTTATTTCTAAACTAACTAAACTAACACTACAAACCAAATAGAATAAGGGTGACAATCGAGCAAAATGTCTTCCTGATGGTAAGTGGATGGTCCTTGTAGTGGCGGTTTAAGAATATCCACTACCCCATATTATCATCCCGTGGGTATCGTAAAAAGCCACAGAGCGAAACAAATCAGGAGATGGGCAGCAGCGTCTTCGTGGCAAATATCTCTCCTATGAGGCAATCTATGGGGGAAGGATATGTTCAGCAGTGAACGTTAATATAATATAATAATACTTCAGCAGTGATATTTAATATAATAGCTGTACCGTTTGCCATTGACATCTAAGTGTATTCTCGATTAAGAATCAAAATGCAGATGCAGATGGAATGCCTCGTATCCAGTAAAAAGGGGTCACCGGTTCTCTACACTCATTACTCACCATACGAAACACTGCAGTATTAAGCTGCTATTTTACGTTGGTATTCTCTGAGTATATTATAGACAGTACATTAACTTTTTTACATTCAGTGTCCATTTTATAGGATCAGTTAGGTGGACTTTTCCCCCGTATTTATCGTACAGAAACGGTGGTTTCTCTCTTCATATTTTTAATTAAATCGATGATGTTACGTACGCTCTTTGAGAAGCAACAATAGGCAGGCGGTAAACCATTGGCCGTGATAAATGTTGGGTGCTACGATGAGCCGGCAAAATTGATTTGTTGGAGCCGAAATGGAATTTTGTTTTATCCCTACTGGGGTGTAGCAAAGGGATTTATACTATTAGTCGCCTTTCGAAAATTGTTGGTTTATAAAAGTGCTGGTCAAATACTGGAATAAAATGTAATGTTATATGTAAGTTTGCAACGTTATCATAGCTGGTGCTAGGTTACCTTTCCTTGTCACCCTTTTTAATATCAGTTGTGTAAATTAAACACACCTATTTTTGACTCAAGAAAAAACTTAACGCAGCCAAAGTTCTAATCTAGACGAAACGGTCATTCGCGAAATTCAATATGTTGGCTTATACCAAAAAATCTACTTAAAAGTAGATGCTGTGCCCTGAAACACCTAACGCTACTCTCAATTATAATCAATATGAATGAAATAAAAAGATCATCTAAGGCGGCACGTCGGCCCTCGCCAGCGCTAACGTGTGGGTGGGGAAAATTCTTAATTTAGGGGTAAACAGATTTAGGTACCTACTTTAGACAACAAAATAAAACTGTTTATGAGAATTAGTATTTTAGGCTCTGGAATCAACGCAGCTATAATTCTGGTTAACACTCTATTGTGCCAATCTGCTCTATATTATATATATATTAAAAATATTTTATACCTTAAAAATTGCGGCCATTTTTACCACGTTTCCAGTTCTGAGTTCTGTTTAAAGTTTCAAGTCTCATCATCATCATCATCATTATAGCCCTTCACAAGTCCACTGCTGAACATTGCCCCCCCCCCTCCCCCAAGGAATGCCACAAACCAGGGTCCTAAGCCACATCCATCTATCGACTTCCTTCAAGTCTCAAGCTCATCAAATTAGTTTTAAATCGATAAATATAAGGTCAGGGAAAATGTTTATTCGTATTTTATATACAAATGTAGGACGTTTTTTTTTTCAAAGTTTAATAACATTTAATTATAATATATATGTGCCATTTTATTCGATAACTTGTTGCCATCTTGTAGGTAGTAACATAATCCCGTTGCTGTAGAAATCTTGGGATTTTTGATAAAAAATGCGAAAAGTAGTTTTGACAGTCCTCTCTTGATGTTAACCTAACTCTTCATAAAGAATTCTCAACAGACCGAAACAGATGAAAATCTGAGTTTGCAAGTTCAGGACTATATGGTGGATGTATTAACACTTCCCAACTTCCTAATTTTTGTATGGAACTTTGTTTAAGCTTATTTGCAATGAATTTAATAATACTTTTACTTCTTAAACATTCTCCTTGAACAGTCGGAAGGCATTCAATGAATGGGCGACAGTAGGAGTCCATAAGAGCAGACAAAGGTTATATGATCTTTACCATGAAAGGTCATATAATCCTAGCGTCGAATTTAAGGAATATGTAAAAAAATATTCAAAAATATTTAAAAGACTGTGCTCCACAGCCAAGTCTTTGCATTTGACCAACAAAATTAAGACGGCTTCTAATAAAATGACATGGAGTATAATTAATAACAAAACTGGTAAGATCAACTCTCGCAATTCTGCTTTATTATTAAGCTTCAACAACAAATTTACTGAATCAGATCAAGACATTGCAATGGTTTTTGAGAAATATTTTACTGATAAATACATAAACACTCAGCCTGTCACCCAGAGGGGTAGGCATACATTTCATAAAGTATTATCAAAAGATATTGTAAAATATTTTAAAACTATTGATATACAGAAAACTGCAGATCTGTGGGGGTTTTCCGTTAAAGTTATTGCGTCTATAATTGATACAATCGCGCCTCATCTAGCTATTTTTTTATACTAGTATCGAATCTGGCGTGTTTCCTGAGTTAATGAAGCATAGTAAAGTAATACCTTTATTTAAATCTGGTAGTATATTGGAATCCGCCCATTTTAAACCTATGTCTGTACTACCAACACTGTAAGATTTTTGAAAAAAATATTCTTGATTATATGTTTTTTTTTTCATATAAATAATTTAATTCATAAAAATCAATTCGGTTTCACAAGGGGTCGCTCGACAACTGATGCCGGTGTTGAGCTAATTAAATATATCTTCCATGGATGGGAGAATTCACAGGATGCTTTGGGTATATTCTGTGACCTATCCAAGGCCTTCGATTGTGTTCACCATGAAAGATTAATCAGGAAACTTCAACACTACGGTGTAAGAACGCAAAAAGTTGTCATTAACAGTATGAGCTCTTCCGGGTCGATGGTACAAATGGACGTGCCTCAAGGCTCAATTCTCGGCCCCTTTCTGGTTCTTGTATGCATTAATGACTTACCTCAAATAATAGGGGATAACCATGATATAGTATTATTTGCTGATGACACTTCTTTAATTTTCAAATTAAGACGACAATTACTATAATATGACGAAATAAATAATGGTATATCTAAATGAGTAAATTGGTTCAATGTCAATAATTTGCATTTAAATGGCACTAAAACGAAATGTATGAAATTCATGACTCCAAATTTCAAACAATTAAATACTAATGTAATTTTAAATGGGGAGGAACTGAGTCTTTTCGATACCACCTTTTTTCTTGGAATCACACTAGACGCGAAGCTTCAATGAAGCCACCATAATATATCAAAACTAGCAAGCAGACTTAGTTCTGCAGCATATGCTGTAAAAAAGATTAGAAATCTTACCAGTGTTGAAACAGATAGACATGTTACTTCAGCTGTTTCCATAGCATAATGTCGTATGGTATTATGCTATGGGGACACGCGGCTGACACTGAAATTATATTTTTTTTACAGAAGAGGGCCGTAAAAGCAATTTATTATTTAAAGCCTAAAGAGTCATTGCGACAAAAATTTAAGGAAATTAATATATTAACTTTGACCTCTCAATAAATTTATGAAAATGTAATGTACGTACACAAAAATAAAAGTAGTTTTACAAAAATAAGTGATATTCATTCTGTAAATGCTAGGAACAGACACAAGCTAGTAGTACCAGTTACTTGACACCACCGAGTCAGTAATTCATTTTATAGGCTTTTACATCAAAATTCCAGAAAAAATACAAAATTTGACCTGCTCAAAGTTCAAAAACTTTATTAAACTAAGTTTTTATAAAAAGGGTTATTATAATATTGAGGAATTTATGGATGATAATAACCTCTGGGAATGAGGTGATCGCTACCAAGCTATTTTTAATTTGTTTAGTGTTGTTAATTGTGTAACATACATGACTGTAAGCTGTTATTTAAAAAAAAAGTCCCGCTGGGTTTCTTACTGGTTCTTCCCAGGACAGAGGTTCTTTTTTCGAACCAGTGTTAATTAAACAAAAGGGTGACTTTCAATAAGTATTATTTATAATCTATACTAAACAAAAAAGTTTCTGTTTTTGTTACTGTTTCTGTTTCAACCAAGCTCTCCCAATTTTTTTATGAGTTGCCTGTGTGTGGTCTAGCGTTATCATGATGAAAGACCACTCCTTTCCCGTTGATCGATCCCGGCCGTTTTTTGCTTGTTTCATTAGCTGTTGGCAGTAGAGATCCAAATCGATGGTTTTGCCCGGCCGTAAAAGGTCATAATAAACGATGCCCTTCCAATCCCATAAGTTTATGCTGTGTGTATGGACACATGTGATAAAGGTAATTATGTCACCTTATTGCGTGTTAATCCGGGTTTCGCTACAGTCTGTGGAGCTTGACTACCCTTTAACCATTATCTACTTTTCGTCACCAGTGACCAACATTTTCAAAAATGGTTCGGTTTCATTACGTTTCAATAAAGAATCGCAAATGAGTTCACGGTTCATTAGGTTTCTTTCAGTGTGCTCGTGTGGTACCCAAATATCGAGCTTTTGTATAGCCAGACTTTTTCAACTAGTTCCAAACTATTTTGTGGTCATTCCTCAATTCCTTGGCTATGTCGATAGCCGATCTTGCTCCACTTTTTCAAAAATAGCATCGACTTTGTCCGTATGAGGGTGACCAGATCGAGCTTCATGTTTATATCAAAATTCCTGGATTGAAAACGCTTGAACCAACTTTGTGCTACTCTTACTGACACTGAGTTAGGTCCACGAAATTCACAAATATTTTTTTCACGGTTTGAGTCGCATTTTTCCCTTTTTTTTGTAATAAAACTTCAGAATGTATCGAATTTCTTCCTTAGATTCACTCATTTTGGCGGATAGAAAAATTGTTTCAAACAAAGAAACAAACGGACAGACAATGCAGTTATTATATATTGAATTGTCATCCAGTTTTAATCTATTTTCAAAGTTTCATATCTCTAGCTTATTGGGAAGTTAGTTTAAAATTCATTGCAAACTTTGTACAGAACACAAAAGAAAGCGTGTTAATAAAAATATGGTAAAATATAAATTCGTTACACAACAAAAAGATGGTTGCATTAACTTTCAGCCGTGATAGTCAGGAAGGTTTTATTTGGCAATCGCGAAACAAAAAGAAAAGACTTGTTATTTTTATTTTTATTATTATTTTTGACATATTTATATAATGAAATATAATATTTATGATTAGTGTTTACATGATTTAATATTAATTTGTTTAATATGTTAATTTTATAAAACAAAATTTGAAAATAGTTAAAAGCGAAACAAATTTGCACGTCTTTACTAAAGACTTAGTATGTAATATCATCATCATCATCATTACAGCCCTTCACAAGTCCACTGCTGAATATAGGCCTCCCCCAAGGAATGCCAAAAAGCACGGCCCTGAGACACCTGCATCCATCAACTTCCTGCATGTCTTACCAGGTCGTCACTTCATCTAGTGGGGGGACGCCCTACACTTCGTCCGCCGGTACGAGGACGCCAATCGAGAACCGTTTTTCTCCATCGGTTGTCGGTTCTTCGAGCTATATGGCCGGCCCATTGCCACTTCAGCTTACTAATCCGTTGGGCTATGTCGGTCACTCTGGTTCTACTGCGGATATCCTCATTTTTAAGGTTACCACGAAACTACGAGCATACCCAGAGGGCTATGGAGAGCCATAGCTCGCTGAGCGACCTTGAGCTTCCTCATCCGACCAGCAATGAAGGACCACGTCTCAGTTCCATAGGTCATCACTGGTAACACGCACTGGTTGTATAGTCTCGTTTTCAAGTTTTGAGGTACACCTGACGAGAAGATGTGCCGTAATTTCGCGAACGGTGCCCAGCTGAGTTGAATACGTCGATTGACTTCTCGGTCGATGTTGGACTTACCTAGTCGGACTATTTGTCCCAGGTAAACATACTCGTATACAACTTCGAGCTTAGTGCTCCCAACAACTACTAGCATAGGTGTGACATGGACGTTATACATGATCTTTGTTTTGTCCATGTTCATCTTAAGACCTATCCGTTGGGAGGCACTATTGAGGTCATTGAGCATAGAGTTTAGGTCCTCCAGCGATTCTGCCATAAGGACTATATCGTCGGCAAATCGAAGGTGAGTGATGTACTCGCAGTTGATGTTAACACCGTATCCTTTCCAGTACAGAATATTGAAAACGTCTTCCAATGCAGCGGTGAAGAGTTTCGGGAATATAACGTCACCCTGTATTACACCTCTCTGCAGTTTGATAGGTTTTGTACGCTGGTTCTGTACTCGGATAGCCATTATAGTCCTACTGTACAAACACTTCAGCACTTCGATATACCAACATTCAACTTAGCACCGCTGGGGGGACTAAATTTCGACGGAATCAAAGGCTTTCTCATAGTCCACATACGCCAGACATAGTGGCAAATTGTACTCTGCGGACTTCTTTACAATTTGCCGAAGAGTATATATGTGGTCTACGGTGCTTAAGCCTTTTCGGAA
This sequence comes from Parnassius orleans, assembly GCA_029286625.1. Lineage (NCBI taxonomy): Eukaryota > Metazoa > Arthropoda > Insecta > Lepidoptera > Papilionidae > Parnassius > Parnassius orleans. The sequence continues at coordinate 417,509 of JAGSMP010000405.1, forward strand.
ACCGGCTTGTTCGTTAAGCTGGAAGTCGTCGAGTCTGCATGCGAGACCATTCGTAATGACTCTCAAAAACAGCACGTAGACGCGGATTAGAAGGGAAATCGGTCTGTAATTCTTCAAGAGAGCGTTTTCGCCTTTCTTAAAGAACAAGACCACCGCACTTCTGCTCCACGCCTCCGGTGTACCGGTTTTCCACCCACTTTCAGAAGCTCCGCTTTAATCGCCCGGAGACATTCCGTTTTTAAGGTGCTGGAGAGCCATTCTAATCTCGATCAGACTGACGTCTGGAATATAGTCCGTATAGTGTCGAATAAGACTTGCTCTTGGATCGTTACTCACACTTGCGTGTGGCTCCAACGATGATGTGTACAGCTGCTCATAGAACCTCTCTATCTAAGTGAAAATCTCAGGTGTCCCGGAAACGATGCTGCCACATTCGGTTTTCAGCTTCGACAGTTGGCTCTTTCTGGCAGACAGATCTTTAGCACAGACTTTGGAGCCCTGGTTTCGCTTGATCGCTTTTTCAATACGAGCAGTATTAAAGTTGCGTAAGTCACGCCGCATGCATTTGGAGATCTGTCTGTTCAGTTGCCTGTATGCTGTCAAATCTACTGAAGACTACAGTTTCATTTCCCTTGTAACATATATGAGATTAAGAGTGTGATCGAAGAGTTTTTGTATTTTTCTGCGGCGGGTCTTGCAAAACTTGGCTCCGACCGCATGGACAGTCTCCACGAGCTCGTCATTCATATCGTTCACTGCATTACAATCTTCTAGGTACTGAAAACGGTTTTGTAGCTCGAGCTGAAAGGTTTCGGGACTTTGGAGCACGAGAGGGACGGATCGTTGACTTCAATAGACGTGATTTCTCCAACTTTACGTTTAGGTTCAGTGTGCCTCTAACCATTCGGTGATCGCTACCAGTTTTCACCCTCGCGATCACTGAGAAATCACTGAGCAGTTACCGTCTAGTCGTCATAATGAAGTCAATCTCATTTTTCGTTGAACCGTCAGGATTCGACCAGGTCCACTTCCTGTGGGACCGCTTCTGGAAGAAATAGTTCATTATAAAGAGTCCCTCTTTCCCATGAAGTCGGCCAGCTGCTAGCTTCTTGTGTTCCGTTACCCTATTCCAAATTTCCTTACCTTCAGCTCACCGTTCTCTCTTGTGCCTAGTTTTGCATTGAAGTCTCCTATTAACACCGTATAGTGGGTTTTGGAGGAATGCATGGCTTTAGAGATATCCCCATACATTTCCTCCACCTCCTCATTGGGATGTGCCGAGGTTGGTGCGTAAACCTGTATGACCTTCAGCAAATACCGTTTGGCGATTCTGAGTATAAGGTACGCAACCCTCATCGACGCACTCTCAATCTTTACAATGTTGTTAACGAGGACAGATGGTTGCCCTCCTGGTGATAGAACAAGTTGCCCTATTCGAGGATTACCATGTCCTCCCCCTCTCGTCGGACCTCAGATAATCTTATAATATTCCAGCGCAACTTGTCTATCTCTTCTTTCAGCTCCAGGATCTTCTCGTCAGTCCTCAGGGTGCGTGCGTTATATGTTGCCAGGTCGAGTCGTCTTTGGTGGTAACCGAACTTCCACCGAAGATTCTTAGCACGCCCTGCCCTGCCGTTATAATGGTTGCCACCGTAGCCAGGAATGGCCTCCGGGGACTGAGGCCGTCTCTTCGTAACTTTAATCATGGGGATATATTGCCATCGTTGCCATGCTTGGCGAGCGGGTTGGCAACCGTAGTTTTTTTAAACCGCAGTTTTTGTTGTTTTTCTGTTATCAGAAAGATGCCGCTGTCCATCTTCTGCCTCAGTTTTACTCTGTCGCCTCTTACGATACCCACGGGAAGATATGGGGTAGTGGATATTCTTACCCGCCACTTCACGGGGAGTGTGTAATATTGTTTCAATAATTTCTTATGTAACACACTAAAAACGAAATAAATAAATAATTTAATAAACAAGGCGATAAAACTATATGAAAGAAAGTCATTCCCATAGCAATATTAACAAAAATTTTAATGAAAAAGAGTCAAGTTACAGCTGTATGATGATGCAGAACGAATGGGTTGGCTTGACCTGGAGAGGACCACGCTTTCATTTAATTTTCGAATAGAACTTGAGATCCTTTTTACTGATAACGAAGCATTTCACCTTAGTCCTTAGGGGTGAAAACGAATAAGCATTTTGATTCCTAATTGTGAATGATGGAAGTTGTTGGACCACAGCATCCATCCATCCGGTTATACAACCATTTGTTAGAGGCCATATGATTTTTCTGGCATTCCCATAGTCACCTCTGTCGACACCCATGAGACAAAATGGAGTAATTAGCTCCAATTAATATTTAAGCGTTGGCTCCTTAGCACAGTGGCTAAGACTTTGCGACGCTGCTGCAAGGACGTGGGTTTTAATCCCACACAGAAATAGTGTTTGAATGACCTAACATACATTATCCCTCTGTTCACGAAATCATTATGAATACGTCGGAACTTCATCACAAGATCCCACTTCTGATGTCGGAGCTATAACAGGAGATCCCACTTCTGATCTCGGAAATACACCAGGAAAGGTTAATTGTTAAAAATTGTAAAAGTGTGAAATCGTATGTTTAAGATGCTCTCTTGCTTATGCAATCATTATCACCAATAAAAAAGCGTACTGCACTATACATTCAGTATAGGCAAATACAGTTCGATCATACAGTGATATGTCCCCGTCACAATTTCACACTGCGGTAACGTGAAGGACATAATTACATGATAACACCAAAGTATCCAAACCAACAGCGACAATGTAAACAGCACATCCTCTCAACAACACCATCTTTTTTGCTTGCACCAGAAAAACCACCACGGACAGGACCACGGTACTATCTTAGCACTACTTATACGTATTATGACTTCGACGAAATCTCTCGCGCTACAATGAACTTTATACTGCACAAACGAGTGGGAGTTACGCAAACTCTTGCTCATTCTCGATCCATCCGGTATTTTATAGACGCGCTGACAAATGCGAAATTATCCTTCTAAACTGTTTTGGGAACCCCCCAAGCAACACAAAAACACCACACACACACACACACACACACACACACACACACAAACATAGACACGCGCGTGTGCGTGCGCGCATACCCAAACACATGCACGCACGCATTCACGCACTTAAGTTAGAACGCGTGCAAGCACACACGCACGAAATCACGCGCCCACACACAACCTCGCACGCCCACGCACAAATTTGTAATAGTCAAGTTATTTCTTGACTATTTCAAATGTGTAACTGTAGAGTTAGCCTTAGTTTGTTATTGTGTAGATACTAATCGCATACATCAAAGAGGCCTGGTTAAACTGTAATGCGCAGCCAAAGTTTTTATTTTAACTGTTACTCATTTACAGCTTTAATAAAACTTTGTTAGGGGTGAGAAAATAAACGTTATTATTATTACTTCTAAAATTCAAGTGAATTTTAGATGTAAAAATAATAATACAATTGGTTTCAATTTATAATTCTATACCGGAGGCACAAAATATGACGGCGTTTGAGACATAATAATTAACGTCACGCCGTGCGTGAAATAACCTCCTTTTAAAGTTATTAGTGCTGACTGATCTCTTTAGCTGCTAAAATTTATAGTTGGAGTGCTTCCCTCTTTGCGTCCAGAAGTACGCATAAAAGTTAAATTATAATATCAATAATAGCTGAGAGAAATTATTTTATCCACTCAGTTATGAAAACGACTTTTTTATGGATGGAATTTCGTTCTAACGCAATTTCACTAATGTACTTACATCCTGGAATTGAACTAGTTGTATATTAAAAAATAATAATAACTTACTTACATATTAAAATAAAAACAAAATACATTTACAAAAGCATCATGTCTTCATATTATATCAACGATTCAAAGCTTTTAAAGTTTTAAATGACATTGCGACTTGGCGTTAAAAAGAACTTTGAGCTTTTTTGTGCCGCTTTTTTTCATGTCAATAAGAGCTTTGAATAATCTTTAATAGAATAAAAAATTATCTTAACCGAGGTCCAATATTAGACATAGGCTTTTTTGAAAGTGCGGCTGCACCAAAATTTTGAAGGGGAACGCAAAGAGATTTGTACAACAAAATCTCAAATAATATACAAAATTCCTCAAAGTTGAAAAACTTTGTAAAATGAAGTTTGTATAAAAAGGGTTAAACTAGTTTCAACCATCGTCCGAAAACTTTACACGACTTCTGAGCTGGGTTTTAATATGTAGATAGAGTAATTAAGCTATATAATCGATACATCTATACATATAAATGTGTCTGTCTGTAATATTGAAATAACTGTCTTTTAATATGCTCAGGGAGTTATTTGCATAATAATAAGGCATAAGTAACCTTTAAAAAATATCTGTCTGTCTGTCTGTCTGTCTGTCCGGGCTAATCCTCGGAATGTTTGTATTGATTGAGATAAAACTTTATGAACAGAGCAATGCTATGCTCTGTTCATAAAGTTGTATATAGATCTAGGCTATATAATCTAATGAAAATCTTATAGATCTTTTTTTTAGGAAAAAAAAAATAGAATAAATGACCTCTGATTATCTTAAATCTAAATACAGCCACATTGTAAGATTCCATACAGGACTAGGCGGGACATGTCTCTAGTTACGAACGTAAGATATGGGATTGCCATATGTTTATAGAACCAAAGTCTCTGAATTAAAATTTATTGAAAGATAATATAAGAGTTTAAAAAAACTTAAACAACACGCGTTTATCATTGAGCTGTGAAGATCCTGATAACTTTTTAATTTTATCTTGGTGATCCTAATCAGGATACTAGGACAAAGTTATTAAATTATTGTATTATCATAGTTCCTGCAAATTGGTGAAAATTACAGTAAAAGATTCCGTTACATAGATAGATAAGTAGGTAGATACACGCGAAGCTAATAAAAGCGTGTTGAAAATAACTGAATTAGTCGCTAAAGTATTTTGCTATAATAATCAATCAATACGACATAACTGAATTTAATCATAAAAGATGTGCTCAAACCTAACACCTTTTGCTCGTTTTTGTGGAAAATTAAATGAAAGATGTGATTAAGATTGTGGGCGGCGAATCTCGTAAAATTGTAGGTGTCATTTCATTAGCACCCCCCAATATTTATCCTCTTGTGTTGTTTACTTTCTCAAATTAATAGCAGTGAAGTGCAAACAAAGGTTTATTAATTTTCTAGGTTTATGATTTCTCTTACAGATTTTAAGTTCAACAAATAGATTCTAAATTCGAACCTTTAAGTTATTAGCCGATTTTAAAAAAGAGAAGACACTCAATTTGACTGTTTTTTATGGATTAAATAAAATTATTATTACGTTTCATTTTTTTTTTTTTAATTCCTGAAGTTCTAGGTGCTTTGCAGCACCGATGGTTACGGGGGGACTAAGATGTTTTACGTTCCAATGTCAAATGTCAAAGTTAACCCTTCAGCATTTTAATTATTATAATAAAATATAAATGCCGGGAATTAAAAATAAACGCGATAAAATCCGTAAAAGTAGTTTTATTTAATGTGTATTGTTCCCGATGTCTTCCTAATTGTGAAGAGTTTATAATGATTATTTTTTAATAAATAGTTTGGAAAATCCAAAAGTGCGCGCCTCATGAGCGTTTCACTTAATTTCGATGAAAAAAATAAATTATCAAAATAAATCGATTACACAAAGTATAAAAACGATATAGGCTGTATGGTACATTTGTTCTTTGTCTATCAAGGGCTAAAGAAAAAAATGAAAGTGCTTTTAAATTTTTAATAGCAATACAATTTACAAAATCTAGTACGCGCCGTTTGTTAATAATCATTTTATTAACAAACGGCGCGTACTAGTCTATTGTTATGAAATAGGGAACCAGTTGACGTAACTCTGAAGCTAATAAAAAAACCCGGTCTCGATACGTAAATTTTTCGTTATCGTGTCCAAATACAAAATAAACATCCGGACGTCCACGTAAAATTTTTTTCAAACCGTTTTTTATCAAAGTAGCAATATAAAATGATTTTTTAGAAAATGGATTAATTAGTGTTTTCTTGATATACGGCTACTCATATTATCGAATAAGTGCAATATGGTAATGATAGAGGCATTTTAAGACCACAAAATTGCTTTTTACTTTCTAGTTGCGTAGTTCATCGCGTAATAGTCGTGATATTATCATCATCAAAATTACAACCCCTCACAAGTCCACTGCTGAACATAAGCCTTCCACAAAGTATGCCACAAAGCACAGTCCTGAGCCACCTACATCCATCGATTTCTTACATATCTCACCAGGTCGTCACTCAGTCTATTGAGCAGCCCCACACTTCGCTTACCGGTACGACGTTGCTCTCGATAACCTTTCTTCCCCATCGGTTGTAGTTTCTTCTGGCTATTTTGCCAGCCTATTTTCTATATGATTATAACTAATATGTTGTAATATAGTCAACTCAAAAAGGTCAAATATTTAAAATTCAAAAAAATTTAAACCATCTAAAAAAACTAAAAGAATAAAATAATTTCCACAAAATTCAATGGTTTCGAAATCGGTACTAATATATATATAATTAAATCGAAGTACCTATCAAAGAATTAAGGCCCAGACAGCAGAAACTTATTAATTAAAAAAGGTATTATCATATATCATACTTATTAATTATAAAAATATTTTATTCTTTTTAGTTGTTTGAAATCTGTTTTTACTTTTTTAAAACTTTAATTATTTTGTATATTACACAAAAATATATGCTTAGGCAAAATACTACACAGAATTTTAATGAAAAGGTTTTCCTAGTTATTTATTTTGGTAGTTTTATTTTGGCACTATCATAATATATGAATTAGCTATCATAAAATTTAAATAAGTTTATTTTAGAAGTGTCTGAACAGATCTACACTTCCCTTTGAAATGAAATGGTAATACTTGAGTACAAAAACTATGACGTCATTTGCTGGTATTTTTTTAAATTTCTTAATTAAAATAATTTTTAGCATGTGTGTGAACTACATTTTTATTATTATAACTCAAATATTTGGTAAAAACAGAGGCTATGATTAAAGGTAGACAAGAAAACAATATTAAATACACGGGTATTTTTCCCATCAATGCAATGTAGCCTAAAAGTACACCTATCTCACACACGCACGCACGCACGCTAGCCATAATTTTTTTTTAGAAGAGGGGACAAACGAGCATGCAGCATAATAATAATTTAATATGCAATCACATACAAACACATATATATCTTCTTGAGATCACGGGTTCAAATCCTGGGTCCGGTCAAAAAAGTTATTGGGTTTTTCCGACAAGATATTCTCTGTAACAGTCAGTTATTTGGCGGTGTTACATCCACGTGCCTCGGAAAGCACGTAAAGCCGTTGGTCCTGCGCCTAATCTCTCTCCTGTCATGTCAGATTACCGTCCCGTCAGCATATGAAAGAGAGGGAGTAGAGAGTGCACCTGTGCATGGGTATACACCCGGGCACTATAATCCTGTACTGCGCAGATTTTCTGTTGAGACTGGCCGCCATGACCAAAATTTGGTCTGTAGGACATTGTTAGCACAGACCTCATAAAAACTATAAACAAAATAAAAAAAACATAAACAAAACAAAAATAAAAACTAGTTTTTCAGAAACCTCTTCTTTGAACTTCATCTTTAATTTTTTAATTTTTCTCAATAAATGCTTATAAGACTTAATACGCGTAAAAAGTAGCTTGAGACATGGATCGGATGACTTCAGAGCGTATTGAGAGTTGGCGGCGCAGAAAAAGTAAGCGGAAGAATTCTACACGGATGTCAAGTTATTTTTTTATAGGTTATTTTAATATTATTTTTCTGCAGGTTGCACTTAAAGAATAAGGTAAGAAGAATAAAGTAACGTTACGTGGTAGAGGATAAATGTACATGTCTATGGGCCACAGTATGCACTTACCATCAGGTGGACTGTGTGCTCGTTCTTCACCCTTGTTCAATAAAAATAAAGTTTCGACGGCTCCGTAGCGCAGTGGTTTGGCAATAAGTTGCGGCGTTGAGTGCCGAGGGTTCAAATCCCGCACGGAACAATTGTTTGTACGGCCTTTTAATAATTTTTCCCGGTTTGGGTCTGATCTGGGTACCGTCTTCTTATAAAAATTAAGAAATCGCTAGCTACACAGACGGGCTTCAACGAAATCAAAAGGATCCTCAACACCTATTGAGAAAGTGATAATAATGTTAAATTTATTTATGTAATACACGCAGAAGCGTGGAGTGGCACAACAATAAATTCAACATGTACAATTTACCTGCTCCGGCTACACTTTGTTTAGATTTATGGCAACATTTGTCATGTAAATGCACCTCACACAGGGCGATGAATGAGAGCTTTGTGAAAAGTTACAAACGTTGAAAATTTATTTATACGGTGAATTATGTGAAGTTTAGATGTAAAAGTTCAATAGAGTTACATGATTATGTTTTTATATGAAACTAATCTATACTAATTTATATAAATATACAACGTGTTACAAAATACCCCGTAAAAATATAATTAATTATTAAAGCCAAAAATTTTGTCAACCCTAGGAAGCTGTCATGTCAGGTAACCAGATTATTTAACAGAAAGGCCTACGTACCTATTTTACTTAATAATTGTCTACTTTAATAGTTTTTCTATTTTTCATTCATAAATGTTTGCTACCTCAATACAAGGATGTCATTATACTCAAGTACTGGCTTCAAAAAATGTCAAGTTGGAAAAAAAAATATGTTGCCAATTTCAAATCTTCTAATTGATATCCTACAACTATCTCGAGTTTTTTTCCAACTTTTTTTGCAAAATAACGATGCTTTCTAGCTCAAAATATTACGATATGATATTATGCGTAGGCCATGAAGATAGCAATTTAAATCGTGCTCGCGAAATGTATCGGCAACGATTTATCGATGGTAGAGCCCCCACTGAACAGCGACGGCTGCCTTCGTACCAGTGTTTTCTGAACATGTCAAGACGACTACATTCCACCGGCTCTTTTCATCGGTCTACTGGAAGTGGACGTCCAAGCACAGTCGATGCCAGGTAGGCTGAATTAGTGTTAAAGCATTTTGAAGAAGAGCCGACCACAAGTACGAGGCGAGCCGGAATAAGATTCGGTATAAACCATGTTGCAGTTTGGCGAATTCTTCGTGACGACAATCGTCACCCTTATCACTATCGCCGTATACAGGAACTGATACCCTCCGATTTTGCACCCAGGAGGAACTTCTGCGAGTGGTACCTCAGGCAGTTAGAGGAAAACCCTAATTACGTAAACTATGTTCTTTGGACGGACGAGGCAACATTCACGAGGTCAGGACTTTCAAATATGCATAACGATCACGTTCGGGCTCGCGTGAATCCACATGATTCACGGCAGGGCAGATTCCAACACCAGTGGCTGCTGAATGTGTGGGCTGGCCTTTATGACGGGCATGTCATCGGTCCCGTCATCGACGGGCGTGTTTACATTATGACATCACGTCTGAACGGTAGCAACTATCTAACGTTTTTACAAACGTAATTCGAAGAGGCGATTGACGAATTTCCGAAACATGGTGTTTCAGCATGATGAAGCTCCGGCACATTTTTCTCGCAACGTACGAGAACATCTTAACATTCGCTGTCCGCGAGAATGGATCGGCCGCGGGAGACCGGTGCTATGGCCAGCTCGTTCTCCGAACTCACACCCTTGGACTTCTTTTTGCGGGGTTATGTGAAGGACAGAGTGTATTTCTCCGATTGCCCAACGGTTGCCGCGATGGAACAGTGTGTTCGATCCTTTATCGCATCAATAACACCGACGATGGTGCGAAATGCCACACAAGCCATATCCCGACGAGCGAGGTTGTGTATTGAGTAAGGCGGAGCACACTTTGAGCCGTTTCTGTAAATTTGACGTTTATTATGAAAAAGTAAGTGTTCGTTTAGGTTGTTTCGTTAGGTTAGGTCTTTTAACATTTTTTCGTTCCGCGAATTAGGTAGAAATGTAGGTACATTCTGCATAGTTTACTCTTTAATTTTACTGAAATAGGGTTTGCACATCAGTGAAAATTATATTTTTTTTTGGGTATGTTATATAGCGTTACTACGGTTCTTAAATATTGTGAATTGACTCGTTATAAGGCCCCATTTAAGCTCCTTTCGGCTTTATGGGTAGTTTTGTAACATCCAGTATAAATTATTTATATAAAAAATTGCACCTACCCACACGGGAAAAATTAGATGCATGATGATGCATTAAATTAGGTGCAATAAATACATTGCTTTTGTAAAGTCTCACAATTTAATTTAATTTTTAATATAATATAAAACATTACAATAGTGTCGTTACTATATGGGAAACTAAAGTACCAACAATTATACCTGCCAGGCAGTAAAATCCTTCCTGTTTACAAACTTAATTAATAAAATCAGTCTCACAATTTTCTTGCATTATCACTGCACAAGATTTTTTCAAAATGGATGCCATTCAAGAGTCAATAACACAGCTCCAGAAGATGTTTACTCGACATGAAGCCTTTATGGCAACTCGACGGAAATATGGAATATCGAATTGTTGGACACGTGAAGACTTTGTTTTTGTTCTAGGTAGCGGTGGCGTTTGACATCGCATTAGCTCTGTCATCGAACTCGATAAAATCGTTGAGCCTCCTGTGTCGAACTCGGAGACAACGGCCGCGATCAGGGAACCAGCTGGAGCTTCCAAAAGTCGACGTACTGGCACCGCAGGCAAGAGATAGTGTCTTCGCGTTAACTTAGTGTTTAATTACCACAATTCATTTGTATTTTTGTGTAGTCTCCATTTGCATAATGTTGCATATTTCCAATTTTGTGTGTTAACTTCGTAGTTCGTAGTTATCTCTAATATTTTAATAATTTACCTACTTAATTTTGTTTATTATGTGAAAGACTCAATGACATTAGTGATTAAATAAATCATAATTATAGCTTTTAATTTCTGTCATCCTGTCATTCGATTGCACATACTACCAGACTTTTTGCCAGACAGGATCCATGGATAATATTTGTCTATGTCTTATTATTGAGAGTAAGACTGTGCTTTTCCTATATTTTTATTATATTAATTAGTCTTAAGTAAGTTAAGTAATTATAAAATTCTACCGATGCCACTGCATAATACTATGAAATAGTATGCATAATAGTATGAAAGAAATGTTTTGTTAAGTGCATAATTGTTGGCAATTTTATTTTAATTTTAATATATGTACTTACTGTTTCATAATATTTCATAACATATATCATATTATTATTTATTTTGTAGGTATTATATCCAGACTTATATAATATTTATTTATTATACATTATACAAGTATATATTTAATCTTTATTGATATTGTTAAAGCTTAGGTTCCGTTATAGTTTTGATTAGCATGTGTGATATTTTAGAATTTGATGATAGTTACTTTTCTTGCTCTTCTTCTAGCTCTTTCGATAAGACCTATAAAAGCGCCTTAAGCGATGATTCCACTTATTTACATGATCAACTAGTAGCCGTGTTCTGCAGCTATAGTAAAAATCTTAATATAGTCCATATTAACGCTCAAAGCATCCATGCTCACTATGCTGATCTTTTATCAACTTTTGATTATAAATATGTTGATGCCATACTTGTTTCTGAAACTTTTCTAAAGCCTGCACTTCCGTCGGTATAGTATTGTCTCCCTGGTTTTCAACTTATACGTAATGACACGGTTGGCAAAGGTTATGGTGGAGTGGCAATCTATTTGAGAGCTGACATTCCTTATAAAATAGTTAATCATTCACCCAATATATACACAAATTTTGCTGAACATTTATTTATTGAAATTACTATTAATCATTGCAGGACTTTGCTTGGGGTCTATTATCCCCCCTCTCGCAATATAAGTTATTTTTCTTCTTTAGAAGTAAAACTTGTAAATCTAACTCCGCTTTATGATAATACCATTATTTTAGGTGACTTTAACACATGCCTGTTAAAAAATTATTTTCCTAGCAAAAAATTGCTCTCCCTGTTAATTTGCATATACTTCCTCTTTCTGCTAATTACTATTCGCCTAATAGTACCCCTTCTCTTTTAGACCTTATTTTTGTTTCTGATTCTAACCAGGTTGCTACGCATGGTCAACTAAATAGTAGCGTCTTTCTCTTACCACGATCTTATTTTCCTCTCCTATAAAGTTCAACGCCCTAGGCGCAAATCTAAATTCTTATTTCTAAGAAGCTTTAAATTAATTAACCTGGAGCGTTTGAGAGATGATGTAAATAATATTGACTGGTCTACTGGTTAATGATAAGGAATATGCTTTCAATCACCTAATTTTAAAACTTTTCGATTAACATGCACCACTTAAGCGAGTCAGGGTTAAACACTTCCCAGCCCCCTGGCTTTCAGAATCTATAAAATCAGTAATGTCCAATGAGATAAAGCTAAGAGGCGTTATAAGAAGCACCCTACTAATGAAAATTTGTTCACATATAAAAAACTACGTAATCGCTATAGTAACATGTGTCGTGATGCTAAGAGGAGACATACTTATGATGAGGTTGAAAACTCTCTTTCTACTCAGATGTGGAAATTTCTTAAAACTCTGGGTATAGGCAAATCATATAATGATTCTAATATCTCGTTTGATTTGACTGCACTCAACCGGCACTTTTCTGAGCCTCCGATTTCTATTGATGGCTCTATTAAGTCTACTACTCTTAATCTTCTCTCCAATGTTCCTTTCCGACTTGCTGGAAAAAGGCATTCGTCATTCCCTTTCCAAAAACTTCTAATCCTACGTATTTATCCCAATTCCGCCCTATTTCTATTCTTTCGATCTTATCTAAAGTACTAGAAAATATAGTTCAGAGGCAACTATCTCAATTCCTAACTGTTCACAGCCTGCTGAGTCCTTTTCAATATGGTTTTCGTCCAGGCCATAGCATAGTCAGCGCTCTGATTAAAGTGTCTGATGATATTCGCTGGGCCATGGACAAAAGACTTCTCACTGTTCTAACATTATTGGATTTCAGCAGTGCATTTAATTCCGTTGATTATGACATATGTACTTCTTGGTATTCTTTCGTCCTTAAACATTTCACCAACAGTAATCTCTTGATTTCATTCTAATATATATAAATGTATAATTAATAGAAATAGGAAAATAAATTATACTTATATTTTATAAATTTAAAAATAAATTATATACGCACGTACGCACGCACGCACGCACGCACACACGCACGCACGAACGCACGCACGCACGCATGCACGCACGCACGCACGCACGCATGCACGCACGTACGCACACACACACACACACACACACACACACACACACACGCACACACACACACACACACACACACACACACACGCACACGCACACACACACACACACAAAGTAATGCCTGATTCTATTAATTAATACACTTACAAACACGTACGTGATAGAATCTTGCTGCAGCTTGAAATAGCAGCTTAATGATGCCGTGTTTCATATGGTTAGTGTAAAGAACTGGAGATGCTTGTTCTAGAACTGGAAACGGGGAATTCTACCTTAATCCTTAGGGATGGTTCAGAATGAGCAACAGCATCCACTTACCAACAGGTGGACTGCATGCTCGTTTGTCGCCATTATTCTATATAAAAAATTGATCGTGTAATTGAGTGGACACGTACAAGGTGAAACTTCTTAACGGCATATCATTTTTTTTATTTTATTACTCATGCATCCCCGGCGGTGAAACGTTACAAGAGAAAACGTTACTAAATATCTCCTTTTTCTTCTTCTTAGGGTGCCACTTCTATGCGAAAGTTGGCGACCATCATAGCTATCTTTATCTTTGAAGCTGCAGCACGGAAGAGAGAGCTAGTGCTGAGGTTAAACCATTCACGAAGATTCTTCAGCCAGGATGTTTTTCTTCTGCCAGGTCGGCGTTTTCCCTCGATTTTTCCTTCAATCACAAGCTGAAGAATACGATATTCGTGTCCTCTCATTATGTGTCCAAAATACTGCAGCTTCCTCTCCTTCACGGTCCTCATTATCTCCAACTTCTTATTCATTTGACGCAGAACCTCAACATTTGTTATACTCATAGTCCAGGATATTCCGAGCATACGTCTGTATACCTACATTTCAAATACTTCAAGTTTTGAACATAATGTCGAGGTTAAGGTCTAACTTTCGACCCCATAAAGTAGGACACTGAATACATAACAGCGCACCAGTCTCATGCGGAGTTTTAGGTTAAAGCGTTTACAACACAAGAACTTTTTTAGCTTCATAAAGGCACTACGGGCTTGTTCTATATGGACTCGAATTTCCTGTTTGCTACTCCATTGCTCATTTATGTAGTTCCTAAGTTTCTCCACTACGTCGATAAAAAAGTTTCACTTCAAAAACAATACATATAGTGTTTCAGAAGCGAAATACTTACATAATTAATTTTGATTTTAGTTATAATCAATTACTGTGTAGAACATACGTGAATTTCAGTTACGAATATGATGAATGGCTTCTATATGTTTAACACCGCACGATCGTTTTGTTGTGGTTTTCTATAGAAACGTTTAGCGATTTAATATTATATGAAATGTTAGCAAAGATATTTTACCTTTAAAATGATTATTATTTTAAACAAAAGTATGATTTTTTTACTATTCTAAGCCAGTGCTTGACTACTATCCCACCTGATGGTAAGTGGTGATGCAGCCAAAGATGGTGAAGCGCACTGACTTAACAAAAGCTTATTCACTCTTGTCTTAAAGACACCCACATTTTAATTGAATGGAAAGATACTTGTCTTCCTATTCAATTAAAATGTGCTGCTGGCAATTTATTCCACTCCTTTGCTGTACGCATGACAAACGATGAAAATTGATAAATTATTATAAAAGTTATAAAAAAGATTTTGTCTATTACCTTGCATAAAAGATATGGTTATACCGCAGTCTATCAAAGGCTATGAGATATTTCTGGTATTTTTTTTCATTCATAACTGGCTCTTTCGGTATCTACGGGACGCAATTAGATGATAGAGGCTCCTATGACGCCAGTATACGACATAATGATAGCGCTATAAACATAAAATATAATTGAATATACTAAAGTCGGATAAATAACAAATAGTTCTATTTTGCAGAAGATCTGATAAATGTAGTCTACAAGGCAATATTAAATTTATTTATTTTATTTATTCATTTATATATTTATCAACAAGTTACAAATAGTGATCAATGTTTTGCTATATTATAAGATATAATATAGCAAAAACATTGATCTTACCACCTCATTATAACGTTACATATTTAAGTAAAGGGCTAAGGCCGGGTTTATATTTGTCTGACGTATTGTGTCGAGTAGTGTTCTGACGTGATGGCTTGCTTTCACATCTATAAGTCGTGTTCTGACACCATCTGACGATATTTTGAATCAATGTTTTTCCATGAATCATCCGACTCTGATTCAGACTATGAAGAAGATATTGAATTTTAATACAAATCCAAATATAAATGAGGTAAACAAAAATACATTTCGAGTTATAATAATAGTGTTACAAAAATGTTAATGTTATTGGTAACGGAGGGTAGCCGTACAAGTTTGCACTGTATTACGGTAGGCGTAGTAATCTTCCTCAAGGGCAACCACAATTATTATGTCATTCAGTGCAAAGTGTAAGCAAAAATATACGAAGTTTCATTTAATACTAATTTCCAGTTTTTTATGCCACTATTATTAAAATGAACAGAAAATATAAACAACAAAATTATATAAAATAAAATGAAAATACAAACAAGCTTGTTCTATATTCCGTACGAATAAAGAATGGGATTAGGAATGGCGGCTCATCTAGTCCGTACCGTCAACAAGCACAGTACGAATAGAGAAAACCCGTTTATGACAATATATTGTTATAACGTTATATTATTCGGTTAATTGGAAATTTTCTATTAATGGGAAAATATTTGAAAAGAATTGTATAAAGGAAGTTATAAAGGAAGCTCTCAAAACGCGTCATAGTTCAAAAATTAATGAGCCTAATGGACAGAATTTTTTTGTAGTCTATGGCATTTTGTTATCATTGATTCCAATGACAAGTTGGACTGAAAACGCATATTGAAACATAGTTTTTTGCAGTTAAAACCAGCAGGTGTGAGTATAGATAGCGACAGTGTGCGAGCAGAAGGTGAATAAAGGGGACGCCATTTTAAATCCCATTTTTTAGCCGCACGAGTAGTAATTTTTAATAGTACATAATATTATAGTATATTTGTTTTATCGATAATCTTGTATATGGTAGTTTTTTTAATGCGTGCGTGTGTGTGTATTTTCACAACGTTTTATTAGCTTTATTTACGCTCCATAGTGTTAGTATAGTTAAATAAAACGTTAATTTCAGTAAAAAAAATCATGAAAATACTTAAACATAAAACCAGCAGTGGAATTACTGAATTACAATCAGCTGACTAGGGGTCAATGAACGCGCGAACGCCGAATTCGCGCGGCCCGCAACTAGCGATGGTACCACAATACCTAATAATTTACAACACTTGTTTAAATACCTAACTTATCTACTTAACCTACTATTTTGCCACTGCGCTTGTCTCCACGTAGCCACTTTAATTCGAATTCACAGGTTAAATAAACCAAATAACAGATTCGATTCCCCGCTAATGAAAAAAATACTTAAATAAAATGTTAACAAGGTTAGAGTCATGCTTTTTTATCCATTGTGTAGGTATGTTTATTATTCTGATGTATTCAGTTATGTACCTATTCAGATCAGTTCAGTACTAAGTTATTTAAAAAAAATAGGTTAAATAAACCAAATAACTGGTTAAATTCTCCGCTAATGAAAAAAATACTTAAATAAAATGTTAACAAGGATAGAGTCATGCTTTTTTATCCATTGTGTAGGTTTGTTTATTATTCTGATGTATTCAGTACTAAGTTATTTAAAAAAAAATAGGTATGAAATAGCTTACCGATCCTCCGTGGCCTTATGAGATTCTCCAAGGCACATAAACATGTTGCCGTATTCAAAAACACTATAAACGTACCTACGCGTTAGGCATTATTAAAAGAAAACAAAAAACACAAAACGTAACAACAAGAACAATATCATTAATTAATAAATAACAAGTAATAACGACAATAATTTAATAAACAAAACAATTGAACTATCGCTCGTGATAGTCAACACAGAACTGTCTCAAAAACTAAAACTATTAATCAATCCCGCCAAAACAAATGCGCACGTTGTAACGTCCTTGAAGTGTGTGTAAATTCCACAGCGCGAGGTGACACGAGGCAGCGTGTGTGTGAAAGGGAAGGGTAGAGTGAGTAGTATACCTAATGCATTGTTTCGTACCGATCTAGATAAGAGTTCGGCACCCGCGAGGATATTGACCCTATTGTCAGCTGATTTTCTTTTTTAAGTTTCACTGCTGGTTTTATGTTTAAGTATTTTCATGATTATTCAGGATCGAATTTCTTTGTGACCCATCATCATAGGTATCCTTAGTGCTATCATCTGTCTTCATTTTCGGGAGCGTTTCACAAACACCCGGTATATATATATATGTTTGTGAAGCCCATGCTATGTTAATTTATGTTTCTTGTGTTTTGTTTGGTTCCATCTATATTTGTTTATTTTTTTATTTAAGAGATGAAGGAAATCAAAAAGGAGATAAAAATTTTACTTCGTTATATGTAAAGATTAAATAATGAAATATCTTTTTATAGAGCGAAGACAGTGCGTATTACCGTTCTCGGCCACATCAAATCAAAAATCAAAAATGGATTTATATTACTCAGAATTCCTATTGTGAGGCGTACAAGTCCCTGCACGTCATAGCTTCTGAGTATCGATGATTCTAGTGAATATGGAGGATGCTCAAGTATTTCAAGGCCCGTATCTCAAATTGCAGCTGTCGCAACGGCGGACTTGTGAACTGGTGCGTTATATTATTGAAACGAGACAATTTACCGATTTTTCCTAGACTATTTCTCGCGGATTTCATAGTGTTTTCTTTTTATTTGGCCTGTATACAGAGTGCCCGTAACAGTAGTAGGTACCATAATTCTGATATTCAATCATTAGTATATCCCTTAATTATCCCCGAAACTTTATCTCATGATCTTAACGGCGAGTTCAAATAACTTCCGGAATTATTCAGTCTAGTGTGCTTCTCTGCACACCGGTGAATATTCTGGGTACCTAACGCTCAGATACTTTTTTCATCTCCAACCGTTCATATAAAATTTTATTCACACTACCTGCCGGAATTTGGTGTTTCTTCTACATTAAAAAGTACCGTGACACGGCGATCTGCTAAAACAATTTTTTGACTTTTTTACCATTTCATCAGTCATAACTATCGTCACGAGCAAGGGTCATCTTTGGTGAATGTTCTTTTACGTTTAGATAAATTCGACCCACCATCGTACAACTGTGGGAGGCAGATCATTTACAGTCAAAGTCTAGCGCTGAACGAAACGCGGAGGGGATAGCTGCGCATGGGTACTTTCGCGGACGTATCACATATCAGTACGGGGGATGGAATGCGACTGGAGAGCCAATCATCCCATGCGAACGATACGCACGCCCGCTCCGCGACCCGCTTACTATCCCATGATACCTTATTTTCGACTTATGCGCAATAACGGTCACCGCTAGACTTACGTGCCGCGACTTATAATAACCAACTAAGTATGTACACACCACGATTATTATGTTGTAAAATGACAAGACACTTACAATATGTATGGTTTCTAATACGTTGTAGAGCCAGGCTACAGCTACATTATGGTTGCAGTACGAATGGGTCAGCTCTACCGGGAAGGACCACGCTCTCACAGTATACCATCGTGAAATAGCAGATTTATGCTACTGTGGTTTATATGGGCCTGCCCATAGATTGACCTATACGCTTGACACACGGCTTGGCAACCGCAGTTTTGCACTATTTAGTACTATTTAGAGCTGTTACTAGGAAGATGCTGCTGTGCATTTCCAGTTTCATTTCCCTCAGTCGCCTCTTACGACTATGTTTGTAAGATCTCCTATGCCACCACTACACGGCAATAATTTCTTATGTCTTTCAAATTACACATTCTGTAACATATCAAATAAATAAAATTGTTAGTATAATTTCGGGTGTTATATTCGTTACGATATTTAGATGGAATAGGAGGGTATTTTCTACCATTTATCGGCAGGTTTGACTGCTCGGCTTTTTAATTAAATCGATTATTGAACGTTCGTGCGCTCTTTAAGAGCCGATAATGGGTCGGCCGCCGAAAAGCGGGCACGATGAATGATGCTACGATGAACCGGCAGAAGCGTTTTGTCGATGCTAAAATAGACTTTTGTTTTGTTCTGCCGGAAGGATGATGAACTGGTCCGCTTGTTACCATCTCTTAGAATCGACTTTAGTTATGACTTACTTTTGATTTTGAGGCCCTTTGTTTACATAAATTATATGCTACAAGAGTTGTCAAGATACTAGACGTACTTTATTTAATAAATAAGTAAACAAATGACAAAGTAAATATTCGATTGTAGATATTTATATGCAGATTCTTTTTTAGAATTATGATAGCTATGGGGCTGCAAAACGCCATAGTTTTACAGGTTCTTTCTTATTAGTGTTGTGTCGTTTTGGAGGATATAACAGTCGGTATACTACATAGGTACTTGTGACATTCCATAGTGTAATTCTATGCGGTAATGAAGCATTACGTAAGTAAACATCTGTGTCTGAATTTGTTCATAGTCATTATTGAACTATTCTAATTACTGATAAGCTTGTAGAGTGACAGTGTTAGAATATTCACTGACCCATATCGTCCAGTGGGTGTCGTAAGATGTGACAGAGATAAACTAACCATGAGATGGGCTACAACGTTATAATAATAACAACTTAAAAAATAAAAAATAAACTGTTGTTGCCAACCCACCTGTAAAGCGTGGCAACTATAGCAAATATCCTCAAGTGAGGTGCGTTATGGGGGCCTAGGTTTAAAGAAATATGTTAATATTATAAGTACGTTTGTATGTACCGATCTACCATGGTGGCCTTGGGGTGGAGTGATGACCTGCTAAGACACGCAGCAATTCAATGAATGAAGTTGTATCAGAACCGTGTTTTGTGGCATTCCTTGGGGAAGGCCTATGTTTTGAAGTGTACTTACGAAGGTTTGTAATAATAATGACGACTATGTGTATATATGACTTTAATTGCAAAAGATTTATATCGCAAAATGAAGCTTGTTTAGAAATATATTTTTTTGTAACATTAGGGTGACTAACGTTCTTAAAATCCATCTGATGGTACCATTACCATTACCGTTACAGCATCCTCCATAGGCTTACACGAAGTCTTCATTAAAATAATATATATTTAAAAAAAACTGTACAAGCTGTGCTTGTTACTATCTTCTATTCGTCTGTTTGGTGAGCCTTTCAAATTAGTGACTAATTAGCGGCTATACAACTCTACAGTGACAAAGATTAACGAGACAGCACTCTGGTAGTGACATTAAATTATTTGTTCTGCGTTACAAAGATACAATACTTAATAATTCGCTATTCGTATTTTATAAACATTTGATTCGTAAGAGTTTTGAATGTAAAATTACTGCAAGGGCAGCATAATATAACGCAATATATCTATACATTCTTGTATTATATATATAGGATGGTCCAACCATAATGCACGATGTTAATTGTGAGTCACACCTTAACGTCAAGTTTTGTGCCCAACTTAATTTGACATTTCTTTGTTTCAGTATTTGACAAATTCAACCATGTAGAGGTGTGTACCTCTCCATGGTTGAATTGAGCAGCGCGTTAAGATTGTTGAAGCTTTTTAAGAAAATGGGCGTTCAAATCAAAATGCATTTCGTGCACTTCATGATTTTTTTGGCCAGCTTAATCGACCAAATGTGTCCACAATCGTGAGAATTGTGCGCGAATTTCTGGGTCTGTAGGAATTGTGAAAACACCTGTGCATGCTCGCCCAGTTCGTTCTGCGGAAAACATTGCTGTGATTCGCGATAGTATGGCAGAAGAGCCGTCAACCTCGACACGTCGTCGTGCCCAACAATTAAACATTTCACGATCATCACTGATGCGAACTTTGAATAAAGATTTGAATTTACACGCTTACAAGGTTCAATTGACTCAAGAGCTGAAGCCTACTGACCATTTCAAGTGTAGTCAATACGCCGAATGGTTGGTTGAACAAACATAATTGAATGGTGACTTTACAAAGAAAATCATCTTCAGCGACGAGGCACACTTTCACCTCAGTGGATTCGTTTACAAGCAGAATTGCCGCATTTGGGCAAATGAGAATCCACGAGTGTTTGTTGATAAGCTAATGCATCCATAAAGAGTGACTGTTTGGTGTGGTTTATGGGCTGGCGGCGTCATCGGGATGTACTTCTTCGAAAATGAGGTCGGCCAAGTTACCGTGAATGGTGTTCGCTATCGCGAGATGATAACGGACTTCTTGTGGCCAGAAATTGAGGATATGGACCTGGACGATATGTGGTTCCAACAGGATGGTGCCAATTGCCACACAGCCAACGAAGCCATTGTTATGGCTCATTTGCGCGAGAAATTCAATGGCCGTGTTATCTCACGTCGTGGCGATGATAATTGGCCGCCACGATCATGTGATTTGACACCGTTGGACTTCTTTCTTTGGGAATATTTAAAAGAAAAAGATAATAAATCAAGAACAATTCGAGAGCTAAAGGATGAGATAATTCGGCACATTAACGACATTGAACCTCAATTATGTCTCAGAGTCAGTGAAAATATGGACCAACGGATATTTTTTTTCACAGATAATTGTCATAGATCCTTCTATCGTAGTAAAAAATATTAAGATAATTCTCTGAAAACTTTTTGTTTTATTTATAATTAACATCGTACGTTTTGGTTGGACCACCCTCTATAAGATTTTTTGTCTTGTTCTTCATTATATACATTATATAGTTATTCAATTTGTTATTTACACTAAGGGCAGATTTTTCAATTGTCAGATAAAAGATATCCGGTAATTTTTCCGGACCGATACAACTTAGGGACCTCCAAGAAACGAGTTTACTTCTCTTTAAAAGGCTGGCAACGCACATGCAATTCCCCTGGCGTTGCAGTTGTTCATGGGCGGCGGTAGTCACTTACCATCATGTGAGCCGTATGCTCGTTTGCCCCCTGTTCTATAAAGAAAAACATAACTTTTATCCTATTTTACTGAAACAAATTTAATATTAATTGATTTTTTTATGTTGTAGTATATTCTATTAACAACTTTTATCTGAAGATAGAAAATTCAACTTTTCTCTGCTTACTTAGAGGTTGACTGGTATGAAACGCCTTAATGCGTTAAATCTTTCTAATTTGTGTGTTACAATGTCTAAATAAATATATTATATATAAATCAAAGTCCACTTCTAGACTAGGAGTGGGCTATACTAGGTAAAAAAGAAACCTTTTCCAACTGTTTCTGTTCCTTTAAAATCACATTTCCAGTAGTATGTTAAAAATAATAGGCTGTTAACTCGCAACAAGTTTAAACAGAAACTTTGTCAACTTTGCTTGTCTTTAAATTTTCCAGTCCCTATTACATCCTGTTCCTGTAAATATTGCTGTAGAATTGTAATGTAAAAATAAAATAAAATAAAGTTATAAATTATCTTTATTTTTGGTTATTGGCAATATCTTGACTTACCATAAAAGAATATGTTACATCAGGTTATTTTTTGTATATTTTTTTTTTTTATAGGAGAGGGGGCAAACGAGCATGCGGTTCACCTGATGTTAAGTGACTACCGCCGCCCATGAACAACTGCAACACCAGGGGAATTGCAGATGCGTTGCCGGCCTTTTAAAAAGGAGTAGGCTCTTTTCTTGAAGGTCCCTAAGTCGTATCGGTCCGGAAAAATCGCTGGTGGTAATTGGTTCCACAAGGAAGTTGTGCGAGGAAGAAAACATCTTCTAAATCGCACAGTGGTGGACCGCCAATCATCCAGATGGTATGGATGGTATCGCGAGTTTTGTCGCGATGTGCGATGGTGAAATTGAGCGGCTGGAATTAGTCAGAATAATTCCTCAGAGCACTCCCCGTGGTACATGCGATAAAATACGCAAAGAGATGCAACATCTCTACGCAGTGCTAGTGAGTCAAGCCGATCGAAAGAACTCGGTCGTCGACGATCGATCGCTCTGCGCTGAATGCGGTCAAGTGGAAGGAGCTGGCACTGGGGAGCCCTGCCCAGATGGGAACAGTATTCCATGTGAGGCCGAACCTGCGCCTTGTAAAGTTGCAGGCGGTGTGCCGGCATGAAATACTGCCCTGCTCTACTGAGCACGCCAAGCTTTTAGAGGCTAATTTGGCCTTCCTTCCAAGTGACCACGAAACTGCACGTCACTCGATATGTCAACGCCGAGATTCCGATACTGGCTGAGGCAACAAGGAGTGCTTGAAACTGAGGAGATATGACAAAGGGTTCCTTTAGCGGTAAACGCGCAAACTTGTGTCTTCTGGGGATTGAACTGGACTAGATTTAGTCGCCCCAATCCGAGACTTTGTTCAACAAAGTCTCGACTTCAGACACAAGTTTGTTCCAGTACTCGGCGACGTTTTCCGAGAAATATTGGCATGGCTGGTGTATAGAGCATCACCAGTGCTGTCATCCGCATAGCAATGAATGTTACCGGTTTGCAACATATCATTGATATGCAGAAGAAACAGCGTTGGTGATAGCACGCAGCCCTGTGGAACACCAGCGTTAATAGTCTTGTAATCGGAGCACGCACCGTCTACTACGACCTTGATGCTCGATCAGCCAGAAAACTGGTGATCCAATTGCACAATTTCTCGAAGCCCATAGGAAGGAAGCTTCGAAAGAAGCGCTTTGTGCCAGACCCGATCGAAAGCCTCGCTATGTCCAAACTAACGGCTAATCCCTCCCTTGACTCGATCGCCTGTGCCCATCTATGTGTTAGGTAAACAAGAAGATCACCAGCTGAGCGACCCGACGGAAACCGTACTGGCAGTCACTAATCAGCTGGTGCTCTCAAGGTACCGCATGAGCTGGCAGTTAATAATGGACTCCATTATTTTCGAGAACAAGGAGGTGATGGCGATAGGCCGGTAATTGGACGGATCAGAGCGGTTACCTTTTAGGATCGGTGCACGAAAGCTGTCTTCCATGAATCGGGACAACGCCTAGGAGTAGCAGTACCGAAAAAGACGCGTTAGAACCGGTGCCAACTCTGGAGCGCACGTCCTCAGCACAATTGGCGGGATTCATCAGGCCCACTCGACTTGTGGATGTTCAGGAGAGGAGTGCTTTGCGTACTGAGCACTGTGTGAATCGCACATCAGGCATAGAGCACTCACACTGCAGGATGGTCGGCGGTGTGCCCCTGTCATCAAGAGTCGAGTTGGACGCAAAAGGGAGCCTAAAAGGTCGGCTTTCTTTTGCGTCGTGGGCCAGTGAGTCATCCTCCTGTGCAGAGATGGTAGTGATGGCTTACAGAAATTCCTTGGACAGCCTTGGCGAGAGACCAGAATGCACGGGTTCCTGAAGGAAGAAGGAACTAGTTTCTCGCCAATTCTGCCTATGTGCTCTGACTTTGCCTTGGCAATAACTCTTTGAAGGACCTGGAGGCAAAGTTATACTTTTTAAGCATGCTGGTGTTTACATCCTGAGCTGCCAGCCTCAGCCCAGGCCTGATAACACTCCTGCTTACTGCGTAATGCAGTCTTACAGGAGCGACCAAACCAAGGCTGCGATCTGCCACCGATGGGTACCACAGATGATGGAATAAATAGTTCCATTCCCTGTAGCACCACATCGGTGACAGATTCAGCAACAGCGCTGGGATCATCCGGCGAGAATCAAACTCGCCCCATGGGTAGGATGCAAAGAAAGACCGCATTCCATCCCAATCCGCCGACCTGTAATGCCAAACACGGCGGCAACCTGCAGAACGCAACCGCGAGGAGAGCGTGAGTGGCACCACACTCCGGATCAGACAATGATCCGAAGAGCCAAGAGGGGCGTCGACGGAAACCTGATATCCGTCCGGATGAGAGGTCAGCAGAAGGTCCAACAGGGAAGGTGTATGATCCTCCACATCTGGAATCCGCGTAGGCGAAGTAACCAGTTGTGTCAGACCATATGCCAAGGCAAAGTCATAAACAGATCTCCCCGCATGATCGGTTAAACGTGAACCGAGCCATTCAGCGTGGTGGGCGTTAAAATCGCCAAGTATCACGATCTCTACGGATGGGATCTGTTGTAGCAAGAAATCTGTAGCCATTTGGACGTGGTCGATGAGTCGGTCAGTGTCGGCATTACCGCTATGGGACCTATACAGGCACCCGTAGACGCGGGATGGTCGTCGCTGTCTACGCGCAGCCATAGGATGACAGGTCCGTACCTTCAAGACTGCCGAGGCGTCGAGAACAGATATCCTCTCTGACGTATACGCAAACTCCAGCCCGGGGCACAAAAAGTGTTCTAATTTGTACTCCGGGTAGGACAGGTACGAAGTATCAGCCGGAGAGGACACCTGCGTCTCGGTCGAAAAGAGCAAGGCCGGCTTCGCCGTCTCTAGATGGTAGTGGACGGCGTTAAGGTTCGAGTGAAGTCCCCTGATGTTGCAGAAGTCCACGGATAGCGTGGCAGGGGTCGCCATGGTTTTATCGCTCTGTTTGCCCCGTGCAGTGATAGTATAGAGCGGGATTTTGCCCCAGAATACACGGGGCAGCCTGAGCACCACGCTCAGGAAGAGGTAGCTTGACCGTGGATGCTCAGTGAGGATTCTCCATTACCAGGGTGCTGGTACCCTCCTGGGGTAGTTCTTTCTTTTTAAATTCCGCTACCATGTTATGGGGGAGGGGGGTGATTGGGCCTCCGGCCACCTGCACTAACCAAGCGAAACGCAGAAGCAAAGCTCCTACTTTACGTTGGTATTCTGTGAGGTCGTGGTACCGCCCCGGTTCGAGCCGGCCCATCCATGCTACAGCAGAAGCTGCAGCGCGGCTCTACCACTGTAAAAATTAAATATATATTAGTATATGCTTTCCAATTTCATGGTAAGGTTCGGATACTAGAATATTAGTGCGTATCCGAATGTGAAAACACGCATTTTAAGAAAACATGTCACAGGTTCCATCTCTTTCATCTCTGATAACTTCTCTAATCAAGCACAGACATGTTTTCGAACATTTGGCTCGTGGAGTAGAATAGAATAGAATAGAATAAAATAGAATAATTTTTTATTCAATATAGATTACATGTGTAATTCTTATTGAAAGTCTTTTACTTTACCACTGTTTCGAAAAAAAAACCTATGTCCTGGGAAGAACCAGCAAGAAACCCAGCGGGACTTTTTTTTAAAGTAAATTTTACATTAATGGTTGTACAAACTATTTAAGTACAAAATTTATTTTAGAAACTGCTTGGTAGTGACCACCTCATTCCCAGGGGTTATTATCAATCATGTATTCATTTATACTATAATAACCCTTTTTATACAGTTTCAGCTTAACAAAACATTTAAACTTGGTAATAGAGAGAGCCTGTACACTTTCCGGAACCTTGTAATTTTAAGTTAATAAAGACCTTGAAGAATGAATTACTGACTCTGTGTAGTCGAGAAACTGGTATCACTAGCTTGTGTTTGTTCCTAGTGTTTACAGAATGTATATCACTTTTTTTACTAAAACTACCTTTGTTTTTGTGAACATACATTAAATTTTCGTAAATATACTGAGAGGCCAAAGTTAAAATATTTATTTCTTTAAATTTTTCTCTAAGAGACTCTCTTTGCTTAAAGTTGTAAATAGCTCTAATGGCCCTCTTCTGTAAAACAAAAATAGTTTCTGAATCAGCTGCATTTCCCCATAGCAAAATCCGATAAGACATTATGCTATGGAAATAACTGAAATAAACTAGTCTAGCTGTCTCGACACTAGTGAGACCTCTAATCTTTTTTACAGCATAGGCTGCAGAACTTAGTCTGCTTGCTAGTTTGGATATATGGGGGCCCCACTGAAGCTTTGCGTCGAGAGTGATGCCAAGAAAAACAGTGGATTCAACAGGGCTCAGTTCTTTCTCATTTAAAAACACATTGGTACCCAGATTTTTAACATTCATTGTTGTAAATTTAATACATTTAGTTTTATTTCCGTTTAAATGTAGATTATTAACGTTAAACCAATGCATTAATTTTGATATAGCATTATTCACTTCGTCACATTTAAATGATTGACGTTTAAGTTTAAAAATCAAGGAAGTATCATCAGCAAATAATACTATATTATGATTATCCCCTACAAGGGAAGGTAAATCATTACCATATACTAGAAATAGGAATGGGCCGAGAATCGAGTCCTGAGGGACACCCATTAGTACAGGTGACCCGGAAGAACTTTTACCATTGATAATAACTTTCTGCCATCTATTACTTAAATATGAAATAATAAGTTTAAGCGCTGTGTTCTTGATACCATAGTACTGTAGCTTCCTGATTAATGTATCATGGTGAACACAGTTGAAGGCCTTGGAAAGGTCACAAAATATACCCAAAGCATCCTCCGAATTCTTCCATGCACAAAAAATATGTTTTATAAGCTCAACTCCAGCGTCAGTTGTCGAGCGACCCCTTGTAAAACCGAATTGATTTTATGTAGCAATTTATTAATATTAAAGAAACTTAAGATCTGATCTAAAATTATTTTTTCAAAATTTTTACATCGGTATAATTGGTCTAAAATTGGCGGGGTCTAATGTACTACCAGATTTAAATAAAGGTATGACTTTACTATGTTTCATTAAATCAGGAAACACACCAGATACGACGCTTGTATTAAATATAGTGGCTAGATAAGGTGCTATTATGTATATTATAGATAAAATAACTTTAACGGAAATCCCCCATAAGTCTGCCGTTTTCTTAACATAAATATTTTTAAAATATTTAACGATATTTAACGATAGAATCAATTATTTAGCTATAGACACAACGATTTCAATGTAGTATTTTTAAAAATCTGTTATTTTTATCTGTTGTCCATAGGTAACAAAGTTAGTTCATTCAATCATTCATTGATTATATCATATCAAAGTCATCCATTGTCTAACATAGGCCGCCTTTAAAGATTGCCTCGTGAAAGGGATATTTGCCGTAGTTGCCACGCTTGGCAGGCGCGTTGGTAACCGCAATTTTGTTTTAAGTTTTTATTAGGAAGACGCTGCTGCCCATTTCTTAGTTTGTTTCTTCTGTCGCCTATTACGAAACCCAAGGGTAGTCGATATTCTAACACACCCACTTCATGATCAATGTAAAAAGTTGTGAGAATTTAACTGAGGCAATATTCCCACATTGTTTTCATCACCAGATCTCTTGCCGACAGTTTTTCCCCCTTTTCATTCGCTACAGAAATATTTGATCCATAAGTGAACTTTTACGGACGGATGATGATAAAGAAGAAATTGTAATTTAATTTTCACTTCTCTAGTAAGAGTAGTAAGAGTAAGAGAAGCAATAGTACTTCCCCGTGTCTTCTCGTAGGTGACGTAAGAGGCGACAGAGGGAAATTGAGGCAGAAGAAGGGCAGCAGCATCTTCCTGATTACAGCAAAATAACAATAAAAAAACGGCGGTTGCCAACCTGCTCGCCAAGCTTGGCAACTATGGCAATATACCCCCATGATGAAAGTACAAGCAACGCTATTCCTGGCTATGGTGGCGACCATGGTAACGGCGGGGCAGGGGTTGCTAAGAATCTCCGGTGGAGGTTCGGTTGCCACCTACGACAACTCGACCTGGCAACATATAACGCACGAGCCCTGAGGACTGACGAGAAGATTCTGGAGCTGAAAGAAGAGATAGACAAGCTGAGCTGGAATATTATAGGATTATCTGAGGTCTAAAGAGAAGGGGAGGACACGGTAATCCTCAAATCTGGTAACTTGTTCTATCACCGGGAGGGTGTCCATCTGACCCAAGGAGGTGTCGGATTTATCGTCCACAAGTCTCTCGTTAACAACGTTGTCAAGATTGGGAGTGTGTCGACGAGGGTTGCGTACCTTATACTCAGAATCACCAAACGTTATTCGCTGAAGGTCATACAATTTTACGCACCAACCTCGGCACATCCCGATGTGGAGGTGGAGGAAATGTATGAGTATATATCTAGAGACATACATACCTCCAAAACCCACTATCCGCGTAAATGGGAGACTTCAACAGGCACAGAAGAGAACGGTGTGCTGAAAGCTGGGAAATTTGGAATAGGGCAACGGAACCCAAGGGGCCAGCAGCTGGCCGACTTCATAAAGAAAGAGGGTCTCTTTATGATGAACTCTTTCTTCCAGAAGCGGCCCCACAGAAAGTGGAATTGCTCGAGCCCCAACGGTTCGACAAATATGAGATTGACTTCATTATTACGACCAGACGAAAACTGTTCAGTGATGTTTCAGTGATCGCGAGGGTGCAAACTGGCAGCGGTCGCCGAATGGTAAGAGGCACACTGAACCTAGACGTTAAGTTGCAGAGGTCACGTCTATTGAAGTTCCGTCGCTCTCGTGTTTTGATCCAAAGTCCCGAAAACTTTCAGCTCAAGTTACAAAATTGTTTTCAGTCCCTAGAAGATTGCAGTGCAGTGGACGATATGAATGACCAGCTCGTGGAAACTGTCCGTGCGGTCGGAGCTATGTTCTGCGAAACCCACCGCAGAAGAACACAAAAACTCTACAATCACATTCTTAGTCTCATGGCTGTTAGATGGGAGATGAAGCGGCAGTCTTCAGCAGACTTGACAGCATACAAGCATCTGAACAGACAGATATCCAAATGCATGCGCCGGGACTTACGCAACTTCAATACAGCTCGTATTGAAGAAGAAGAAGAAGCAGTGCTCAAAAGTCTTTGCTAGAGATCTGTCTGCTAGAAAGAGCCGAGTGTCGAAGCTGAAGACAGAATGGGGCAGCATCCTTTCCGGTACACCTGAGATTTTGAGTGAGTTTGAGAGGTTCTATGGGCAGCTGTACACGTCATCGTTGGAGCCACACGCAAGTGTGAGTAACGATCCAAGAGCGAGTCTTATCTGACACTATTCCGATGATATTCCGGACGTCAGTCTGAACGAGATTAGAATGGCTCTCCAGCACCTTAAAAACGGAATGTCCCCGGGCGAGGATGGAATTAAAGCGGAGCGTCTGAAAGCGGGTGGAAAACCGGTATTTGAAGTCCTTCAGAAGCTCTTTAATTCCGTCTTCCATGGTGGCACTACTCCAGAGGTGTGGAGCAGATGTGCGGTGGTCTTGTTATTCAAGAAAGGAACTTTCTTGAAGATCTAAAGATCGATTTCCCTTCTGAGCCGATTCTATGTGATTTTTTCGAGAGTCATTACGAATCGTCTCTCACGCAGACTCGACGACTTTCAGCCTCGCAAACAAGCCGGTTTTTGGTCTATGGTCTATGTTTGTGGTCTCTAGTGCTTAAGCCAAAAAGGCTTAAGCACCATAGACCACAAACATACCCTTCCGCAAATTTTACAGAAGACCGAGGAGTACAATCTGCCACTATGCCTTGCGTATGTGGACTATGAATAAATTAAAAGTAAAAAACTTTTTTAAAAACAAGCTTTTATTTAAATGCGTTAACAAGAATAAAATATACTTTTCCTTAAAAACTTTTACTATCGACTTATAACGTCATTACACAATTTATATGATATGAAAGTTTGTCGCGAGATTTAAGTACTCGTATTTACATAGTTTGAATTTTTTTAAATTGAAATCAATCAGATCAAGTTAGTTAATTTACTTGTTTATCTAAACATGTAATAATGCGACAAGCTTTTATATAATATATTGTATTCTTATTAACGTATTCAAATAAAAGCTTGTTTATAAAAAAGTTTTTTACTTTTAATTTATTTTTTACTTTTTAGTTATCGCTGGACAGGTTTATCAGTGTGTTCATCTCATTCAACGCATCATTGTTGCAAGATCGTTTGCTGGTTAATTTCGAACAGTCTAGCTCTTCAATACGGATACTTACTAATGATTTTACCCTACTTAAGGCCACGTATACTTGACTATTATGAAGAGCTTTGTCTAAGAATACAACGGCATGGTCGACAGTACTACCCTGCATTTTGTGTACTGTGCAAGCGCAACATAATATATTTGGCAGCATTCTTCGTTCTGCAGTGCCTTGACTATATTTTGCTGGAAATTGCACAGTCTTGGCATGAATGAGATGATCACCACCATTACCGAAGTCTATACGGACGGATGGTATGTCAGTATCATAAATTTGTGCTCTCCGGAAGCAGGTCCATATGATTTCTATAATATGTCCAATGGTACCATTCACCATACCTTTAGACACATCCTCATTGTAACGCAACATCACCTTGGCCCCAACGAATATTTTTAACTCCTTAGGTAGCCCTCCTTTCTTGTTTATACTGGATGGTATAATATTATTTAAATCTAAGTTATCTTTTTTCGAGTACAATCTACTAGACTATCCTGTGCTAGTATTTTGTTAACAGTTACACCATGAGCTCGGAAATTTTCGAGAACAGTTTTCTTGTGATTGTACACTTGTTGGTTAGTGGGATAAATTCGCAGGGCCATTTCAATCGCAAATTTGTCAATGGTTTTTTGTTTAGCCAATTCATTAAAATAGCAAAATGTTCTGATTGAAGCTTACAAAATCGTAATGTGTTCAGGAGGTTTTTAAAAGTTGTGCCACCTTGTTGTCTCATATTTTTGGTCAATTCAATTAATGAGAAAGAACGCCATAAGTGTGTTGCTGGGACTAATCTAGAGGGTTGATCAAACACTTGATTTCCTCGCACAGGGGGTAACTGCATTAAGTCACCAAATATACAAATATTTATACCACCAAAGAGTAATTCATTGTTTTTGAGTTGTTTAAGTCGGGAATCTACCATACAAAGCATTTCATATGGGACCATAGAGATTTCATCGATAAATAAAAAATCAATGTATTGCCACTGTTGCCGCATAAAACGCAAGTAATCACCGGTAAGTATAGGCATTTGTACTATTCTAACATCCTTTTGTTGATCAACATCTCATTTTTTTTAACTCGCATTCGTATTCTCAGAAAGTCCTTTCATTTGATACCCATATTGTAGGAAAGCATAAAAAACTTAGTCCGCCATTGGATTAAGAGGGACGTCACTTTATTTTTCGAGTTATTCTCAGCAAGCCATTTCCTTTGATATCCATATTGTAGGAGTGTATTAAAAATAACTAGTCCGCCATCTTGGGGCTTCCGCCATGTAGGGTTAAGAGTGAAGTCACAAAGCTAACCATGCATTGTCATCTAAACTGAAAGTGTATAAAAAATTTCAGCTCAATCGGTTGAAGATATCTGCTTCAAAATTGAGTAGAATAGAATAGAATAGAATAGAATAGAATAATTTTTATTCAATATAGATTACATGTGTAATTCTTATTGAAAGTCATTTTTTACTTTACCACTAGTTCGAAAAAAAAACCTCTGTCCTGGGAAGAACCAGCAAGAAACCCAGCGGGACTTTTTTTTTAAAAGTAAGTTTTACATTAATGGTTGTACAAACTATTTAAGTACAAAATTTATTTTAGAAACTGCTTGGTAGCGACCACCTCATTCCCAGGGGTTATTATCAATCATATATTCATTTATACTATAATAACCCTTTTTATACAGTTTCAGCAACAAAACATTTAAACTTGGTAATAGAGAGCCTGTACACTTTCCGGGACCTTGTTGTAATAGCGTATACATTGCCCCAAGAATGAATTACTGACTCTGTGGAGTCGAGAAACTGGTATCACTAGCTTGTGTTTGTTCCTAGTGTTTACAGAATGTATATCACTTTTTTTACTAAAACTACCTTTGTTTTTGTGAACATACATAAAATTTTCGTAAATATACTGAGAGGCCAAAGTTAATATATTTATTTCTTTAAATTTATCTCTAAGAGACTCTCTCGGTTTTAGGTTGTAAATAGCTCTAATGGCCCTCTTCTGTAAAACAAAAATAGTTTCTGAATCAGCTGCATTTCCCCATAGCAAAATCCCATAAGACATTATGAGTTATATATGAGTTATTATGAGTTGCAAGATTCCACCCGAACAAACATAGTCACATTGCAAGTTAAATAAAAGCTTGTAAAAAGCATTTGATTCTGTCGAAATTTGGGCAGTGCTGCAGTCCCTTCAGCGGTGCTAAATTTACTGTCGGTATATCGAAGTATTGAAGTGTTTGTACAGTAGGCCTACGAAGGCAATCCGAGTACAGAACCAGAATACGAAACCTATCCATCTGCAGAGAGGTGTAAGACTGGGTGACGTTATATCCTCGAAACTCTTCACCTCTGCATTGGAAGACGTTTTCAAGCTACTGAACTGGAAAGCATACGCTATTAACATCAATGGCAAGTACATCACTCACCTTCGATTTGAAGACCATATAGTAGAATCGCTGGAGGACCTAGGCACTATGATCAATGACCCCAATAGTGCCTCCCAACGGATAGGTCTTAAGATGAATATGGACAAAACAAAGGTCATGTATAACGTCCATGTCACACATATGCCGGTAGTAGTTGATAGTACTAAGCTCGAAGTTGTGGACGAGTATGTTTACCTGGGACAAACAGTCCCACTAGAAAACCTGAAATCGACCGAGAGGTCAATCGACGGGTTAAACTCGGCTGGGCAGCGCTCGGGAAATTACGACACATCTTCTCTTCAGGTATACCTTAAAACTTGAAGACGAGAGTGTACAACCAGTGCGTGTTGCCAGTGATAACTTTTGGATCTGAGACGTGGTCCTTCACTGCTGGCGGTATGAGGAAGCTCAAGATCTCTCAGCGAGCTATGGAGAGGGCTATGCTTGAGGTTTCTCTGCGCGATAAACTTAGAAATGAGGATATCTGCAGTAGAACCAGAGTAACCAACATAGCCCAACGGATTAGTAAGCTGAAGTGGTAATGGCCACTTCAGCTTACTAATAATATTTCCAGCCATATAGCTCGAAGAACCGACAACCGATGGGGAAAAATGTTCTCGAGTGACAGACTCGAATTGGTAGGTGAAGTGTAGGGCTACCCCCCACTAGATGGAGTGAGTGACTACCTGGTAAGACATGCAGAAATTCGATGGATGCAGGTGGCTCAGGACCGTACTTTGTGGCATTACTTGGAGGAGGCCTGTGTTCAGCAGTGGACTTGTGAAGGGCTGTAATGATGACGAATGATGAAAGTTAGAGTAGTATATCCAGTAGGAAGTCATATTTTTAAAACCTGAGGCTAGTAGATTTTAAAAGTCATATCTTTGAATATATTTTATTCACATCGTTGCCTAATGCTTATTTACTGCTCTACCAATATTAAAAAAAATACATCTATATTATGAATAAATTACGTATCCGTTAACCCTTTAAAACATACAAAAATGTTTGTGTAAAATAATAATGGAATTTTTTTGTTGGGAAATATTTATCTGAACGTCCCGTAGGTACTTGAAACGTCCCTCCTGAGGATACTACAAACGTGTAAGTTTTGCTGAAGGATCAAAAACTCCTTTTATCTTTGGACATTGACATGGGTCCTATGCCTATGCGATAATATTTCAGTAAAAGGAAAAAAATATGTATAGTACATATCAGCCTTATAAAATTGAATAAAATTATGATGAGTTGTCTCTTTTACATAAAGGCTCAAATTATAATTTAACACCTTCGGTCTCCCAAAAATCATTAGAGACTGTGGCAGTTGACGCGGAGATGGCCGTTGTGATCGGGAAGAAAGATGACATCGTTAAAAGTTTGGTAGCTAAATAAATTCAGGCTGTACCTGTATCTTCCCATTGCAATCCTGAGTTCCCTGTTTTAAGTCACTATATCAGAGCATAAAGGTCAATAACCTCATTGATACTAAGACCGACAAGGGCAATACTGTCATCATTATGGAGAATAGCGGGTACAGCCAGAGGGTTGACCATGTTATTCAAGGTGATGACTTTGAGCTATTGGAGTCTGACCCGACCAAAAAGTTAACTTCCGATATTAAAGTATGTACACAACAGTCACCATAAGTTTTTCCCGATCACAACATGTCTCTGAGCAGTCTTGTTCCAATAAATCCTCAAGCACCCATTTTATATGGGTTACCTAACATACATAAAGAACATGACCCTATCCGTCCATTTGTCTCATATATAGGGGCACCAGCTTATTTCCTTGCTAAAAAATTAAACTTCTTTCTTCGAGAGTAATCTGGTTTCAACCCAAATTACAACCTTAAAATAGTTTAGATCTAATTTCTAAAATTAAAATTTTCAAATTCCTCCTAAATCCATGTTGTTATCTTTATACGTTGATACCCCGGACTGTTTGTGTATACTCGCAGATCTCTTTAATAAACGTCGTCTACATCCCGGAGAAACAAATGATTTTCTTAACTTAACCGTTTCTACCTACAAAAAGAAGGGTTAGCTATGGGGTCCCCTCTAAGTCCTCTTATGGCGGACATTTTCATGGTTAATTTTTATAAACAACATATAGTTGTCAATCAAAATATCTTATATTATCATTGAGATGTAGACGACATAATTATTTTCTAGACTGTTTTCCTTAATGAAATAAATAGAGTCCACAATAAAATTAAATTTAAGCTTGAATCGGAACAAGATTGTTCCCTTAATTTCCTAGACTTAACAATAACAAGAAAAGATTTGTTACATGTTTTACAAATTTATCGAAAGCAAACTCATACCGACACGGTCATCCCCGCGTCATCGTATCATCCATGGCAACATAAATTATCCGCTTTTTATTGTTATATTAATCGTTTGTTCACTGTCCCATTAACTAAAGAAAATTATTTAAAAGAGCCTAATGTGATTTATCAAATTGTGGTCTCTAACGGTTTTTCAAACAATCTCATTAACAATTTAATAAAAAGAAACCAAAATAGTACCTCAAAGTATTCGTCGATATAAGAGCAGTTTGACCTACTTAGGCTCCATATCTGAAAAAATAGCTAATACTATTCGACAGAGCAGTGTTTGCGTGGTGTTCAAAACAAACAATTCTCTTAGGAATATCTGTAATAATAAACATAAGTTGGATAATCGTCAAAAGACGGGTGTTTACAAACTCGTTTGTGACGAATGCCACGCGGTTTAAATGACTCATACTGGTCGCAACATTGAGACACGTTATAAAGAGCATTTAGCCGCGAGCAGGAATTGCAATCCCGATAAATACCATTTTGCTAAGCATCTCTTGGACGCTGGACACAGCCTAGCCAAGGAACGCTTCTTTAAAGTCTTACATACTTGTAATAAAAGGCTGCGACTGTGTGTGCTGGAACAGTAAGAGATATCAAAAAATAATAATAGTAGCGTTGCACTGCTGAATGAACAAACAAAACTTTCTAACTCACCTCTCTTATACATCTTTATGCCTGCTCTCTAATAACAGACAGCCTCGCAATATGGTCGTTCGTAACGGTGATCAGCAATTGGTTGCGTGGTTTTGCGGCGGTTTGTTATTAATTTAATAGCAAGCGACTGTGTACGTCAGGTGTGATTGTTTGCATATTTTATCGCACTACGCAGTCGCTCGCTACTTAAGTGGGGAGCGGTGGTGCCTGCAATTTGTATAAATAGCAGCTGTTTCGGCTCGCCACTCACTTAGCGTTCAGCCACCACAGAGTCTCCTTCACCTGAGGATGCCTCGTGTAGAGGCAGAACACGTCTCGTATTTTCGTCGGTGGTGTGTCATTCCTAGTGTAGTGGTATTGGGAGTAGTGGTGACGGGTATAGTGCACGTAATTGATTGAGGGCGGAAGGTGCTCTTCAAACTAGGTAAGAGACATAATTTTATTTTATTGAGCGGATATAGGAAAAGTAACGCCTGATTCTATTAATTATTGAATAAAATTATATTAAGAATTTACAATTAGCTTTTTTATAAGTTATTATAAGCCAGTGCTTGCCCACAGTCCCACCTGGTGTTTATAGGTGATCAAGCCCTAGATTGTAAATCGCACTGTCTTAGCGTAACAAAAACCTATTCAGTCTTGCCATTGTAATGATGCATTATTATTAATAAATAATAATAAAATTCACTATAAAGACATTTAAAAATATCATACATATAATATCATAATATTTTGTACAATTAAAATGCACAAATAAACATAAAGATCAAATACATTCATTTCGAATATTAAGTATTATAGTATAGTATAGGCTTAATATTGTCTTTAAAAACCTTTAAAGTTATTAAAATTCTGCTTAAAATATTGCTTCTTACATTAAATAATAATAAAAAATAACATTTGTAATATAATTGAAAAATGGATCAAAAATTTTATAAGTTAATGAGAGTGTTCTTGTAATGATGCAGCGTGTATTACTTAAGGGTGTTCGTTTAATAATTACTTATATTAGGGAGTTGCCGGTGACGCATATCCAAGATTGTACATATATGTGGGGTGGTTGTCTGACTACTATTGTACTGTTGCACAATGTATAGTCCTATATTAGGGACTTATGATAGGAAGGTCTAAGATACAAAAACATTAATATAGAAGGTCTCTATGATGCATAAGAAGAGTTATGACTTGAAGTCCCATATATAAAAGACGTATAATAGTAAGCTCTATGAAATAAAGCGAATATGTGTAAGGTCTCAAATATGTAAAAGCATTATAGTGATAGAAATGAGATTTGAAAAGGATTATTATAGTGGCGTATAGATTGTTTCACAGCGTCCGAGACCGAGGTAAACTTGGACTCGCTAACTGATATGTCCTGGGCATATTATCTTAGTGCCGGTGGTAAGCGCGTTTTTTGTAGCATTACGACTTGCCCGTGGACATCGCACACATCGGACACCGCATAGCATTATGATACGTCGGCTATCTTTCGGATTAGGGTGTGTGTTTGGTAGTACTTTTAAAGTTGGTCACGGATTTGGTATAGTAACTTTAGACGATAAAAAAAGATTTTTAACATATCTAGGCCATGTTTTTCGAATCTGAGATTACTGTCGAAGGTTATATCAAGGTTTTGGCTTCATCCACGCGCATTATATGTTTGCCCAGAATCTTAACGTCTAGGTTATCACAAATTCTACTTTTTTGCGTCTTTGTATCCATGACCATATATTTTGGCTTTGTGGGGTTTAAAACAAGAGCATTTCGTATTGAACAGTCAGCAATTCTATCCAAATCCTCATGAAGCCGTTTTACAGCTCGTGGTAACTTATCTGGTGAACCTGACACGTATACTTGCACATTGTCAGCGTAGCAGTGGTACATAGAATGGTTTATAACCTTGATAAGATCAGCACAGTAAATTATAAAAAGTAGTGGACCAAATATTGAACCCTGAGGAACACCGCGATTAATAAGCCTAGGATGTGAATATACATTAGACCCATCACTCTTTACCAATTTTACTGACTGGTACCGGTTACTCAAGTTTACTTGCATCATATATCATGAAATAAGTTTATTTTATTGCACCTATGTCTCTGGCGTTTACTGAAAATCAGCGTTATAGTTATCACTATGTGGTTTCTATAACATTTGTGCTGAGTAGACGCCATTTTAGTTCCATTCCATTAATTTATTTTGCTATGTTAATTTGTGTTTATGTTTAGAACTAAATAAATTATATTATTATTTTAATTTTTTTCTCAGCTGATAGCTGGTAAATAAATGGCAATTACGGGTTGAAACCAAGTAACCGTCATTGTAATAGGGGATAAACTACATTACTGTCCTGCATGAATTTTCGAACGATGCGACATGTATTTAAGATTGCTGCTTTTTGTAAATTAATGTATGAGTTCGGTGATATGTCTAGCATTTTCAAACTATGATGTAAGTGCTTCGGGATTATTCCGGTGGTAGAAAGTACTATGGGTATTATAAAAACTTTTTTCATCTTCCACATTTTCTCACACAGACACCTTATAACTATAGGAATAAAGACTTACTCATGATTATTTAAATTATCTGTTAGTATCTAGTTTCTGCGTCACTAATATGTGGTTATTCTTTTTTTCTAATCTACCCTGCTCGAGTATGCTCTCCCGTTTCCATCCATGAATTTCTGTCAGTAACCACCTCCATCAATATGAAAACATAGGCTAACAAGTCATCTCGTAAGCGTTTTCTCTTCTACAACTGTCATTATCAGGAGCCTATTATGTAAATGACGGTATCTTGCCCACCTTTACTTAATCCATAATATGACATAATATCAATAAACTCAACGATTACAAAGAGTAAAACAATAAGGAAATGTCTGCCGCGCTGCCCCAATGCGTGTTGGCGAACTTCACATGTCTTCGGAATATTTTTTCTTATTTCTCAGACATGAAGGTTTCCTCTCGATGTTATCCTTCACCGCCGAGCACGTGGTAAATCAGCACTTAAAAATGCAATTAACGTCAACGCAACGTAATCATTGATGCCAGCGGGGATTGAACTCGGGTTGCTCGCGTATTGTGAATATCACAGCGAGCGCTTAGTCCCTGAGCTACCACGGCTTATATTATTATTGGGAATATACGGATGCAAAATAATAATATAGGTATGGAGGCTTTTTACACTTTTTAGTTTTTGACTATTCATAATAAAAATTCACACATTACTTACAAGCACTTTTCCACATACGAGTACCTAGTTAAAATATGCGTTACTTAGGAATCTTCTCAAGTGATTGTGCACAGCATTAAACAGTACCTATACTTTTTAAAGGAGAAAAGGATTTTATTTAATACGATTCTTCTGCGAGGCTTGAGGTTTTGAGGAAGTAAACAATAAATTTAAATTTCAAACTATTTATTTCACCATGCATACATTTATATTATTACATTAAAATAACGCTCAATCTTTTTGTGGTAAGATTATGTGCGCTATCGATTAATTTAATGTGTTACTCGATCACAATTCGTTGTCTGGTAGTGGACACACACGTAGGCCCCTACCCCATTCTAGACTTTTCCACGGTATAGTATACTATTAAAATGTTTTTAATTTGGCGAGATATTTTGTTTTCTAATTGTTTGGCTATTTCTTTTGGCAATTTATTCAGAATGCTTGGAAGAGCGAGATTCACTTTTGGCAGTTTATACAGAGGCAAGTACGATAGGTTACGAACAGAATTTTCTCTTCTTCTTTTTTGTAATAGACTCATATTATGTTCACAGTAATCAGTGGTAACAGTTAGTTTCGCTTTATCAACATACGTTTATGACTTTAAAACATTTAAATGACATATTATAATCAGAGCCGTGGTAGCTCAGATGGTTAGCGCTCGCTGTAAATCTCAAGGTACACGAGCAACCCTGGTTCCATCCTCGCCGGCACCAATGAAATTGCTAATTGAAATTTTAAGTGCTGATTTACCACGCGCGCCGCGGTGAAGGAAAACATCGTGAGGAAACCTGCATGTCTAAGAAATAAGAAAAAAATATATATTTCGAAGACATGTGAAGTTCGCCAACACGCATTGGGGCAGCGCGGCGGACATATCCTTGCCCTAAAAACTCTCAGAAATCAGAGGAGGCCTGTGCCCAGCAGTGGGACGTATATAGCCTGTAACTTTATCTTTTTTTATTATCATAAAAGGGTTTATATTTGATTTTAATTTTATTTGGTACTATTATCTTTAATAATCATGTTTGTATATTATATGTATTGTGTATATTTTTTGAAGGTAAGTTTTATAAGTTCTTCCATAACTAGTTATGCCATAATTAATAACAGAGTCGGCCAATGCCATATACAACAATCTCAAGGTCCTGTAAAGCTATTTGTGCTTTAATATGCGCAATTTTGCCACAATAGCTCTCAGCTTAGTGCACACAGAGTCCACAACATTTTACCGATCACCGATCATACACAGGTGTTCTTGAGCCACGATTTTTTGTGTTTGTTGTATTTTTAAGTACGGTGAATGAATGTGCATGAGTTTAGTTTTTTGATAATTGATTGTTAAACCAACGTCATGTGCCCATTGACATGACAGGTTAAACTCAGTTTGCATCAGCTTCTCCGCAGTACTTAGATTCCTATGAGCTGTGATAAGACATGTGTCGTCAGTAAATTGGTATACAGAGGCATGCAGGAATAAATTACACATATCGTTGACGTATAGAAAGTACTCAGTCGGACCTTGGAGTATAACTATGAATAGTAAATATCACAAAATATCCATAACCATTTCATTCTATTTTTTTTGAGTCGAGGTCCTTAGGTCTTAGAAACTCTTAGAAACTGAGTAGTACGGTAGTCACTAAAAAGAAATAAAAAATGAAATAAAAGCTGGCAACGCCGCATTTGCGCTCACGAAGGCACTGTGGACTTCAAAATGTCGACTCAATAGATAAATCGTGTTCGATATATGCAGGAAGCCAAGAATACATATCATGTATCGGAGGTCATAAATACTTGGGCACAACTGCAAGAAGAATATAACGGAAAATAATTTTATAGGTAAGTCAAATACCTCATCATCATCATTACAGCCCTTCACAAATCCACTGCTGAATATAACTTCAGCTGAACAGACTTCCTGCATGTCTTACCAGGTCGTCACTCCATCTAGTGGGGGGACGCCCTACACTTCATCCGGCGGTACGAGGCCGCCACTCGAGAACCTTTTTTCCCCATCGGTTGTCGGTTCTTCGAGCTATATGGCCGGCTCATTGCCTCTTCAGCTTACTAATCCGTTGGGCTGTGTCATTCACTCTGGTTCTACTGCGGATATCCTCATTTCTTAGTTTATCACGCAAAGAAACTCCGAGCATAGCCCTCTCCATATCTCGCTGAGCGACCTTGAGCTTCCTCATCCGGCCAGCAGTGAAGGACCACGTCTCAGTTCCATAGGTCATCACTGGCAACACGCACTGGTTGTACAGCCTCGTTTTCAAGTTTTTAGGTATACCTGACGAGAAGATGTGCCGTAATTTCCCGAACGCTGCCCAGCCGAGTTGAATCCGTCGATTGAACTCTCGGTCGAAGTTGGACTTACCTAGTCGGACTATTTGTCCCAGGTAAACATACTCGTCAACAACTTCGAGTTTAGTGCTCCCAACCACTAACGGCATAGGTTGACATGGACATTAAACATGATCTTTGTTTTGTCCAAAGAAATACCTCACTGAATAAGAAATCAAAAAACTGATTTCATAAAAAAATCATGAAAATAATTAAACATAAAACCAGCGGTGAAATTTAAAATAAAATCAGCTGATAATAGGGTCAATATTCTCGCGGACGCCGAACTCTTACCTAGCTTGGTACGAAATAATGCATTAGGTATTACTACTCAGTCTACCCTTCCCTTTCACACGCGCGCTGCCGCCGCCTGGCCGACTCGTGTAACCTCACGCTGTGGAATTTAAACATGTCTGCGTTGCCAACATGTGGTGAATTTGTGGGAAATCTGTTGAAGTTTTGTCCTTAAATTGGGGAATTTGAAATGGATTTTCGGGGAATTTGATAAATTGCTGTTGGCGACGCTGCCACGTTGCACCGAAATTTACATACTAAGATTTTTTTGCCGGCGACATAAGAATTAGAGGCGGCAATCACTATAAAACTTGCAAGTAATTTTTAAAAGTTTTGACGTACCTCATTTTAAGTTCAAAGTATTGATCTGATTAAATACGGAAAGTCAATTTAAATAAAGTAAAATAATAATTTTTTAGATTAATTCTGATAGATTAATTAACTGTCGATCTTAATTGCAATTGATTTTAACTATTAAATTATTCAGTACCATTTCATTTATATTTTCTTGTACAAAATCAAAGATAACGATGAAATAGTGTTTATAATTGTGTAAGTGAGTACTGCGTAGTGAGTACAAAAATGATATTGAAATTTATAAACGTATCTAATATTAATTTCAATATCATTTTTGTAGTAAAGAACTGCTTGTTGCGTCAGGGTACAATTGGTTATGTAATTGTATTAAAAAATGACAACCATAACTTCTAAATTCCATATGAAGAATAGTCGTAGGGATAACTAAATTTATAAATAAAATAAACGCTGGCAATGTCTTACGGTTTAACAATCTGTGGCAATGATCAAAGTGCTTACCGCAAGGACGTTAAGACGCAAGAGGTGTTTTGGCGGGATTGATTATAAGTTTTAAATTTTGAGACAGTTCCGTGTTGACTATCACGTGCGCGTGAGCGACAGTTCAATCGTTTTGTTTATTAAATTCTTGTCGTTATTACTTGTTGTTATGTCTTGTGTTTCCTGTTTTGTTTTAATAATGCCTAACGCGTGAATACGGCAACATGTTAATTTGCCTTGGAGAATCTCATAAGGCCACGGATGATTTAGATCGGTAGGCTGTTTCATACCTATTTTTTTTAAATAACTTAGTACTGAATTGATCTGAATAGGTACATAACTGAATACATCAGAATAATAAACATACCTACATGATGGATAAAAAAGCATAACTCTATCCTTGTTAACATTTCATTAAAGTAATTTTTTCATTAGCGGGGAATCGAACCAGGTATTTGGTTTATTTAACCTGTGAATTCAAATTAAAGTGGCTAGGTGGAGACAAGCACAGTGGCAAAATAGTAGTTTAACTAGATAAGTTAGGTATTTAGACTAGTGTTGTAAATTATTAGGTATTGTGGTACGTTCGCTAGCTGCGGGCCGTGTGAATTTGGCGTCCGCGCGTATATTGACACCTAGTCAGGTGATTGTCAGGTGATTGTTTAAGTATTTTCATGATTTTTTTATGAAATTATCGTTTCATTTAGCTGTACTAACATGGTGGAGCGTGAATAAGGCTAATTAAACGTTGTGAAAAAACGATTTTTTTAGAGATGGGCCGAATATGGATTTCACCGAATACGAATATTCGGCCGAAAGATTGGTAAAACTTTTACCGAACCGAATATTCGGGCGAACATTATTCGGCAGGATCACTTCGGTACCTAACCAATTCATGTCGAAACTTGTTTACGTGAGGCGCGCGGGATTAGCACCAGACCCTGCCCCTCGCTCCCCCGCCACACCTGACATGTTATTGCATTGCATCATCTGGTACTGAGCTAATTGCCGGCACGTGCATTCGCCATTTGGAAATAATTTAAAATTTAAAAATTTGTACAACCGACTTCAAAGTAAATTACTAATGATAACACAAAAACTATTGGTCAGACCTTGATCAAATTTATATGTACCCACATGAAAAGCACCAGCTTTGAAATAAAAAAAGAATCATCGAAATCGGTTCACCTAGAAAAAATTTATGAGGTAACACAAAAAAAAACATACAGTCGAATTGAATACCTCCTCCTTTTTGAAGATGGTAGTTAAATCGGTTGAAGATATCTGCTTCAAAATTGAGTTGCAAGATTCCACCCGAACAAACATAGTTATATTGCAAGTTAATTATAAGCTTGTAAAAATATGT
Organism: Parnassius orleans; assembly: GCA_029286625.1. NCBI lineage: Eukaryota > Metazoa > Arthropoda > Insecta > Lepidoptera > Papilionidae > Parnassius > Parnassius orleans. Next base: position 462,106 of record JAGSMP010000405.1, read on the forward strand.
AACCACGTACTTAGCGTTGTTTCAATTTATTTTTTGAATTGAGTTATCACTAATGTTTATTCACTTCTTATATTAAGTTTCTACCGTTTACTAGTTGAATAATTGTTCAATACTAAGAAATTTAATATGTAACTAATTATTTATAATTAACTTCCTCAATCTTCCACTTCGCTTTTTTCCACTCTTTTCCTTAAAGTGCTTAGTTTTTAAGGATTTTGATTCAAATAAACTCCTATTAATTATCTGAGAAACACGTTAATCATAGTTACTTTAGAAGCACAGTTGGGCGCAAAAATCCTATCCCACGCAGATGGCTAGTATACATTGAGACTGAACACCGTTGACCGAAATTCAGTCTGGAGAACATTATTATTTTGTAAGTGTTGGCGACGCATTGTTTTTTTTAATGTAATATTTTATTATTTTTGTAATATTTTGTATCTTAGATTTTTAAGGTAGATGCCAATGAGCGACCCCCCGCCAGTAATCTTAGTGGGGCAGTTGCCCAATCTCCGCTTGTGTGCACATACGTACGTTTAAGTTGTCTCGCGCTTTGAAAAATCTAACGGTCATTTTTGTATTTTACACTTTGCGCGCAATAATTTTTTTTGTAACCAGCACGAGTTCTTGATTTGCTATCGATCCACTTCAGTGGTCTTTCGAGCCGGGTCATAAATTGTAATGTTCACCACTCCACCGCGAACAATTACGAAAACTCGTGCTACATGAAGGAAGGAGTTACAAGGCACACAAGATCAGGGACAGTCAACGTCTCCGCAACACCCATATTAGGCTGAAAACAAACTGGATATAGAAAGTGACGCCAAGCCAAAGAGTTTGCTAGTTAAACCTTTGGAATCGTTGAAGTCGAGACATTCAAAGTCATGTTCGTACGTGCTCAGAAAAAAAAATTAGAGCTAGAAGCAGCGGAAGCAAAAGCCCGTATACAAATGGAGCTTATTGATAAAAAGCTAGAGGCTGATCTACACGATTTGGAACACAGTTCACGCTCATCGAGGTCGCACACCAACGAGGAAGTTTAGAAATGGTTGGAACGCAGTCAATAGCCTGAACATCTTGCCCCCGAGAATGGATTTACAAAAGGTGGGCCAAGTGAGCCGGCAGTATGTGACGCCGCCACCGGTAACGATAATGGTACAGTGCAAATGTTGGCCAGCGCACTCAAGAATTTAGCCGCTGCCTCAACATCTCAACAGAATAATGCTAATTTATTGAGCCGTATATCCACACCGCAAGATTTACCAACGTTTAGTGGTGACGCTATGGACTATTTACAATTCAAGCTGGCATACGAAGAATCCACACAGGTATGTAATTTCAGCCCTAAAGAAAATTTATGGCGTCTACGAAAATGTCTTCGTGAACAGGCAAAAGAAGCAGTGACGGCTCTTCTTATCACAGCTTCGTCACCTGATATAGTGATGTCAACTTTAGAGTTGCAGTTTGGTAATTCAGACATCATCATAACCAGAATCATGCAGGATATAAGGAAGCTACAGCCCATATCACCTGATTACCATAAAGATATTATGCCATTTTCTATTTAATTAAAAACTACGTCGCGGCTGTACGCGCATTAAACAGATACTAATATCTTCAAGATACAAGCGTCACTACAATAATATAAAGTAAATTACCTACAGTACTTATTTTTAAATGGGCAGACTATAGTTATGCATTTACTGCCGGCGGCGTCAAGGCGAAACTCGATATTCTGTCAGAGTTTTTAAATGAAGAAGCCGTAATAATTTCTAAATCTTCGGTGCAGTTAATTAGCAGTGTTCACAACATAAATAAATTTAAAAATTCTGAACGCTCGCATCATACAGTGTTAGTGAATAGTGAACAAAATAAAATCGCTATGAAGTGTCAATACTGCAAAAAATCTCCTTATAAGTTAACAGAATGTAAACAATTCAAACGGTCACTACTCAAGGACAGCGTGCCTATTGCGAGTTTTTTTACGTGTTCGATACCGAGAAAGTTTACTACAATTTGTATGGAATAAAATCAGATCCAACTAGTGGCAATAATCGGAATCACAATTCGTGAGTGCGAATTTATTAAGTCGTCGATATCGACCATCGAGCATTAACTCGCATTCGACAGTGAGAACGTTTACACACGTGATTGGTTGTTTCAAGTATTTTACGAGTGCGAGTGGCAATTTCGATCGTTCGAGCCGTAACTTATGTAAACTTTACGCCGTCGATATCGAAAAAGTTTTCATCTAGATTTTTACAGTGAGATAGAAGAATGAGAATAATTGTTGAAGAGTTAATTTTATTTCGTTTTGTGAGAACGATATATAATTTTGGGAGGACGTTTTTTTTTTGTTTGGAGGATGTTTGCAGCCGCAAAGGCATTAATAACTAATAATAATAGATGACTGCTATTATAACGCCAGTGTTGAAGCAAGAGCTCGTGCATATTTTAGTCCGTTGTAACACCCAATTACACATGACAGACAGGCAATTTAAGGATAGATATCGCATTTTCCAAGAAAGTATTCAAGTTTTTGTGTAAATAGCGTTTGGTAAATCAAAGTTCCTACCATCACTATTCAATAATTAAGTAAATTCCTCCCAATTCTTCATACAGGCTATCCTATCGCTTGCATTAGAGGATGCTTTGCTAAGGCCTCCATGCCGAAAATCTAATAAATTCTAGTCTGTGAAATCTCGTAAGATAAAACACACGCATAATAAGTTCACTTAACACTATGTAACTAAATTCCATTTACTGCTCCATAAATGTCACCATAAAATCATATTAAAACGAAAACATCTTCATGTTTTTTGCTTTCAATTTAATACTTTCAATAGTTAACAATTAAATGGCTAATTCACAATCTCATAATACTAACACAAACTGTCGAAACCTAAACAACGAATCGAAACAAACAAATAGGTGATAAAGATCGCTTTAATAACCACAACTTTGATAGACAGATGCTAATATTAAGACCACTAAATAAAAATGTCGTTCTCAATTTGGTTAGTTTATCTTACGACGGGAACGCGCTGCCAACGTAAGAGAATGAACGAAACGAACGCCATTCACAGTGAGCTAACGCGGATCGAAGGGTTAGCTTCGATTGTAACTCACACTCGCCTGTCTTCGCTTGTCGATACCTATAACGTTAACTCGGTTAACGCGATGGTCAAGTCATTCGAATGATTTTGTGGAACTCGCACTAGGCAGACAGATGGCGGTATGTAAAACGTTACGGTATCTGCTACAAGTGTTTAGTATCGCGCCACGATAGGGATACGTGCCCGGCGCCGGTGTGTGACACGGACAACTGCGGACAAGCACATCATCAGTTCTTAGACTATCCGGTAAACAAGGAACAAACTGTAAGTAACTGTGAAAGTCTTAACTTAGTGCCAATGTCTGAGAATGTAAGCCAATCCGAAACGATTACAAATATTAACACAAATTTTTAAGCGTTATTAAAAGTAGTCCCTTTCAAAATTCACAGTCCAAACGAAATAATTAGTGCAAGTGCGCTATTGGACGACTACCTACTACTACTATCGTTAATAAGCAGCGCGCTCGCTAAGCGCGTTGGTCTCGGCGGCCAGCGCCAAACGATGTGCGTGAGTGGCGTGTTCGATTCTAGTGAATTAGTTTGTGAATCGACTGTAATGACCTTTAAGATATCTAATTGCAATGGCGATGCGTATACTCTAATTGCACGTAGTGTAGATAAACTTAATTTGCCTAAATATAACAATTTTTCTGTAATAAATTGTAATCAATTTAAGCACCTTTGCAATGTTAAAACCCCCGAACGGGTTCCCGCCTTGTCGTGGCGGGGGCTTAAATAGAAATGGTGGGCTTGACTTGGCCCTTCAGATGTGTGTCGGTGGCTGCGGCGGAGGGTGCCTCTCCCCTACCGCTGCAGTCGAGGTTGAGTCGCGGAGGAAGAGGAGTGTTGGTATGGCGATGCGCCACTCGCCCTATCCTCCGCGAATCTGACGGGGCCGCACCGTTGATGCGGTGGTGGTGGGGCTGCGGTGGGAGAGGAGTGTCGGTATTGCGAGGCGCCGCTCTCCCTACCCTCCGTAGCAGAATCTTGGTTGACGGTGGAGCAATAGACCAGATCCGCCGCTGGGGTCAGGAAGGCTAGTGCTTCAGAGTGCTCGTTTTTCCTGGCCCCATGGCCTTCGCGCATCGGACACGGGGGTGTCCGTTGCGCTGGTGTAGTTGGAGGCCGTGGAAGAAGGCGCTCCGTATGTTCTGGTGCGCCTTACCTGAGAAGGAGATGGGGGAGGAATAGTTCTCTCCCGAGGAGGAGCCGCTATGGGGCGGCCGGCGCTGGTGGGGTCGCGGATGTGTACGAAAGCGTTCCCGTGGCCCTGCCAATATGTAACGAAGGTACATGAACACCATGGGGTTTTAGTCGGTGCGAGTCCGACATAACCGTCCTTGCCCCCGCGAGGCGGGTATGCGTAGGCATTTCCCCATGTAAAAAAAAAGGGCAGGATAATTGTAATTTATTATTGCCTTTAAATGTAATTGTAGGTAAGGCTAACGAACCATGTGCGACCCTCAATCCGCTCGGTTGGCGTGTGCACGGACGTATACCTGCTCATTTGGCTTCGGAGATGACCGGTCACATTAATTTACATCTTGGCGAGGTCTTGGAAGCAGCTCAGGTGGAACAGCGTATGTTGGCTGAACTCCATGATGAGGTACGTCGATTCTTTAACTTAGATTCGTTAGGGGTGTCACTACAGCCACGACAAAATAAAGAGGATGTCCAAGCGTGGTCACATCTGGAACGGACAGCGACCCTGGTTGAAGGCAGATGGCAAGTCGGCTTACCTTGGATCAATGAGAACAGTTAAATGCCTGAATCCTTCTCCAACGCCATGGTGAGGTTACGCGGTGTCGAAAGGAAAATTAAATTAAATAGCGATTACGGGGACAGGTATAGGGATAAGGTGGCTCACCTGTTGAATAATGGATATGCTGAGGTAGTGTCCAATCCAGCAGCTGCTCAAAATAGCTCCAAGACCTGGTATCTTCCCCATTTCGTAGTCGACAACCCTAATAAGAAAAAAGCTTCGTTTGGTCTTCGATGCGACGGCCAAATCAAACGGATTGTCGCTAAACGATTACCTACTTAATGGTCCAGATCTATTAATGTCATTACTCGAGATCATGTTCCGCTTCCGGGAATATAAGGTGGCATTAACCGGAGACATAAAAGACATGTTCCTAAGAATAAAAATTCGTCCCGAAGACAGAAACGCTCTTCGTTTTCTTTGGAGAGACAACCCAAACGATCCAATCAAGTCATACGAAATGTCATCTTTAATATTCGGTGCAAACTGTTCACCCGTTATTGCACATTTTGTAAAGAATAAAAATGCAATGTGTTACGAGTCATCGTTGCTGGCAGCTATGGATGCGATTTATAAAACAACATCACATGGATGACTATATAGATAGTATGGAGGATGAACACACCGCAATGAAATTAGTGCAAGATGTTTCTTTCATTCATAAACAAGGCAGTTTTGTTATCCGAAACTGGACAAGCAACAGCTTAGAGGTTTTAAACAGCGTATCAAAAGAGTCTCTCGGTACAGCAGCCGTAAGATTTAAAATCGGTCAGCATGAAGAGGGTGAGAGGACCGACACATAATTTATAAAATAACCGTTATTTTATAAATTATATGTAGGTAGACTTGTATATATTTGTAATAATATTTTTAAGGTAGATGCCAATGAGCGACCCCCCGCCAGTAATCTTAGTGACGCAGTTGCCCAATCTCCGCTTGTGTGCACATACGTTTAAGTTGTCTCGCGCTTTGAAAAATCTAACGAACATTTTTGTATTTTTCACTTTGTGTTTCTTGATTTACTATCAATCCACTTCAGTAAGGAACATCTCATGGTTACCTATTGTTATTTTTTCGTATATGTCAGATTTAAAATATCTGGGGTTATCAATGATGAAAGACTAATCCGCATGTTACCGTTACCGTTACAGCCTATTAAAGTTCACTGCTGAACATAGGCCTCCCCCATAGTCTAATAGTGGGATATTTGCCATAGTTGTGACACTTGGAAAACGGGTCTGCAACCTCTGCTTTTTATTTTAGTCGTTATTAGGAAGACGCTACCGCCCCTCTCCTGATTTGTTTCCCTCTGCCGCCTCTTACGACACCCACGGGATGATAATATGAGGTAGTGGATATTCTTACACGGCCACTACACGGTACAGTAATGATAAAATCATTGCTAGTATTTAAAAAAGTCCTATGCTTATGTTTACTAGATGGTACTTGGGGATGGGACTACTTCTCTGTCAAACAGTCTGTCTGGGTAACACCGCTATCTATCTGGGGCCAAAAATCATCTCTTACGACACCCATAGAAAAAAAGATGAGATGGATTCTCTCACGCTTTGCAATGAAATGCCAAATTAAATGAGATTGGTCTATTTGGTCTATTTCTTTTTCTTTGGTACGCTCTGGTTACCAAAGAAATAGACATACGTTCATTCTCTTGAAAAACATTACCCTCCTTCTGGGGTACTAGGATAAAAAATAAACGTAAGCATAACCTTTATCAGTTCGATTTAAATTGTTATCAAGCAGATCAAAATGTGAAAATGTATTAGGAAAATAGTAAATGAAGACATTTTAAGGTAATTCAGTAGCCGAAAGATCTAAACAATACGAAAAAAGATTTCAGCAGATATTTAAATTGTAACTTAGCGGCAAACTTAAATATTTGAACTAAAGTTTGACAACTTTTGTTCAAATATTTATTATCACCTAGAGGTTTGGAGAGAGATTTCAAATATTTAAAAAAAATCAATGCTGAAAATTTAGTTACATTACCGTTTTAGATTTTTAGCTTTTCGTGTCAAAATTAGCAAAATGAAATAATTATGGAATTAACTTAGTGTCTCTGTCCCCGACGTTTTTGAAATTCCGAAAATTCTTCGTTCATTGAAATATTAATTTTCATTTTTAATTTTTTAACTAGTTATATAGGAGCTGGAAGAATTTTATTTATTTATTTATTTATTCTTAATTGCATTCCTTAAAAACAAAAGAATACAAAGGGCGGACTTCATGCCTTGAGGCATTCGCTACCAGTCAACCCATAATTTTCAAGATTTTAAGATAACACTAAGAGAGGGAAGGGCTTGAAATTAACTATACTGGGGACTGATATATTTTATGGGGTAAAAAGCGCTTAAATAAATGAATAAACATTAATAATGTTTATTCATCAATCATAATTTTAGATTTAACGATTATTCTCAAGAAGTTCATTGACTTTTGTTAATTTCTCATAAAAAATAAGGATTTCATTAAGGGGATCGTGAGTGGTAATTACTAGAGACAACTATTTTAGAATGAGTTTTTTTTACATGTAAAACAGCCGGTTTTAGCAGTAATGATTTATTAACAAAATAAAAAACGAGATTCTGAAGAAATATATAATCATTCCCTCAAGTCTTTTTCGAAGCATCTTAATAACATACTTGTTTACCACAGACTAACGGACAGAGACGATAAAAACTTTACATTGGATTTTTGTACTATATTAATACATAATGCAAAACTTAATAAAAGCTTATTTTTTAGTACTTTCTCTTATTACAAATATGCTTTCCTTTACTTAATTGTGAAGTATAAAAATAATAAACGCAATTTAATGTGATCGAGTAACGTGACCTTGACAAGCCGACATTATAGCCCCAACTCTCCGTTTCGCATTCGACGTGTGCAATATTGTATTCAGAGAGAGGCAGGATATAAAAGGCTTAGCTAGAAAGGACCGTAGAATTCGGCAGTTATTTGAAGCTTGTTCGAAAAGACTGAATAGACAGAATGCCCCAACCATTGTGCTAGTTTGCATTTCAAAGCCTGTTGAACATGAATGACTGGTAAAGAAGTGAATAAATTACGGCAGATGTCAATCCCACAGGATATCTTGCCCTATATTTCGCGAACACTGAAAAGTTTCCGATTCAGCGGAATTATAAATTTTAATTAGCATCGGGAATTCTAACGACACTACGTCAATGCAGAGATGTTCTATTTTTCTCGTTAAATAAAGACAGAAATATCGTGTAAAATTTTATACTAAAATACTAGCTGATGCGACAGACGTTGTTTTTCTCTGTATAGGTGGCGCAATGAGTTCAAAACCACTTTTTAGTTTAAATAATATGCAATTTTTTAATAACTCGACCACTTATCGATTCCAGATTCAACGATTTTTCAATTTTGAATCCATACCAACATAATATATTATCAATATGAGTCATTTTTAAACGACACAAGAAAAGGAGGAGGTTCTGAATTCGTTTGTATATAAAATAATTGTAGAAAGAAAGAAAGTAAGAAAGAAAGAAACACGTTATTTTGGCATAGGCAATTGACTTACAACAATATATTATAATTTATGACAAAAGGAAATTTTAATAAATTTGGCTTGAACGTCTAAGACATGCCAAAAACGATCATTACTCAGCATGAGTTGTGGAAAAACCACAACGCTGATTTTTGTTTGTGTATATTCGGGTATAATTTATTTGTTTATAAATCAATTCTAATGATTGTGCTTCTTCACTTCACTTCAGGGGTAGTTCCATATTGAAGAAAAAAAAATCCAACCCTCAGGTTGGAAAATTTCTCTAGGGTGGATCATCTCTATAGTGTATGAAGATTTTAGACGACATTCTAGATGTTAGCTTGAACTTAGTTCACTCAAGAGGGTAAGAATATCAACTTAAAAAAGTATAAGTGCAGCGCCGATAATTCACACAGTTACTTAGGCTCCCCATTACCAGTCTAGTGAATTAGTTATCATTAAGATATTTTGTGTATATTTACCGATAGCGAGAAGATATTAGCAGTAGAAATAGGTAAGATAAGCACTGCGGTAGTGTAACACACGTAGGAATCGTTTGTCGGTGGAAATCACATTGCTTCTTCTTTACGTTTTTTTTTTAGACGATAACACTATGTCACCTAAAATAAGATACTAATTTAAACAAACCTAATGGTCAAATACTATCAAAAAACCCGACTGCGTAATTTCTTTTATTTATAAGTCTGCGTATTTTTTTAAATTATTAGTTTTGAAAATTTAAGTGAAAATGGTTATCAACCAACTTTCCGTCTTTATAGATCCCAAATGGTAATTCGAAATGAAAAATGATTAGAGAAATCTAAACAATTATAATTTTCAAAGACCTATTAAACGATACCCCACTTGACATTTATAGTTCAATGACTTTCATTTATTTTTTAATTTTCGTAAAAACGATTTTTCTCTTTTGTTTGACGTAAGAATAAAGCGGCACAAATTAACAAACATACATACTATGAAAGCTGTCAAACACATTATCTTTATCTGCGTCGCGGAGTCGGGTAAAAAGACTTCGACTAATAATCGATACTGATACATAATACTACGAAATCTACGTTCAACTTTGATAACATAACGTTAAATATCAAAACGAAGCAACAGTTTTCATCAAAGTTACACGCTTTGCAGAATAGGCCTGTAGGAGGCCTACCACTTTTTAATAGTACGCACTTGTGTCCCATCCTCGATCTACCGTGGCTTTTATTTTCCGATTGCATTTTGCTTCATCTAGAACTAAAATTGTAAAGAAATTACTGTTTCTTAACAACCGCTAAAGTTTTCCTTCCACAAATATTAAAGTAGCAGAAATTACCTTCTTCAATTTCTCGACGTAATTTTTATGATTTGCGCTAAGACGCTGCCTGCCTCTTTATTCATTACATAAAACGATGAAGCTATCTAAGATGTGCTTAAGTTTTCCAACTGCTATAAAATTAATGGAAGAGCCTTGGGACAGTTAATCTTCACTAGCTGCACATGAAGTGCGCATACCAAGACCTCTATAACGACTGGAAAATGCTTGCTTCATTTATAACGCGTAATAGTTCGACTGCCATCGTTCTGCTAAAGTTCTTTACAAAAAACCGTAACTAAAAAAATCGTATTATAGACATGTTACATACCGTGCATGTAACTTGAATCAAAATTGAGTGTGTTACGTTGCAATGTAACTATTGAGGAACTGATAAGTCATAATAGAAGAAACAAATAGAATATTTAATAAACTTTTTGATTCACTTTTACACCGATTTTATTCATTATTTTTAACAGAGCTTTACCTCGTCCTACACTTTTTTTCACCTACTCTTTTAGCCGACTTCTAAAAACTCAATTCGACTGTACGTTTTTTTATATATAAGTTAAGCAATATCTTCGTCAATTGTGAGCCAATTTTAATGATTATTTTTTATTAAATATGTTATTTTACCTCAGGAGTGATTTCATATACACTTGGAGAAAATATTCCACACCTAAGGATAGGAAAAATAGAGTACGAAATTTTAAACATACTATTAAGAAGACTTTCAAGTTGTTATGTTGAGTTTATGAAATCGTTTGTGCACTCAAAAGGGTCAAATATTTAAACTTTTTACCAAAAATTAAAAATTAACTTTAAAGAAATATAAAGAATAATATAAGCCGTGGTGGCTCATGGACTAAACGCTCGCTGTGAATTTTATAGTAAGAACACGAGAAACCCGAGTTCGATCCCCGCTGGCATCAATCAAATTGTTAATTGCAATTTTAAGTGCTGATTTATCACGTACTCGGCGGTGAAGGAAAACATCGTAAGGAAAACTGCATGTCTGAGAAATAAGAAAAAAAATATTTTGAAGACATGTGAAGTACGCCAACGAGCATTATACAGCGTGGCGGACATATTTTTTTATTTATTTTTTTATAGGAGAGGGGGCTAACGAGCATACGGTTCACCTGATGGTAAGTGACTACCGCCGCCCATGAACAACTGTAACACCAGGGAAATTGCAGGTGCGTTGCTGGCCTTTTAGAAAGGCGTAAGCTCTTTTCTTGAAGCTCCCTAAGTCGTATGGGTCCGGAAAAATCGCCGGTCCTAAACTATTCCGCAGAGAAGTCGTACGAGGAAGAAAACTCCTAGTAAATCGTACAGTGGTGGACCGCCAAGCATTCAGATGGTGTGGATGGTATCGGGAGTTTTGCCGCAATGTCCGTTCGTGAAATTTGGCGGCTGGGATTAATCTCAACAATTCTTCAGAGTACTCCCCGTGGTAGATGCGAAAGAAAATGCAAAGGGATACAACATCTCTACGCAGCACCAGTGAATCAAGCCGATCGGAGAGGAATCGGTCATTGACGATTTGAGTCGCCCAGCGTTGGATGCAGTCAAGTGGAAGGAGCTGGCACTGGGGAGCCCCAGCCCAGAGATGGGAACAGTCTTCTATGTGAGGCCGAACCTGCGCCTTGTAAAGTTGCAGGCGGTGGGCCGGCATGAAATACTGTCCCGCTCTGCTGAGCACGCCAAGCTTTTTAGAGGCCAATTTGGCCTTCTCTTCCAAGTGACCACGAAACTGCACGTCACTCGATATGTCGACGCCGACGATGCCGATACTGGCTGAGGCAACAAGTGGAGTGTCTTGAAACTGATGAGATACGTCAAAGGAGTACCTTTTAGCGGTAAACGCGCAAACTTTTGTCTCTTGGGGATTGAACTGGACTAGATTAACCCATTCCCTGTCCCATGAGCCACATATGGTACATTGCTATTTTCTTACTATTGTGTCTCTTGTCGGACAGTGAATGTGTTAAGTCGCCCCCAATCCGAAAATTTGTTCAGCAAAGTTTTTCCGGTACTCGGCGACGTTTTAACGAGAAATATTGGCACGGCCGGTGTATATCACCAGTGCTGTCATCCGTACAGCAATAAATGTTACCGGTTTGCTACATATCATTGATATGCAGAAGAAACAGCGTTGGTTATAGCACACAACCTTTTTGAACACCAGCGTTAATGGGCTTGTAATCGGAGCATGCAGTGTCTACTATAACCTTGATGCTCCGATCTGCAAGAAAGCTGGTGATCCAATTGCACAATTTCTTGGGAAGCCCATAGGAAGGGAGCTTCGAAAGAAGCGCTTTGTGCCAAACTCAATCGAAGCCCTTCTCAGTGTCCAAACTAACGGCCAATGACTCCCTTCTTGGACTCTACTGCCTCCGCCCATCTATGAGTCAGGTAGACCAGAAGATCACCAGCTGATCGACCCCAACGAAAAACAGTTTTGGCGGTCACTAATCAGCTGGTGATCCTCAAGGTACTGCATGAGCTGGCAGTTTATAATGGATTGATATCCTTGCCCTAAAACTCTCTCAGAAATGAGAGGAGGCCTGTGCCCAGCAGGGGGACGTATATCGGTTGTAACTTTATTTTTTACTTTTAAATAATAATATAATTTGCAAATAATAGCTTTTGAATTTGGGGCTTTAATTTTTTTATACACAATGTTGTCTTAGCTCTGAATTCAGAAGCTACTATGCGGAAATTATTTTATCCATTTTTGTTCGTTAAATTCCGTTTTTATTTTTATTAAACAATATAATTTTCGCCATATCATGTTAATTTTAAATTTATCCCATTTATTATACTTGTTGCCTATCACACATTTTCTCTAAATATTTACCTCACCTTCCAACGGTGCACCCTGCTGATTTGTATTACCGACCGACTGATGACTAGGAATTGACGACTGGAAATCCATTCAAAAATTACGAACACAAATGCAGAGCGCAATTTTAGTAGACTGCTGAAGGGAGCAGCGTAGGTTTGCGGGAAGTAGATCTACAAAATGCGGGAAGGTGAGTGCAACTTGGAAAAGGCAAACCGATTGTGGGCTTAAAAAGCCTGAAGTTTGATGCAATATTGATTTTTTTATTGCATGCTTTAAGCGCAAAGCGCGTAGGTATGTTCTACTAGCGCCTAAAAATCAAGATTCCAACGTTTTGTCGCATAAAATTGTATCTAACAATCATATTGAACATATAAATGATATAAAAAGCACATTTTCAGAAAGATAAATGATTGTTGAACTTACTAATATTTTTTTTATCGATTTATTGCTAATTTTAATTAAAAAAGTGGTTTTAGTGGTTTCTAACTTTTGAAAATATCAATTTTTTAACATCTTTATCTATCATGTGGGAAGCCATGGAATGTAAAAGGCAGTTTAATTTTCTTTTATTTAGTTATAATTAATTTTTTTCGGCGTAGGAATCCCGAAATTTTCCTTGTTTAGGAGCAGCCTTGTAATAATTTATTTTACTAAATAGACTACTTCACTCACTGACTTCGGCCTCAGCCGCCATCGTGACTGTATTGGTTGTTTGCAGCGGCTCAAAAATATCGCTGTACAAATACAAAATATTCGAAAAACGAAATTTGATACATACTTGATTATTATAATAATCACAGAATTTAATTACAATATTTTAAAAGCACAGAATAAATAATAGTACTACGTACTTGAAGTAAGTAGGATGTATAAGTTTAAGTATATTTATACTTAAATACGTCTGGGATTTTATGGAGTGACTTGAATGATGATATGATGATCATATGACCATTATGAGTCGTGCACTTTTGATTTTCCAAACATTTTTTTTATTGAGTTTGACATAAAATTATTGGAAAATTGGCAGTATAATAATAAGGTTATTAGTGAAAACTTGTATTTAAACTACTTTAAAAAATTTACGTATAATCATGTATTACGTAAATTTTTTAATGCTAAGCTCATAAAAAAATTTATGTGTATGCGGGCATGCAAAATTGGATTTACCAATAGTTTTTTTTATTAGGAACTCAACAGCATTTAAAAAAAAACATAGTTATAAATATATATTACCACACTTAGCCAATAACAGAGTTTCACTACATGCTGAATAACACTTACTAAGCAGAGAGGTAAAATTGTAACTCAATATAATTTAAAGAATATATTAATTACGATTACAATATAGGGTTCTCTATTTTGTTTTTTTTTTGTCCATATTTGTGTTTAGATTTAAATTTAGATTTGCAGCAAAGTTATAAATAAAATTAATAAAATAATATTTATTGCATAAGTTTAAATAAATCGTTATATATATATATATATATATATATATAAGTTTTAATGACAGGTATATATTTTATATATAAAAAATATATACCTGCCAAAAGTAAAGAACCACACTTAAACAACATAATTATCTATAATTTGTAACGAAATCCCATGAGATAAATAAAAGAAATGTACACCTGCATATACTATTGTTAATATCGAATATCTAAAGAAGTCATTCTTTTATTTACTTTCAAGTTATTGGACAATAAACATTGTTGACGAAAAGACGAACGACCACCGCCCCAAAAATGGATGTCAGTGTCTTATATATGGTGGGTAGACACGTAATGGGGAGGTATTGCTCGGGTCTGTGGAATCCTGGTCTTTAGGAACCAAATGAGTGATCCCAGTAGTGAATAGGCTTGGGAGTGACTTTTGGTCGAGAGCCGCTTGAAACTGTCAGGTGAGCACAGCGTGATACACCACGAACCCCTTCAGCCAGTAGTGATGCAGTCCATCGAGTCCCGGACTTTTCTAGTTCGGGGCCCTACGGACCGCTTCAGCTACGTCATCCGGCGTTATGATGACGGGGTCCATGGGGGTAACACTCGTACACTGACTCGCCACAACTTCCGTTATTATTATTCCGTTATTATATTATTATTAATGCTGCTGTGTTTCGTATTATGAGTATAAAGAACCGGAGATCCGTTTTGCTGGAAACTACGCATTCCATCTTAGTTACCTAGAACATTTGCTATAAATTTTAGCAAAACTGGCAGTCAGGTAACTTGCATGAATTTAAGACGGAAACAAGATTCATTTTTTACTATTTAACCCTAAATTCAATCGGTTTATTCATCCATTTAAAAAAAAACTGATTCTACTATTCAACTTTAAAAGTTTTGATATGACTCCATTGTATTAATTGAAATATTAATTGGAAGTGGGTAGTGGATTCTTTTACGCCGCCACTACACAATTATATATAGATATTATATCACAATACATTTATTCAATTTACCGCATCGTATATGACATGGAGATTTTAAACTTTAATCTTTAGAGAATAATAATTTAACACCTAAAGCTTCTTGTTAGATTAAATAACACTCTTCAGACATTGACAAGGGTCCTACGTGTGATCTTATTACATTCAACAGGGACAAATTTGCCACTATACCTACATCATGTTTAAATAAAACAAACAACAGTGCTTCCTAGAGTATTGCCCAAGAAGTCTCAATTTTTTTGTCATTGTTAATAAAACTGTCTGAACTAAATTATATATAATTAATATTGTTGCCGTTTACGACTGCAAATTCATTTTTGAACTCGTTGCTGTATAAATATACTGACCGAGAAGAAATTGCACGCTAAATAAAATACGTAAAAAAAGAAAAATCAGAAAAAAAAAGAAACGAAGGATGCTATTGGTAGTGTGCTTAATTACGTATTTATAATTTAGTACTTTTTTATTATATCGTTTTAAATAACTTAATTTCAAAACTAAATTATTATAATAAAACGTAGTCCCATCGTGTATGAAGTATTATTGAAGTACTTACACATCATACATTATATTGCTCGCTATTTTAAAGCTCTTCGCTTCAACAATACAATTGGTGTTGCATACCAAAATTCGGCATCAATTCGTTATGTGTTAGTGCGCTTGTCTGCCACAAACGTTATCCTCAGAAGCCTGATAAAGAAGTTCACTCCGAAAATTTTACAGTGTATATTTTATATTTGTTTATAATTCGGCCCCAGCGCCACTATCGGTTATTAATATTATAATGTCAATTTTATATTTACATTCATACAATACAATCTATCAATAGTTCATTACCGAACATTGGCTTCCCCCACAGATCGCCTCATAGGAGGGATTAGCCACAAATGCCACGCTTGACATGAAAATGCTGCTGCCCAAATTTCTATTTAACCTCCGTCGCCTTGCAGGTGCGTTGCCAATGGCCGGAAAAAAGAAGTAGACTCTTTTATTTAATGTCTGTAGTTTTAATATTCATGTTAAAAGCATATTTATCTCGAATGACAAATTATTTTATTTTGCCTGCCAGGTTTGATACGCGATCGCTTCTTTATTAACCAGTAGGCATACTGGTGGCTGTATTGCTGAGAAGCAATCGGACCAATCCTGCTAGCCATGAAAACAGCACTTTCTGTTTCCAGTAGTGTGAGAATATTGCTGTGTAGTGGCGGTGTAAGAATATTTACTACCCCATATCATCCCGTAGGTGTCATAAGAGGCGACAAAGGGAAACAAATCAGCTTATGGGCAGCAGCATCTTCATAATAACGACGCTAGCCAAGCGTGGCAACTATGGTAAATATCCCCTCTATGAGGCAATCTATGGGGGAGGCCTATGTTCAGCAGTGGACTTTAATAGGCTGTAACGGTCTTATCACTTAAACCGGAACACAGTAGGTGTACTGTTGCTTGGCGGCAGAAATATGATATTGTTAGGAATGAGAAAAAGAAAAAGTGAGAAAATAATGTAGAGAATAATATTAGAGGATGGTACTTACCCAGACGGATTCCTCAGTGGAAAAAGATGTTGACCTCATAGTGGAACAATTTCATTTACGCGAATATGTTAAAATGGTAACAAAAATAGACGCTAAACAGGATGTACAGGATGTACAGGGTGTACTTCCTTAACGTCTGTCTGTCACAGGTAACGTTTATCTTTCCGACATTAACGAGGGTACTATAGTGTTCTTTTTACTTCGGATAAAAGAGAAAACTCCTTTATTATTGTATGCAAATATTAAAGTTTAACATTATGTTTTTAGACAACGCTCCTTAGTTATAAGTTGTAGAGCCACGGTGCAGTTATATCATGGTTGTAGCACGAATGCGTCGGCTCAACCGAGGAAAGACTGCGTTCTCACAGAATGCCAGCGTAAAATAGCAGATCAATGCTGCTGAGTTTCGTATGGTGAGTGTAAAGAACCGGAGACCCTTTTAATGGAAATGAGGCATTCCATCTTAGTCCTCAGGGGTAACAACGTATTTATTTTGATTGTTAATCTATGGGCCACAGCATCCATTTACCTTCAGGTGGACTATGTGCTCGTATGTCACCGTTATTCTATAAAAAGAATCATATAAATTGTAAGATAAATATAATACATGCAAATCAGCAGGCCTACTTCAGAACCTTCCTTTCCGTTTTGATTTAACAGAATTTGATTCAAATGAGGGTAATTCGTATTCCAGAAACAGAATCTAGCGAGCAGTCAAATAGTGGCTTAAATGGGAATTAACTTCGATCGAGTATTTCGTGAGGATTAGCAAATTTGTACTACTCTATCGGTGGAATAGAATTCTATCAAGTTTCTTGATCGAAATCCATCGTCAAAATACACTGCTGCTTGCTGGAGTTTTGTTTGCTGTGGAGCTTGCTTACTTTTGGCTATGACTTGGCATCTTATTAATACGCCACCCAAGGAATAAAGCACTGTTAAAGTCACTTTGGTTATTTTGCGTAATTTGATTGCGAGGTAGTGCAGAAGGTAAATGTTCTCTAGCAAATTTTGGATTGTCTCTAAGAATTGCGCCCAGTTCTCCATATTTTGTGCCTTAGATTTATGGATCATTATAATAAAGTTTTCTGAAAATAATAGTATATATTATAGTCTCATAGGGGTGTTATTGACATAGTTTCCAATCAGGGGCAGTGGTGGCCGGTTTTATTTATTTTTAATGACCTTAACCTTTTTATTTCGCTTTATCGCCTCTTACGACACCCACGGCATGATATGTCGTAGTGGATTCTCTTACGCCGTCACTAAAGGACGTAAACTGAAATCATTAGTGTTTTAATAATAGAATTTATTACATCGGTACTTTAATGGACATACTTTAGTAAGTTCATTGAAGTTCATTATAACTATAGCGGTACTAGAAGTTCTAACGATTTCACAAAAGGTCCGGTACTTTAGAGTTGCTACCTCAATATACCGCACCGGTTCGTGTTATTTGATCGTAAATTTAATTTCCGATTGGTATGTCGTGAAGTTCATGAGCAGCCATTTAATAGATTGTAGATACATATTATATACATATTTCTTTTTTTAAATTTGTAGAATTTTTATCAAACCGCAATAATTAGAAAAGCAAGGTTGATTGCGAACACTGATTTTACATATTATAATCCACTTACAACCTACTCGCAGAAGGTTTGTCAAAAGCGTCATGACGTCACATGTAGACCGAAGCGTTGTAATATACAGTTTGGTTAGCCAAGTTGAAGTTCTTAAATCCTTCACGTTAATAGAAAACTATAAAAACTTACGAAATCAATCTTTATTCATGCCTATTACGAGGGTGACACTGAAAGTTCTTAGAAAATCAAAAACTGAACAAACTAGCAAGTTATTAGTTTTATGATATCTTTTCAAAATAGTGTCCATTTACATCAATACATCGCTGCAACCGATGGAAACACTGAGAAAAGCGCTTTGCCCACTCGTCCTCAGGGGTCTCTTCGACGGCATTTTGAAACGCAGCCACTGCTTCCTCGGCGTGCATAAAACATTTTCCTCAAAGTTTTTCTTTTATTTTCGGAAATAAATAAAAATCGTAAGGTGCGAGGTCTAGGCTATAGGGCGGGTGACCCAGTAATTCCACGTCTGACGTCGCCAAGTAGTCGATTGTTTGCTTGGCGTTGTGCTACGAGCCGTTGTCGTGGTGAAGGGGGATCCTACTGCGAGGTAGTTTCTCCCGAACTTTTTCCAAGACAAGTGTTAGTGTGCCACTCTGCAGTAACTGTTTTTCGATCCTTTAAAACAATTGTTGCGTAATGACCTGTCCTTCCGAAGAACGAGGCCACCATCTTTTTTCCCACGCTTCGGCCTCTAATCATTTTAGTTGGCAGCTCCTTGGAAGGAAACACCCAGTCAGCAGACTGTCTCTTAGTTTCAGGATCATAATAATAAATCTAGCTTTCGTAACCCGTAAGTATGTCGAATACAGCATTTGAGTCACCTTCGTTAAATCTTTGAACCATTTCACGACACCAATCAACACAACGGAGTTTTTAGGCCTCTGTCAAATTATGAGGTACCCAACGGGCACAAAGCTTCCTGACCGCTAAATGTTCATGGAGGATTTTGTGCACTTGACTCATACCGATGCATAATCTTGTGCAAATCTGCTGATAAGTCACTCTTTTGTCAGTCTCTATCATACGCCGCACAACACTGATGTTATCTTCAGTCGTCGCCGTAGATGGCCGTCCCTCACGCAGATCATCGGTGAGATTAGTGCGACCAGGTTTAAACTCATTAAACCAGTTGTAAACAGTGACACAAGATGGGGCTTCATCGTGAAAGACCAATCGAAGTCTATCATAACTTTATTGTTGACTTAAATGATAAAGAGTCATAAAAAATCATTGTACGAAAATTTTCTAGCGTTAAATTCATGCTGATGTGACACAGACAATTTTCAATTTGCCACCAAATCGTAAACAAATGACAAATTAATAAAATACATACACAATAATATTGGCAAAGAGTTCCATTTTCAAAATTTGAACTTATTTTTTTATTATATCGTTTACAAGTGGCCAGTTCTAAAAACTTTCAGTGTCGCCCTCGTACGTGATTTCATGTTGAGATACGTCATTCCCATTCATATTAATAGTTTACAGTTAGAGTTAGCGATTATAGAAAGTCAATTTGGCCCCTTACAAAATACAAGCGAGACGTAGTCCGCGCAAAATCTCTTGCGGCTTGTATATAGTACGCAAACATAAATAAATCATTGGTAAAATGTAATTGGTTCATTAGACATTTAGAGTGTTTAGCAGTCCTAGTTTAATTCCAACAATTTTGAATTGATTTCTAAAGTACCATAGACATGTATGACTGATAACCCGTACTAGCCGCATAGTTACATACAACATTGAATAGAAAAATAACTATGTTTTGCGTAAATTTATTTTTAGCTTTTGATACAAGGTTTCGTGAAGAAAGGAGACATTTCTTTTTGTAGTTGAGGAGGTAGTAGAGGAGAAGTTTCTTTTTGTATGGAGAATGCCCACCACGAATTTTAGAGAAACTCAATGAAATGTACGTCGATTTATTCCTTATAATCTATAGATTACAAAATTAATATTAGTTTTATCATATCTAACGGGAATTCTGAGAAATTAAAAATTAAAATATGAATATCACAATAACCTTAAAACAAACCAAAAGTGATTTTCTAGTAGTTTTCACCGATATTATCAGTTAGAATAGTGTATATAGAATAGAATAGCTTAATAATTAATAGTATTAAACAAAGTTGTAGGTACATTCAGCAATTATAGATACTTTAAGATTGATGGAAAATCCTTTTAGCAGTTCCGGCAAAACAGTGCACAGACAAACAAACGTGGTGTGGAGACTATGTTTTACAGGTATTAATTGATTAGTGAATATACATCACAAACATCATTACAATTAAATAAATATGATTAAAGCCAAGATGAATAACGGATAATATGTCTATTTATAATATTAGCTTTAAATGCTATATAGTAAGAAAGCTGTTTTGAACTGGTTGTATAAGGATAAAACACAAAGTAAAATGCCACTGCATATATTGTTATAATTATTTCAAAGCAGTCTATTAATAGTGGAAAGACAGACAGAGAGGTGCGGTGTCAAGACTTTGTTTTAATATGTTTTGGTTGATTAGTAAAAGTGCAGTGTGTAAACTTTGTTTTAAAATATATTAGCTGATTAGTTATCATACCCCAAACACAATTAAATCCAAAATGACTAGGTAATATCATGTTTATCTATGTTATTACACACTGATAAATATGAAGTAAGATGTTTTAAATTGGTTGTGTAAGAATAACAAAAACACATGTATAATTTAATTGTATTTATTATTGTCAGTCATTATCATTTCAAAAGATATTTTCAAAATAACTTGATAATAACATGAATCAGAAGGATATTTTCAATGTTATGAGATATTATATAAGACTGTTGTATTCAATATCCATATACTTTAAAAATTAATGAATATAGTATAAGACTATATATATACTATACTTCAATGTCAATAAACTACATTTCATTATTTCTGTCAGTATTTTGTTGTCTCTGCCTGTATGTTAAATAAATAAGAAATTATTATAAAATATACACAATTAATTAGCTCCATATAATCAAATACACAAATAGTAGTTATGGATTTACATCAACAATATTTGACTTTGTAAAAGTTGTCTGATTTCTTATTTTCACTAGTTTCATGTAGGAGAAAAGGATTTTATTTTTATATTAATTATCTGACAGTAGATGACAAAATAATATTCCTTTCTGCAGAGTTAACAAAACATCTGTCTAAGGATAAAAGAAGCATCTGATCAACAAGAATATAACCATTACACAAGTAAAAATGGCTCAACTAAGTTACAATACTTATGCAAACTGTATATTTGCTTCTAGTACAAGTAATAAGTACTTATTTACACATAAATATATGTACTATCTATACTGTCTATCTACTATGGCTGGCATAAATTCAGGATCCATGTTTGATGCCATTTGGTATTGTCAAGTTTATGGAGCAACTTGCTGAATACATAAGGTATTTATACCTTTTTTTTTATAGAAATGGGGTGACAAACGAGCACACAGTCCACCTGATGGTAAGTGGTCGCTGTGGCCCATGGACATCTACATCTATCCTCGTTTGCGAATCAAAATGCAGATGCGTTGTCAGCCTTGAGGACTAAGATGGAATGCCTCTTTTCCAGTAAAAAGGGTCTCCGGTTCTCTACACTCACCATACGAAACATAGCAGCATTAAGCTGCTATTTTACGTTGGTATTCTGTGAGAGCGTGGTCCTCCCCCGGTCGAGCCGATCCATTCGTGCTACAACTATATTATAAATATAGCTGCAGCTTGGCTCTACCACGTACAGTAATGCACTAAATCAAATAGAGAAATCTTTGAATCCCTCGACCCATAGATTCTAATTTTCTTATAAAATACAGAAAAACTTCATTTATGTATTTATTCTATCTATTATTTAATTTAGATTTTACTAATAACATAAAACTTTAATACTTTGTCACTTTTAACATACTTATAAGGTTCTAAGACCTGTGTTTGTCCTTTTTTTTAGTAATTCATCACAAATTATAGATCTTATTTAGATTTTCCAAAATTCTATGTGTAAAAGTAAACTCTTGTATTACATACATACCTTAGAGAGTAATTGTGTTCTGTTATACATACTCTTATATTAGTTAACTAAACTCGTTAGTTTTCATTTTCCAATTTCGAATGTCATTGGCAATTTTACCATGTGACCACAAAAAAATTAAAAGGAAAAAAAGATATTATCCATATTCTGTTAAACACTTGTGCATCGATGAGACGATATTTATTTTATTGTCTTGAAAACAAACAAGTATAAACTTTTTTGCTATTAACTAATTTTGCTGATTTGCTACCAAAAATGATTTTAAAGTATATAACAACTAAGCACAGACCTTATCGTTACAGTAGAGATGCAACTCGAAATCTGTTTTCACTCGATTCAATCGAGTGAATCTGTGTAACTTGGTACTCGAGTGAAAATAAATTTTACTCGAGTCTGCTTGCACTCAGTGCAGGTCAACTCAACGCACCGTGTGGATTCGGAGAGCGCTAGATATATGTCAGTTCACTAATTCATTATTTCTATCAACTAATCAACTAATTCACATAGTATAATGCGCCGCGGGCGTGAAACTTGCATCTGGCATGTTGTAGTCAAATATGAACTTAGTTTGATTTATAATATCGTGATTGTGCTATCATTGTTATTTCTTGTTACTTCGTATAAGTAGTGCATAACATAAAAGGTGATTTAAATACACTTGTTTGTTTAAAGTATGAATGATAACAATGAAACAACAAAACAAAAATCGTCAGTGTGGCATTATTTTGAAAAATGAAAGCGATTTGTAAGATATGCGAAAATCAGATTATAGATTTTGAAATACTACACATGTGTGTAGTAAATAAAAAAAACATGGAAATACTACAAATAAATAAATAATAAATATTTGTATTTTATTTCATATTGCCACATATTACTTATTTAATAAAGGTACCTATTTAAAAATGCTTTAACTAAGGTAATCGCTATTCTCAACTCGAGTGATAAACTTCAATCGATGCAGGGACTGTAAATAGTTAATTCGCATAACTCAAAAACTCGAGTACAACTACAGTGACATGATAAAACCCAGTGACTCGAGTCACAAAATTCTACTCAAGTCGCATCTTTATCTTACGGTCAATGCAGTGTCTGTGTACAATTTAGTGATGAACTCGACTTACTAATTCGAACAATTTATTGATATATTATGTAATATCAATAAGCTGATTTAATATAATACGTGATAGTTAAATTATTAATAACATTAACTATACGCTACGTCATAAAGTTAGAGTGATATTATTTTATGAAAATTGTCTATACGCAAACCAATAAAATATAACTACCTATTAAGTTAAGTAGTAATAATTATCTTGGATGGAGGAACAAATATAAAAATAATTTGTAACAAACTGACACAGCTTCGTTCCGCCAATTCGAGGTTGCGTAACTCGAGTACTGTTCGAGTTACGTGAATCTCATCGAGTTAACTCGAGTCGAGTTTCTTCCGAGTTGGCACATCTCTACTACAATTTTTTTTTAATTACGTTATCTGAACCAATGACGTGAACACAAATATCAAAACAATTCTTTTTTTCAGATTTCTTGATTCCGTTTAGATTTTCATATAATCTTTATGCTATTTACAATAATAAATTGGTATCTTTTTTTTTGTATATAATACCATTGAGGGTCGCGAAAATTTCTAGTGGGCCCAAAAACGATGGACTCCTTTGTAGTGGTGTTTATTACGTGCAAGTATTTTCCGAAAACTCTTATGGTAATCTACAAAACTTATGTTTTCATCTTTTTAACCGTGTAGTCACATGAGGTAGTGGCGGTGTAAGAATATTCACTACGTGGTTTTGATTCTTTTGATTTTAATGTTCTCCTGATGTATATTTCTTAATACGGCGCCAACAAGGTGTCCTCAATATAATGGAAAATTTCACAAAATTGCAACTGCCTGTACGTGTATTTATTATTCTATTTTATCAAAAACTTGACGTGCCCAGTATGTAATGCAATGCCTTTTTTTAGAAGTTTTCGAGGGCAATCGCACTATTACACGCTAAAGTTTAATATGAATGTTTAGTGTCAACATTTCCTAAGGATTCCCTAAGGAATTTATATGAAAAAAGAAAACATACACTCACAAAATTGAACGTCAAATTTTTGTCATAATTTTCGTCAAATTCCAACCAGAAATTAATTTTCCTTATAACGCGGCGAATATCATCAAATATAGGAGTAATGAGTTCACATCATTACTCATTAACTCATAGGAGTAATGAGTTCACATCATTATATTTGATGTAAATCACACAGCGTATTCACATTATTAGCGACGCAGAATACGACTGTAAATTAAACTTAATTAAATTTAGAAGTCAGTTATTTATTGGGCAGAGTAATAAAAAGATAGATTATGTTTGATGTCACATACATATCATAAACACTCACTTGTAGGCAGAGACTACGGACTTCCATTTGGCACCTACCTCTCTCGCCTCTTTTACATCCATATATCAACGCATACATGCTCGTCAATTACGGGTACTCTTAATTGACCCATCTTCAATATATCGCCAATTTCGTCGATGAACTTTCGTCTAGGGTGTCCCCGACCCTGCCGTTTACTTCTGCAATATAGATTTACTTTGTCGCTCTTTCCTCGTTCATTCTTACGACATGACCAAACCACCGAAGCATTCCTTTCTTAATCCTTGTCATAACATCATCATCAACATATTATGTCAATTAAACACAATGAAAAGGAATACCCCATTGCTGCTGTTTGATACTGCAAAGTGATTTTTCATTTTCTTCGCATTTGTACACTAGTTAATTTAAGATTTGATACATTATTAACTAATTGTCTTAAAAGTGATTGACATGGTTAGGTTATATTAGGTTATATAAAATTACGTGGTTTTATCAACAGTTACGGCAATATTCATAATGACCAGCAATGTGATACATAATGAAGTTTAAATAAGTCAAATTACGTTGTCCGATTTGACTTGTCATTATTCATATTGCCCGGACATTTTAAATAGTGCCCAGATTAATCACGTGATCCATAACAAATATACTGCTAATAATAAAATACTAGCATCCATCCTACCGTCAAACTTTCTAATCTTCCAATATAATTAACTCTTGTTATGAGCCGCTTTGGTAATAAAAGGGCTGGTTTTTTTCTCGCTCAAAGGCTAGCCAATCAGTGAGGAAACGCAGCCAGCGTTCTTGAAACTATATCTCGGGGAGTAAGAACTGTATGAAAATATAGGATTTTAGTTTTAGTTTTTTCATTAAGGTAATAAATATTGTACATATATTATTTAAAATTATGTAAATATATATAAATATATTTTATTATATACACATACATATATTTGCTACTGTGGTGGAAAAATTCAAATGAAGACATTTTACATGAAAGTTTTCATTACGACTGCCGCTCGTGTCGATTGAGGAAACCAATTTAGCTCCACAAAGAGCGTCCGGTAATTTAGGGGAACAATCTCGTATCTGTTGCTGTGGCGTTCACAAACTCTTTTTTATTTTTTACGGATGTTTTTAAAGCTTCTTTATAAACTAAAGAATGACAAATTGGTAACAAACAAGCAGTGACAAACTAAAAATTAATGTTTAGATGTTTTCAATTTAATTGCTATTTGTGATATAATGTTAAAATATTATTCAAAAAGATGAAAACGGATGCTTGTCACTTTCTTTAAAAATTGTAAGGAGTTTAATAAAATATAAAACAAAGATACAGCCTATATGTACAGCCGTCTTTTCATATCTAAAAAGTTTAAAGAAAAGGACATTTACTTTAAGATTACGACTTAGACGAAGGTCAGTCATCGCAGAATCTATTTTACCTGATGATGCTCCGTGTATAGGCAAAACACACGTCTTATATTTTCGACGGTGGTGTGCTTTTCAATTAGTGGTATTGGGATGAGTGGTGACAGGGATAGTGCACGCAGTTGAGAGGAGTTGGAGGGGTTGGATCCCTCCCCCTCCAACTGGACTAAAACTTAAAACTTATATACTTCGGCTTCGTTTCCTCGCTAATTGGTTCATTAATGAGGGGGAAAAAACATCAGTGTCTTCGTAATAACAACTAAAAATAAAATAAAATGCGGTATCCAACACGCTTGACAAGCGTGACACCTATGGCTAATATCCTAATAGCTAATATGAGGCAATCTATGGGGAGGCCTATTCTTCAGCAGTGTAGGGAGGTTATTCACCATAGTTGCCCCGCTTTGGAGGCGAGTTGGCAACCGCAGTTTTTTTTATTTTATAGACGCTCTTCAAACTAGATAAGACACATCATCAGGATTTTAGCTAATTTATTTTTACAACAATTTCTGCATACCAAGTGTTAAACAATGTTATTATCATACTCCTACATATGTAACTGAAAATTTTGCATCACAGGAAGACATTAATAATCTTAATGGAAAGACATTAGCATTGTATTAAATATGTGATAATTAATTAGTTATTTTATATACAATATAAAACTATAATTAAAAAAAACTAAAACTAGTAATTTAATTATCAAACAGTCCTACTCACGCGGTATCGTGTTAAGAACGTTGGCTGCGTTTCCCGCTGAATGGCTATACTTAGCCTTTGAGCGAGAAAGAGCCAGCCCTCTTATCACCAGCAGCAACAACCAGCCGTGATGGAGTCTTTAAGAACTTCATCGCACGTGGACCCACGGACTGATAGTCTCTACGAAAATGGCACAAATATGTCATCTCTCAGAGACTCATATTTGCACCCTTACTCAGTTCAGCTGCCTCTGATGCCGCCCGGCTCTGAACGAGGTAACCTGAGATGAGAGGCTGCCAAAGTTCACGCAAGTAGCATCCCACACTAGGCTTTACCTCTCCCAGGACCAATGTCATACCGTCGGGTCTCCTGCCATCGTCTCTAAATATTCCACAAGGCTCTAAAACCGAGGGAACATTTATAGAGACAAGAGCCCTTCGGATGACATCGTTCAAAGAACCGTGCCGTGAAACCTACCAGCACTTTTCTTACAAGAAAGTCCGTGGAGCCCAAACTTGTCGACGCTGCCACAGGACAACTGATGGGGTTGACAAATCGCCGCCCTAGTCAGATTCCTACAGCGATGCGTAGCTTTCCCCATCAAGTAATGTGCCGAGATTACTTGATGCTAAAGCGTGTAACCAGTGACTAGATTCCTTAGTCGAAACAGCTAGAAGGCGTGCCTTATCTCGGTCACTATGGAAATTATGAAACAAATCTTTCTGCACCCTCTGTACCAACGGAATATCCCACTGATTTTGTTGGTTAACTTCAATGGAATATTTTCGCCGGGACAGAGCGATTGCCATGTCTGCCCTGCCTCTGTAAGCAGCACAGGTCTACTTTATTATTTAAAATTATGTTATATAAATTACTGACACTATGCACGGAAGCAAGGAAAGCAGGCAATGCAACGCTAGAGTTTCACCAATACCACCAAATTTTATAGGTAAAGTAGCTTGAGTCCAGGCTGTTGTATTTAAAGTTAAAATTAGAATTTTTCTATAGCTATTTTAAGATTATTATCAATATCTTTAAAATATCCGAACATTTGACTGGACTGAGCGAGTAAGTATGTAAATCTAGGTACAAGGAGACAATATTTTAAGATAGTAAGCGCAATGTGGGGCTTAATTTATACAATT
This sequence comes from Parnassius orleans, assembly GCA_029286625.1. NCBI lineage: Eukaryota > Metazoa > Arthropoda > Insecta > Lepidoptera > Papilionidae > Parnassius > Parnassius orleans. Next base: position 490,021 of record JAGSMP010000405.1, read on the forward strand.
TATTAACGTGGTTTAAACCTGATCAAATTGTTTTTAAAACAGGTTTAATACTATCGAAACAACAAATTCCTAGCAGGTATAGTGATTCCGTATTGACAGTTTTATTCCTGGAGAAATATGATTGAAATTTTGAATTAAAGTGTCTCTGTGAGAAGTAGATAAATTATTGGAAAAATATTTCACATTTATTGCTATTTGGTTCAAGACCAATATTTTTAAAATTTCGAAAATATAAGTAAGATCACTGAGGACGTCATCTGCTCTACCTCCCAGTGTGCCGTCGTCCAGGTACCAGACATTCAGCTGGATTTCAAATTTGAAATAATGGGTTGAATTCCAAACTGAAAAGTGCTGGACCTAGTGGGTCACCCTGCTGAACACCGACTGCAGAATCAATAACATGGTTTTCGTAAAACAAGTTAGTATTTTGACTGTAACATTGCAAAACGTAGTGATAAATTTCAGGGGTATTGTTAGCCACTTTTCAGCAGGGTTACCCTATCGATAGAGTTAAGGTGCAATGGCCCGCTTCTGAACATGGCCTCACCATGAAACGGTGCCGAGTCTGGGCGTCTCCCGTTAACTGACGCCCATTATGGAACTAAGAAGAACACGCAAAGGGCCGCTGCCTGGAGGTCGCCAGGGCGCGTATGGAGCTGACACTGGACGGACAGCTTGCGAACCGCCAGCCAAGCGCGAAGTGCTGCACCCAGCAGCCCCTCGCATCCATCATCCCCACCAGCTGGCTTGGTGTTGGGAGGGTCTTCGCGGGCCCTGCAATTGGCAACCGCCACTGGTGGAGTACGCCGCATGTGATGGACAATGCAGATGAATAGCAACGTATTGCGGGCGTATTTTAGGACAAAATGGGGAGAGGTTGGAGGTTTTGCGTACCGAGCTAGGATGCATTGACTTTTTGCTAAGCTGGAGCCATCTATAACCGTCACCGAGCAAAAGCTGGCAGACCGAGTTCGGTATATCTTGCGCTCAAACATATTTGATGGCACCGAACACGAACGGCTACGACGTGAGGATGTTCCCTCATCGAATGAAAGTACTACGGCTGAGAATGTGGTGCCACAAAATGCAGAACAACCCGCATACGTGGATGCTGCCATGAATCCCCCAGTTGTGGTTGATTCAGACGATGATGGAACAGTTGCCCAGGAACTAGAACTAGAGCAATGGAGGGGTACAGTGGAAGAGGCGATTTTGAAAACGCGCAGTACACCTCTCGAAAATCGACCACGACTTCCCCGCGTAACCCTAAGCAAGGGCAATCGGGCTGTCATGAGGGCTCTAAACCTAATGCTGGTGACCTATTTGAAAGCCAGCCGGGACCTTTGCGAGATGAACTCAATTATTTTTGGTGCCGCACTGACAGTATGCCGTATTATTGACGCCAAGCTCCCCATGGCTGGACGTGCTATTAGACAAAGTAGCGCTATCCCAGCCTGGAGAATAAGAATTGAAGAACGTACCGCAAAGGCTTGGGCCCGCATCGGCAGACTGATATGCTTCAGGTCAGGCATTAACTGGCGAAGGATTGTGCGCACCGTCCGAATGGCGTTTGCTGAGACAAATATCAGTTTGGCCCAGCCGGATATAGCGCAAAAACTGACGGAGTGCATAGACGACTTGAAGCAGAGAATCGCTGCTTGGGGAAAGCGAATTCGGCGATATACCGAGAGGTCGACACGGTTAAACCAGAATCTTCTCTTCCACAGTGATCAGAAGAGGCTCTATGAATCATTGGAGCGACCAATGGTACTTGGAACGGGCCCAGCACAGGCCGACACTGTCGCATTCTGGCGCGTGGAGTACAATTTTTTGTAATCTAGGCGAGCGGATGACGAATGTGGGATGCCGCATAAGGGTAAGACGGGTTATTTTCCAGGGCGATTGTTTGAGTCCAATTTGGTTTGCCTCTCCCTGAACCCTCTCAGCACCTTACTGGAGGACTCCGTGAGGGGATTTCAGCTTCGGAAAGGAGGTACAAAAGTGACCCACCTTTTCTATATGGATGATCTCAAATTATTCGCCTCCAGTCGCTCCCATCTTATGGAGTTGCTAAACATCACTTCTGATTTTAGCAATTCTATTAGAATGGAGCTGGGGACGGATAAGTGTGCGGTCCTCCATGTTGAAAGGGGAAGAGTTGTAACTCTGAGCGCATAGACTTACCTATGCTTATCAACTTAAGGTCCCTTTCCGAAGCTGAAACATACCGACCGATACCTGGGTATATCACAGAACATCGGTATTGTGGAGGCGGGTATGAAACAGTCAGTTTGCGATGTGTTTTATACACGCTTGATCAAAGTACTTAATAGCCTTTTATCGAGCGTAAATAATACACACGCATATAACGGTTGGGTCATGCTTCATTATCATCATCATTACAGCCCTTCACAAGTCCACTGCTGAACGTAGGCCTCCCCCATGGAATGCCACAAAGCACGGTTCCGAGCCACCTGCATCCATTGACTTCCTGCATGTCTTACCAGGTCGTCACTCCATCTAGTGGGGGGACGCCCCACACTTCGCCTGCCGGTATGAGGCTGCCACTGAGAACCTTTTTCCCCATTGGTTGTCGGTTCTTCGAGCTATATGGCGGCCATTGCCACTTCACCATTAATCCTTTGGGCTATGTCGGTTACTCTGGTTCTACTGCGGATATCCTCATTTCTAAGTTTATCACGCAGAGAAACCCTGAGCATAGCCCTCTCCATAGCTCGCTGAGCGACCTTGAGCTTCCTCATACGGCCAGCAGTGAAGGACCACGTCTTAGTTCCGTATGTCATCACTGGCAACACGCACTGGTTGTACAATTTAGTTTTGAGGTTTTGAGGTATGCCTGACGAGAAGATGGTCAATCTCCGAACGCTGCCCAGCCGAGTTGAACCGTCGATTGACCTCTCGGCCGAAGTTGACTTACCTTAGTCGGACTATTTGTCCCAGGTAAACATATTCGTCAACAACTTCGAGCTTAGTGCTCCAACAACTACTGGCATAGGTGTGCATGGACATTAAACATGATTTTTGTTTTGTCCATGTTCATCTTGAGACCTATCCGTTGGGAGACACTATTGAGGTCATTGAGCATAGTGTTAGGTCCTCCAGCGATTCTGCCATAGGACTATATCGTCGGCAAATCGAAGGTGAGTGATGTACTCGCCATTGATGTTAATACCGTATCCTTTCCAGTCCAGTAGCTTGAAAACGTCTTCCAATGCAGCGGTGAAGAGTTTCGGGATATTACGTCACCCTGTCTTACACCTCTGCAGTTGGATAGGTTTCGCACTCTGGTTCTGTAGTCGGATAGCCATCGCAGCCCTACTCCAAACACTTCAGCACCTCGATATACCGACAGTCCACTTGGCACCGCTGGGACTGCAGCACCGCCCAGATTTCGACGGAATCAAGGTTTTCTCATAGTCCACATACGCAAGGCAAGTGGCAGATTGTACTCGTCGGTCTTCTGTACAATTTGCCGAAGAGTTTGTATGTGGTCTATGGTGCTAAAGCCTTTCGAAACCGGCTTGTTCGGGAGGCTGAAGTCGTCGAGTCTGCGTGCGAGACGATTCGTAATAACTCTCGAAATCAGCACGTAGACGCGGCTCAGAAGGGAAATCGGTCTGTGTTCTTCAATAGAGCGTTGTCGCCTTTCTTGAAGAACAAGACCACCGCACTTTGCCCACGGCTCCGGTGTAATGCCACCATGGAGGACGGAATTAAAGGATAAACTCGGAGACTTTAATTATATTTATTGAATTATATTAAATTAATTTGAACTTATATCTCAAGCGAAATATCTCGAGTACATAATGATTTTTTTTAATGGAATAAGTATGACAAACCAGCACAGAGTCCACCTAATGGTAAGTGGATACTGTGGCCCATAGACATCTACATTTATCCTGTGTTGTCATCCCTAAGGAGTATGCCTCTTATCCCACGCCATACGAAAAGCATTATGCTGATATTTAAAAAAAAAATAAGGTGTAGAAAAGTGACAACCCCATCGCCCACTTTAGTAACGGTTATGTGACAAAACTGCTACGTCAGCGCAGTCAGTCAGCACCTTGCCAAGAGGTGTTAGCGCCGTGCGTCGGCAAAATTTAAGGTGCAATGGCCCGCTTCTGAACATGGCCTCACCATGAAACGGTGCCGAGTCTGGGCGTCTCCCGTTAACTGACGCCTTATCTTAGCCCAAGAACGCGCAAGGGCCGCTGCCTGGAGGTCGCCAGGGCGCGTATGGAGCTGGCACTGGACGCGACAGCTCGAACCGCCAGCCAAGCGAAGTGCTGCACCAACATTGCCATCCATCATCCCCACCAGCTGGCACGGTGTTGGGAGGTCTTCGCGGGCCCTGCAATTGGCAACCGCCACTGGTGGAGTACGCTGCGCCGATGGACAATGCAGATGAATAACAACGTATTGCGGGCGTATTTTAGGACAAAGGGAGAGGTTGGAGGTTTTGCCGAGCTAGGATGCATTGACTTTTGCTAGCTGGACCGTCTAAAACCATCACCGAGCAAAAGCTGGCAGACCGAGTTCGGTATATCTTGCGCTCAAACATATTTGATGGCACCGAACTCGAATGGCTACGACGTGAGGATGTTTCCTCATCGAATAAAAATACTACGGATGAGAATGTGGTGCCACAAATGCAGAGCAACCCGCATACGTGGACGCTGCCATAGATCCCCAGTTGTGGTTGATTCAGACGATGATGGAACAGTCGCCCAGGAACTAGAACTAGAGCAATTGAGGGTGCAGTGGAAGAGCGATTTTGAAACGCGCAGTACGCTCTCGAAATCGACCGACTTCCCCGCGTAACCTAAGCAAGCACAATCGGGCTGTCATGAAGGCTCTAAACCTAATGCTGGTGACCTATTTGAAAGCCAGCCGGGACCTGCGAGATGAACTCAATTCTTTTTGGTGCCGCACTGACGGTATGCCGTATTATTGACGCCAAGCTCCCCATGGCTGGATGCGCATTAGTAGCAGCTATCCCAGCCTGGAGAATAAGAATGAAGAACGTACCGCAAAGGCTAGGCCCGCATCGGCAGACTATATGCTTCAGGTCAGGCATTAACTGGCGAAGGATTGTGCGCACCGTCCGAATGGCGTTTGCCGAGACAAATATCGTTTGGCCCAGCCGGATATAACGCAAAACTGACGGAGTGCATAGACGACTTGAAGCAGAGAATCGCTGCTTGGGAAAGCGAATTCAGCGATATACCGAGAGGTCGACACGGTTCAACCAGAATCTTCTCTTCCACATTGATCAGAAGAGGCTCTATGAATCATTGGAGCGACCAATGGTACTTGGAACGGGCCCAGCACTGAATCAGGCCGACGCTGTCGCATTCTGGCGCGTGGCTACAATTTTTGTAATCTAGGCGAGCGGATGACGAATGTGGGATGCCGCATAAGGGTAAGATGGGTTATTTTCCAGGGCGATTGTTGCGATTGTTTGAGTCCAATTTGGTTTGCCTCTCCTGAACCCTTTCAGTACCTACTGAAGGACCCGTGAGGGGATTTCAGCTTCGGAAGGAGGTACAAAAGTGACCACCTTTTCTATATGGATGATCTCAAATTATTCGCCTCCAGTCACTCCATCTTATGGAATTGCAACATCACTTGTGATTTTAGCAATTCTATTAGAATGAGCCAGACGGATAAGTGCAGTCCTCCATACAGGGAAGGGTTGTAACTCTGAGCGCATAGACTTACCTATGCTTATCAACAGGTCCTTTCCGAGGCTGAAACATACCGATACCTGGGTATGTCACAGAAAATCGGTATTGTGGAGGCGGGTAAGAAACAGTCAGTTTGCGATGTGTTTTATGCACGCTTGACCAAAGTGCTTACTAGCCTTTTATCGAGCGTAAATAATACACACGCATAACGGGTAATATGCTTATCCTCATGTATACCTTTGGCATATTCAAGTAGACTCAGACTGAAATCAACGCCCTAGTTAGAAAAGTCCGCACTACCATGACGTCCACTAGAGTGCATTACCGAGATCTTCAGTAATGAGGCTGTACTTGCCGCGAAAGCTTGGTGGGCGTGGCTATCAAGCGCGCTTACCATTCATAATCGAGATCGGATGATCCATTTCATAGAGACGCCATTTCTTATGATAAAGGGCTTACCCGTCTATCCTTAGCTAACGAACAATGGTGAGATCTGGCAGTACCGTGCATTTCCGACCGAGAGACCGTATGGATGGAGAAGAAGCTGCACGGGAGGTTCTACAAGGCTCTACATGAGCCTTTCGTAGAAATAGTTTCTTCCCTCTACTGGCTGCGTTTTGGTGAACTCTTTGGGGAAACCGAGGGTTTTGTCTCTGCGATACAGGATCAGGTTAATAAGACCAACAACTATCGGAGATACATCCTAAGGGACGCCACCGTCGACATCCGTGGAGCTTGTTGCCATCCCGATGAGTCACTTAGTCATGTCATCTCTGGTTGTTCGGAGCTTTCTAGATCTGAGTACTTGCATAGGCTCAACCTAGTAGCCAAAATCCTACACCAGAAGCCCGCTGAAATACGGTCTCGTGGACCGGAAATCGCCTTATTACAAGTACTTGCCGAAAGCCGTGCTCGAAAATGACCACGCCAGGCTCTACTGGGACCGGGTCACCATCATAGACAGGACTATTTTTGCGAATAAGCCTGATTGTGGCTGATGGATCGGGCACAGTCAAGGATATTTTTGGTCAGCATTACCATTCCGTATAACGTGAACCTCGTGAAAGCCGAAACATATAAGCGAAAAAAATATCCGGACCTGGGTTACGAGGTGACCGACATGTGGGTTGGCCTGCCGACCAAAATTATACCTGTAGTCGTTTCTGCGAACGGGCTAATCCCAGTCAGCCTCTCGGGTCATCTGAGGCAACTGGGACTCCGTGCGGACCGCTTCAAGCTCAAATGCAGAAGGCGGTGCTCCTTAATACCGCCCGCCTCGTCCGCCGGTTTCTTTCCCTTTCTCCCTAACCCTCGGCTGTTTGGTCACCCCTGCCGAGAGCTTCCATCTGGTTGGCTTTCTATTTATTAACGTATTGTTTATGTATTTATTTCACTATATTAATATATGTATATTTATGTTTATTCATCATGTCCATTTATATATTTTACAGCCCAACCAGATGAGAGAAATATTTAAATATAATACCATAACAATAATATAATTTATTTAATTTTAAATATAAATATAAATTATCATAATAAACACAAAATTATTTAGGAACTAAAATGGAGTCTACTCAGCACAAATGTTATAGAAACCATATAGCGGTAATTATAACGCTGATTTTCAGTACACGTCTGAGACATAGGTGCAATAAAATAAACTTAACTAAACATGGGCTCCAACATAAAATATAAACATACGAGATAAAAACTTTAAAAATAAAAATAAAACTTTTAACATAATTAGAAGAAAAAGGACACATCAGTACATTATTTCATAGGATAAGAAAGAAAAATAAATATTAGAAGTAAAGTTAATTACGTAAGTGGTAAGTTTTAGGCTGGTTTTTTGTGAGAGCGTGGTCCTTCTCCGGTCGAAACGAGCCATTCGTGCCACAATCACAACATAGCTGCGACTCGACTCGACCACGTAAACGTGTGTTGTAATGTATGGTATGAATCAGTGCAGTGGTGGTGTAAGAATATCCACTACTCAATATCGTCCCTAGGGTATCGTAAGAGGTGACATAGGGAAAATAATAGGAGATGGGCAGCAGTTTCTTCCTAATTACAACCATAAAATAAAAAACTGCGGTTGCCAACTCGCCTCCAAAGCGGGGCAACTATGGTGAATATCCTCCCTACACTGCTGAACATAGGTGGAGGAGTATGTTCAGCAGTGTAGGGAGGATATTCCCATAGATTGCCTCATAAGGGGGATATTAGCCATAGGTGTCACGCTTGGCAAGCGGGTTGGATACTATTTCTATTTTTAGTTGTTATCACGAAGGCGCTGATGTTTTTCCCCCTCATTAATGAGAACATTCAAAGTATTATACAATTTGTATATGAAATACCTATTTATTATATTAGTGTGATCACTACAATCGGATTACCTTTAGTCTAGCATAACCTTTCCGTTGATCCGCAGCCGAAGGTATCCATGCCATGAGGATTATCTTACGATAAAAAAGGTGTCTTTGGCTACATTCACTTACCATTAGACTGCTCTCTTGTCAGTCTTAATTCTATAAAAAGTATGCCATAAGTACGTACTCAATGAATAATCAATGTATGGTTTGTTATAACGTAAATTTACATTTGTATGTTTAACTATTATGCGTAAGGGTTCAATTTGCATACATTTTAAAGTTTTTTTCGTTATTACTCGTCACAAACAGTCGACGTATGAAAAATAATGAGTCTTTTTTGTTGGAAGTTTCTCAAAGAACTCATTTAAAAGTTGATCAATCGCGTTTGGTTTTAATGATTTAAATTTTTCAGTGTTTAATGATTTTTTTATATTTACTCGAATACCACAAATTAAACAAAACTAATCTGATATTTCCCCCGTGATCATGGGTGCTGTAAATCACCCGAAACGATGGGTATTAAAAAGTTAAAATTAAACGCAATGAAATCGGTAAAATTTGTTTTATTTCATTGTTTTTTTATAGAATAGGGTGACAAACGAGCACACAGTCCACCTGATGGTAAGTGGTTGCTGTGGCCCGTATGCTACATTTATGTCTCATCTGTCATATCTACATCTATCCTCATTTGCGAATCAAAATGCAGATACGTTGTCACCCGTGGGGAATAAGATGGAATGCCTCTTTTCCAGTAAAAAGGGTCTCCGGTTCTCTACACTCACCATACGAAACACAGCAGTGTTAAGCTGCTATTTTACGCTGGTATTCTGTGAGAGTTGTTCCTTCCCCGGTCGAGCCGACCCATTCGTGCTACAACTACAACTATACTACCACGTATGAAAGCAATGCAACGAAGTCAAAGCAACGAAAACTTATAGTTCTTTGGTTCTGAGTTTGTTTTCTTTTATTATTTAGTGCTTTTTATAGAATAGGGCTGAAAAACGAGCATGGATCCAACCTACGGTAAGTGGACTCTGCGGTCCATAGGCATCTACTTCAATTCTCGATTAAGAATCAATATGAAGATGCGTCGTCACCCCTGAGTACTAAGATAGAATGCCTAGTTTACAGTAAAAAGAGTCTCCGGCTCTCTACACTCAACTTACGAAACGCAGCAGCATTAAGCTGCTATTTCACGTTGGTATCTGTGTGAGCTATTTGGCTCCAGTTTGAGCCGGCGGTTCTTTTAAGATCGTCTTCCCATCGTGTTAGTGGTCTTCCTATGCTTCTTTTTCCTTGTGGACCTTTCCTTAGGGTTGCTCTTACGGTCCATCGCTGGTCTGTACGCCTCGCTTCATGGCCTGCCCATTTCCAGTTTAGCTTTTGTGCATAGCTCAAGGCATTAGTAACTTTCGTAATTGCTTTTATTTTTGTGTGTCGTATTTTGTCTATTTTCTTTACCTTGAGCATGCTTCGCTGCATTCCTCGCTGACTGGTGGTGATTTTTTGCTTGACTTTGGCCGCAAACTTCCATGTTTGGCATCCGTATGTTAAGCACGGTAAGAGACTAGAGTTCATAGTCTTAGTTTTTATACTTATTGGCATGTTACTTTTGAAAATCTCCTTTAGGCTCTAGTATTTGTACCATGTTTGTTGTACTCTTCTTTCTATTTCTATGTCGTTGCTTTTTATGTCAAAACTGATTGTAAATCAAAATTTTATGGCGTTTTTGTTCATCTCCCGCTAGGCAGGCTAGTCTTAAACTGCGTATGATAGAGTTTGTTATATTATCATACTGACTTTGTACTGATGTGTTTTCATGGCGAACTGGTGAATCTAATAGCATTTTTGACAAGTTTTATTTGTACTTTGATATTTCCTCTTCAGTCCTTAGTTGGTTTACTTGATTTTTTGCAAATTTGACTCTAGTTTTCTTTTGGTTGGTTAGTATTACCGATGCTCTGATTAGCCTATGGTCTGACGGGTAGTTTAAGTTCATAGTACTAATATCTTCAAAAATTCTAGGTTGGTTGGTCAGTATGTAGTCTATTTCGTTTTTGTATTCACCGTTTGGAGAATCCCATGTCCACCTTCTGTTTGGCTTCTTTATAAAGCATGTATTTATTATTTCTGTTCTAAAGCGAAGTCCACAAGTTTCTGTTCCTTGTCGTTTCTTGTGTCATAACCAAATTGTTTCATCACTAAATGTTCCTCTTTCTTGGGAACTCCTATCTTTGCATTAAAGTCTCCCATTAGTATAATGGTCTTATGTGTGGTCTCTAATGCTTTGTCGACTGTTTTGTAAAATTCGTCTATTTCGTACTCGCTTGCAGCTTCAGTTGGTGCATATACTTGTATGATGATTAGCATATAACCTTGAATATTTAAGTTCAGTACTGCGACCCGTTCTGACATGCCGATGAAACTCTCTGTATTGGTTTTATGTGATTTTTTTTATTATAAAGCCTACCCCGTATTTGCCTGGAGTATACCCAACGTAGCGTAATATAAATTTCTCGTGTTCTTCTATTTTATTACCTGTCCGTCTTAGTTCCAAAATTCCAATTATGTCATACTTGATATCTTTTATTGATTATTTTAGTTCTAATAGGCGATCGTGTGACGATAAGGTTCTGACATCGTATGTTGCAATCTGTAGTTGGTATGTTTTTTACTATTTTTGTTCTTCTTAATTGTGGTTTTTATCTTTGGAGGGTTTTGGTCGTAATATTCCACGGTGTCCAGCCAGGTTGAAAGATGATGTATGTTTCTTGTTTTGTTTGTTCGTTTATGGGCTCTATGTAGGTGGAGGTACTTGGTTGTTATGGTTGTTTGTTTTGGTAATTGTTCGCGTTTGTTGTATTTTTATTGGTTAGGAAGCCTAGTATACCCGGGACTCCCTCTGAGACACTGTTTGATCTTTTGACGGATACATCAGCTTGTTGTATTTTGTTCTTTTTGTTTTTTTGTGTATGTGTAGCCAAATAACATAAGACAGAGACAAGTGGGCATCTTTGGAGGAGGCCTTTACCCAATCTGGGGTCTTAGCAATAAATAAAACTATTAAATAATACTAATAAATAATAGTAACAAATAATTTACGTATATTTAAATAAAAATTAATAAACTAATTAAAGACACTAACCCATTACCATAAAACTACAAGAATTAAGAAATCGATATTGCAAGGAATAAGGGCTTTTTTTATTATAAGTGTGAACGTGCTCCTTCCCCTGTCAAGCCGACCCATTCATGCTTCAACCATAATATAGTCGCAGTGTGGCTGTACCTTGTAAATAATCGATTTTCTTCATTAGAAAATTGATTTTTTTTCCCTGTTTGCTTCATTCGCGGCGGTTAAGGAAATCACTATGAAGAAACTAGGCATTGAGTCTAGGAGCCTAGGAGCTATTTATGCCACTAAATAGCAATGCCTACACTTCTGTATTCTGGTATGAGATAGTAAAATTACAGGCTTTAATCCTCTAAAAACTAGGAACGCATACATCAATATCTTAGACTAAGTCCTCAGAAGTGACAACGTATCGGTAGTCTTTTGTTAGAAATTGGCTGCATCCATTGACTGCAGTAGCCACTTGTCCTTAGAAGGACTTTAAATTCTTTTCTCATTTCATTTATATCAAAAAAAACTTTTTTAATTTATAATATTTATTAGAAATGTGAAGTATGCCAGTTCGCACTGGACTAGCCCAAAAAGAAAATTAAATAAATTAAATTTATTTCTACGGCGTAGTGAAACAAAATGTCGTTTGTTGTTTTTCAAATCTACTACCCGTTTGAATTCTTCCTGCGGATGAGGATCCTCTGAGTGGAAAAGACATAACGAAAGTAACTCTTCACGTATCCTCTTTTTTGTATTTTTTTTATTAATGTTAAAATGGCATAAAACATAATATATACAAAATTAAAAACCAATAACCGTCCTATAAGTAAGTGAAACAAGTTCTATGATGCACCTAAATATGTCCTTGAGATTTTCCTGCATGTTCAATGCAAAGCGAACCCGAGCATACCAGCCTCTACAAGCAGCACCTGTTCACAAGTATGACGAATGTTGCAGCCATCGCCCTCCGCGATCAGTGAAATGTTCCGTTGTCATCAAAATATTAATTTAAACTATAGTACGCTTTGGAATATAACTCTAATGTGCTTTTAAACATAAGCTGTTTAATGTAGATTTTAACTTTTCATTTAATAGCATCAGTACTCGTAGCCTTAATCCCAATCCATACCGTTACAGCCTATCAAAGCCTACTGCTGAACATAGGCGTCCCCCATATATTATCTCATAGGGGGATATTTGCCATAGTTGCCACGCTAGGCAAGCGGGTTGGCAACCATTCGCTTTATACGTGGTAGAGCCATGCTGTAGCTATATTGTGGTTGCAGCACGAAAGGGTCGGCTCGTTCGGTGTAGGACCAAATTCTCAAAGAATAACAGCGTAAAACAGAAGCTGAATGCTGCTGTTGTGCAGACCATTTTTACTGGAAACGAGGCATACCATCTCAGTCCTCAGGGGTGACATCGCATCTGCATTTTGATTCTTAATTGAGGATGACTATGGGCCACAGCATCCACTTACCATCAGATGGACTGTGTACTCTTTTCTCACCCTTATTCTATAAAAAAAACCGCAGTTTCTTTTATTTTTAGTCGTTATTAGAAAAACGCTGCTGCCCATCTCCTGATTTTCCTCTGTCGCCTCTTACGACACACACGGGATTATATGAGGTAGTGGTTATTCTAACACTGCTACTTTCCATAATGCTATCCGAAATGGAGAAGACTTGAATGTGTTTGACATACATATTGACTATTATCATGATTACTGCCTACTAAAAGTCCACTGCTGAAAATAGGCGTCCCCCTTGGGTTATCTCATAGGGGAGATATTTGCTTTAGTTGCCACGCTTGGCAGGCGGGTTGGCAACGGCAGTTTTTTATCATTATTGAATTATGAGAAACATGCGTTCTGTGTGGTTTTAAATTAAACGATAATAGTAGTTGGTAAAAAGTAGATTTTTAATGAGGTCTTAATGGTAATTGATAATTAAATGGAAATTTTTGACATGATAGATTTTCAGCTGCGATGCTAAATTTTAGTAAAATTATTACAATTATCGAAAAATTTATATAATTGAACCTTTTAATGAGATCTCAAAATTATCAAAGACAATATATATTACATTTTGTAATAAAATTTAGAATTTTGTAATTAGATATAGAATTTTGTAATTAGATTTGTTATTTTTGATTTCGAATTGCTTATCAAAAGAAATCTATCGCCCTTATATTAAATACAAAATTAAACAATAATAATATTGAAGAATTTTTTTTTCAAAAATAATGTCATTTCACAGTGTAAGGTGAAACATCATATACGTTTATTTCATGTCATAATTTTCTAAAACACAATTTGCAAAATCACAATAATACATTACGAATATTTTCGTACGCTATCCATATTTGCTCCCATTGACGCAGAGCAACCGTACTTTTACCTCGCACGCAATCTCAAAGGCAAATTTGCTTTAATTAACCTGTCATTCAGAACTCGCATGAGACAGAGCTGGAAATTTGCTGAGTGAGCTTGTCTCTTACCTTGAAACACTTCATGAAACTGATACTGGTTTTCTGAAAATTCAAACATTAATGTTATTTGCTGAAAATTCAAACATTAATGTTTGAATTTTCAATAATTTCGAAAAGGAGGTTTTCAATTTGACTGATTTTTTTATTCGTATGTTAGGTGATATTTTTTATATTAATCTAGAACACTGTTTTTCCGGCTGAATATACAATACTTATCTTAAGTTACAAGCAGTTTTTCTTTGGATTAAAGCATTTGTTGCTGTCGCATAAGTCGTAGTATTATTCAAATGTTTTTGACGGCTCCGTGACGCATTGGCTTGGCATTGATGTGCAGCACTAAGGGCCGCGTGTTCGAATCCCGTACAGAACAAGTATTTATATGGCCTACCAATTATTTCATCAAAGGTTTAAAGGATAGATAATTTATTCTAAACTAGTAACTTTAATGTCAGTAGCGCAGTGAGCTAGATAGAGATAGAGAGAGCAGTGGTGCTACTGACCTTAGGTTTGAATCTCGTAAGAAACAACTAATTTGTAACACGTACCGATAATAATTCCGGTGTTTGCCCTTGTGCAATTTACGTATGCAATTTTCCTCCACGATACAGGGGAAAATCCCATTGAAAATAAAGAGATAAGAGAAAAAGGGAGAAAAGTTTTTTTGATATGGATCAATTTGTTTTTGTATTACGGATTAATAGGTTTTTACATTAACCGCTCGTGATTTGAAATGAAATAACCGAGCGTGATATCATCCCTATTCTAATTTTTATCGTTTAGAATTTGAAATAATAATAAACTGAGCCATTTTTCATTCGACGGACGAGTCTTTTTTTGTGATTCAGTCAATATTAATGTAAATCGAAAATACGTTGGGAATCTCAAGTTTCCGATGCAAGTATTTTATGAAGGTTGAATTTGTTATTTGGTTTTGCTATGAACGAGTTTTTCGAGGGTTAGTTGTAGCGCTAAACTTTATATTTACTGTGTCAGAGGGGAATAAGGCTTCTTTACATTTGCACGATTTAATTAAACCTGTTTTTTTTTACTTTAAAATACTATTTGCAGTGCTGTCACCATTAATAATTCTATTTAAACTTATTTAACCACTTTAGATAAGCACTTATGCGTGGTCGAGCCATATATTATGGTTGCAGCACGAATGGGTCGGCTCGACCGGGGTAGGACCAAGCTCTCACAGAATACCACGGAAAATAATGCTGCTGTGTTTCGAATATTAAGTGTAAATGAACAGGAGACTCTTTTTATACTTTTATTCTATAAAAAATACGCTTTTAAATGCTTGTAGTCGGATTCGAGCTCAAGATCTTTAGTTTCGTAGCTCGTACACTAATAGCGAGGTTAAAAACTGACTACTATCATTGAATAATTATAGCTTTACTAACTTTTAGTTGATAAGATGACCTGTAATGAAATCAATGCTCCGCCTCTTGTGCTCTAATTAAAATCTTCAAAATTGAAACTTGAACTATAAAATTGAATTTACCGTGATACGTAAAATGAGCCACAATGCAGTGGCGAATGAATTTTTGTTTTGACTATTAATACGATATTCTAGTTGCTACCTTTTTCTACCGACTTCAAAACGGAGGAGGTACTCAATTCGACTGTAATTTTTTAAGTTTTTTTATGTGTGTTACCTCATACCTCATAACTTTTCTAGGTGAACCGATTTAGATGATTCTTTTTATTTTAAAGCTGGTGCTTCTCATATAGTCCCATATAAATTTGATCAAGGTCTGACCAGTAGTTTTGAGTTATCCTTAATAATTTATATTGAAGTCGGTTGCACAATTTTTTTAATTTTACCACTTGTTATAAAACTGAAGTGACAAACGAACTTCTGGCTTAACTTTACTTTTTAGCAAAATGTATATTATCATCACTTAATTTATTTGGTGGTTCTCATAGGAAGGTTTTTTTTTAAATTATTAGGTCTGTCAGCAGTTGTTACAATTAACATTCACACTTGTTACAATAAAAAAATTATAAACATATTTATTTTTCTGTGTTGCCTCTCACGACACCTACGGAATTATCTGGGATATACAGAGGGAAATAAAAAAGCAGATGGGCGGCAGTATCTTCCCAATAACAACCAAAAAAAAAACTATCTTCGCATAACAGTCAGCCAAGCGTGGTAAGTATGGCAAACATCTTCTGATTACTAGACCAACGAGGCAGTCAGTTTTTTAAAATGTGAGTAAAAACTACACTCACTACGTGGGAGGACTCCTTTACATCACAATACAGAAGAAATACTTGGGGGGGGGGGGCACATCTAGCAGTGGACTAATGACGAATGACGGACTGATGACGAAGCAGAAGGACCGAATATCTCAGTTTTGCAAGCAAATCAAGTGGCTCCCAATTTAACTTCGTCCTACGAACACTCGATTTTTATCTCTCCTCTTTAACATCCTGTACAATTCATCTTCTCCCTCATACCTCAGAAGCCGATTTTCCTTCACCCATTCTCTGGAAGAACCATGCAGATCCCGAGCTAGAACTCTCCTTAACATTCCCGTTCATAATGTCGGTTTTTATTCCTATTCATTTTGTGTCCACATGGTTAGGTTATGGAACTTTTTACGTGGTAGAGCCACGCTGCAACTATATTATAGTTGTAGCACGAATGGGTCGGCTCGACCGGGGTAGGACCACGCTCTCACAGAATACCAGCGTAAAATAGCAGCTTAACGCTGCTGTGTTTCGTATGGTGAGTGTAGAGAACCGGAGACCCTTCTTACTGGAAAAGAGGCATTCCATCTTAGTCCTCAGGGGTGACAACGCATGTGCATTTTGATTCTTAATTGAGGATAAATGTAGATGTCTATGGGCCACAGTACCCACTTACCATCAGGTGGACTGTGTGCTCGTTTGTCACCCTATGCTATAAAAAAAAAAAAAAACTTTCTACGGCCTAATATAAGAGGTTCCTTTATAGGCATTCAAAAAACATAAAAGAGATAATTTCTTTATATCTTGCTTTTTAATATATTTTATTATATTATATTAGTATGACATAAAATAAACATAAACACTCACGCCTGTCACCCAAAGGGGTAGGCAGAGACTATGGACTTCAATTTGGCACGATCCTGACACACCTCTCTTGCTTCCTCCACATCCATATACCTACGCATACACGCTCGTCGGTTAAAGGTACTCTTAATTTGCCCATTTTCAATATATCGCCAATTTGGTCGATAAACTTTCACCTAGGGCATCACTTCCTGACTGCCGTTCACCTCTGCAACATAAATTTGCTTTGTCCCACTTTCCTCATTCATTCTTTCTACATGGCCGAACCAACGTAGCATCCCTTTCTTAATCCTGGTCACAACATAATCTTGCAAACCAGACTCTTCCCTTATCACACAATTTCTCACCCTGTCATTCAGATTCAGCCCTAACATACTCCTATGTAATTTCTACAGCATTTTTTCTGCTCTCGTGCTTCTTCTGCCACACCCAACTTTCACTAACATAATTTAAAGTAAGGACTAATACAGCATTGTGAATTTCCATACGTGTCTTTTTGGACACGTTTTGACTTCCCACAATAGAGTGTAGAGCCTCATTCACTCTATTTCCTGCGTTCACTCGTCGTTCTATATCCTTATCATATCTACCATCCCTGCTAAACACATCCCGAATACACAAACTCATCTACTTGCTCGACCAACTCCCCTTCTATTCTTACTTCACATATCGTTTTATTTTCTTCTCTTTAAAAAACCATAACTTTCGTCTTACTTGCGTTCACTTTCATTCCCTTTTCTTTTAATGACCTGTTCATTGATGTTACCATCATTTGCAACTCGGCCGCCGACGACGCAAGTATGACTTGATCGTCGGCGTACAAAAGGCATTTGACGGTTAGCTCACCCATTCTTAACCCGTATTCTTCAATTTGTCCAAACAACTGTCCATAAATAGGTTGAACAGCCACGGAGAAGCCACACAGCCCTGTCTGACATCTTTATGGATGCCAAACCAGTCCGAGTAGGCCTGCTCCGATCCTTTTTCTTTATATAGTGGGACTATCACGGTTTGCACCTGTCTCCCGGTACCCGCTTACGCTCCCAACACAAATTAAACAAGATGCACAGCTGCAGGTCTGCCACTACTCCTTCTCCAGCCCTTAGCATTTCGAGAGATCCTCTATCATATCCGGCTGCCTTACCTGCTTTCATACTTTTCATTGCTTTCATTATTTCATTTATACTTATGTCTCTATCTATTTCCTCTTCTTTCGGAATTTCTATTTCATTTAATTCAAACGTCTCATCACTCATAAACACGCTTTCAAAGTATTCCTTTCAACTCCTTAAACTCGAAACTTCGTCATTCAGAATACAGCCATTCTGGTCTCGTATAGAATTCATTCTAGGTTGTTTTGAAAGTCCCCTGGCAGTTCTTACGAGTTTCCAGATCATTTTAATATTTGCCTGGAAGTTATCCGATATTTTTCTATCATTCTCAAACGTTATTTCTTGCTCTTTCCTGTCAACAACTTCTTTTACTCTCTTATTTAGATGTCTAAAGACAGCCTTTTTTCTTTCAATATCATCATTCATACCGCTAGAATTACCAGCCTTGGTTGCTAGTAAATCTAGCTATGCTTTCTTCTTTTCTTCAATTTCCATCCGTATCTCATCATCCTACCATAACGTGTTATTTTTCCTTTCATTCGTTCTCTTACTTACACCACATACTTCAGTAGTTGCATCCACCAAAACTTTCTTGATATTATACCACACAGTCTCCAAGCCTAATTCATTCATACACAATTCATCCATACCACTTATATTTTCTCTCAGTCTACATTAGAACTTCTCTTTCACACCTTCATCTTGTAACCTCTCTGTTCTTATACGCTGTAACGCAGTGGTAGATACAGATGTCCCATGCCGCCAACGCCTGAATAGACCATTAATTCGGCATAAGACCAAGTAATGATCCGTCCCTACGTTGGACCCCCGGTAAACCCTTCTATCTACCACCGCAATCCTCATTCTTTCATCCACAATTATGAAATATATTATGCTTCTATCATCACCTCTTTCCCATGTATACATGTGTAACTTCTTATGACGAAAGAAAGTGTTCGTCACAAAAAGATTCTTTTCCACACATACAATGAGGAGGCTTTCACCATTCTCATTTATCCTTTCATCACTAAACGTTCCCAGTATCCTTTCAAAACCAAGCCTCTTCACCCCAACCCTTCCATTAGAATCTCCTAATATAACAATATTTTCATTAAGATAAAAGTGGGCTTAGATATGTCTAGGGCGTAGACCCCTAGAACAAACAACTTCTTTAGGCCCACTTTCATTCGTATCCATAGTAGTCTCGGGCTTACACATTCATACTCTTTCACACAATGACCCATTCTTTCTGAAAGGATGATACCAACTCCCTTGCATGCCCGCTCGGTCTCGTATACACCAGACCAGTACGCGGTATACATGCCATGTGTAGTGGCATCCTTTTCCTTCCGTTTCGTCTCATTTACACATAACAAATCTATTCCTCTATCATACATTATATCGCATACTTCATCCATCTTATCATTCATTGCTCCACATACATTCAACGTAGCCAGACGGGCATCTGCAATCCACTTTTCGGCCCTCCGGGGGACAGAACGTGACGGGTGGCGAACCTCTTCGCTGGTTTTCCTCCCGGAGATTCTTCGCACCCCTGCCCCATTAAAGGGGCGCCGGGAACTCGGGGCCATTTCGTTACTTTTTTGCCTCATGGTACGAAAGTAGGGGGTGGTATTTTTTACACCGCTACCACTCGGCGAGGAGCCGAGTCTGTTCTCCCGGCTTTGTCGCTTGTTTAGCACCACCCGTGGTATACGTGTATGTATATACGTGGTCAAAGCCTACAGACGCGAGTGACTCATCCCTCATATTAGTATTAGTTTATATATTATATGTAATTATCATATGTATTATTTTTATTCATTGTATTATTTTATTTTTATTTATAGTAATATATAATATAATTTACGTAACATTTTGTATATTATTTATTCATTAGTTGTAGTGATGTATGCACTAAGTTTGCCTTTTTAATATATTTTCCTTTGTGGGTCTACTGGAAGA
Source organism: Parnassius orleans (assembly GCA_029286625.1). Classification (NCBI taxonomy): domain Eukaryota; kingdom Metazoa; phylum Arthropoda; class Insecta; order Lepidoptera; family Papilionidae; genus Parnassius; species Parnassius orleans. The sequence goes on from JAGSMP010000405.1 coordinate 509,861, forward strand.
TATTTCAGCAAATTATGGAATACGTAGAACCTTTGTACGAAATCACTATAAGACTGTTTCTGTATCCTGTTGTGTGTACATAAATAAATAAAAAAAAAGAAATTTAATTTTCACTTCTATTATTCGAAGTAATATTTTAAAACTACGTGGTAAAGCCATGCTGCAGGTATATTTATAATATAGTTGTAGCACGAATGGGTCGGCTCGACCGGGAAAGGACCACGCTCTCACAGAATACCAGCGTACGAGTAAAATAGCAGCTTAATGATGCTGTGTTTCGTATGGTGAGTGTAGAGAACCGGAGACCCTTTTTACTGGAAAAGAGGCATTCTATCTTAGTCCTTAAGGCTGACAACGCATCTGCATTTTGATTCACAAATATATACACGAGGATAGATGTAGACGTCTATGGGCCACAGCAACCAATTACCAACAGGTGGACTGTATGCTCGTTTGTCACCCTATTTCTATATAAAAAAAAAACTTAAGGCTATTAGAGTTTAAAAGTAATGACTCGAATTGGATATATTTTATTTCAAATCAACTGCCTATTAATACAAGCGAGCGGAATACAGAAAAGTTTTACCCGCCCAACTTTAGCAGATTTTGTCGGTACATAAAGTTAAAAATTATTTTAACCAAATTCGAATTTACTTGTAACCTTGCATTATGCCGTGCGTTGAAACGCAAAATTTTATATACTCTTTATGTTAATTTTTTTCTAATTTTTATGTTAATTCTTTATTTATTATGACATATAGTTGATCTGACGATGGAGCTGGAACGTGGTCATCGCTAACATAGGCGGAAAATAAAATGGCCGCTATACTAATTTTAAAGAGTTATAACTCGGCAAAGGTTAGGTATAGCTTAGTGGTGCTCTAACAAATGTTGTAGGGGACAACAAGGGTCAACTTCTGGCAATAAAAAAATTCAAGATGGCGGATGTAATTTGGCGATCAAGAACTTAGTTGCTCCAATCCGCCTGTAATTTTGCTATCCCGGGATTTTTGGAGTCCCCGATTACATTTTTGGGGTCAAATTGTTCGCGTCAAATTTTGCAACTAAATTTTAAAAGTTTGCCAAGCTAATTGACGTCGTTCTAAATCCAATATGGCGGACCAACTGAGATGGCGGACTAGTTATTTTTTATACACTGCCATAGTATGGGTAATATATTTTTAACCTATTTCCTATTTTATCCTATTTTTTTTTCTCATATTTTATTGTACACACCTTGAAGAAATATAAAAATGTTGTGCGTGGAACAGGTGTCCAAACTAGGAACAAACAAACATGTATATGGATCACCAGGCATCCATCCCTCGGATAAGTATAATCTTTGTACTATGGAAATTTAAATAAGACAGAAAGAATACAATTGTTTATGCACGTTAGTGTGTGTGTGTGTGTGTGTGTGTGTGTGTGTGTGTGTGTGTGTGTGTGTGTGTGTGTGTGTGTGTGTGTGTGTGTGTGTGTGTGTGTGTGTGTGTGTATGTGTGTTTGAGTGTGTGTAAAAGACTTGGGATCAGTTATCAGATTCTAAGGATCTTAAACCACAAACCAAAACACTTTTTTTCTTGAATACTATAATATGAATTAGCAATTTACACTCAGCAAGTTTTCTGTCATATCATAATCCAACGTATCTAACCATTTGAAGACATTTCTTTTACAGGACATTTTTGTTTGTGGGATGAGATTTAAAATTTTATTAAGTTTATTATATAAATATCCTCCCAACAAAGTGAGAGAGATTGTTTGCGAAGCTCGAATGAGGTTTTATTTTACATATAGCATCCTTAGGTACGTCTTTTTACTTTTAGTATTGATGGATTATAAGGTAATAGAGAATGTTGAATATTTACGGTGCATAACATATAAAGCTGCCAAATCGTGAGGACTTGATATTTTTTGTATAGATCGCGCGTCGGAAATGTGTACGGTAGGGAACGTGATGTTTTGAGTACAGCACGTTAAGCTCTTTCCAGTTTTATGAGAATACATTTGGACGTTCCTCCCCAAACTGTGATTCCGTAAAAAAATATGGATTGACATAGTGTCAGTTATGTTCAAATCAGCTACATTACCTAACCTCTTTTACAATACAATTATATGAAAGGGTTTGCTGGGAATAATACGCAAAAAAATGACGTCACTCGAAATCCAATATGGTGGACTCCTCAGAGCTACATTCCGACACCTGTGGTTGACTCCCAAAGATCGCGGACTATGTTTTTTTTACCCCCATGATATGGATATCAAATGAACATATGGATTCAAATAATGATAACAAAATGAACCCTTTGTTTGCTAAAAAGAATACGAATAATATGACGTCCGCGTTCAACTCTTCGAGGAGATGATGTACTGCTGCCCGGCTAAAAGTTAAGACCAAGCGGGGTCGTGTCTTAATTAGTATCGATCTATGCCCTGGGTAAATTCTAGCGGTGGTGAAAAAAAATCAAAATGACGATAAACAAGATGGCCGCCATACCAATTTAAAAGACTTATAACTCGGCAAAGGTTAGGGATAGTTTGGTGGTGCTCGAACAAATGTTGTAAGGACCGACAAGGGTCAACTACTGGCGATAAAAATTCAAGATGGCGATCACAAAGCAACAATGACGCACTAAATGAAATGAATAGACTTAGAAACATGCTCAGCGATAGCAAAAAAAATAAAAAATAAAATAAATAGCAAAAAAACATTTTTAAAAATAAGCTTTTATTAAATGCTCCAAAAAGAATAAAATAATATTTAAATTACTTAAATCAAAGCCGTCAATTTATTACATTACACTATTTATATGATATAAAAGCTTGTCGCGAGACTTACCTGTGTACATAAACAAGAATACAATATGTAACTTGATATTGACATAAGTAGTTTAAATAAATATGTTTTTTTATTAAATGGGTAAATCTCGCGACAAGCTTTTATATCATATAAATTGAGTAATGTAAAATGTTGATGGGTTTGATTTAATTTTAAATTTATTTTCTTATTTTTAGAGCATTTAAGTAAAAGCTTATTTTTTAAATGTTTTTTTTTTACTATTAATTTATTATTTGTATGTATGTTGCGCATTTTGGTATGTATCTTCGTAAATTGTGAACCGATTTTTATGATTCTTTTTTATTAAATAGATTTCAGGCTTGGAGCTAAATAAATATCGAGAAAAACTACCACCTCTAATGTTGGCAAAATAGGGGATGAAGTTTTTGATCTAACTATTTAGACGACATTTAAATTGTTACTTTCCTTAGTCCACTCAAAAGGATAAAAAATGACTATTAATAAAAAGTGAAGGCCGAAAGTTATGGGTGCAGTTAGTTTCAAGTACCAGGTAACTTTCAAATGTAAACATTCATTCGTGCTACAACCATAATATAGCTGCAGCATGGCTCTACCACGTAAACGGGAGTTACTACTGTGTGGGAGCACCATAATAAATGAGTGGGGTTAAGGTTGATTTTTCAATGCGCTTTTTTATGCTGCTTAACAAAACTTTTTTTATCAATATGTAGCAGAATTTCTTCTCAGTGACTTCTTTGCGTTAAATGTTATGTAATTTTTAACAATAGAAAGCTTTTGCTTTTCCTCTATCCCACCTCATGGGAAGTGGTGATGCACCCGAAGATGGTAAAGCGCACTGATTTAGCTTAACAAAATTCTATTCACTGGTGCCGTGAAGACACCCACATTATAATCGTATGGACAGATGCTGGAAACTTATTACACTCCGTTGCTAAATGCATAACGAACGATGAAGCAAACCGTTTGATTCGAATGCATGATAAGTGTTGTCGTGTGTACATGCCTGACAGCTACGCATTTCTGGCTTATTTCCGAGTGGATGGATACATTTTCGAGTGGGGAATTCTTGATTATTTATTTATTATACTCTATTTTATTTGGGTTTTGGGAGTATTTTCTTCAAGGTTTTGGTCATCAATGACAAGCAGCATTATGGTTTAGCGCAACATATATGCTGAGTGTTTACCTCTTTTGGAATCTCCAGTAATTACCAAACAAAATTTTGTTTTTTATAAGAATACTATTAACGCTATGAACAATACGTACGTACTTACTCCTGTAAGTCACAAGGTTGAAATTCTTGTGTTGGTAGTTCTTCATGACAGTAGTCGAATGATGGTTTCGGACCCATGACTTTCCGAGTTAGCAGTCCGCATGCCTAACAATTAGGCTAATGTCGCTTTACATACAAAGTTATGTAATTATTACTATTGAATTATTATATATATTATTTATTCGTACTTTATTCAATGTACAAATTTCGTTAAACTAACGGAGTAAATCTAGATTAATAAACTTTATCTCAAACAAACAACCTAGTTGTGTAACAATTCTCTTTATCAGATTTAATTTTAGATGAATCCTACAATGTTGTGTTTACTCAATGAAGTTTTGGATTGTTAGGTTTAAATTTTAATTTTTAATTTAGAAAATTTATAACTGTTTAAAATCATCTACCACTTTCTCTCGTCCTAGTGCCTAGTTAAAACGCTTTTGTTTTCAAATATAATTTACCTGGTGGTAAGTCGTTACTGCAGCCCACGGACATGTGCCAACAACTTCAAATGAAGAAAGATGCAGTTGCGTTGTCAACTCTGTGAAACCTCCGCGATACAGGAGAATATATTTAGTGTACGGTAGGTAGGTGTGTAAGCATAAGTCTATTCAACGAAAAAAGCGAATGGGTTAACATAATTGTACCACAGTATAATAGACTGTGGTAATATAGTAATACTACAGTATAGTAGACTGTGGTTATAAAAAAGTAAAATCATGGTCTACTATACTGTGTTTATAGGTCACATAAAATGTGAATTAATTATCACTCCGCCTAGTTTAAACACTTTATTAAACAAAGATTGTTTAAAAAGATTAATTTTAATATTATGGAAATTATGGATCATAATAACTCCTGGGAATGAGGAGATCGCTACCAAGCTATTTCAAGTTTTTTTTTGTGTTGCGTAACTTCAACGATTGAAAACTGTTCTATTTTAAGTCCCGCTGGGTTTCTTGCTGGTTCTTCCAGGACAGAGGTATTTTCCGAACCAGTGGTAAACTAAACATAAGATACTTTTAATAACTATTATTTATAATCTTTGAATAAAAAAGTTTCTCATTGTATTTTACTACACCATGATTTCTAAACAAAGCAATTCAATTAGAAATGGTTAAAAGCGGAACAAAAATTAAAATCCACGCAATTAAAGAAAAGGATAATAATTTCAAACCTTTTGTTCTCGAGCGTTTCTGACATTTTCATTCGAGGCCGAATAGTTCCATTTTTCTTAACCTTTTCTCGTTTTTATGTTTTATGTTATTTTTAATAGAATAAGGGATGATATAAGAAAGCGTATTCTCTTACGCCGCCACTACACTGTTACTGCACGGCAGATATCAATACACCTGAAAAACAAAACAATGGGCTCCATCTAAACTAAGCCGAAAACGAAAATGGACTTGTGCATTCTTCCTATTCTTTTTTAGTTATTATAAGCCAGTGGTTGACTACAATAACACCTGGTGGTAAGTGGTGATGAAGCCCTAGATGGTAAATCGCACTGTCTTAGCGTAACAAAAGCCTATTCAATCTTGCCTTGATGACTAAGAACTTGAAGTTTGTATTCGGACGGAAAGACAGACGTCGGCAAATTATTCCACTTCTTTGCTGCACTCAATACGAAAGACGAAGTAAACCGTTTGGTTCTAATACGTAGAATATCGATAACCAAGAGGTAAAGACCCGACAACCGCCTGGTTGTTCGATGGCGTAAAGGATAGGAAGGAATTGAAGCATGAAATTATGGATTTTGGATATTCGTATTTATGGAGGGCACAGACAGGTGCTCCCTGTCTAACATACACACATATTGATGGAATAAGGTCATAAGGCCGCTTACTTAATTACGACTTTGCCGGTCATTGGTCGCCCTGTCTGTTTTCTGTGATGTTGGCTTTTACTGCTTCACCGGACTCAGAGCTAAAGATGATAGATATGGTGGTGGTAATAATGATGACTCAATTTTTAACTGAACCATTAATCTACGGTACGGTGTTCCTAACACGAATTAGTGTACAAATGAGTTATCTTACAGCTGCGCCGTCCGATCAAGATAACTCATCTCACTCGGACGGCGGTTAGATAGCTCGCTGGTCATGATGCGCGCCGCCGCCGCAACAAATCACGTACATATCTTTGCCCTTAAGGGTAGGTTCAACCAAACGAGAGTATACTTTATTCATATAATAAATTGCTATTTATTTGAGAATAGTTCAATATTACGTTTTACCATTTGCAATGCTAAGAATAGCGAGCGTATTCGAGAATAGTTACTAAACCACCGTTTAACGTGTAGTGGCGGTGTAAGAATATCCACTACCCCATATCATACCGTGGGTGCCGTAAAGGCGACATAGGGAAACAAATCAGGAGATGGGCAGCAGCGTCTTCTTAACAACGACTAAAAATAATAAATTTATAGTAAAAAAAAACATTTTTAAAAATAAGTTTTTATTTAAATGCTCTAAAAAGAAGAAAATAAATTTTAAATTAAATCAAACCCATCTATATATTATATTACTTAATTTATACGATATAAAAGATATATTTTTTTACCTACTTAATACTTTATGTTAATATCAAGTTACATATTGTTTTCTTATTTATGCACACAGGTAAATCTCGCGACAAGCTTTTATATCATATAAATTGTGTAATGTAATAAATTGATGGCTTTGATTTAATTTAAAGTTTACTTACTTCTTTTAAGAGCATTTATAATGTAATTTTTTTTGTTTTTTGTTATCGCTATACATGTTTCTAAGTCTGTTCTTGTTGCGGTTGGATCGCCATTTTGAATTTTTTATCGCCAGTAGTTGACCCTTGTCGGTCCTTACAACATTTGTTCGAGCACCACCAAACTATCCCTAACCTTTGCCGAGTTATGTTAAAATTGGTATGGCGGCCATCTTATTTTCCGCAATTTTGAATGATTTTCACCACCGCTAGAAATTGCCCAGGATATAGATCGATATTAATTAAAACACGATCGCGCTTGGTCTTACCTTTTAGCCGAGCAGTATTACACCATCTCATCGAAGAGTTGAACGCGGACGTCATTTTATTTGTATTCTTTTCAGCGAACAAAGGGTTCACGTTGTTATCATCATTTGAATCCATATGTTCATTTGATATCGGTATGATGGGGGTGAATAAAAAACATAGTCCGCCATATTTGGGAGTCCACCACAGATATCGGAAAGTTGCTCTAAGAAGTCCACCATATTGGATTTCGAGTGACGTAATTTTTTTGAGTATTCTTCCCAGCAAACCCTTTCATATAATTGTATTGTAAAAGAGGTGAGGTAATGTAGCTGATTTGAACATAACTGACACTATGTCAATCCATATTTATTTACGGAATCACAGTTTGGGGAGTAACGTGAAAATGTATTCTCATAAAACTGGAAAGAGCTTAACGTGCTGTACTCAAAACATCACGTTCCCTTCCGTACACATTTCCGACGCGCGACCTATACAAAAAATATCAAGTCCTCACGATTTGGCAGCTTTATATTTTATACACCGTAAATAGTCAGCATTCTCTTGCCTTATGATTCATCAATATTAAAAATAAAACCTCATTTAAGATTCGCAAAAAATTTTTCACTTTCTTGGGATGGTATTTATATAATAAACTTAATAAAATTTTAAATGTCATCCCACAAACAAAAAAACTCTTGTAAATGAAATGTCTCCAATGCATAAACAATTGCATTCTTCTCTCTCTGTAATTTGTATTTCCATAGTACAAAGATTGTATTTATCCGAGGGATGGAGATCTGGTGATCTATAAACAGGTTTGTACCTAGTTTGTAGACCCCGCACAACATTTGTATATTTCTTTAAGCTATTTACAATCTAATTGTGGGAAGTAAATGAATAAATAAAAAATAAAAAATAGGATAAAATAGGAAATAGGATAAAAATATAATATCCATATTATGGGAGTGTATGAAAAATAACTGGTCCGCCATTTCGATTGGTCCGCCATATTGAATTGAGAATGATGTCACTTAGCTAGACATACTTTTAAAATTTAGTTGCAAAATTTGACGCCAACAATTCAACCCCAAAACCGTAATCGGGGAATCCAAAAAACCCTTTGTAACAAAATTACAGGCGGATTGGAGCAACTAAGTTCTTGATCGCTAAGTTAGATCCGCCATCATGATTTTTTTAATTGCCAGTAGTTGACCCTTGTTGTTCCCTACAATATTTGTTCGAGCACCATCAAACTATACCTAACCTTTGCCGAGTTATAACTCTTTAAAATTGGTATGGCGGCCATTTTGTTTTCCGTCTCTTTTAGCCATGACTACATTCCAGCTCCATCATCAGATTAACTATATGTTATTATAATATTGCATTATCATATAAGACGTCCGCCATATTGGATTTAGAATTACGTCACTTAATTTTTTGTGTTTCGCTCATCAAACCCTTTCATTTGATACCCATTCCATAGGAGTTCCATTTTATGAGTTCCGCCATATTGGATTTAGAATAACGTTACCTGACTTATTGTTTTTCGATGCAACTTTTGTATACAGCAAGTGCAGAGATGGAAAAGTATCACGCCACTACCAACCTCCCCACTACGTAGTTGTTTTGCAGTCACTATAAAAGACTGAAACACTGTTTTACAGACGGGGCCATTCTGATTAAGTTACGTTGATAGAAATATCAACTCGTAACAACTATTTGTAGGCACAATACTTTATCTGTCCCGGATTTGAACCCGCGGCCCGCAGTTCGCTTAACACCTACGCTATCGAGCTGACATGTTGCTTAAACAGTTTTTCTAATTTTATTTAAAGTTACTGCCTATATACGTCCCACTGCTGGGCACAGACCTCCCTTATTTTTGATAGACTTTAGGTCAAGAAATGACCGCCGCGCTGCCCTGATGCGTGTTGGCGAACGTCATATGTCTTTTAAATGTTTTCTTATTTCTCAGACATGCAGGTTTCCTCACGATTTCTTCCCTCATCGCCGAGCACGTGGTAAATCAGCACTTAAAATTGCTAATAACGATTTCATTGGTGTCAGCAGGATAGAACCCGGTTGCTCGCGTACTGTGAAATTTACAGCGAGCGCTGAGCTAACCATCTGAGCTACCATGGCTCTCGACATTCGATTTTTACAGACTTACAGACGAATTTTAAGAGAAATAAAGGGCGGAATTATGCGTTATGGCAATCGTCTTTGTCAGATTTTCGAATCAGTCTTTGTTGAATTTTTTTTTCATAATGGTTAAGGGACATACGAATTTACAGTTCACCAGATGGCATAAAGCTACTGAACGCCATGGACATCTGCAACCAACTTTAAACAAAAAAGGCTAGAGATGAAATGTTATATTTATAGGATCAAGAGAATGTCTCAACACCTGTAATTATACTAGCTATCTGTACCCTTCAGAGCAAAAAACACAGCAGTTCATTCACTGAGATGGGCGGCAGAAATAGTCGGTAAAAGGGTGGTACCTAATCACGCGGACCTCTAGGCAGAAAAGGGATCCTACCACCTAGTAACCTGCTGTCTAAAACCTTCGAGCAATCTATTAAGAACATTTCCTTATGATTATTTTTTTTGCCCTTTACAAATAAGAAGACAAATTTCAGCGTACAAAAATCCTTCCTCATAATCTAGTCAGAAAAAAAATTAGTTTCAGAGAGCACGAGGGATCTGTGACAGAAAACATCTAGCCGCTGAGCTTCAGCACGTCGAGCAAGTACTGCAAGGCAACAAGCTTCGGGTCCAGCGCCTACGTCACAGTGATCGAGTGAAGCCGGCCACAGTCGAGCATGTGCCTGCTGTACTACCCTATGTCAGAGGAGTCACAGACAAGGTTGGCTACATCTTGAAGCGAGCTTCCATTAAAACATACTTCAAGCCGCCGAAGAATATTAGTCAGTTTTTACCATCCGTCTAGTGTCATATCCCTCTACAAGATGCAGGAGTGTACAAGCTGGATTGTGAATGTAGTCTCTCTACATAGGACAAACAAAAGATCTATAAAAACCGCGTAAAAACATATAGCTGACTTGAAGCACCGACGTATCGGTAAGTCTGCAGTTTGTGAACATGTTCAAGATCGCACATTAGATTTAGAATAACGTTACCTGACTTATTGTTTTTCGATTATCAAGTCCTTTCATTTGATACCTATGTCATAGAGGTTATTATGGAAATTATATCGCTAATGGAACCGGCTATTTTGTAACGTACTCCATATTAGATTAAAAATGGCGGCATTTAAGTAATTGTGCATTGTCACAAGAACCAAATATGTATTCAAAATTTTAGCCCGATAGCTTTAATGAAAGTTAAATATTGATTACAAAATTCCAGGATATACATACAAGTGAAGTTAAATAAAAGCTTTAAAAAACTGTGGTGGCCGACCCGCTTACCAAGCGTGGCAACTACCGCAAAGACAGGTAATATTTGTCGTAGTTGCCACTATGAGGCAATCTATGGGGTAAACCTATGTTCAGCAGTGAACTTTAATAGGCTGTAACTAACAAAGTTACTACAAAACCACCCTTTTGCATAAAATAACAGAGTTATTCCAAGAACATATAAATGTTTGATTAAAATGCACTAATAATATATCTGTAGTATAGCTCGTCCACGTAAAACGTTACGTTATGTACGAGTACGTGATACGTTATGATCGCTGGGGACTAAGATGGCATGCCTTATAGTCAATAATAAAAATTACTCTCTCACGCGGTGCACTTTTGCTTGGCTGCAGATATAGGTAAGTGAGTGATACCAACCCGACGTTCTTCCAGTACCTTATAATGACGATTGGTAAGATTTGTCTCTGATTCATAATAATTAAGAATTAGAAGATAAATATGACAAAGTCGTCATAACGTGATACGTAGAATTTTTTTTCTGTTTTTTGATTTTATTTTGGGACTACTGTTTTATGAAAACATTTGAGTTCAATCAAGCCTTATTAAGTATAGGTCAAAAGAGATATTTTAAGATGCAACTTTTTGTATACAGCAAGTGCAGAGATGGAAAAGTATCACGCCACTACCAACCTCCCCACTACGTAGTTGTTTTGCAGTCACTATAAAAGACTGAAACACTGTTTTACAGACGGGGCCATTCTGATTAAGTTACGTTGATAGAAATATCAACTCGTAACAACTATTAGTAGGCACAATACTTTATCTGTCCCGGATTTGAACCCGCGGCCCGCAGTTCGCTTAACACCTACGCTATCGAGCTGACATGTTGCTTAAACAGTTTTTCTAATTTTATTTAAAGTTACTGCCTATATACGTCCCACTGCTGGGCACAGACCTCCCCTTATTTTTGATAGACTTTTAGGGCAAGAAAATGACCGCCGCGCTGCCACGATGCGTGTTGGCGAACGTCATATGTCTTTTAAATGTTTTCTTATTTCTCAGACATGGAGGTTTCCTCACGATTTCTTCCCTCATCGCCGAGCACGTGGTAAATCAGCACTTAAAATTGCTAATAACGATTTCATTGGTGTCAGCAGGGATCGAACCCGGGTTGCTCGCGTACTGTGAAATTTACAGCGAGCGCTGAGCTAACCATCTGAGCTACCATGGCTCTCGACATTCGATTTTTACAGACTTACAGACGAATTTTAAGAGAAATAAAGGGCGGAATTATGCGTTATGGCAATCGTCTTTGTCAGATTTTCGAATCAGTCTTTGTTGAATTTTTTTTTCATAATGGTTAAGGGACATACGAATTTACAGTTCACCAGATGGCATAAAGCTACTGAACGCCATGGACATCTGCAACCAACTTTAAACAAAAAAGGCTAGAGATGAAATGTTATATTTATAGGATCAAGAGAATGTCTCAACACCTGTAATTATACTAGCTATCTGTACCCTTCAGAGCAAAAAACACAGCAGTTCATTCACTGAGATGGGCGGCAGAAATAGTCGGTAAAAGGGTGGTACCTAATCACGCGGACCTCTAGGCAGAAAAAGGGATCCTACCACCTAGTAACCTGCTGTCTAAAACCTTCGAGCAATCTATTAAGAACATTTCCTTATGATTATTTTTTTTGCCCTTTACAAATAAGAAGACAAATTTCAGCGTACAAAAATCCTTCCTCATAATCTAGTCAGAAAAAAAATTAGTTTCAGAGAGCACGAGGGATCTGTGACAGAAAACATCTAGCCGCTGAGCTTCAGCACGTCGAGCAAGTACTGCAAGGCAACAAGCTTCGGGTCCCGCGCCTACGTCACAGTGATCGAGTGAAGCCGGCCACAGTCGAGCGTGTGCCTGCTGTACTACCCTATGTCAGAGGAGTCACAGACAAGGTTGGCTACATCTTGAAGCGAGCTTCCATTAAAACATACTTCAAGCCGCCGAAGAATATTAGTCAGTTTTTACCATCCGTCTAGTGTCATATCCCTCTACAAGATGCAGGAGTGTACAAGCTGGATTGTGAATGTAGTCTCTCTTACGAGTACATAGGACAAACAAAAAGATCTATAAAAACCCGCGTAAAAAAACATATAGCTGACTTGAAGCACCGACGTATCGGTAAGTCTGCAGTTTGTGAACATGTTCAAGATCGCACATTAGATTTGATAGACTACAAATCCTCGCAAAAGAACACCGATTCCTACCAAGGATGATTCGCGAGGCTATTGAAATTAAAAATCATCCTAATTTCAATAGAGAAGATGGATGGGTGCTGCCATTTGCTTGGGATCCTATAATTAATAAAATGAAATCAAAACCCAAGTATACCACTGCTAGACTTCAAGATACTGTAAGCTCATTCTGCGTAGATCGAACCAAAAATTAATATTAAAAAACTGAAGGTAGCCAGGCTAACTATGACATCGGGATGTCAAACACCTCAGTCCCCCCGTGACCATGGGTGCTGTAAAGCACCCGAAACGTCGGAAATTAAAAAATTAAAATTAAACGCGATATAATTCGTAAAAATTAGTTTCATTTGATGTGTAGACAGACAGACACAAAATTTTTAAAAATGGTTATTCATGACTTAGTGGCATATATTAGGTGACAAACGAGCACGCAGTCCACCTAAAGCCGCGTATCGATTACGAGCTCCTGGCGCGCGCGCCATGAATAACCGCACTGACCAGTGCGTTCCGCGAAACGCATTCCAAACAATCGAAGTATATCAACTAAGCGCGCCTAGCGCGCGCGGCAGCTGTTCCAGTGTTTGACCATTCAACATGGATATTGGTCGTGTACGAGCAGCTGCCGCTTTCATAGTTCCATGCATCTTCTCTGAGCGCTTTATTATAATAAAAACGACTTTTGCTATTCCGCAGCAGTTCTTTTGAACCATATAATTTTATTAATTTACGACAACTTTGGTTATCCATAGCTCGGAACGCAACGAACACACGAATGATGGAAACAACCGTCCCAACCGGCGCGCGCGCCAAATCTTCTACAAAACTACTTTGATACGCGGTAAATAACCGACACCAGATGGAACGGCCTGCTCCAAGTTTGAGCGTTCCAACGAACAATTTGGGGCGCGTTCCAAGGCGGTTCCATTTCACGCGGCTGGAATGCACGCCAATTTTCGACCCATTGGAGCGCATAATCGGAGCGCATAATCGAACGATACGTAAACGATAACGTAAGTGGAGTCGTATTAATAAAAATGTCATCATGTCATCATTTATATTTATAATTTTGAACAAAACAGTTTATATTTATATTTACTATTATTACTGAACAAGTAATAAATAAGGCAATTTTAAAATAAATATTAGAGAAGGCATTTTTGTAAAAAAATATTCATCAAAGTTAATTTTAAGCTGCCTATGTACTTTGACTAAGAAGATTGTGTCAAGTATGTTAGCGGTTGGGTCAAGTAGATGAACTATAATCTGTCATCTAATGTATTTAATTTAAAAAACTTCAGATATTATTTATTTTTCAATTATGAATCCCATAAATGGTGGTAGCTCAGTGGCTAGGGTTTCATTTTCTTTACAGTCTTTCAAAAGTCCACTGAACCAAGGCTTCCCTCATTGATAGCCTCACAGGGGAAATATTTGCCATTGATGCCACGCTTGACAGGAGTTTGTCCGTGGAAGTGACTCAAGACTGTGCATTGTGGCATTCCTTGGAGAGGACCAGTGAATACATTGCTGCTTGGCGGCAAAAAGAGATAAGAAATTGGACTTTTAGGCAGAGAAGGAGAACTACCACTTAGTAAAGGCCGAGAAATTGTAGCGTAATAGTCAGATATTCTCAACTCATAGCACTATCAAAATAAAAAAAGGAAAAAAAAAAAGAATAAATATCTAGTGTACGTAAAGATTGGTGATGATGAATAATTTATATTTTTACGAATGGAGTACATATTACAAAAACGAAGTTTTAATTAATAACATTAAATAATTTAAATAATTATCGACGCAATCGTCCAAATCTACTCAATAATTTTAATGGGCACGGGATACACGACTCACGTTTATTAAAGCAAGTCAAATGAGCAACGTGAACTTACCAATTAAGCCCGACCTTAAATAAATGCGAATGTTTGCTTAAGTGGACATTGTCGTACTTTTTTAGCATTGTTATATAAGGAGGGGAGAGAAACATTCAAGTTCGTATCATTCGCAAGGTTCCTGATCATAGATGTAGAGAAAAATAATCATGCGAGCATGTTACTCTGTAATATGTCAATAGTTAGTATGTAGATGTATTAAATGAATTAAATAATTTGTAAGGGTGTAACCACAGATGTAAATTTTCACAGTATTCTCTCTAGTTTATGCACTGATCAAGGTTTAATTCTACATAATTTTTTTTTAAATAAATGTTGCTATAAAAACGAAGCAACTATCTAGATTATCTCAACAATAACTTAAAGGTTAATTTTAAACTTCCTGTAAAACATAATATTAACTTTATAGTCACTTTTGTGAATTGTATAACGCTTTTGCTGAATGAAATTTACAATTTCTATTTCGTAACAAACATAAATTAATACTTCATAATTTAAATTCGCTAAAGTTTCTATTTTGAATTTCGAATTTGATATTTTAGACCTTTCAATTTTGTTCATTTCATTCATTGTTTAGATAATTACTTTGAAGTAACCTGACATTATTTACAAATTACTGGTTATTTAATAAGAGTACGTTAGCTACTAAAATAACTAACATAATAATTGAAATGAAATTGTCTTATTTTAATTTATATTAATACTAAATGTAATAAGACAAGTTCATTTTGTTTTTTTTATAGAAGGGCAAACGAGCATGCGGCTCACCTGATGGTAAGTGACTACCGCTGCCCATGAACAACTACAACACCAGGAGAATTGCATGTGCGTTGCAAGCCTTTTAAAAAGGAGTAAGTTCTTTTTTTGAAGTTTCCTAAGTCATATCGGTCCGGAAAAATCGCCTTTGGTAAAAGATTCCATAGAGAAGTCGTACGAGGAAGAAAACTCCTAGTAAAACGCACAGTGGTGGATCGCCAAGCATCCAGATGGTATGGATGGTATCGTGAGTTTTTTCGCGTTCGTGAAATTTAGCAGATGGAATTAATCCGAACAATTCCTCAAAGCAATCCCCGTGGTAAATGCGATAGAAAATGCTAAGGGATGAAAAATCCCTTCGCAGCGCCAGTGAGTCGGGCCAATCAGAAAGAACTCGGTCGTCGACGAGTCGAGCCGCTCTGCGCTGGATGCGGTCAAGTGGAAGGAGCTGGCCCTGGGGTGCTCCGGCCTAGAGATGAGAACAGTATACCAGGCCGAACTTGCACCTTGTAAAGTTGCAAGCGGGGTACCGGCATGAAACAATATTCCACTCTGCTGGGCACGCCAAGCTTTTTAGAGGCCAATTTTTTTAGAGGTGATGTTTCATTGACTATTTTTGGAATTCTTGAGAGCAGACAAAGGCTATATGAACTTTACAATGAAAGGTCATATTTTAGTTGTAGTGATGTTTTTCGAGAATACATTAAACATTAATACATTTCATAAACAGTGTGACCCACAGCCATATCTTTGCATTGAAACAACAAAATTGGTAAGGTCTAGTCTTTCAGTTCAAAATCAAATATAATTTAATAATAAACTTACCCAATCAAATCAGCAAAAGATTTTAGAGCAAAATATTTTATTGACATTCCGATCTCGACTACAAAGTCACTATATTTTTCCCCTACACTCGCTGAGTCGTTGTTCCATCAAAATGTAAATTCTTATGAAAAAATATTTTTTTATATGGCATTCTCAGAAGTTATTGTAAACTGTTTCAAAACTATTGACATTGAGAAAACCGCGGATCTCTGGGGTTTTTTTTAATTTTTTTATAGGATAAGGGTAATAAACGAGCACACACACAGTCCACCTGATAGTAAGTGGTTGCTGTGACCCATAGACATCTACATCTATCCTCAATAAAGAATCAAAATGCAGATGCGTTCTTACCCGTGAGGACTAAGATAGAATACCTCGTTTCCAGTAAGAAGGGTCTCCGGTTCTCTACACTCACCATACGAAACAGCAGCGTTAAGCTACTATTTTACGCTGGTATTCTGTGAGTGTTGGCCCTTCTCCAGTCGAGCCGACCCATTCGTGCTACATCTATACCAGTAATATAGCTGCAGCATGGCTCTACCACGTATAAAAGAGGGTATCAAAGTGTTGCTTTTAGAGTTACTGTGTCTGTAATAGATACATTCTCTCCTAAGCTCGCTATTATTTTTAATACTAGTATCGAGTATGGTGTGTTTTCTGATTGAATTAAACTAAGATTTTTTAATAGGATAAGGGTGACAAACGAGCACACAGTCCACCTGATGGTAAGTGGTTGCGATGGCCCATAGACATCTACATCTATCCTCGATTACGAATCAAAATGCAGATGCGTTGTCACCCGTAAGGACTAAGATGGAATGCCTCGTTTCCTGTAAAAAGGGTCTTCGGTTCTCTACACTCACCATACGAAAGACAGCAGTGCTAAGCTGCTATTTTACGCTGGTATTCTGTTAGAGCGTGGTCCTTCCCCGGTCGAGCCGAATCATTCGTGCTACAGCTAAACTACTAATATGGCTGCAGCATGGCTCTCCCCGTTAAAAAGTAATACCTTTATTTAAATCTGGTATTTCTTTGGACCCCGCTTATTTTACATCTATTTCTGTAATGCCTACACTCAGTAATGTTTTTGAAAATTAATTTTGGATCAAATTTTAAAGTTTTTTAATACTAATAAATTAGTCCACAAAAATAAATTTGGTTTACTTAATGATTTCTTATATTTACGCGAACACTACACATTTAAATGAAACTAATTTTACGGATTTTATCGCGTATATTAACTTATTTTATATTCCCGACGTTTCGAGTACTTTACAGCACCCATGGTCACGGGGGTACTGAGGTATTTGACGTCCCAATGTCATAGTTAACCACGGTTACCTTCAGATTAAAAATTAATTTTCATTTCAGTCAGGTCGGGAATATAAAATAAGTTAATATACGCGATAAAATCCGTAAAACCAGTTTCATTTAAATTTGGTTTTACAAGAGCTTGATCGATGACTGACGCCATTGTAGAACCTATCAAATGTATCTTAAATGCTTGTAAGAATTCACATGGTACTTTGACTACGTTTTGTGACCTTCCAAGGACTTTGACTGCATTTATCACGAGACATTAACTAGGAGATTATAATCATGTTTTAAGGAATGCAGTCCACATTGTTAATTATTATAAATTATAATTTAAAAAGGTGTCGCTGGGTATCATACGGCTCATCCTAGGGCAGAGGATAATTTCCAAACCAGTGGTAAAAGCACAAACTAGATTCATTAAGTATGAGTTAAAATGAAATTGTTAATTGCAATTTTAAGTGCTGATTTACCACGTGCTCGAACAGCACGTCTTACAGTTCCGAAGTCACTCAGAAGGGCCGGCTAAACTGGCTTTTAAAAACTTTGTTGTGCTCAGTACATCGAGACGGTATTCAATGCCGGCCCACTTTTTTCACACAATTTTGAGTTCTTTTCTCTGGCCCGTAAAAGTCTAGACTAGACAGGGGCCATTCCCGTAGTAGGCGAAAATTGCGAGGCGATGCTTCTGAAAATTTTCAGCTCTCATCACAACATGTAAAGAAGCAATCATGCCGAATTACTCAGTCTAAATTTGAAGAATCGATGTATATCAGTTTCATTTGAATATTTGGTGTAACGTGTTACATTTGTAACACCTAGAACGCACGTATCAATAACTGACACGAGAAATAATTTTTATCCGAATTCTATAAGACACAGTTTGCTGTGAGTTGAATAATAAATAAGGTGACACTAGCAAACTTGGTAAGCAGAAAACAACACTTATTTTCCTTATTTTCTGTGACTCAATGCCTATAATATAAATTTCGACAGAAGCAGAAAAAATGGGTTGGAAATATAACACAGATTACCATCTGGGATTGAAATTTTATTTTTCTACTCGGACGGTACCATTCTGGTTTCGAATGAAGTAATTGTTCTTTGATATCGGTTTCAAAATAACGATATGAATTACCACTTTTTCAGGTTCCAAGTCGAGTTTGGAAATCTTCGTTACATTGTATTTTATTTTTATATCACTAATCCTTTCGTAACAGTGGATATAGGAAAATATATAGCTAAACAATGCCTTCGCATCGGTAATATTACTTTTTTGTGATTATTACCACATAAGTAATATTACTCCATCAATTTAAAATATCATATAATTTTGACCAGTAAATAAGATAATTTCGAAATTGGAAAAAGAAAATAACTATTTTATTGTATTAAAACCTAACAAATTCTTAATCATTTATAAGTTTTAAATGCTAGTAGCAATCATAAAAATAACTCATCCATAAGCTAATTTTTCATCAAATGTACTGATAGTTCTTGAAATGTAAAAGATCTTTCTTCTTTTAGATAATTTATAGATCTATAACATTAACAGTACACCGTGTGGTAGTGGGATAAAAGAATGCATCACCCTATTACGTGTCGTGTTTGTCGTAAGAGGCGGCTATGGGGAATTTCAGAAAGATATTATTGCATCTCATGTATGGTGGTATAGACATTCCGTTAACGCCAAGTGTAAAAAAATAAACTTTCTATAAAAATTAAAAGTTGGCTTTTAGTTTTTATATAGAGTTTATTTTTCAAAGAACTAAAAATAATATAAGGTCGGGGGAAAAGTTTTTTTCGTATTTTGTATACAAATTTAAGATATTTTTTTTTAAGGTTAATAACATTTTATTATAATATATGTGCCATTTTTTTCGATAACTTTTTGCCATCTTGTAGTTAGTGACATAATCCCGTTGGTGTAGAAATCTTGGGATCAAAAAAATGCGACAAATAGTTTTGACAGTTCTCTCTTAATGTTAACCTAACACTACCCAAAGAATACTAAAGAGACCAAAACAGGTGAAAATCTGAGGATGCAAGGTCAGGACTATATGGTGTATGCATTAGCACTTCCCAACCAAGCTCTATCAATTTTTGCTGAGTGGCCAAATATGTGTGTGGTCTGGCGTTATCATGATGAAAGACTACTCCTTTTCTGTTGATCAATTCCGGCCGTTTTTTCTCAAGTTCGTGATTGAGTCTCATTAGTTATTGACAGTAGGGATCCGAATCGATGGTTTTGCACGGCGGTAAAAGCTCATAATAAATGCCCTTCCAATCCAACCATACACACAGCATCACCTTATTGCGTGTTAATCCGGGTTTCGCTACAGTATGTGGAGCTTGATCCTTTGACCATGATCTTTTTCGCACGTTCTTGTCGTAAGTGATCCGCGTTTTATCACCAGTGATCAATCTTTTCGAAAAAGGTTCAGTTTCATTACGTTTCAATAGAGAACTGCAAATGAGTACACGATTCATCAAATTCCGCTCAAGACGAAACCTGCTCGGGGCAAGTGGAGCAATAAAACAAAGGCAACCCCTGCCAAGCTTTCCGTGAATTTTTGCAATATCAGGGGACTTCATTCAAACCTTAACGATATCCACTACCACCCCAATCCGACTGGGGGCGACTAAATCTAGTCCAGTTCATTCCCCAGAAGACACAAGTTTGCCGGTTTACCGCTAAAAAGAACCCCTTTGTCGTATCTCCTCAGTTGCAAGGCACTCCCCTTGTTGCCTCAACCAGTATCGGAATTCTTGGGGTCGACATATCGAGTGATGTGCAGTTTCGCGGTCACTTGGAAGAGAAGGGCAAATTGGCCTCTAAAAAGCTAGGCGTGCTCAGCATAGCGGGGCAGTATTTCATGCTGGCACACCGTTTGCAGCTTTACAAGGCGCAGGTTCGGCCCTACATGGAATCCTGTTCCCATCTCTAGGCAGGGGCTCCCCAGTGCCAGCTCCTTCCACTTGACCGCATCCAGCGCAGAGCGGTTCGAATTGTCGACGTCCGAGTTCTTTCCGATTGGCTTGACTCACTGGCACTGCGTAGAGATGTTGCATCTCTTTGCGTATTTTATCTCATTTACCACGGGGTATGCTCTGAGAAATCGTTCGGACTAATTCCAGCCGCTCAATTTCACCATCGCACATCGCGACAGAACTCGAGATACCATCCATATCATTTGGATGATTGGCGGTCCACCACTGTGCCATTTAGAAGAAGTTTTCTTTCTCGCACAACTTCCTTGTGGAATCGATTACCACTAGCGATTTTTCCGGACCGATACGACTTAGGGACCTTCAAGAAAAGAGCCTACTCCTTTTTAAAAGGTCGGCAACGCACCTGCAAACCCCCAGGTGTTGCGGTTGTTCATGGGCGGTGGTAGTCACTTACCATCAGGTAAGCCGCATGTTCGTTTGCCCTATCAAAAAAATCCTATAAAATACTATAAAAAAATCTTTGACATTAAAATTCCCGGACTGAAAACGCTATAACGAAGTTTTTGCTACTCTTAATGACACTGCATTAGGTCAACAAACATCACAATTTTTTTTCGTGGCTTGAGTCGCATTTTTCCTTTTTTGTAATAAAACTTCAGAATGTATCGAATTTCTTCTTTAGATTCATTGATTTTGGCGGACAGAAAAACAATTGTAAAATGGCGGGAAAGCGTGTTTTATTTTTCTATTTATATTAAAACTAGCCAGATACAAACAATACAACCAAAGAGATTTTTCTTCACTTTTATACAAACATTATATGAAGAAACTTTTTCCCCGACCTATTTTTATCTTAAGTCGGTGCTAAGACATGAAATATGCATAGAATATTTCGAGCCCAAACTATCGATAAATAATTAAGTGTTTAAAAAACATTTAAACAACACGCATAGATCATTCATAAGCTGTGATAATCCTGATGATTTTTTTATTTTATCCTGGTGATCCTGATCACGATACTAGGATAGAGTTATTAAATTATTGTTTTGTCATCGGTCCTTGATACGAGTGCAAATTTTCAAGTCAATCGGCTGTCTACAAGTTGGTGAAAATTACATTTAAATTTCTGTTACACACATAAATAGATAAATAGACACGCGAAGCTAATAAAAGTGTGTTAAAAAACTAAAATTTTTTGACTCTTTTGAGTGGTCCAAGGTATATTAATATCTCAAGTTAACAACTAGAATGCCGAAAAGTAGTAACATTGAAAACTTTATCCCCTTATTTTTCCACCTTTCGAGGTTGAATTTTTCTCAAGATTTATACAGGACGACCCCAAGCATAACTTATTTAATAAATAAAGAGTAATTACACTTGGTTCACAATTAACGAAAAAATCGCGTTACATACACCCAAAAAAGAACATAATATAACCTATTAGGTAAAGGGGAGTTGAATTGTGAACCTCCTGCTTTTTTGAAGTCGGCTAAATAACCTGCCTTGTGACGGCAAGCACTATCTGAGGTGCAATACGCCTGCCATTACGATCACATTAATTTAGTAGAAGAAGAGTATTGCGTTTAACAATCAATCAATATACCTATCATTCTTTGTTGTACAATCACTATCACATAAAAAAATGGGATTCGTGCGTTATTGCTTTAAAATAGATTTCTACGAACAACGTGGTAAAGTCACGCTGTTACTATACTATGGTTGTAGTACGAATGGGTTGGCTAGGCCGGAGAAGGTCCACGGTCTCACAGAATAACAGCGTAAAAGAGACCCTTTTTAATGGAAACAAGGCATTCTATCTTAGTCCTCAGGGGTAACAACACCTCTGCATTTTGATTGTGAATCCAGGATAGTTGTAGGTGTCTATGGTTTACAGCATCTACTTACCGTCAGATGGACTGTGTGCCCGTTTGTCAGCATTATTCTATAAAAAACAACCTCTTTAAGCAACCTGTTGTTATGAAAAAAATAAGAAGAAGTATTTGTACCTAAATTATATCGAAAATACAATATGATGGCAGTCAAGAATAAATAGGACAGATACAAGAAAGAATGGGCAGTTAAGATATGTGAGAATTTTTGAACGAAATAAGGGTCTTAGTACTTATTTTATATAAACTATTATTATTTTTACTTCTTATTCGATCTTGTGATTTATTTGAATTATGTGGTCTTATACTAGCATATACTATATAAATAGGTGACAGAGGGAAGCAAATCAGGTGATAGGCAGCAACATATTTCTAATAACGACTAAAAATAAAAATAAAACTGCGGTTGCCAACCCGCTTGCAGAGCTAATTAATTATGGCAAATATCACACCTATGAGGCAATTTATGGGGAGGCCTACGTTCAGCAGTGGACTTTAATAGGCTTTAACGGACACTTAGTACGTCGTTAATTGATGAAGCTTTTTATTTGCGTTGCCGATCTTTTATACTGAGATTTTTTACTTCTCCAACCTATAAAATATAAATCTGGACGTCTCCCATAGCAGAAAGGTTTAACAATATTTATTACGACAATAACAATAGAAGCTTCCTAAACTTCTGATATAAACCTTTACATATATTATCAAGTCGAGCGTCTTAGAGTAAAGATTACTGAGCGCTATATATCTGGAATATCCAATGGCATATGTATGTTAACGGATGACTGATCGGAGTATTGTAGAGGTTCACTATGTCTAACAGAGCGTGTAATCGTGTTATGGAAGATGTCACATGTGAATTAGGTTACTCACGTGAAATAAAATTTATGTGAATTAGTATTGATATTGATTTTGTATTGAAACACTTACAAAGCTGTTCTATTTTAAGATGCTAAAATTGCTATAAATGTACGTGGTAGTGGCGTAAGAGAATCTGTTATCCCATTTCTTTTCGTGGATATAGTAAGAGATAGCGGTATAAAACCATCTATTTATATTTAATAAATCGCTTTTTATTGAACTTATTTTTACTTATTTCAATTCTCAATTAAACGCGAGAAAATCGATAAAGTTAGTTAAGGTTTTATTTTTAATTTTGTACCTTTTGGGCACTTTACAGCACCCATGATCACGGAGGGGATTGAGGTGTTTGACGTTCTGATATCTTTGTGTTACCTATACGAAGGCTACTTTCAACTTAAAATTTTTTTTTGATCGGATCAGCGCATATCATCCTATGCTTAGATCGGACCTTCGTTAACTATGAGATCAGGACATCAAACACCTCAGTCCTCTCCGTGATCATGGGTTCTGTAAACTGCACGATACTTTGAGAATTAAAAAAAGTTAAAATTAAACGCGATAAAATCCGTAAAATTAGTTTTATTCCTTAAGAATGATCTCGTTTACGGCAGTATTGAAATACCCAGACTGGCGGACAGCAGTGTCCAAAGTGCGAGATATCTGGTTTCCCAAGGGTAACAATTAGAAAAATTCCTCTCTCCAGCACTAGACTTTCTTTCTATGTCCAGCAGTGGACTTTAATGGGCCGATAAAGAAGAAATAAAGTACATAATAAACTACTTTTTGCTTTGTTGTGTACTGAAGAGAATTAATCGCTTATTTATAACTTTACTTTATATCCAAGCTTTATATTATCTTCCGACAGATAGCGCTATACTATCTCTTATATGTCAGATGTAAAATAGCGTTCAACGTGCAAGACGTTTAAAACTGCGGTGAGAGATCTACGTCTAGAAGTATTATGTGCTGATAAAGAGGATAAGGAAAAGAAGAAGAAGAACAATAGCTTATATGACACTTGTCACTTTGCTGGGCACAGGCTTCCTCAAATTTATGAAATATTTATAGAACAGGTAAGAGTTCATCCCGCTGCACCAATGCGTATTGATCGATTTTATATCATGTTCTTAAAATCTTTCAAATTTCTCAAACATGAAACATTTTTACGATGTTTTCCTTTGCTGTTAAGAATGTGGTAAATTAGTACTTCAACTGTATTAATTTGGGTTTATCTCACCTATGTATAAAATTTGAGTTCATCCGACACCTAAGCTACAACAGCTCGGACTTAATTTGCTTATTTAATTTAATTCGTATTCATATGAATTAATGATCGCTCTGGGGTCGAAATTTGAGCGTAATTCACTCAATTTTTTAAGTTTGTGTATAAAGCAAGCTGTATTTCACTTTCAACTGCACATTAATATATAAAACACAGATATTTCATACACAATAAATGCTTTTTTACTTTGATATACACTCCAAAGAATGATAAAAATTAACATTTGAAATCACACAAAATTAACAGCTCACTCAATCTGTCAGTAACTATTTATTTTATTTATTTATTTACACTTTATTGTACACCATAATAAAAGGATTAAAAAAGGCGCACTTAATGCATTTTGGCATTCTCTCCCAGTCAACCCGGGACCTGTGGAAAATAATGTGATAGGTGCTAAATGTAAAATGAATATATTTATAAATTAAAAATAGACAAATATTATATATATATACAGGGTTATTTTGCAATAACCGGCCAAATTTGCAGAGGAGGTTCAGAATAGATGATAAAAGCGAATGGTGAAAAAAAAACTGAAACATTTTATACATTTATTCTCTATATTCAAAATGTGTGGAAATGTATTATTTTAATTGCTTGTCATTCATAAATATGATGCGCCTACTATTTTATACGCACGCACACATACGTAAGGGAGTGTTGAGTTCGGAAGAAGCGCTCGTGCTCTGTGGGAGATTTAGGTATCTTTAGTTGTTTTGACTCGGTAAAAACAAACGCCCCAGCTCTTTCCCTTCCATCTCGCCATTACACCGCTGGGTACGTTCACCTAGCCGGCCGACAGTGTGGACTTGACCGTGACGTCATTACGTACCGAGTGTCCTATTTTTAAATTTTCGTAGTTAGTATTACTTGTTACAGCCAGTACTACGTGTGGAAACTACTGAATTCTTCTGGATATCACCAATTTCATTACCTACGTGTGCATGCACTGCATAATAACGATGGTCCACCTCGAAAACATTTTTGTGAATGGTTATTGTCAAATATTGATAACACTATATAACATTATGTGAATTTACTTATAATTATATAGACTTATATTGCTTTATAATAGTCGCAACGAACATTACTGGGCTGTATGCAACCCACACGCTATAAAAGATAATTATCATCAAGTGCGATTTAGTGTAAATGTTTGGGCCGGAATTATTGATAGCATAATTGTGGACCTGTACTTCATTGAAAGACGATTAATGGGTGGCAATTATTTGGACATGTTACAAGGTGTTATTCAAGATTTCCTGGACGATATATCCCTAGTGTTACTGAATAATTTTAATTTACAACAAGACGGTGTTTCGCCTCACTATTCAAGTTCAGTGCGTGATTTGAATAGCTAATACGAAGATAGGTGGATTGGGCGTGGCGGTCCAATACCATGGCCTGCAAGGTTATCGGACCTTACACCATTAGAATTTTATTTATGGGGTGAAATAAAGAGACAAGTTTACGTCGAAGAGGCTCAAAGCTATGACCACCTCCGCAGCAAATTGATTGCTGCATTCACGGATGTGAAAAGTGCGCAGACACATGTAATTAATGTGAAAAATAATTTAACGAAACGTGCTCAACTGTGCATTGTAAGAAACAGACTCCATTTTGAACATCTATTAAAATACCAGTAAGTTAGTTTTATTTTAACTGATTGTATATTTAACATGTAAATAGTTAGTTTTTGTAAATACTTAATCCTATTAAATTGTTAGTAGTTGTAAATACTTGATTCCAATTTTTTAAATACGCCTTAAATATAGTCATCGGTTTTACGTCTGTAATACAACAATATACAACAACATAAAATTTCTGTCACTTTTGAATATGTTTATTGAACAGCGTACGCGCCGACGCGATGTTCGTGTTGGTTGAAGTCGGCAATGCTCAGCACCATTCCACTGCCTTCGTAGCCGTCCGCACGACATCGTTTTTATCGGCCAGCGGCCAGCGCCAGCACCTTCAGCGCTAGACGCTATGCTCCCACCACCTGAGTAACAATTATTTAAATCGCCCCTACCTATCATTGGCTTTCCAGCTCAACTTTCTTTTATACAACTAATTGTTTACATTTATTCTCCATCTCTTTCCCTCGCTCTGTAGTCTAAACTTGTATTTCGAACTATCTTTTGTATGGGAGTAAAAATATTATTTAATTCGAGGTGTACAGAACTTTTCATTTACATAGCATCTATCCCAGTCGTCGATGAAATGTATTTTTTTGTAAATTAATTAAACGGGCCCTAAGTATGAAGGGAAAATTGGAATCATAATTCGCGTCGTAGTTAACAACTTAGTAGCGAGCGTGTCATTAAGGAAGTAAATAGTAGGCATAAAAGCTCCGTGCATTGACTCGTACACACACGAGCGCGCGTCGTTGTTGCTCATAAATCACATTCAATCTCGGATATTTTTAAATAAATGTAGAAACCTTATTTAGTCGTATTTTTCAAAACTGCAAAAAGTGTATATCAGTATATATATTTTATATTTATAAAATTCACTAAACACACACAATATAAATATACATAAATACACACACACATATATATATATATATATAAATGTACATTACTAACTACCATCTGTTATCTTCATAAAGTGTTTACGTACCAAACTTTTAAATACAGTCTTATTGGATATTTTTCTTACGTCTTCGGGCAAGGAGTTCCAGATCCAGATCATCGAAAGATACAAAAGAGCTCTCTGACTCAATAGAATAAAAAGAGTCAAAGTCATACATGATATGTAAATTGTTATAAAAATATATAAAATACAAATATTTATATTAAAATACGATTAAAATAAATATATTTATCGATAATACATAAAAAAAACTAATACATTAAAAAAATTACATATAACATTATTATACGTAAATTTTTAAAAGAAGATTAATAAACACACAAGTTTTCACTAATATACCTTATTACTATAATTTCAATTTTCCGATAATTTTATGTGAAATTTCAATTTAAAAAAAGCTTGGAAAATCCCAAAGTGCACGACTCATAATGCCCATATGATCGTGCAAAATTTAAAAAAAAATATAAATTGTAATTCTATTCGTCAAAGAGTTCCATTATCAGTCACTGAAGTACACTTTCAGGTCATTCTATCAAGTCCGGAGGTAAGGTCTCATCATAACTAACAAAACGAGGCCAAACTCGGCACATCTAGTTCTACTCTTCCAGGAGTTCCAGTATCATTCACCGAAGTACATATTCAGGTCGTTCTATCAAGTCAGGAGGTAAGATCTCATCATAATTAACAAAACGAGGCCAAACTCGGCACATCTAGTTATACTCTTCGAGGAGTTCCAGTATCATTCACGCGAAGTACATCTTCAGGTCATTCTATCAAGTCCAGAGGTAAGATCTCATCATAACTAACAAAACTAGGCCAAACTCGGAACATCTAGTTCCACTCTTCGAGGAGTTCCAGTAGCATTCACCGAAGTACACCTTCAGATCAATCCATAAAGTGCAAGACGTATCATCATCATCATCATAATTACAGCCCTTGACAAGTCCACTGCTGAACATAGGCCTCCCTCAAGGAATGCCACAAAGCACGGTCACGAGCCACCTGCATCCATTGACTTCCATCATGTCTTACCAGGTTGTCACTCCATCTAGTGAGGGGACGCCATACACTTCGTCTGCCGGAACGTACAAATATATTTATATACTATAAATCCTACGTACTTTTAGGGAAACAAAATATTGTAATAAAAATCTGTGATTAAAAAATAATAACCGTGGTCAAGAATGTATCAAATTTGGTTTTTGGAATATTTTGTATTTCTACAGCGACCGATATTTTTGCTGCCTATTACCGCTGCTATAAGCAAACGGTACAGTACTCCACTCACGACGGCGGCCGAGCGCGGAGTGAGCGAGTGAGCCTCACTCAGTGAGGCACAGCAAAGTGTATTTAGTAAAATAAATTATTACAAGACTGCTCAAAACACCGAAAGTTTTAAGATTTCTCAGCCGAAAAAAATTAATTATAACTAAACAAAACAAAAGTAAACTGCCATTTACATTCCTTGACTTCCCACATGATAGATGCAAGGATTAAAAATATAATAGATTGAGTTGAAAAATTGATATTTTCAAAAGTTATCGTGTTTACCCTTCCATGCAGACTTGATAAGTCTACACCATAAGCCACTAAAACTACTTTTTTTATGTAAAAATAGCAATAAATCAATTTAAAAAAAAATAAGTTGAACAATCATCAATATGATTGGTAGATACGATTTCATGCGACAAAACGTTGGAATCTTGATTTTTAGGCGCTAGTAGTACATACCTACGCGCTTTACGCATAAGGCATGCAATTAAACCAAACCATAGAAAATAATGACTTAAATATTAATAAATCATGAAACATCATCCAACCAGTTGACTGATTACATGATAAAATCGGTACTAAATAACAAAAAAGCAACTAAACTATCAGTTAAAGCAGGAAAATTATTTATAAAAAATACACTAAATAACTAAATAACACAGTGTTTCTAATTATGAGCAAAAATAAAACTAAATATCTGAATAGAAAGGCACTACATTCTGATTATAAGCAAAAAAAATAGCAATTAAAAATCAATATAAAATAACTCAAAATAATTTAAAACAAATTGAGTTAAACATTGGGAAAATTCAAAATTCTACAACATTTAAAATTGTGGCAGTATGGCAAAAGGATCTGTGGCCATGTTAGCTTTACTGTGTTGACAGTAACAGTTTTTGTCAACGGTCAATAGTCTCTACCTCTCTGTTTATGTCTACGTCTAGCTCTAGCTTGCTACATATTTATTTATGTATGTCTAGCTCTAAAGTCTACAGACTACAGTAACAAATTTATGATAAAAATCACAAACACAAACTAATTAGAACTAATTTACTAATGTCTACAAGTACAATTAAAGATTACTACAAACTCGGCCATCTTAACTAAACTAAAAAAAAATTAAACTTAATCGATCAAAAATAATTGGAAAATGACTTATGACATTACTAAAACCTTCGTATAGTAATTATTTACTTACAATACGATCTATTAATTACACAGTCAAATACTGAAGGTATATCAGACTAAAAATATTTATTAAGTTACCAGACAAAATAAACTGTAAGAGAAAGAAGATAAACATACAAAAAAGATGAATATAACCAATAATATAATAATGAAAATAATAAGAACACCTTGGAAAGTTAAAAGCAATAATATGGGAATTACTTCTTGCTTACCAGTTGTCTGGATCTCTTTACGTCATTAGAGTGAGTTATCGCTGAAGTTTGAGTGCGACGTGCTGCATCATTTTGTCGATTTGAAGAGCTCTGCTACGTTCGCGTGACGTTTGTATTGGGGGCCTTGTTAGAACTTTCAGGGGAGCCAGCCATGGGGTACTTGACTATTAGACCAACCAATTCCTCTTCATTGGAAATCTTCGCTTGGCCACCCGAGTGCTTCACATAGATTGCCCCATCAATAGTCCAGACATTTCTAATCCTGAAATGCTTACGGGCATTCTAATGTATAGACTGATGATATTTAGTAACGAATTCACACATCGAAATGGCAGATCCTTTCAGTTCTGATTTTAAATTCCAAATCTCAGACTTAGTGCGGTTATCATTAAAGTGAACAAAAACTGGCCTTGGACGGATACTGGATTGAACACCGATACTGTGGCATTTCTTGAGGGAGTCATCTGTAATATGAGCTAAACCCAGATACTTGTGCAACAGTTGCAGAACTTGCTGTTTTAGGTCAACTTCAGAAGCCTCAGCTATTCCATGAAAGAGCAGAACTTTTTTTCGGTGATACATACTGATTGCATCGACACTTCTGTTACATTCCTGAATTTGCTGTTGCAGCAGGTTGAACATGGAACTAACAAGTACCTTGAATAAATCGAACTCTTCCCGAAGCTGTAAAACTGTTGGGTTATTTGGAATAGATGCAGCCTTCAGACGTTTCTCAAACTCAGCCATCCTCTGAGTGAAGCTCCCTTCCAATTCCTTTTGGATATTCACAACTTCGGAGTCATTTGTCATTGTAGAAAAGTGAATTAACAGAGGAGAGATAGTAAAATAGTTATATTTATTTAATGCGGCAGATGTTATGGAGGGACGATGACTGTAAGTTTTTTTGATATAATTTAAATGCACATTACTATTAGTGAAAATAATGCCAAAAATTATTATAAGAAAGTGAAGTTGAAAATAGTAAAGTTAATTAAACTTATTTTTGAATGTAAATAAATAGCGAGAACTAATTTCAGTTGTTAACTGTTTTGCACATGCCCTCGGAAAAAAACCTTATATTATATTTGTTTGCAACATTTTAAAATTCTTAAGCAACAATCTCTACTCTCTGCTTAAACGTAATGATGGATTTACTGTGTGACTGTTTGATCACAGACTATTATGTGTTTGACACGAAGATATAAGTCTATGGTTTAACATTGGCACTATGAACAACACACTATAGATAAATAAGTGTTTAACATTAGCAGTATGAATGTAAAGAATGAATATTTTGTTTTGTTTAATTTAATGTATTTGTAACACATGTTATATATAAATTCTAAGTTACCGCACTCCTCCATATAAACTTTAACTATGTCAAATTTCATACACTCTTCCACACGCGCAATTTGCTTAAAAAGGGTTACAAATGTTTCTCTTCATTTTTATAGTAAAACTCTTTGATATTTACTATTTGCCATATAACAAAACCGAAAACAAAAATTTATTATTTCTGTGGCCACCTAAATCCACTAGAAGGCTTGAAGCCTAAACCACGCTATCGAAGTTTCTGAACTATTCCGGTCTATGGAGAACGAGCTTCGTACTATCACACTGAGTGTTTGACGCTCTCTGGGCTAAGCTTGCCATCTGTCACGAAAGTGATAACCGTTGAAGTGGACCATACGATAGAAGTGAAAACTTCTGATTTACCAATTTTTTCTGTATACGCACATTATATATACATTTGAAATACTACATTGATTATATGTAAAACATACATAATATTATTATTTTATTTTATTACTATAATACATACATAAACACTAACGCCTGCAACCCAGAGGGGTAGGCAGAGACTACGGAATTCCATTTGGCAAGATCCTGACACACCTCTCTCGCCTCCTTTACATTCATATACCTAGGCATACATGCTCAATATTATACTCGTAACACGTAACAATATAAACGTAATTATTAAAACGATGCAATCCTTGTTAGACAGTAAACATGGTTGATGTCGGCTGGAGCCGAGTATACACGATACAGTGCGTCACCAAGTCGAGCGCGCTTAATATCGAGTGAAGCCGAGTAACCCCGATTCAACGTCACCCTACGTCACCGACCCGAGAGTGATGGTTCACTTTCGTTCACTATTCAAAAAGAACACGCCTAAATAAATTTTCACTTCAAAAGCGTAATATGGTATATTTTCTACGCGACGATTTGTGCGAAGTGGCTGGTAGTAACTGGATACGTGAAGATCAAGCTGAGTGACTTGTTGGAAGAAAGCTTTGTTGTAACTGTTGAAACAGTTTACTGCCGCCGCTGATGACGATGATGAATCTAATTTAAATTTAATTCTGGCAAAATTAACTGTCCTATACCCTGTTCAAACTATGTGAGATATTATATAAACAAAACTACAATCTCTTGTTGTAAGAATATCCACTACCCCACCCCATATTGTCCCGTGGGTATCGTAAGAGACGACAGAGAGAAACCGAAGCAAATGATGGGTAGGAGCATCTTTCTGATAACAACTCAAAAAAATAGAAAAAACTGCAATTGCCAACCCACCTGCCAAACGTGGCAACTATGGCAAAATCCTCTTTATGAGGCTTTTTATGGAGTGGCCTTTGTTCAGCAGTGTACTTTTATCGGCTGTGATGAAAAATACTTAATGTGATATGTAAAAGAAATAAGTAGAAGTTTTAAGAAGCTTTTTTTGCATAAAATCTCCGCTAAAATGAACAGGGTATACATTCCTATATTGAAAATAATTCATAGATAATTAAACAAAATAGCACTCAAAGAATTACTTAGTAATTTATAACTGAACTTTCTATCGTTATCGCGTTAGTTAACTTCGTTACCGAGCTTTTGCAAATTGCTAAACTTTAATTAATTAAAACAGAGTAGGTATTAATTTTCAATAAGAGCCATTTAATTAAGTGTTGAT
Source organism: Parnassius orleans (assembly GCA_029286625.1). NCBI lineage: Eukaryota > Metazoa > Arthropoda > Insecta > Lepidoptera > Papilionidae > Parnassius > Parnassius orleans. Next base: position 542,597 of record JAGSMP010000405.1, read on the forward strand.
ATTGTCCTATTTTTCTTATCATTTGGTGGATCGGACACTTGCCTTAAATTTTAAATAAAGAGTGTCAACCGAATTCAATTTCCCGAACCGGCCCAGCTGCTATTGTCAATTTTAATTTTGCGTACGGATTTAATGCGTGGCCGGCGGGAATAAAAAATTGATAGGAAGCCTTCGTATCAAATGGATGAAATTTATTTTAAGGCTATTCTAGCGCGTGCGTAGCAAGCAAGCTCTTCTTCTTTTTACCATTATGGTGAACAGTGGCGAATGAAATAACGTCTTTAAGGTTGATGTATTGGATATCTACGATTGTGGATAATGGTACGTTGTATCAAAAGAATGTACAGGGGTTAAGCATATCTCTTAAAAATGCTTCATTCGTTCACCTTCCTCTTTTAAATCAAATTAATCGTTTAAAGTCTCTCCTATATGCTGTTCTTCTTTTTCTTCATCATCAGTCGATAAAATGTTAAGAAAGGCTTCTCCCATGAGATTTGTCTTAAACGCCACGTTTGCCAGAAAGATTGGCGATCTTAGTCGCTCGTACCTTACTCGCTGCTTCCTGTTTCCCCTCCAGGTATTTTACGACTGGCATAAACGAGAAGTATATACCGCCATCTAGCGGAAGCCATAAGATTTTTCTGACATATTCACAGTCGCCTCTTACGCAACTAACGGGATCGCCACCACACTTTTTTAGCGCACTGTGCACCATGCTGTGTATAGCACGTAACTATACAAATTTCACACATATACATCCATATATTTCGAACCCGGGACCTCATGATAAGCAGTCACGTTTACAACCACTATACCAACGAGGCAGTCAGAATCCTGGGTTGGGCCAAAAAAAATCAGTTATTGAGTTTTTCCATCAAGAAATTCTCAGTAGCTCGCGGAGTCAGGAAGTTGGCGGTGTCTCAACCCCGTACCTCGGAAAGCACTTAAAGCCGTTGGTCCTGCGACTGATCTCTCTCCGGTCGTGTCGGTTTACCATCCCATCGGACTATGAGAGTGAGGGAATAGAGAGTGCTCCTTTGCTTCCGTATACACTTGGGCACTATAATCCTGATCTGCACTGATGGCTAATCTCCGTTGAGGCTGTCCGCCGTGACCGAAATTCAGTCTGGAGAACATTATTTTTATTATTATTATTATTACACCCATACATATGCCACTTCAGCCTACAGATCCAATTTAAAAGTAAGTAATAGCATTAAATTATTAAAGACATTTCGACATAACGCCGGTAATTTGGTAAAAGTACGATAACGCAGTAAACTCTAACGATATCGCAAGAAAGTTTTGCAATAATCCCTTAATAGTCCTGTCATGGCTTGAGGCCTCTCGCGTAATTAATAGGATTAATATTTATAAGCCACGTAAATAATTTTGTTCGTTTTATCTTCACTTTTAACAAATAATAAAATCTTTGTAGCTGATAAATTTGGAGGATTTTTTTTTAATACAAGAATAGTCCTACGCAGATACGCTCCATGATTTTAGCTCAGTTGCATCACAAAATACTGAATATTTATTTACAAAGTACTGTATATTTGTTATGTGTTGCTGTGTAGGCTTTTCATTTTTATTCAAATTAAATTATTTTAAAATTTTATAATTCAATTAATAAAATTTATAATATTCTTTTAAAATTAGGCTTAATACTGATGTGTTTTGTATAGTGAGTGAAAAGAATCGGAGATCCGTTGTACTAGAAACGAGGCATTCCAAATTAGTCCTTAAGGGAGACAACGCATTCTGTATTTTGATAGTTAATCGAGGATGGAGGTAGATGTCTATGGGCCACAGCATCCACTTACCTACTATTGAGGAAAGTCAATTAGCACATAGTGTAGGTTTACATTGTAAGTCAATGCTATGGCTCTTATATATCTATATATAACTATCGATTAAGAGTAAAATTGCAGATGCATTGTTACCCGTGAGGAACTAATAGAACGTTAACAATGGACTTGTCATTGGATCTCGTCACTGCATTTACGAAACATCAGCAAATTGCCTCCAGTATCAAGGAAAGCTTCAGCTAAATAGCCAGATCTAGTTGTTAGATGATGGCAGTGTGTAAATAAACATATTGTATTTATTGCAAAGTAACTTTTCTTACGTGGTAGAGCTATGCTGCAGCTATATTAATGGTATAATTGTAGCACGAATGGGTCGGCTCGACCCGGGAAGGACTACGCTCTCACAGAATACCAGCGTAAAATAGCAGCTTAACGCTGCTGTGTTTCGTATGGTGAGTGTAGAGAACCGGATACCCTTTATACTGGAAACGAGGCATTCCATCTTAGACCTCATGGGTGACAACGCATCTGCATTTTGATTCGTACTCGAGGATAAATGTAGATATGACAGATGAGACATAAATGTAGCATATGGGCCACAGCATCCACTTACCATCAGGTGGACTGTGTGCTCGTTTGTCACCCTTGTCCTATAAAAAAAAATGTTTTATAAAATAATTTTGAATTAATTAGCAAACACTGAACTCATTTGGTTTGAACGCTGGTTTGATAAAGACATTAAGGTATCTTTATAGGGACTCTAGTGCTTGTGTCGGGATCAACGGGGTCTACTCGGACTGGTTTGGCATCCAAAAAGGTGTCAGACAGGGCTGTGTAGCTTCCCCGTGGCTGTTTAACCCTAGATAGCTAACGTTCGTCAAAATGACGAGTATCTAATAAATTTCTCCCTCTCCCTTTCTTATAGTTTCATCTACACACTCGCGGTTCCGCGTCAACTTAATAACCGCTAGAATGCGTCGCGTGGTGGTCGCTTTTAGCCTAGAAGTAATTTTGTTTTTGAGATACTTACTGCATACTCGTCAAAATGACGAATGGTTAGCTTATGCGTTACTTTTACACCGGTACTTTGTGTTGATTTTTTGCATTTTTTAAATTGAAACGTTGGTTATGAAGAATGGCTGCGAGGTCGATCACAGATGACGATATAGTTCTTGCGTTTATTAGATGATGAAAATTATATCAACACAAATTATGTTTTTTCCCATAGTAAGAATGAGGATAGTTTGTGGGTAGATGACGTGGAAAATGACTTTCTAGAAGTCATTATCATCATCATCATCATCATCATCATTACAGCTCTTCACAAGTCCACTGCTGAACATAGGCATCCGCCAAGGAATCCCACAAAGTACGGTCCTGAGCCACCTGCATCTATCTACTTCCTGCATGTCTTACCAGGTCGTCACTCCATCTAGTGGGGGGCCGCCCTAACGCTATATGGCCGCACCATTGCCACTTCAGATCACTAATCCGTTGGGCTATGTCGGTTACTCTGATTCTACTGCGGATATCCTCATTTCTAAGTTTATCATGCAGAGAAACCTCGAGCTATCTGGAAGTCCTGTGATGAAAATACCTCAACAAGGAAAAAAGGCTGCAGTTTGTATCTCTATAAGAAAATACGCATGACATAGAATTACTGCAATAGCTGCAGAGTTCTCATTTGGGGGCGAACATACAACAAACGACTTTTGTCCAACTTGTGCCAAAAATTCTTAGTCATTTAATAATTACCGTTGATTTTAACGGGTTTTCTTTATAACACCAAAAAAGGAAAACGAAATTTCTAAACCATAGTTCCTAATTTAGTCATTCTAAGATTTAGTGCCTTACTGATTTCAAAAAAACATGTGCCATTTAATATTTGTGATTTAGTACTTAAAAGTTAAATAAATATTCATTTTTATAATAATTATCTTTAACTTATATCCCATATTTCCTATAGATATAATGAACCTGATGAAAATAAAATAAAATTAAAAAAAAAAAACACATTTAAAAAATGATCGTCATTTTTTGTAGACCTATTTATAGACAGTTGTTTGCAAACTTTGAAAGTTGAAAAATGTGGGTTGAGAATGTGGGTGAGTTAACCGTCAAATGCCTTTTGTACGACGATGATCAAGTCATATTTGCATCGTCGGCGGCCGAGTTGCAAATGATGGTTACTTTAATGAACTGGTCATTAAAAGAAAGGGGTACAAAAGTGAACGCAAGTAAGACGAAAGTGATGGTTTTTGAAAGAGAAGAAAGTAAACGTTATGTGAAATAAGAATAGAAGGGGAGTTGATTGAGCAAGTGGATGATTTTATATATTTGGGATGTTTATTTAGCGGGGATGGTAGATATGATAAGGATATAGAACGACGAGTGACCGCAGGAAATAGAGTGAATGGGGCTCCACACGCTATTATAAAGAGTCAGAATGTGTCAAAAAAGGCACGTTTGGCAATTCATAATGCTGTGTTTGTCCCTACTTTAATGTATGGTAGTGAAAGTTGGGTCTGGCAGAAGAAGCATGAGAGTAGAATAAATGCTGTAGAAATGCGGTCATTAAGGAGTATGCTAGGGGTGAATCTGAATGACAGGGTGAGAAATAGTGTGATACTCGTAAGAGAAAAGTGTGGTATAATAAACATTAAGAAAGGAATGCTTCGGTGGATTGGTCATGTAGAAATAATGAACGAAGAAAGAGTAACAAAGCAAATTTATGCTGCAGAACTGAACGGCAGAGTCGGAAAGGGACGCCCTAGACGAAGATTTATCGACCAAATTGGTGAGATATTGTAAATGGGTCAGATTAGGAGTATCCTTAACCGACGAGCGTGTATGCGTAGATATATGGATGTAAAGGAGGTGAAAGAGGTGTGCCAGGATCGTGCCAAATGGAAGTCCGTAGTCTCTGCCTACCCCTCTGGGTGACGGGCGTGAGTGTTTATGTATTATGTACAGATATTGGCAAAGTAAATTTTTCCAACTTTAACAAATTTAAGATATTCAGAGACCAATTATTTTATAAACTTTTCGCTTTTTTTGTCTCTTTCCGTCCGTGAAGTTTTATTACAATCGGTTCAACCATTTCGAAGATAAGCCAGGACAAACAGATAGACAAAAATTGTTTTTAAATGGTTATTCATACAAATAACCTCCGCAGCACAATATATGGCAATAATTTCGATATTACAGACACATCAATCGTTTATGTAGCATAAGATAATGTCATCATAATGACGTAATCTCGTCGTTTAGGTGTCGTAAGAATCCGGGAGCCTAAGACCTAAGAGGCTAATCTATTTAATGACCGAGGAATCGTTAGGCCTGCAATTATTGCCGATATAATACTCCCGAATACTTGGAAATTATGTGAAATGAAATATCACTACTTCTTTGACGGTAAGAAATGACATTTGGATTTGTCAACGGTCTTAATAAAATTGTATATTTTAAAAATTGTTCTGTGATACTAAAATCTGACTTTTAAATTTGGTAGTCATCAGTCAAATAAACGGATTCGGCTTTTGATGTGAGGTGGCACCAAAGGTGCGAGACTTCTGGCTATAAGAAAAAAAATGAGCATGTATTTTTATCGTTTATTTTATCTAATTCGGAACACCATCGAATGACTTTGTGTGATAAAACATAGTTCCATTTACGTCCACCAGGGGCACTGTTCATATTTCCATACACTTTATGTCGATGACGATACGAAAACGTAAGTAAAAAAAATTTTTTCTAAGGGCATAGGTGTTGTGATCGGCAAGCCGTTTGCCGAACCTTGTGATTAGGGAAATAGTCTTACTGTAGGGGAGGTCCACATTATGAAGTGGAATTTCTTCCAAAAATTTGTGAATAGTCATTATAATAATTGTGGTCATAATATCTTCCAGATCGAAATTCAGTCACGGCGGCCAGTCACAACGGAGACTAGCCATCTGCGCAGGACATATGTGCATTCTCTATTTATTCACTCTCATAATCCGATGGGACGGCAATCCAACACGACGTGCTTTCCGAAGCAAGGGGGTGATAAACTGCTAACTTCCTGAATACGGGCTGCTACTGAGAGTTTCTCGACAGAAAGCCCAACTAATTTTGGCCTCACCCGGTACATCATGATCAACAGTCGCGCTTACGACTACTAGACCAACGACGTCAGTCATTAAATATGAAATATTGTAACCTGGACCACTAAATGACGATGAGAACTTTCTTCAAGATTTAATCACTAGAGTAACAAATAATAATAATGTCCTCCAGACCGTATTCCGGTCACCCGGTTAAGTCTCAACTGGACTAGCCATCTGTGCAGGACAGGATCACAGTGCCCGAGTGTATGCGAAAACACATTTGCACTCTCTATTCACTCACTCTCATAGTCTGATTGGTAATCCGATACGACCGGAGAGAGATCAGGCGCAGGATCAACGGCATTACGTGCTTTCCAATGGACGGGGGTGAAACGCCGCCAATTTCCTGACTCCGGATTATTACTGAGAATTTCTTGATAGAAAAACCCGATAGCTGATTTTTAGGCCGACCCGGGATTCAAACCCAGGACCTCAAAATCAGTACTCGCGTTTACGATCACTTGATGAACGAAGTATTGAGAGAGTAAGAAAACAATTTAAGAGGGACGAAAAAAAGACGTAACAAATTTTGACTAAAACCGTCTAATTACTTGTTTTACAACAACGTTTATGCTTTTGATCACTTATTAAAACTGTAGGATAGATTGACAGTGTTTCATCGCAAAACAAATTAATTTCAGACTTTAGTCAGCAACTTAATTTATTTTCACAAATATTTAAATGGATTTCGATTTGAAACATTCACCGCTTATATTTAAATTGACTTGAAATGATTCATTTTTAAAATAAATGAAATTATAACAAAAATTTTGGAACAAATAATTTCATAAATTTTATAAGTTTTTTTTTTTAAAATAATATGAGCCGTGGTAGCACAAGGGCTAAACGCTAGCCCTAAACTTAACAGTACGCGGGCAGTCGCAGTCCGGGTTCGATCCCCACTGGCACCAATTGATTTTAAGATCTGATTACTCACGTGCTCGACTATGAAGGAAAACATCTGGACGAAATCGGCATGTATAAGTAATTAAAAAATAAAATATATTTCGGGGACATGTGTAGTTACACAACAACTAAAACCCTCTCAGAAGAAAGAAGAGGCCTGCGAACAGCAGTGGGACGTATAAGAGCTGTAATTTTAATTTTTAATCTAACAATATATGTAATGATTTCTTATATTTACGCGAATACTACAAATGGAATATAACTAATTTTACGGAATTTAATCGCGTTTAATTTTAACTTTTTTGATTTCCCACGTTTTGGGCACTTTACAGCGCCCATGGTCACGGGAGAGACTGAGGGACAGGAGGGACTGAACTTCTCCTGTTCTAGATTGTTTTCCATTAACAGTTCATGAAATCACCTATCTACAACTACAAAAATATCTTGTCTCCCGTAAAGTTTCTTACTGTGGAGCAGAAGAACTAATAATTACACATGAAATAAGTCGGTAGAATCACGCTACATCGTATGATGGTTGTAGCAAGAAGGAGACAGCTCTACGAGGGAAGGACACACTCGCACGTAATATCGCGAAAGGACAGTAAAATGCTGCTGTGTTTTGCAAGGTGAATGAAAAGAAATTGACTCTTTTTACCGATGATCAGGGGCGCCGGAGAGCCGCGGTTTCACATAACGTGAGCAACACAGGTTCGATTCTCGGTGGCACCAATAAAATTGTTAATTGTAATTTTAACTGCTGTTATCGAACCAAAAATTAATATTCAAAAACTGAAGGTAGCCGGGCTAACTATGACATAGGAACGTCAAACAGGTAAGTCCCCCCCGTGACCATGGGTTGCTGTAAAGCACCCGAAACGTCGGGAATTAAAATAAGTAAATTAAAAGCGGTAAAATCCTTAAAAATAGTTTTATTCAATTTGTAGTGTTCGCGTAAATATAAGAAATCGTTAAATTCTAACCGAATTTTATTTTCGCTATAACAGCTTAACGTGATAAGGTCTCAGACAGATTTAGTTTCAAAGCAATACATTAAAGGACGTCGTAAGGTCAGACTGTGATGGAAAATATTCCTTCTAATACCGTTTCAGTATATCCTTTGGGAACTATGAAATATTACTAGGTCAGATTTCATGTTTAAGTTTGTTCTGTGTGTGCCTACACATTAACAATCTTATTATTGCATATGTTATATAGAAATACTTGGTATTAAAACTGCTTGGAAATATTTGTAGTTGTCATTTTAAATAATAAAGGACTTTTCGATGTATTGGCGGAGTAAGAGAAACCATCACATGATTTCGTCCTTTGGACGACTCTGTGGCGCAGTTGCTTAGCAATGAGTTGCAGCGCTGAGGGCTGCGTGTTCGAATCCCGCACGGAACAAATATTTGTATGGCCTATAAATAATTGTTCCTAGTCCAGGTGTTTTTCCTTGTAAAATTTATGTATGTAAACTGGCCTCACCATACAGGATAAAATCCTAGTGTGGAGGTAACGTTTATTTTAAAGAAAAAAGGCCTCCAATAGATGGAGATCTAACAATTACGTCTTTTTTACGTGGTAGAGCTACGCTGCAGCTATATTATGGTTGTAGCACGAATGGGTTGGCTCGACCGGGGTAGGACCACGCTCTCACAGAATACCAGCGTAAAATAGCGGCTTAATGCTGCTGTGTTTCGTATGGTGAGTCTAGAGAACCGGAGACCCTTTTTTACTGGAAATGAGGCATTCCATCTTAGTCCTCAGGTGAGACAACGCATCTGCATTTGGATTCTTGATTGGGGATAAATGTAGATGTCTATGGGCCACAGCATCCACTTACCATCGGGTGGACTGTGTGCTCGTTTGTTACCCTATACTATAAAAAAAAAACTAGCCCATACAAGTCTACTGCTGCACATGTCACAATCTTTGTAGAGAGGATTTGTCTTAATCGTCACGCTTGAGAGGCGGGTTGAGAATCGCAGGACCAGGTGTTTCGCACCTTTGCTTCCCGTTGCCGGTCTGACGCAAACAAGATGGTTATGCCGCCGTCTGTCGGGAGTGAGATGTTACTGGTATATCCACACTCTTATGACACCTGTTTGACTCTGCGGTGACTGACCGCTAAGTGAGCGGTTTTTCCTAGTGTATTTGTATTTCTTAGTGTAGTGGTATTGCGATTAAAACATAGGCCTTCCCATATATAGCCTCATAGTTGTCATAATTGAGACGCTTAGCAAGCGGGTTGGACACAGCCGTTTTATTTTTATTTTTAGTCGGTATTAGGAATACGCTGCTGCTCATCTCCTGATATGTTTCCTTCTGTAGCCTCTTACGCCACCCACGGGATGATATGGGTAGTGGATATTCTTACACCACTACTACTCCGTAACATCCATAGGCCAATGGATTAGTAAGATGAAGTGGCAAATGCTGATCATATGCCATAGCCGATAACCAATGGGGAAGAAAGATTCTCGAGTGACAGCCTCGTACCAGTAAGAGAAGTGCAGTGCGCCCCTCCACTAGGAGTGATGACCTGGTAAGTGATGTAGGAAGTAGCTCTGGATCGTGCTTTGTAGCATTCCTTGGGTGAGGCCTGGTGGGAACGTAATGAAAGAATAAAAAAAACTTACTTCCATTAGATGTAGTGTTCAGCAGTGCACTTTCGATGGGTTACAATAATGATGATGATCATGACGACGATGATTAAGCATTAAAAAAAATAACGAGTCATATTATACTTTTAAGCGTTCTTAAACATCCTCCACACGTTTGTCAAAAGACCAAACATTTAGTGAACTGCAATATACATTTTTATTTGGCTTCTCTCTTAGCAATCCTTAGAATTTTCTTTGTAAAAATCTTTAACGATAAAATAATGAGTGTAAGTAGCCTGTGCGCATGGACGAATTAAGACTTATTAATATAAATATTTACATTGACATTATATATTGATATTAATATTTATTTATTTAAACTTTATTGAACCTACAGGATCAAAAGGCGGACTTAATGCTAAAAGCATTCAGCCAGTCCTTAGGGCAGTGATAAAACTACGAAGTGTGTATGAATATATATATATATATAGACATACACACACATACATATAAATATGCCTATTTATAACATATGCCTGAAAATATATTATAAATAATTTTATTACTATTCTTTTTATTTCTATTATAATATGTGTATAATATAACACATACTATTATGTACTTCAGAGTAAATTTCGGTAACGACAGCCAGTCTCAAAGTAGACTAGCATTTGTGCAGGTGTGGATGATAGTGTCCAAGTGTATGCACAAACACAGGTGCACAGTTTTTAACAGTGGTAAAGCCACGCGGCAGCTTTTGCTGTCGCATTGGTTTACTTCTGCATTTCGCCTGGTGAGTGCAGGTGGCCGGAGGCCCAATCCCCCATCAACATGGTAGCGGAATTAAACGGAAGACCACCCCAGGAGAGTACCAGCATCCCTGGAGAATCCCTCGCTGAGCATCCACGCCCATGCTACCCCTACTTTTTCTGAGCGTGGGTGCTCAGGCTGCCCCGCGTATTCTGGGGGCGAAATTCCGCTCAAGACGAAACCTGCTCGGGGCAAGCGCAGCAAAAAGATAAAGGTAACCCCTGCCACGCTTTCCGTGGATTTCTGAAATATCAGGGGACTTCATTCAAACCTTAACGCCGTCCACTACCATCTGGAGACGACAAAGCCGGCCTTGCTCTTTCTAACCGAGACACATACATACACAGACATACATCCTCTCCGGCTGATACTTTGTGTCTCTCCTACCCGGGGTACAAATTGGAACACTCCTTTGTGCCCCGGGCTGGAGTTTGCGTGGACGTCAGAGATGACATCTGTTTTCGGCGCCTCGGCAGTCTTGAAGGTACGGACCTGTCCACCCTATGGCTGCGCGTAGACAGCGACAACCATCCCCGCGTCTACGGGTGCCTCTATTGGTCCCATAGCGGTAATGCCGAAACAGACCGACTCATCGACCACGTCCAAATGGTTGCAGACTCCGTGCTACAACAGGTCCCATCCGCAGAGATCGTGATGCTCGGTGATTTTAACGCCCACCACGCTTAATGGCTTGGTTCCCGTTTAACCGATCATGCGGGTAGGTCTGTTTATGACTTTGCCTTGGCATATGGTCTGACACAACTGGTTACTTCGCCTACGCGGAACTCAGATGTGGAGGACCATTTACCTTCCCTGTTGGACCTTCTGCTTACCTCTCATCCGGACGGATATCAGGTCTCCCTCGATGCTCCTCTTGGCACTTCGGACCATTGTCTGATGCGTAGTACGGTGCCACTCACGCTCCCATCGCAGTTGCGATCTGCATCTCGCCGCCGTGTTTGGCACTATAGGTCAGCCGATTGGGATGGGATGCGGTCTTTTTTGCATCCTACCCTTGGGGGCGGGTTTACTTTTCGCCGAATGATCCCAACGTTGTTGCTGATTCTGTCGCTAATGTGGTACTTCAGGATCGGAGGCAGAACTCAGCCATGGTTTGGTCACTCCTGTAAAATTCCATCACGCTATAAGCAGGAGTGTTACCGGGCCTGGGCTAACGCATCAACGTACCGGGATGTAAACACCAGCGCTCTTAAAAAGAAGTATAATTCCGCCTCCAGGTCCTTCAAAAGTGTCATTGCTGACGCAAAGTCAGAGCAATCGGCAGAATTGGCGAAAAACTAGTTCGCCTCCCTTCGGGAACACGTGCATTCTGGTCTCTCGCCAAGGCTGTCCAAAAAACTTCTGTCAGCCATCTCTGCCATCTCTGCACTGGGTGGACGACTCACTGGCCCATAACGCAAAGGAGAAAGCCGATCTGCTAGGCTCTCTTTTTGCTTCCAACTCGACTCTTGATGACGGGGGGAACACACCGCCTACCATCCCGCGGTGTGAGTGCTCCATGCAGGAAGTGCTGTTTACACAGCGCTCGGTGCGTAAAGCACTCCTCTCCCTGGACGTCAACAATTCGAGTGAGCCTGATGGAGTCCCACCTATTGTGCTGAAGGCGTGTGCTCCGGAGTTGCCACCGGTTTTAACGCATCTTTTCCGGTACTCCTACTCCCTAGGCGTAGTCTCGAACTCATGGAAGACAGCCTTTGTGCACCCGATCGCTAAAAAAGGCGACCGCTCAGATCCGTCCAACTACAGGCCTATCGCTCTCACCTCCTTGTTCTCCAAAGTATTGGAAACTGTTATTAATGAAAATATTATTGGGAGTGCTCTGAAGAATTGTTCGGACTAATTCCAGCCGCTCAATTTCACCATCGCACATCGCGACAGAACTCGAGATACCATCCGTACTATCTGGATGATTGGCGGTCCACCACTGTGCGATTTAGAAGGAGTTTTCTTCCTCGTACAACTTCCTTGTAGAATCGATTACCACCAGCGATTTTTCCGGACCGATACGACTTAGGTACCTTCAAGAATAGAGCCTACTCCTTTGTAAATGGCCGGCAACGCATTTGCAATTCCCCTGGTGTTGCAGTTGTTCATGGGCGGCGGTAGTCACTTACCATCAGGTGAGCCGCATGCTCGTTTGCCCCCTCTCCTAAAAAAAAAAGTGCACTCTTTATTCTCTGACTCTTACAGTCTGATGTGACGGTAATCCGCATTACCGGAGGGAAATCAGGCACTGGACCAACGGCATCCTTTCCGAGGCATAGGGATGAAACACCACTAACAAAATTCATTTGTTTTGCATTTTCCTATCAAGAATTTCTTGATAGGAAAATGCAATAACAGATTTTGGCCCGACCCTGGATTTAGATCCAGGAACAGCAGTCATGGTTACGACTACTAGACCAACGAGGCAGCCAAAACGTATTATGTATGTGGATTATACTCACGAAGTACAACATATTAGTCAATCGCTGCCTTTATCACTGCGTAAACGTATCATACTTTTACTGAACTTGACTTTATTGAACTTTACTTTTGTCTAAAAGATCATAGCTACATTCAATTCGCGCATAATTTTTTTTACCTCAACTGTTATAAATCACATAAATTTCAAATTAAGAAAATATTACTTTCAATTGAAAATAAATTATGGCGTTAATTTGTATAATTATCAGATGGTTTCGTAAAAAGCTTAAATCGTCTTTAATTGCCTTAAAAAGTTTTTAATGAATTTGGGAAATTGGCTGTCTTTCGACGAATTTTTTATTACACTACGAAATTTAGATTGATTAATATTTAAACTTATGGTACCAAAAGCCTACAATCATTTTCTTATAATACGGATTAGTAAGCCGAAGTGGCAATGGGCCGGCCATATAGCCCGAAGAACCCCGAAACCGATGGGGAAGAAAGGTTCTCGAGTGGCAGCCTCGTATCGGTGGACGAAGTTTTTTTTTAAATTTATTAATGAATTTATCTCGTAATACAGTGGTGTTACTTAATTCTAAACTCGCCAAATTTTTACGTTTGATGGCGAGAGGCGCTCTTTTATTTAACAATGAACCAACTTATGTACTCCTAACCCGCGGGAATTCGCGATATGAGCATGGTAAATTTTACTTTTACTCGTGGTAAATTTAAAAATGGCGCCACTCTGTCAAAAACCTGCCTGACAGTCTCTTGCGCCGTGTAGCTGAGTTTTATTCCCTCCCCGTCCCGCAACATACGTTCGCCTTGGGTTAGTGTGCTCCAGTCAGTCATAGAGAAAGGTGTTTTCGATTCACCTCCAACGCGCGGGGTTTCGCTCATCGCGCGAGTATCGATGTAAGTATTGTCTTTGTGAGTAAGTTGTTTTTCCAAATATTAATATTTTTATATTCTACCTTTTTGTCACTTTTTTTAATTAACAGTGGTGGATTATGTATAAACTATAATTTAAAATAATAAAATGAGATCTATGTTTATTGTAGATGGATAAAAGGGAGCAACAAATTGTGGCGTGGCTCATGGAAGAAGGTACGGAGGAAATAGAGGACCAAAATAGTAGGATTGACAGAGCAGAGAGTGACAGAGATAGTGATCATAGTGAACATTGCACCGACACAGAACAGTCATCATAGGAAAATGAAGAAGGTGAGAATTATTCAAGTTAATCCAGACACGGTTTATATTACTTAGGCAAGAATAATATTACCAAGTGGAATTATCATCCACAACGTATTATTGTAAGAACAAGGTTACAGAACATAGTTGACAATAAACCGGTTGCCAAAGACGCTAAACATATTATTGAATGTTTTCTCCTTTTTATAAGTGAGGACATGCTTTCTAAAATTGTTTTTACACAAATAATTACATTTAAAAAATCATGGACCGTTATGCAAGAGACAGAGACTGTAAAGAGACGGATATCATAGAGATAAAAGCATTTATTGGGCTCTTGTACATAGGCTGGTATAAAGAAAATGAATCACCTAAATTTAAAAGAAATGTGGGAGACAGATGGCACCGCTCCTGATATATTTCGAGCTGTTATGGATCACAACCGATTTATGTTTTTGATGAGATGCATTCGATTTGATTATATACAGACTCGTCAGGAGAGATCTGTTTCTGATAATAATGCACTAATTCGTGAAATATTTGATTTATTTGTCTAAAAGTGTCGGGCTAACTATCAGGTTGGAGAAAATGTAGCCATACATGAAATGTTAGAATCGTTCCGGGGTCGTTGCAAATTCCGAATGTATATCGCTAACAAACCAGCCAAATATGGCATAAAAGTGTATGCACTGTGTGATGCGCATTAATATTATACAATTAATTTAGAGATTTATCCAGGAAACAACCAAATGGTCCGTACAAATATGATAATTCCATCCAATCCTATCTGCTGTTGATACTCGTTTATCAAAAGATATTCTAAATTCTGGAAGAAATATTAAAGCAGATAATTATTTTACATCTATCCCATTGGCCGACAAATTGCTGACTAAACTTACTACTTTGGTTGGTAATACACGAAAAAACAATAGGGAAATTCCACCTATGTTTTTGAATACTAAAATAAGACCAAAACCCAGTAGTATTTTTTGGTTTCATACGGGGAAGGTTCTGGTATCCTATATACCAAACAAAAAGAAAAAAAATGTTCTTATGATTAGTACTCTTCATAATGACGACCGAATCGATCCTGAAACTGGATGTTGTCGATAGATTGAAAGAAGAATAACTGAGAATTTATTTTCTATTTTGGATATAGCAGGTATCAATAGTCAAATTATTTATCACGGAAATTATGATGATTTGATCACAAGGAGGGAATATTTGAAAAAGCTGTCTCTCACACTAACCCAAGAACACGTCAACCGAAGAAGCTCTTTGCAAAATATATCGTATCCCCTTAAACAGATTATAACCCGATTTTCAAACGAAAGAGACGTTTTCGAAACTGAAACACCATCTGGAATATGTGCGGTGTGCCCAAGGCGTAAAAATCGCAAAACGAAAAGGGCTTGTGTTTACTGTTAAAAAATATGTTCAGAACATACAATTTTTTGGTGATATATATGTAAGTATAGGTTATATGATGAGGATTAAGATATTATATTTTGTTTTAAGAAATTTCAGGTTAATTTTTTTTTAATTTTTTGCCAAAGACTACATGAGAGCGGCAAATTTAAGTTCCTAAATGTTAATGCCGTAAAAATACGTATATTATTTTTTTTCTTTAAATAAATATTTAATTCATAAAATCTATTGTGTATTATTATATTCATAACAAAAAAAATCCACACGCTATGTTTTAGGTATTTAAAAGACTGTTTGTTTAGCGTGAGCAAAATGCTGTATACGCGAGTATGTACTTAAAAACTAAAATATTTAAATTTATCTACATAATCCAATCTTTAATAGTTACAATTAAACGTAACCACGTAAAATTTCTTTACGTAGTAGAGCCATGCTGCAGTTATATTAGTAGTATAGTTATAGCACGAATGGATCGGCTCCGCCGGGGAAGGACCACGCTCTCACAGAATACCAGCGTAAAATAGCAGCTTAACACTGCTGTGTTTCGTATGGTGAGTGTAGAGAACCGGAGACCCTTTTTATTGGAAAAGAGGCATTCCATCTTAGTCCTCACGGGTGACAACGCATCTAAATTTTGATTCGCAAACGAGGATAGATGTAGATGTCTATGGGCCACAGCAACCACTTACTGTGTGTACTTAGGTGGACTGCGTGCTCATTTGTCACCATATCCTACAAAAATAAAAAAAATATTTCTATGCATACTTTCGTATGTATGTCCTATCACTGTTAGATATTCATTTTTTATTTAGCATTTCGATTATATGGCGAGTGTATATGCATACATTTAGTTTTGCAAGATTTAATATAATGCCATTGTCGTGTGCCCATTTGCTAATGTTTTCAAAATCAATTTGTATACAGTTTTGTACCTCAGCTATGTCTTTGGAGGCATATACAAGAGACATATCATCAGCTTACATGAACACTTTACAATTATGTATGACATTTAACACACTATTCACATGCATTATATATCCTACAGTGCCGTATACCGATCCAGTAGGCACACCGAAATCGACATCCGCCTCTTTCCCAACCACTTGAGAGATAATTGTGCTTATTTTTCTATTAGTGAGGTAGTTTTTAAACCAATTATTTGTGGGACCGCGTATTCAGCATTCGTCCATTGCCTGTAATAAGATCTCGTGGTCTAAAGTGTCAAACGCCTTTTTAAAATCAATGAAAAGTGCTATAATTTGTTTGCCAGAATCTAAGCAGTCATTAATATAATCTGAAAATCTTAACAAAACAGAGACCGTGTTGCGCCTTTTCCGAAAACCGTGCTGAGAGTCACACAGTATGTTGTGTTGTTCTAAGAATACGCTAATCTCTCCTAAAATATTTTTTTCGGTTATTTTATCTATAACAGATAATATTGCGATGGGCATATAATTAACATATTTTAAATGACTTACTGATTTGTATATAGGACATCAAATTGCATTTTTAACTGGTCAGGATAAATACCATTAGATAAGGACATATTTATTAATGAAGCTAGAAAAGGACTTATTCGCTTACGTAAATATATAATGTCTTGCACCCGCATTCCATCTGAACCGTGTGCTTTCTCACAGGAAAATGTTCTTATGGCCTTTTCTACATCTGACAAAGTCACCCTACTGTATCTATAGCTTACCTCACTCGATTTTACATATTTATTGCTATCTTTTTTTATATAGGAGAGGGGCAATACGGCTCACCTGATGGTAAGTGACTACCGCCGCCCATGAACAACTGCAATACCAGGGGAATTGCAGGTGCGTTTCCGGCCTTTTAAAAAGGAGTAAGCTCTTTTCTTGATGATCCATCCAGATGGTGTGGATGGTATCGGGAGTTCTGCGGCAATATGCGGTCGTGAAATTTGGCGGCTGGGATTAATCCGAACAATTCCTCCGAGCACTTCCCGGGGTAAATGCGAAAGAAAATACAAAGGGATGCAACATCTCTTCGCAGTGCCAGTGAATCGAGCCGATCGGAAAGGACTCGGTCGTCGACGACTCGAGCCGCTCTGCGCTGGATGCGGTCAAGTGGAAGGAGCTGGTACTGGGGAGCCCCAGCCCAGAGATGGGAACAGTATTTCATGTGAGGCCGAACCTGCGCCTTGTAAAGTTGCAGGCGCTGTGCCGGCATGAAATACTGTCCCGCTCTACTGAGCACGCCAAGCTTTTTAGAGGCCAATTATCTAAACACTTCAAGTTACACACATGTTTAATTCCCTTTATTTCCTCCGTAAATATTTTAGAAGCTTTTGTACAAATCTGTTTCATACATCTGTTTTTCCTAAATGCCTTAACATAACATCATCCAAGCTAGTTTTGTTTCGACCCAACCATATGTTTATGTTTGTCCATATTTTCCTAAAATCTCTATTACATTTTAAAATTTATTCCTGTCTATATTTATTTTTTGCCATATTTATAAATTTATTTACTTTATTTCTTAATTTTGTGTAGACTAATTGCTTGTTCATATTCTTTGGATCCGTTTTCCAAACTCTAAATAAATAATCCCTTGTTATTACATTGTATATAAATATCTATCTTTCCATGGACGTCTTATTACTTTTTTCCTATCTGTCTAAACTTTAATTGTACTTTCCTTGTAAATGTTATCAAATACACTACACATCGTCTGATAGAATAATAACGGACACGTTATTGTAATTAACTGGGCCCAATCATATTCATCCAGCTTTTGTTTAACAGTTTTGTCACTTAACACTTCGCGCATACAATTGTTTTTTATATTGCCACTTACACATTGATATTCGCTTCCACTAACACAAATTCAACATTAATCCGATCCCATGATTCTCACTAGAATTTTTTTCTGTATCGTGTAGGCAGTTTACATACACAAATATTACAAGGAAAAACATCGAGACCCGGAGCAATTATTTGTAGACCGTAAGGATATCTGCTCCATGCAAGATTCGAGCCCTCAGCGTATCAACTCATTGCTAAGCCACTGCGCTACTGAGATATAGTGTATTTGTGTTTATGAATATGAATATGTAATACGTTACACGATATCTTCATCAAGAGCAAACTAAGTTTAATAAATAGCAAACTAAGTTAAATAATAAAGAGCGAACAGTACACATACTAAATTTGGTTGCTGAGAAGTTGGACTTATTTTCGTGTTCACGGAGTGAGTTCGCAAAAGTGATATTATTTATAATATGTTATTCTCAAATTGTATTATACAATTGATTGTAATGTGTTGTTATTTATATTAATTATTATGTGTTGTAATTAGTAATACTATTATATTTTACCATTTGAATTATTACTTTATGACTTATGATGACATGTTTTGATTGTATTATAATTATGTGGGGTATCTATATAGTATTCTCATCCGGTTGGGCTGTATAAATATATAATTGTAAATGAAAATGATAAACATACATAAATATCAATAAAATAAAATAAATACATAAAAAATTACATAAATAAATAGAAACCTAACCAGATGGAAGCCCTCGGTAGGGGAGACCAAACGGCCGAGGGTAAGGGGGAAAGGAAAGAAACCGGCGGACGATGCGGGCGGTATCAATGAGCACCGCCTTCTGCATTTGAGCTTGGAGCGGTCCGTCACGGAGTCCCAGTCGCGTCAAATGACCCGAGGGGCTGACTGGGATTAATCAATTCGCAGAAACGACTACAGGTATAATTTCGGTCGGCAGGAATTGGTTTTTAAGATGGTAGGATTAACTTTCTACCTAGGAGTTCGTATGGATAGGCATCATCCTCTTACCTATTTCTATTGCCAAGCAGCAGTACATGCATTGTTTTGTTTCCTTTATTATACGTATTATAGTTGTAAGACGGCTTGAGTGGGGAATAATGATGGCGAAAAGGTTTTTTTTTTTTTGCAATACTAGCAATGCTATTAATATTACTAATATCCCCTTTAACCACTCCAGGTACGCTTAAAATGCTTGTGTTAAGAGTGGTTCACGACGCAGATTCAAAGTCACGACCTTTGAGTTCGCGGTCCGCACTTTGCCATTGTCGCTTCGTACTGTCGAAGACTGATATCTTTTTTTTTTGTTCTTAACCCCACACTAGGATTTCTGCTGTATCGTGGAGGCAGTTTACAAACACAAATTGCACAAGGACAAACATCCAGACCTGGAACAATTATTTGCAGGTCATACATATACTTTTTCCGTGTGGGATTCGAACCCGCGACCCCCAGCGCAGCAACTCATTGCTAAGCCACTGCACCATGGAGCCGTCTGATGTTTTACTCTAATTAAATCTCAAATCACAAAGAAGTCACCCATCTATTCTATCCAATGTTGTTGATTTTTATGCAAATTCGTTTATGTTCGTATAGTGGATATTTTTGGCGAAATTTTTCGTAAATAGCGCTTATTGCGAAATATTTCCTATTTTTTAATAAATAGGAAATATTTCGCAATAAGCGTAATTTAAACGCGCCTTTTATGTCCTTCGTTTACATACGAAATCACCAAAAATGAATTTTATTTAGGCGCATTAGGACATATTCTAGTGTGTAGGTAACCTATGATGGTTAATTTGTATTCCTTGTGTACTCACAGACATGCTTTGTTAACGTTATCTGCGTAGATCGTGTTAAGTGAATCAAATAGGAAGTTCCCGTTGCCATCATCATCATTATTACAGCCTTTCACAAGTCCACTGCTGAACATAGGCCTCCCCCAAGGAATGCCAAAAAGCACAGTCCTGAGCTATGTACCTGCATCCATCGACTTCCTGAACGTCTTATCCGGTCGTCACAACTTCTAGTGGGGGGTCGCCCTACAGGCAAAGTGTAGGGCCGCCACTCGATAACCTTTTTCGCCATCGATAGTCGGTTCTTCGAGCTACATGGCCGTAGTAAGTTGAAGTGGCAGTGGGCCACTTCAGCTTACTACGGTCGAATACGAACGAATTCGTTGGGCTAAGTCGGTCACTCTGGTTCTACTGCGGAAATACTCATTTCTAAGTTTATCACGCAGAGAAACCCCGAGCATAGCCCTCTCCATAGCTCGCTTAGTGACCTTGAGCGTCCTCAAACGGCCAGCAGTGAAGAACCATGTCTCAAATCCATAAGTCATCACTGGCAACACACACTGGTTGTACAATCTCGTTTTCAGGTTTGAGGTATACCTGACGAGAAGATGTGTCGTAATTTCCCGAATTGAACTTACACAGCCGAGTTGAATCCGTCGATTGACCTCTCGGTCGAAGTTGGACTTACCTAGTCGGGCTATTTGTCCCAGGTAAACATACTCGTCAACAATTTCGAGGTAAGTACTCCCAACAACTACCGGCATAGGTGTGACATGGACATTAAACATGATTTTGTTTTGTCCATGTTCACTTAAGACTATCCTTTGGGAGACACTATTGAGGTCATCGAGCATAGTGCTTAGGTACTCCAGTGGTTCTGCCATAAGGACTATATCGTCGGCAAATCGAAGGTAAGTGATGTACTCGCCATTGACGTTAATACCGTATCCTTTCCAGTCCAACACCCTGTCTTACACCTCTCTGCAGTTGGATAAGTTTCGTACTCTGGTTATGTACTCGGATAGCCATCGTAGTCCTACTATACAAACACTATAGTAGGGCTACGATGGCTTCAGCACTTCGATATACCAACAGTCAACTTGGCACCGCTGAAGTGACTGCAGCACCGCCCAAATTTCGACGGAATCAAAGTCTTTCTCATAGTCAACATACGCAAGGCAAAGTGGCAGATTGTTCTCTTCAGTCTTCTGTACAATTTACCGAAGGGTGTGTATGTGGTCTATCGTGCTAAAGCCTTTTCGGAAACTGGCTTGTTCAGGAGGCTGGAAGTCGTCGAGTCTGCGTGCGAGACTATTCGTAATGACTTTCGAAAACAGCACGTAGACGAGGCTCAGAATGGAAATCGGTCTGTAGTTCTTCAAGGGAGCGTTGTCACCTTTCTTGAAGAACAAGACCACCGCACTTCAAGTCCACGCCTCCGGAGTGGTCCCGCCATGGAGGACGGAATTAAAACCTTCTGAGAGACTTCAAATACCGGTTTTCCACCCGCTTTTAGAAGCTCCGCTGTAATTACATCCTCACCTGGGGTCTTGCCGTTTTTAAAGGGCTGGAGAGCCATTGTAATCTCGCTCATACTGACGTCCGGGATATCATCGGAATAGTGTGGGACAAGACTCGCTCTTGGATCGTTACTCACACTTGCATGTGGCTCCAACGATGACGTGTACAGCTACTCATAGAACCTCTCAATCTCACTCAAAATCTCAGCTTTGAGATTTGGCTGTTTCTGGCAGACAGATCTTTGGTAAAGACTTTGGAGCCTTGGTTCCGCTCGATCGCTTCTTCACTACAAGCTGTATTGAAGTTGTGTAAGTCCCACCGCATGCATTTTGAGATTTGTCTGTTGAGTTGCCTGTATGCTGTCAAATCTATTGAAGACTGCAGCTTTATTTCTTGTCTAACAGCCATGAGATTAAGAATGTGATCGGACAGTTTTTGTGTTCTTCTGCGGCGGGTCTTGCAGAACTTAGCTCCGACCGCATGGACAGATTCCACGAGCTCATCATTCATAACGTCCACTTCATTGCAATCTTCTAGGCACTGAAAGCGGTTTTGTTACTCGAGCTGAAAGGTTTCGGGACTTTGGATTTGAGCACGAGGGGGATGGAGCGTTGACTTCATTAGACGTGACCTCTCCAACTTAACGTTAAGTTTCAGTGTGCTTCTAGCCATTCGATGATTGCTACCAGTTTTCAACCTCGCGATCACTGAGAAATCACTGAACAGTTGCCGTCTAGTCGTCATAATGAAGTCAATCTCATTTTTTGTCGAACCGTCAGGGCTCTACCAGTTCCACTTCCTGTGGGGCTGCTTCTGGTAGAAAGAGTTCATCATAAAGAGCCCCTCTTTCCCCATGAAGTCGGCCAGCTGCTAGCTTCTTGTGTTCCGTTGCCCTATTCCAAATTTCCTTATCTTCAGCTCACCGTTCTCTCTAGTGTTTAGTTTTGCATTGAAGTCTCCTATGAACATCGTTTAGTGGGTTTTGGAGGAATGCATGGCTTCCTCCACCTCTTCATTGGGATGTGCCAAGGTTGGTGCGCAAACCTGTATAACCTTCAACGAATACCGTTTGGTGATTATGAGTATAAGGTACGCAACCCTCGTCGACACACTCATAATCTTTTTAACGTTGTTAACGAGAGACTTGTGGACGATAAATCCGACACCTGCTTGGAACAGATGGTCGCCCTCCCGGTGATAGAACAAGTTGCCGTATTCGAGGATTACCGTATCCTCTCCCTCTCTTTAGACCTCGGATAATCCTGTAATATGCCAGCGTAACTTGTCTATCTCTTCTTCTAGCTCCAGGATCTTCTCTTCAGTCCTCAGGGTGCAAGTGTTGTATGTTGCCAGATCGAGTCATCTTAGGTGGCAACCGAACCTCCACCGGAGATTCTTAGCACCCCCTGCCCCGCCGTTACCATGGTCGCCACCGTAGCCAGGAATAGCGGGGCCGCCCGAGTTCGATCCCCGCTGGCAAAGATAAAAGTACTAATTTACCTTTTGTATTTCCTCACTGTATTTCTATATTTAGCCTTTGGTTGACAAAAAAAAAGCGATCTCGTCTGGATCTCGTACATTTCATTTAGAAATTTAACCGTGCATAGACCCAATGGAACGATAGCCTCTCCAGCAAAAAGTATAAAGGGATATAAATTTATTTTATCGTCCAAAGGCTAATTATGATCATTCAGCCAGGAAACGCAGCCGGTGTTCTTGGCATTATACTTCGGGGAGTAAAACTGTATGATTTTTTTCTTTCTTATAAAACTATAAATATTCCCTACGCTATTACTGTAGCATATAATATTACCTACACAATGTTTATTAAATACATGCGTACTTGTTATACGATTTAAAGGTTAATTAGTACTATCACATATTTATATGTTTTTAATCTAGAATATATAATAATTAAAAATAAAATGGAACGTAACCGAGTAGTGGCGGTTTAAGAATATCCACTACCCCATATCACAGTTTAACTACTACCAGTCAGTCATCGAAGGCATCTAGATCGTGCGGTGCGGGTGCGGGACGAGACGCGGCGGAGCGTTCCGAACGGTTCCGAAATTAGTGGTTCGGAATCTATCCGGCAGGGCTGTCTTGTCAATGTGCAAATAAATTCAAATGGTTCACACTACGTGTGTGGTAAAAAACGGCGGTGCAAAAGGAATCTAAAATCCAGTATTTCAAAAAATTTAAAATATTTATCATTTGCACATTTTTAATTATGTTTTGATGTTATCCCAATAGGGTAGTAGAGTTAGGTTAAAAACGAAAAAAAAATTAATACCACTTAAAAAAAGGATTAAAAATAATACGATAACTGAAAAAAACTAATATCCGTCAAAATATGGCCGATATTAAAGATATACATTTTAAAATTTTCTCTGCTGTTTTCTTCCCGCAAAATGGAGAAATCGGCAATATTAAATTACTTCGACGATAATCTTAATGACGTAATTTTTTGTGTATGCCATCTTTGTCTATTCAACTTGTGTGTATGCAACTTGAAAGCTTCCATTTACATTTCAACATGTATTCAATAAAATATAATTTTAAATAGTTATTACTCAAAGATACGTTTTAACCACTCAAGCGTCGACATTTACCACCACCAACTTATTCAAATCTATGGTCAAGCCAAAGAGTATAGTTGGTCAGGCCACAGACAATATTTTTTTTAATCCAAAAATTAAAAATTATCAACAATTAAATCTGATAATCAAATATCGCATTATTTGTATGAAGGTCAAGTGAGCACTAGAGAAACGACCATTGCAAGACATTGTCCATAAATAAAATGTTTTGAGAAGAGAGTAGTGGCGGTATGGATGGTATGGATATTCCATACCATCCCATGGGTTACCAAAAATCATCGTGACTTTGTCACGTTGATAAAGTTGGATAACTACATGGAACGACTTATAACGTGACTTTATATATGCATTTTAGATTAAGTATTAGGTTTTATTTCATGTTATACGTACCTTTCTAATAATTATTTCTGAAATATAAGAATTTCACCTTACCTAGGCGATCAGTCAGTGTACCGTATCAAGGATGATATAAGTTAGATAAATAACTAATTTTATTTTTGAAATATTGTATTGATGTCCAACGTCCATGACAGCGAAATCCGACAGTACGAACGAGACATATGCAAAAATACCGATACAAAAATAAACATAAATCAAAATATTTATCTTTGTAATGACTAATTTAAGTACCATTAAACAAATACAGCTATTGTTAATAGAATATTTTCCTACAAATATTTGTGTGTATTTTATTTGATTCTGACCTTGAGATTTAGACTGAATTGATGGTTCCCATACCTAACCTACATGTTTAGAAAAGAATGTTATTAGTTCGCCCAGCTATTGATGAGCAAGAGAAAAAAAAAATTGATATATAATATATCGTATCAATATTGTTAACCAGTATCGATATATCCATCCATCCATCTATTGCAGCCTATAAAAGTCTACTGCTGAATATAGGCCTCCTCCATAGATTGCCTCATAGGAGGGTTTTGGTACCATTGCCACGCTTGGCAGGCGGATTGATAACCGCAATTTTTTATTATTTTGAGTTGTTATCAAGAAGATGCTGCTGTGCATCACCTGTTTCGAGTAGTGTAGTGGCGGTGTAAGACTATCCACTACCCCATATCATTCCGTGGGTCTTGTAAGAAGTGACAGTAGGAAGTCTAAACAGGTGATGGGTAGCAGCATCTTCCTGATATCGATATATCGTAATGTTTTGCAAAGTTTTATTACTGGATGGTTGGACGAAAAAAAAAACGACAACGGCACATAAATGCTTTTGTCGCTGCTTTTGTTGCTAAACCGATTCGTTGTGACACCGATTTTCGACAAATTTTAGCTGTGGCGACAATTTTCGACAACTTTTAACTTCGGTTTTCGTTATTTTTGAAGATATTGTAGCCCTAATCTGCTTTGCTGCATTTAAGATACGTCTTCGAAGGTCTTCAAAAGAATTTACTGGGGTCACGTAGACTAAGTCCTTCATGTGACCCCAAGCGTAGAAGTCTAGTGGCGTCAGATCAGGACTTCGCGCAGGCCACGGAATTGGCCCTCCCCTCCCAATCCACCTGTTTGGGTATTGGCTATTTAGCCACTCTCATACAGATAACCAGAAGTGAGCTGGACATCCGTCATGCTGATAAATGAAATTACTTTTAATTTCTTCCAGAACATCTACTTATAAGTTTTCCAAATCATTTCGCAAAAAAAATTCGTAAATATCCCTGTTTAAATCTTATGGCATAAAATAAGGCCCAATAAGTTTGTCATTTACAGTATCCATCCACACATTCAAAGAAAATCTGCGCTGTGACGCTGTTTCTTTAAAGTTTTTTTTGGACTTTTGTCCACTTTCAGGGTCCAGTAATGAAGATTATGCTAGTTTGTAATACCATCTCGGTCAAAATTGGACTCATCCGTCCATAGGATATTTCCTAAAAAAAATTCTTCGTCTGCGTCGGCATTTGGCATGAAATGACAAAGCTGGAGTCTACTCGCTGAATCGCCCTCGTACAGCGTTTGTACCGGTTGGTAATGGAACGGATGTCGGCCTGACAGGTGCACCTTCCACTGGGACATACCAAGCCGGTGTGCTACAATGTTCGTTGAGACGTTAGGGTCGCCAATAAAATGTTGCATAATTGTTTCTTCATCGTCAGCCGTAAAACGTTGTGGTCTGCCAGTATCCACTTGATTTCTGTAAATAGTGCCGCTTTCACTTAATCGTCGATAGGTAGCTCCGAAGACAGAAACGTGGGGAAGCCGGCAATCAGGAAAGCAACGTTGGTATTCTCTTCGAGCCCCAGCAACGTTGCCGTCAGCAAAACCATAACAGTACATGATGTTGGCATATTATTTATAAGAATATGACGCCATTTTAACTTGGATGCACAAAAACAGTAACAATAAACGGTCAATAACAGATACAGGTAACAGCAATAATAACAATAACGATAACGACTGAAAACAATAACAAATGAATTAACCCTTAATTAGGCGCATGAAGAAAATCACACAACTAGTCGCATGGGATCTCTAGTGACCCCAAATAAATAGTTGAAAATAGAGTATTAGAAATAAATAAAACAAAGTATGTATTATTAAAAATATTAATTTTTTTTATTATAATTAATTTTAAGAAACTAAAACAATACTTTGACTTTAAACAATTGAAAAAATAACAAAACTTCTAATCTCTCATTAAACTACTGATTTTTGGCGTAGCCGAGATCAACGTTAAAAAAAATTGAATCCGATTCATATGTAGATTCTTATATTCTGTATCCGATGTAATGTACCCTATAGAGTTGTTGACAAATAAATTTACCACACTTATTGCATTAGCCAATTTTTTTTGAAGTAGGGACTGCACGCTTTTGAATGCTACGTTCCTGTTGATTTTCTACAAGTACTACCTCTATTTTTTTTAAATCCGCCTTATGTGTGTTACTCTTATGAGTATTCAGCATTACTGATAGCATTAGCAGAACTCGCAACATTTTGCTCATCGTCGGACACATCCGTCAGCCATTGTAGGATCTCTTTTTCCGAGTCATCTCAATACTGCAAACTGTAAAAAAAGAAAATCAATAAAAATAAAGACAAAACTAGGTAAAATGAATACGCACTATAACAATACATATATACTAATAAAAATAAATAACAATATACGCATAGAAACTAAGTAAAAATACAAAAATTAAAACTTACCTCCGCCAAAAAATGTTACGTAAGTGGTCGCACGGGGTCAGCACCCAAGAGAGTAGAGACTTGTGCGTACGCGTTGATGTTCTGGTATTCTAATTTGCGCACCCCGCGGGCTTCAAATATTCTAACACGTTTTATTTTTAATTTGAAATTGTCTTGACCCCATGCGCCTAATTAAGGGTTAACGCGATGAGAGTTTATTAGAAGGAAGTTTAAGCACGTGCTTGCGCAGCGATAGCAGAAACTAACTAACGAGCGTCGCTACGACTGAATTTAAAATGGCCGTCTGCTTTCTGAATAGTTGTCAACAACCAATCAGACGCCAAGTGAATAAAAGTGTGCAAGTTCGTTCCTAAGAGCAATCATTCTTTGCCGTTCTCTACCCGCGTTAAGTAAAATACCCTTTTATTATTATTATGGGATATTTATGAAGTATTCTCATTTGGTTGGGCTGAATAAATATATAAAAGAAATATAGTAAATAAATATACATAAATATAAATGTATATATATTAAATACACCAACAAAAATAATAAATAAATAAATAAAAACCCAACCAAATGGAAGCCCTCGGCAGGGGAGACCAAACGGCCGAGGGTTAGGGGGAAAGGGAAAGAAACCGGCGTACGATGCGGGCGGTGTCGAGGAGCACCGCCTTCTGCATTTGAGCACGGAGCGGTCCTTCACGGAGTCCCAGTCGCCTCAGATGACCCGTGAGGCTGACCGGGATTAGCCCGTTCGCAGAAACGACTACAGGAATAATTTCGGTCGGCAGACCACCCCACATGTCGATCACCTCGTGAGCCAGGTCTAGATATTTTGTCAGCTTATCTGTTTCGGCTTTCACGAGGTTATCGTCATAAGGAATGGTAATATCGACCAAAATATCCTTGACTGTGCCCGGTCCATCAGCACAATATCAGGATTATTCGCAAGAATAGTCCTGTCTGTGACGATGGCCCGGTCCCAGTGAAACCTTGCGCGATCATTTTCGAGCACGGCTTCCGGCAAGTACTTATAATATGGCATTTTCCTATCCACGAGACCGTATTTCAGAGCGAGCTCCTGGTGTAGAATCCTGGCTACTAGGTTGTGTCTGTGCAAATACTCAGTGTTAAAAAGCGCCGAACAACCGGAGATGACATGCCTAAGTGACTCGCCGGGATGGCGACAAGCTCGACAGATGTCGACGGCGCCATCCTTTAGGATGTATCTCCGATAATTGTTGGTCTTAATTACCTGATCCTGTATCGCACAGACAAAACCCTCGGTTTCCCCAAAGAGGTCACCGAAACGTAGCCAATGGAGGGAGGCGACTGTGTCTACGAAAGGCTCATGTAGAGCCTTGTAGAACCTCCCGTGGAGCTCCTTCTCCTTCCATACGGTCTCCCGGTCGGAAATGCACTGTACTGCTGGGTGTTGCCATTGTTCGTTGGCTAAGGATAGAGGAGTAAGCCCTTTATCACACGAAATGACGTCCCTGTAGAATTAATCATCCGATCTCGCCAGAAAGTAATTACGGAGGCTGCACACTTTGCGATTATGCATGGTGAGAGCGCTCAAAAAGCTGCGCCCACCATGTTTCCGCGGCAAGTACAGCCTCATTACTGACGATCTCGGGTGATGCATCCTGTGTGACGTCATAACAGTGCGGACTTTTCTATCCAGAGCGTTCAGTTCGGTCTGAGTCCACCTGAGCATGCCGAAGGTATATATGAGGATAGGCATGACCCAACCATTATATGCGTGTGTTTTATTCACACCCGACAAAAGACTGTTGAGCACTTTTGTCAAGCGTGCATAAAACACATCGCAAACTAACTGTTTCATATCCGCCTCATCGATACCTATGTTCTGTGACATACCCAGGTACCGGTATGTTTCAGCCTGGGAATGGGTCTTTATGTTGATGGGCATAGATAAGTCTATGCCCTCAGAGTTAGCAACCCTACCCCTTTTGACATGGAGGACCGCACACTTATCCGTCCCCAGCTCCATTCTAATAGAATTGCTAAAATCACAAGTGATGTTTAGCAATTCCACAAGATGTGAGCGACTGGAGGCGAATAACTTGAGATCATCCATATAGAAAAGGTGGGTTACTTTTGCCTCCTTTCCGAAGCTGAAATCCTCCCAGAACCCTCCAGTAAGGTACTGAGAGGGTTTAGAGAGAGGCAGAACCAGATTGGACTCAGACAATCGCCCTGGAAGATACCCTTCTTATCCTTATGTGGTTCTCCGCAGCCGTCATCCGCTCGCCTAGATGACAAAGGATCGTACTCCACTGCTCCATACACTGCCCGAGGAAGTCTCTAACTGTACAGTCAACCTTGTACAGCTCGAGGAACCTCTTCAGCCACGTATGAGGCACCGAGTCGAATGCCTTTTTGTAGTCTATCCAGGCGGCGGAGAGGTTCCGACGGTTGCGTTTAACCACCTTGCCAATGACCGCGTCAATGAGGAGTGGTTCCTTGGTTCCACGACCACCGCCCCGATATCCATTTTGAGCGCGCGACATCACCTGATTTGCGTTCAGGTGACGAGTGATTCTCGCGTTCAAAATGGATGTTAATTCTTGGATAATGTAGGTAGACACGTTATGGGGCGGTATTTGCTCGGGTCTGTGGAATCCCGGTCTTTAGGAACCAAATGAGTGATCCCAGTAGTGAAGAGGCTCGGGAGTGACTTTTGGTCGAGAGCCTCTTGAAACTGTCGGGCGAGCACAGCGTGACACACCACGAACCCCTTCAGCCAGTAGTGATGCAGTCCGTCAAGTCCCGGACTTTTCCAGTTCGGGGCCCTACGGACCGCCTCAGCTACGTCATCCGGCGTTATGATGACGGGGTCCATGGGCGTAACACTCGCACACTGACTCGCCACAACTTCCGTCCAAGGGCCCTCGCTGTGGTTTACGAGTTCTGACCACAGGCCGCGCCAGAATGCGATAGTGTCGGCCTGATTCGTTGCTGAGCCCGTTCCACGTACCATCGGCCGCTCCAATGATTCATAGAGCCTCTTCTGATCACTCTGGAAGAGACGATTCTGGTTGAACCGTGTCGACCTCTCGGTATATCGCCAAATCCGCTTCCCCAAGCAGCGATTCTCTGCTTCAGGTCGTCTATGCGCTCCGTCAGTTTTTGCGTTATATCCGGCTGGGACAAACTGATATTTGTCCCAGCAAACGCCATCCTGACGGTGCGGACAATTCTCGGTCTATTATTACCCGACCTGAGGCTTGTCAGTCTGCCGATGAGGGCTCTTGCCTTTGCGATACGGTCCTCAATTTTTTCTCCAGGCTGGGTTGGCGCTACTTTGTCTAGTAGCGCGTCCATCCGTGGGAAATTTGGCGCCAATAATACGGCAAACTGCCAGTGCGGCGCAAAAAAGAATTGAGTCCGTCTCGCAAAGGTCCCGGCTGGCTTCGTCACCAGCATTGGGTTGAGAACCCTCGACAGCCCGATTCCGCTTGCTTAACGGTATGCGGGAAGTCGCGGTCGATTTTCGAGGCGTACTGCGCGTTTCAAAATAGCCTCTTCCAATATGCTACTCATTTGCTCTAGCTTGTGGGAGACTATTTCATCAACGTCTGAATTAACCACAACTGGAATATCCACGGCGGTATCCACGTGCGCAGGTTCCTCTGCAATTAGTGGCACCGCATTACCAGCTGTAGCATTTTCATCCGATGAGGGAACAGCCTCACGTCGTAGTCGTTCGAGTTCGGCGTCACCAAATATTTTGGAGCGTAGGATGTACCGAACTCGGTCTGCCAGGTTTTGCTCCGTTACATGAACAGATGGCTCCAGCTCTGCGAAAAAGCGATGCATTCGAGCCCGATACGCTAACATTCCAGTTTCTTCCCCTTTTGCCCTAAAATACGCTCGCAATGCGTTTGCGTTCATAATTTGCGTCCAACGCATGTGACGTGTTCCACCAGCGGCGGGTGCCGCTTGCCGAGTCCGAGAAGACCCAGCCGACACCAAGCCCTCTGGTGGGGATGATGGATGCGGGCGGCTACTAGGTGGTCTCGCAGCCCCCCGCGCTTGGCTGGCGACTCGCATGCTGTCGCGTCCAGCGCCAGCTCCAGACGCGCCCTGGCGACCTCCAGGCAGCGGCCCTTTGCACACTCTTTTTTTTTCCATCATCCATTTTTGGGCGTCAATTAACGGGAGACGCCCAGGCCCGGCACCGTTTCATGGTTCGGCGCTCACACCTTTTGGCAGGGCGCTGACTGACTGCACCGACGTAGCAGTTTTGTCACTTAACTGTTACGTAAGCGGGCGATGGGGTCGTCACTTCCCTACGCCTATTTACGATGTTTATTATTATTATTATTATTCATATTTTATTATTATTATTCATTGATTTTACCTGGATATTACTACTTTTTTGGATAGCTGATTAAATGGGCATATGTCTTAAAATATTTTTATGATTCATAAAGTGTAAAAATAGATTTTTTTATTTTTATTGAAACCCATAATTTTTTATTGTGAATACTTTTTGTACTTTTTATGATTGTATTCGCTTGGTTAAAGCTTCAAGAAAATAAATAAATATAAAAGAAAGCATACAAAAACAAAAGGTTTTATTTTTATTTAGAATTTAATACGAAATTCTGGGTAATTATTGATAAACCTTTAAAATCCATATATCTCAAGACCTGTTCATTTTCGGCCATACATATGGGGGGTCAAATTTGTAGCATTTTGACTCACTCCCCTATCATGCCCTGCCAGGAAGTTGTCGAGTTCCCAGTAACCCTGTATAATATGGTTTTTAAGGGGGAGTAAATTAATTCGATTTTTGTGTTTGATTAATAAACATCGTTTCATAAATTCGTACCTATGTTTTATTGAGCTAAAACATATCTTATAATTATCGCCTACCTAATATTTACAAATACTTACATAATCAAATTAATAACTTAAGTACAATAACGCATAGGCGTCTATCTTGGCGCATCACTATTCAACCACTCTCAACTATGTTCACGCTTGGCATAATGGGCATTGAGCGATATGCGCGCTCTATACATTGCTTATTTGTACTATAAGTTCTGAACACTCTTATCTATTGTTCTAAGGGGTCCCTTCTAATTATACCTTCTAATCTGTACTCTTTGTCGGGGTCTATAACTTTGACAAGTAGATCGCCATACGGATACGGCAGACGCTTGATAGGTTAAACTGATTATATTGTAATTGATAGTTGACTATTTTTTATAATTTTTTTTTTGTAACTCTCCTTATTATAACCTATTCTTTATTTTTTGTGTTTGATGTTCCAATGTCATAGTTAATCACGGCTAGATTAAGATTATTAATTTTTGGTCCGATCTACGCAGTATTAACTTATGGTGTCAACTGCGTAGATCGGATGTAGTTTTATTTAAATGTGTAGTGTTTGTGTTAACATAAGAAATCAGTGACGTATAAGATTTTAACCCGCGGCGAATTAGCGTCGCAGCCGAACGACGCTTAGCTACTGCGCTATCAAATCGTCATTTTTATATCACCTTATATGTGGTTAATTAACACGTAAAATATATAATGCTAACGGTTATTGTACTTTTATAGAAGAGGAGGCCAGCTATTATATATCTATCTGATGGTCAGTTATCACCGCTGCCCATGAACATCTGCAACACCGTATCTAGAGTACGCTCTATTCTTGAAGCTACCTAAAGGAAGGAAGTCCTAACAGTCTGGGAAAACCACCGGCGTAAGTAAATTTTACAAAAAAAAAATTGATTACGTGAGTTTGAAAATTTTAAAGCGGGCGCCCGGCTTTTACTGATTTTACAGACTTCATTTACTTTAGTAGTAGGGGTGGGCAACAGCAACCAATCTGTGGAAGGAAAAAAAAACTTTAGTAAATATTGTTATAAATAATTCCTAATGCTTTGTTCTCCGACATAATCGACTTTTATACCAAATTTCATTAGAATACGTCTAACTGTTCAAGGGTGATAAAAGAACAAACATCCAACAGACACACTTTCATAGTAATCATAAAGCGAAATTCAGAAGATTGGGTTAACCCATCCCCTGTCCCTGGAGCCACATATGGTACATTGCTATTGTTTTACTATTGTGTCTGGAAACCAGAGAGTGAATGTGTTAAATGAAACTAGTTTTTACGGATTTTATTCCGTCAATTAACTTATTTTATAATACCGACGTTACAATACTTAAAAAAGTTAATATACGCATAAAATCCATAAAATCTAGTTTCATTTATATGTGTTGTGTCCGTTTACACTTAAATCATTATGTTTACGATGTTGTTGCAAAAACATAGATTCATAAATTTCTAATTTCAAATCTGTGGACTTATGTATATATTTAATATCACTGTCTCTTTAATAGGACAGTAAAGCCAATAACAAATGTTATTTCTTTCAAAAGCGTCAAAAACTTTCATATTCGTGTCGACTCGACAAAGGCAGAAGATCAGTGGAAGTCGCGTCGGCTACTCTGGCTGTTAACTTTTCCAATATCTCGGCCCTGGGGCGTTTGATCTTTGAAGTATTGATACAAATAAAAACTTTAAGAAACCCGTAAAAGTATAAGTGAAAAGAAATTCCGCTTTCATTTCGTACATAATATTTAAAATCAATTTTTATTAAAATATTCTAATGATATTCAAAATGTGACTTATCTAGTTGTGGTTATATAAAATATAATATATTTCATACAACCACAACTAGATAAGGCACATTTTGAATTCATTCCCATTTCATATTATGAATTATGTAAACTAAACGAAATAATGTTTAAAAAGCAATAAGCCGTGACAATTCAGTGGTGCGACCACCTTCATATTTCATAGTACGTATTAACGAGAATAGAAACAGTCTGTCCGTAATATCGAAATCACTGCCTTATATTAAACTGAAGGGGTTATTTGCATGCCCTTAAGACTTGAATAATAAGTTTTTCTCTGCCTGTCTGTCTGTGTGTTTAGGCTAATTACCGGAATGGCTGAACTGATTGTAATAAAACTTCACTAACAAATAGAAAGCAATTTCAGGAGTGATTTACGCTATATTTTATCGAAAAGATAGAGGTTTTTAAAAAACCAAAATCTTAAATCTAAATTACGCAACATTATTAGACCCAAACTAGGCGAAGTCAGGACGGGTGGATAGTTGTAAATAACAACTTTATTTATTAGACTTATAACACAATTTATATATTCAATGAAGTATTGTACAAAACACTAATAATTTAAGTTTTGAAATTCACGACACTTTATTTTAATTAGGTTTCAATGTCCTCCAAATCAAAAATCGGTGAATTGTAAAGACTCGGTTATCAGTAAAAATGGGCTCCGGTACTCTACACTCGCCATACGAAACAAAGCATTAAGTTGCTATTTCACGCTGGTATTCTTTGCGAGCGTGGCCTTTCCTCGGTCTATCAGACTCATCTATATTATATTATGTTAGTGTTGTAAGCCTTTTGCTTTAACAACTTTATCTGACTAAGCCGACTAGCTCGTGCTGCAACCAAAATATAGCTCCAGCGGGATTATACCACGACGATACGTGCAGGTGAACTGATAAATTTTGAAAAATAATGTTAGATCCAGCACAAAATTTTACATATTTCACTAATATTAATATTTCAAACGAACATGAGGACCTATCCTACATAATATTTATGTTGTGGACCAAGGGATTAATAGGACATTATTTACAATGTCCAGATAGTTTAAAAATGCCCAATATGAGTATGCAAATATAACAAAAAATTTACCGGGATTTATAAATAAATTCCGTTACCTACTGAGCAAAGTAATAAAAAATAGATTAGGTTATGTAAGGTTATGAACAGACAATGCGATAAATAATGAAGTTTAAATCAATATTAATTGCGTAGCTCGACTTGAATTGTTATTCTTAATATTGCCAGGGTATTATAAATAGTGCCGGGATTGATAACTTGGTCCAAAACATATATACTTACCTTTACCGCTACATCCTTTAAAGTCCACTGCTGAATTAAGGCCTCCCCCATAGATTGCCTCATATAGGGGATATTTGCCACGGTTGCGACGCTTGGCAAACGGGTTGGCAAGCGCAGTTTTTTTATTTTTAGTCGTTATGAGGAAGACGCTGCAGCCCATCTCCTGATTTGTTTCCCTCTGTTGCCTCTTACGATACCTACGGGATGATATGGGGTAGTTGATATTCTTACACCGCCACTACACGGTACGGTAGGGTATTACATATAATAAATATATTTGTCTTTTTATTAAGACTTATATTTATACATATCATCGATTTGAAATATAACATCGGAAAGAAATTTCAGGCAGCATTTAATTTAATTCTTAATGGATTTAATGAAGCGAGAACGAAATTACGAACCGTTTAATTTGCATCTGTTTTAAATATCAATTCATTCGATTTATTTATCCTGATTCGTTATCCCTAGATTGTATGCCCGCAGAGTAATAAGTATTGGGTAAGCTGATAACTTGTACTGTGTATGGCGGTGTAAAAATATCCACTACCCCATATAGTTCCGTGGGTGTTGTAAGAGGCGACAGAGGGAACAAACCAGGAGATGGGCAGCAGTGTCCTTCTAATAAGAACTAAAAAAAAATTGCAGTTGCCAACCCGCCTGCCAAACGCAGTCACTATCGGAATTATTCCCCCTATAAGGTAAATTATAAGGAAGACCCCTATGTCCTGCAGTGGACTTTGATAGGCTGTATCGGTAAGCTGTCAACTTAATTCTCTACTTTTTCAATGGATGCTATTTTTTTTTAGTCACCGTGACGTAGGTAATAATATAAAAATTAGTTTTTGTTTGTTCGTATTTTATGCATACCGTTCATCAGATTGCGGTAAAACTTTGTCAACCTATTACTTGTCTGTCTTTGATGTCTGTGTTGTCGGTGTGTGTACTGTCACTTCCGCGAAGGTTATAGGCATGGTACAATTAACTTACAGCAGGTGGCGCGCGTATCGTACCGACAAATTTATTTGAAAGTATAATCAAAAATAAAGTATATCACTCAACTTCAATAAATGTATTATCATTCCTAATTAAACAATATAAGTCTTCCAAATTTGAAACGATATTTCCACAATTTTTTTTCTGCGCCAGCAACGCGCAGGGTACCAGCTAGTAGGTAATAATTAACATAATAACTACTTTTAAATTAAGTAAACTCACATAATGCATATAAAAATATCACGGTATATATTATATTACGTTCCTCTTAATTTAATTCTATCGTGTTTCTTATTCATTATCATAGAACTGAACATCCAAATTTTAACAATTAAACCTAAATTTGCGCTACAAAAAATTTAAAAACAATTTCTTATAAAAATGTACCATTTCGCTTATGACAATGTTTAAAAATTTTTTATAAGATTACTTTCCTTAAAAATATTATCAAGAAATATCAAAGACAAGTCTTGTTGTTTGCTTGAATTTCTTCATAAGAACTTATATTTGTGCAAAAATAAATTGTAAGTTAACAAAATTTTAACATTTTAACAATGAGGTTTGTGGGTTACAAGTGCGGTGAAGTTGTTAAAACAGCTGTATCCGTGACTGGTCGTCGCTGCTGATGATAAGAGAGCTGGTTATTTTCTATAGCTAAGTATAACCATTCAGCGAGGAAACCACGTGGTTTGTAGGTACTTTTTACTATAGTTTTTTTTATATTGTATATATTACAATAATATGTAAATAAATATTATATATAATATTTTAAAAATTAAATAACTTTTGACCGTAGATGGAAAAACAACTTGCTCGCCGGGCTTGTTATTTAACCCAAGGAACAGTCAACGCTTCGTGAGGTAGTAACTTTTCTAGATATGTAGAGTTGCTTGGAAACTTAAATAGCATGATTTATGCTTCGGTTATTGTTCGATCCGTCTCGTTTTACGATTGTGGCGCAATAATAGCGCCACCATAAACTGTAACATAATAAGTAGTATCAAAGTAAACATAAAAACTATTTGTAAATCCAATTGTGCATGACTTAAGCGCGTTAAAAAATTACGTAAACATGATTATACGTAATTTTTTTAAAGTAGTTTAAATACACACAAGTTTTCACTAATAACCTATATTATTATACTTCCCATTTTCCGATAATTTTATTTTAAACTGGAGGTTCGGTTGCCGGTGGCAACATACAACGCGCACCCTGAGAACTGACGAAGATCCTGGAGCTGGAAGAAGAGATAGACAAGTTGCGCTGAGATATTATAGGATTATCTGAGGTCCGAAAGAGGGGAGGACACGGTAATCCTCGAATCCAACAAGTTGTTCTATCACCGGGAGGCGACCATCTGTCCCAAGGAGGTGTTGAATTTATCGTCCACAAGTCTCGTTAACAACGTAGTAAAGATTGTGGGTGTGTCGACGAGGATGCATACCTTATACTCAGAATCAGCAAACGATATTCGTTGAAGGTCATAGAAGTTTACGGACCAACCTCGGCACATCCCGATGCGGAGGTGGAGGAAATGTATGAGGATATCTCTAAAGCTATGCATTCCTCAAATACGGTTTTAATGGGAGACTTCAACGCAAAACTAGGCACAAGAGAAAAGGTGAATTGAAGGAAGGAAATTTGGAACAGGGCAACGGAACCCAAGGACCAGCAGCTGGCCGACTTCATGGAGAAAGAGGACTCTATATGATGAACTCTTTCTTCCAGAAGCAACCCACAGAAATGGACCTGGTCGACGGTTCAACAAAAATAAGATTCACTTCATTATGACGAAAAGACGGCAACTGTTCAGTGATGTCTCTCAGTGATCGCTAGAGTGAAAACTGGTAGCGATCACCGAATGGTTAGAGGCACACTGAACCTAAACGTTAAGTTGGAGGTATCGTCTAATGAAGTCAACGCTCAAACCCTTCGTGCTCTAATCCAAAGCCTCGAAACCTTTCAGCTCAGTCACAAAACCGTTTTCAGTGCCTAGAATGCAGTGGACGATATGAATGACAAGCTCGTGGAAACTGTCCATACGGTCGGAGCTAAGTTTTGCAAGACCCGCCGAAGAAGAACACAAAAACTCTCCGATCACACTCTTAATCTCATGGCTGTTAGACCGGAAATGAAGTTGCAGTATTCAACAGGTTTGACAACATACTTGCAACTGAACAGACAGATCTCCAAATGTATGCGGCGATTACGCAACTTCAATACAGCTCGTATGAAGAAGCGATTGAGCGGAACCAAGGCTCCAAAGTCTTTGCCAGAGATCTGTCTGCCAGTCTGTCTGTCTGTCTGTCGTTTTCAAGCTACTGGACTGGAGAGGATACGGTATTAACATCAATGGCGAGTACATCACTCACCTTCGATTTGCCGACGATATAGTCTTTATGGCAGAATCGCTGGAGGACCTAAGCACTATGCTCAATGATCTCTTTAGTGTCTCCCAACGGATGGGTCTTAAGATGAACATGGACAAAACAAAAATCATGTGTAATGTCCACGTCACACCTATGCCGGTAGTTGTTGGGAGTACTAAGTTCGAGTTGTTGACGAGTATTTTACCTGGGATATATATACCTGTATATTCACAGTACGAAACCTATCCAACTGCAGAGAGGTGTAAGACAGGGTGACGTTATATCCCGAAACTCTTCACCGCTGCATTGGAAGACGTTTTCAAGCTTCTGGACTGGAAAGGATACGGCATTAACATCAATGGCGAGTACATCACTCACCTTCGATTTGCCGATGATATAGTCCTTATGGCAGAATCGCTGGAGGACCTAAGCACTATGCTCAATGACCTCAATAGTGCCTCCCAACGGATGGGTCTTAAGATGAACATGGACAAAACAAAGATCATGTTTAATGTCCATGTCACACCTATGCCGGTAGTTGTTGGGAGCACTAAGCTCAGATTGTTGACGAATATGTTTACCTGGGACAAATAGTCCGACTAGGTAAGTCAACTTCGACCGAGAGGTCAATCGACAGATTCAACTCAGCTGGGCAGCGTTCGGAAATTACGGCACATCTTCTCGTCATGTATGCCTCAAAACTTGAAAACAAGGCTGTACAACCAGTGCGTGTTGCCAGTGATGACCTACGGAACTGAGACGTGGTCCTTCACTGCTGGCCGGATGAGGAAGCTCAAGGTCGCTCAGCGAGCTATGGAGAGGCTATGCTCAGGTCTCACTGCGTGATAAACTTAGAAATGAGGATATCCGCAGTAGAACCAGAGTGACCGACATAGCCCAACAGTTAGTAAGCTGAGTGGCAATGGGCCGGCCATATAGCTCGAAGAACCGACAACCGATGGGGAAAAAGGTTCTCGAGTGGCGGCCTCATGCCGGCGGACGAAGTGTAGGGCGTCCCCACTAGATGGGTGACGACCTGGTAAGACATGCAGGAAGTCGATGGATGCGGGTGGCTCAGGACCGTGCTGTGGCATTCCTTGGGGAGGCCTATGTTCAGCAGTGGACTTGTGAAGGGCTGTAATGATGATGATGATGAATGATGACTAAGTTCTGCAGCCTTTGATTCCATCCGGGCCTTTAGTTAGTTACCCCTGAGATGAGAGGCTACTAAAATGTCTACGCACGGAGTATTGCACACTAGGGCTTTTTTCCCAAAGGAACAAAATCACCCCTTCAGGTATCCTGCTATCGTCTCTAAATATTTCACAAGGCACACCGAGGAACATTTGTAGAGATAAGAGCCCTTCATAACATCGTTCGGAGAACTTTTTACTTTTTTTATAAAACTTATTTTCTTTCTCATTCGATTTGAATTAAGAATACGACGAGTAAGGAAATTATCACACGTAAGACAACTATTCCTCCGTTGACATTTTTCTTTAGAAATTAATAATATATTAGAAATTCATTACGAAAGACGAAAAGAATAAACGAAGATAGTAAGCCCAGTAATTTATGTTTAAGCACATGACAAAAATATATAAATGTTTTTTAATTTTTTAAATAATGAATAATGGTATAAAAAATAAAGGTATGAAGAATTCTTATAATCCTGGCATGGAAGAAGGCGGCTAAACCACAAAGGCAAAGAAAATATACACTACGCGAAACAAAGGTATGTTTCGAGAAAAAAAAACGCGAAACCGGTTTTCTTTATATACATAACTGATAAAAAGTTTCAACTATTGGTATGCATGTAAAAAAATACGTAAGTTTTGTAAATAGTTTCTATTGAAATTAATCGCATACTGTTCTGTAAAATCTAAAAATGTAGTTAACGTAAGTATTGTAATATTATATTTGAATATTTATCATAATATAAAAGGCAGCTAAGTATACCATATCCGCTTTTTAGCGTAGTACTGACAATGATCATACGCAAAAATGCGGCTAACCTACTTTAACTTTCTTTTGATTTCTGACGCGTGGTTAAAATTATACTCGTAGATTACGTTTTATTGCAGTTTAGTGATTTGACTGCCTTTTTTGGTTAGCATTAGCATAGGTACATTATTATTATGTTAGTTTGAAAAGTTGCCACGTGTAAAATAAAAATGTGCTTTAGAGAACATTATATATTTAAAACTTTAGGAAAAACAAGAAAATTATCTTTAAGAAGTCAATAAATAAACCTTTATTTTTAAACCATAATTAGTATATCTAGTAATCAGACTTCATTCACATCTTTCTTCTATTCAATCTTACAATTATTATTAATTTTATAGAAAAACAAAACAAAGATATTTAAAAAATCAACAAAGAAAAGTTACATTCTTAAATCTTAATTAGTATTTATGGTAATCAGACATTTAACACTTTTTAAAAATATACTTTTTAAGCTTACAAATATTATTTATCTTCACAAAGTGACTCTCTACTGAGATCAGCACTCATTATTTTTTAAATACTACCCTACACTATCAATAAATTCATTCCTCATCAGAATCAGTCTTTTGTAAAAAAAAACTTTTTTTTTCTTTGTAAATTTTTCCAAAATGTTTGCTATAACACAATTTTAACAAATAAGGAAGCACAAATTTGCTAAGTTTTTTCATTATATTCTCTTTTCTTGTTGTTTTTATGCCTCTTGGGTTTGTTCTAAACGTAATTACAGAAAACGTTCCTTTTTTAGATTTTAAATAGGTATCTTTCAGAAAAGTTAGTGTATTTATTTCACCATCAAAGTCAGTTTTGTAAAACAAATTGAATGGTCCCCGTTGAATATTACGTGCACATATTTTGCATATGGTCCATGAGCGCGTGGGTATTATCCGCGTGCATGAGCGTGAGTCACACTGTGGATCTAGGGGATGATTGATGCCTTGGATCGTTCTGCTCTTGTAAAACGTTTTAAAATAGTCTTTTGTCTAACATATATAAAAATGGAGCTTCAGAATGTAAGTAAATTGAGTAATTTTTTTGAGAGCTTTAAAGCGTCTGCAAAGCGATACTGCCGACGGTAAGTGTTTGGGAGTGTTGATGACTGATTTTTAACGCTATTATCTAACATATATGTAAAAATCAGCTGGGAGAATAAACGTGACGTGAGCAATATTTTTACGTAACTTAATTACCTGATACTTGGAAAATGGCCTAGCAGGTAGGCAAATGGTCATAGTACATATTAACACTACTCAATCTTACACATTTCGTTCGTCAGAAAATAAGTGACGTCTGGTGGCCCTGGGTTCTTGCTCTAATATACGCACGTGGGCATGAAGTTTGTATTCTTCGTGAAGATGAATAGTTATTAACGTTAACTCATATTAACGTTAACTCTCTAAGGTTTAACGAAATCGGAGGTTTTCATTTCCTTAACAGTCACCTTTGCGGAATTAGCAGCAGACACTGCAATATATATAAGGATATAATAGATTATATGTTATAGGTTATATATTTATGTGTTAGATGAGCCCAAGTAATGTTCCTTTATTTTTGTTTTAAAAATCCACTTGTAGGGGATTTTCTTATTGCTAAGGGAAGCGCATTCCAGAGTCGTACAGCTGTAACAGCGAAAGAGTTTGAGAGGAAACCAGTACGGTGAGAGGGAATTTGCAGTACGAGATTGTTTTGAGAGCAAAGATTGCAATCATGGGAAGAACCCAGGCGTTGAAACTTACATTTCAAATACTCTGGGGCCAACGGATCGTTAAGTATAGTGAAAATAGTGCTAAGAATTCTAAGGTTCCTGCATTGTGGGATATTTAACCATTTAAGTTGAGAGCGATAGAAAGAGACGTGGTCATACTTTTTAAATGAAACGGATACAGTTGTTGAGAAGTCGATCCAATTTATTGACCAAGTAATTGTCTGCATCTAAGTAACACACATCGGCATAATCAAACATAGGAAGAATAAGCGATTGAATTAGAAGTTTCTTCGTACA
Organism: Parnassius orleans; assembly: GCA_029286625.1. Taxonomy (NCBI): domain Eukaryota; kingdom Metazoa; phylum Arthropoda; class Insecta; order Lepidoptera; family Papilionidae; genus Parnassius; species Parnassius orleans. The sequence goes on from JAGSMP010000405.1 coordinate 585,160, forward strand.
AGGCGGTAAGATATTTTTAAATCTGTACAATTGTCTCAAAGTAGTACAAATTTTACGGGATTTTCCTCAACATGACTGCGCCAAGTAAGAGAACAATCAAAGCTTAATCCTTAGTCCCTAACATGAGAGCTGTATGGAATTACCTCGCTATTATAAATCAGTGGATCTAATGATGTATGATTAAGTTTACCTAGTTGACGTGCGCTGCCTAAGACATTTGCTGGGATTAACAGTGACCCCGTACCTTCTTGACCAATTAAAAATCCAATTAAGATCGGAGTTAATCACGGTTACAGCATTATTCATGTTAGTAGCATCGGCATGAGCATACAGTTGCAATTCGTCGGCAAACATATGGTAAGAGGCACGAAAGTTGTAAGTAGTCATATTAGAGAAATATTTAGAAGGGACCCCTTACAACAATAGATATGAGTGTTCAGAACTTAGAGTACAAATAAGCAAGGTCTTATACGTGGTAGAGCCATACTGCAGCTATATTAGTAGTATAGTTGTAGCACGAATCCGTCGGCTCGACCGGGGAAGGACCACGCTCTCACTGAATACCAACGTAAAATAGTAGCTTAAAACTGCTGTGTTTCGTAAGGTGAGTGTAGAGAACCGGAGACCCTTTTTACTGGAAAAGAGGCATTCCATCTTAATCCTTACGGATGACAACGCGTCTCCATTTTGATTCTTTATTGAAGATAGATGTAGATGTAGAGCAACCACTTACCATCAGGTAGACTGTATGCTCGTTTGTCACCTCTCCTTTAAAAAAAAAAAAAGGGGTATAGAGTGCGCGTATCACTCAATGCACAATATGCCAAGCGTAACCAAATTTTCTATAAATACTGATACATAGTTGAGAGTAGTTGAATGGTGATGCGCCAAGATTGACGCCTATGCGTTATTGTACTTAAGTTATTAATTTGATTATGTAAGTACTTGTAAATATTAGGTAAGCGATAATCATAAGGTATGTTTTAGCTCAATAAAACATAGCTACGAATTAATGAAACGATGTTTGATATGGGGTAGTGGATAGTGTTACACCGCCACTGCACAACTCGAAATAGGTGATGCGCAGCAGCATCTTCCTGATATCAACTCAAAATAATAAAAAAACTGCATAATGGTTTCTTATATTTACGCGAACACTACACATTGAATAAAACTATTTTTACGGATTTTATCGCGTTTAATTTTACTAATTTTGATTCCCGACGTTAGTCATCCGAAATCCTGATAACACTATTGGTCACACTGTGTATAGGAAAAAGACCCATACCAACCGATATTTAAATGGTGAATCGCACCATCATCCATCACAGTTAGCTACCGTGGGAAAATCTTTTTTTCAGAGAGCACGAGGGATCTGTGACAGAAAACATCTGGCCGCCGAGCTTCAGCACGTCGAGCAAGTATTGCAAGACAACAAGCTTCGGGTCCCGCGCCTACGTCACAGTGACCGAGTGAAGCCTGCCACAGTCGAGCGTGTGCCTGCTGTACTACCCTATATCAGAGGAGTCACAGACAAGGTTGGCTATATTATGAAGCGAGCTTCTATTAAAACATACTTCAAGCCGCCGAAGAAGATTAGTCACTTTTTACTATCCGTCAAGTGTAATATCCCTCTACAAGATGCAGGAGTGTACAAGCTTGATTGTGAATGTGGTCTCTCTTACATAGGACAATCAAAAGATCCATTAAAACCCGCGTGAAAGAACATATAGCTGACGTGAGGCACCGACGCTCTGGGAAGTCTGCAGTCTGTGAACATGTTCAAGATCGTCCCGCCATTACATCAGATTTGATAGACCACAAATCCTCGCAAAGAACACCGATTCCTACCAAGAATGATACGCGAGGCTATTGAAATTAAAAACATCCTAATTTCAATAGAGAAGATGGATGGTGCTGCCATCTGCTTGGGATCCTATAATTAACAAAATTAAATCAAACCCAAGCATACCACTGCAAGACTTCAAGATACTGTAAGCTCATTCTGCGTAGATCGGACCAAAATTAATATTCAAAAACTGAAGGTAGCCGGGCTAACTATGACATTAGGACGTCAAACACCTCAGTCCCCCGTGACCATGGGTGCTGTAAAGCACCCGAAACGTCGGGAATCAAAATTAGTAAAATTAAACGCGATAAAATCCGTAAAATAGTTTTATTCAATGTGTAGTGTTCGCGTAAATATAACAAACCATTATGTAAACCAGTACGGACTGGTAATAGCAAATAAAATTCGCCGATCTTAAAACTAAGCGTGCAAGATATATAACATCTTTAAATTTCTTGAAGAGATGCAGAGACCATAATCTCATTCCTACGTGTCAAAATATCAACCAAAAGGACATTCGAGGAAGCGCTAAGATCCTAAATCAGGCAAGTAAAAAGTTGTTACGAACGGTGATTCAGCAAAAACGGTTCGATCTACAATTCATAAATAATATCATAGACAATTATTCCAGTGAGTTAAAGACAGTTTTAACGACATTTGATTTTAATAATTGCATTGAAACTTTAAACAAACGCGAAACATCGAAATATAATGAATGCAAAATAAACAAATAGAAAAATATCAAAAATTAACTATCAAATCAAATGCCAAACATCCATGGCAACGTAGAAACGAAACACAACAACCGTTGACCACAGATACAAACAATAAACAAAGCTCGGTCTATAATCTGTCAAAACAAACACTGGACGAACCTACAATAAAAGTATTATTGAAGGGCCTGAATTTCGCAATAACACCGCGAAAAATCCCGTATGAGGAAATTATCTGTAACGTTGAGGATTGTCTGTTTAAAAACAATGTGGGAAAGGAAGATTTAGAGGCCATACGTCAAGACATTTCGTCCTTGTTACGTCGAAGTTCAGTGCCGAAACTAAATCTACCCAAAGACGAGATTAAAGCGTTGTACAACTTACGCAACAGACCAGAACTCACGATTCTCCGTGCAGATAAAGGAAATGCTACAGTAGTAATGGATACGTCAGATTATAATTCTAAAATACAACAACTTTTATCGGACGAAAGTACGTACAAAAGGTCAAAACAGACCCTACAACCAATGTGCTTAAAACAACAAGCGATCTATTAAAGAATTACTCCGAAAATTAGATCTCGACGTAAATTCGATAATACCACCATGTACCAAACCACCGAGGTTGTATGGGTTACCAAAAATACACAAACCAAACGCTCCACTACGTCCTATAGTAAGCCAGTTCGACTCACCAACTTATAAATTGACTCAACACTTGGCAAAAGTTCTGTCACCGCTGAGAGGACAAACCAGAGCACACACGAAGGATTCGTACCATTTTGTTAGTGAGATAAAAACCTACATCTCGCTGACAATGAAACTATGGTCAGTTTTGATGTTCAGTCACTATTTACATGCTTACCCATTGAAGACTGCATCTCAATTGTAACCAGGAAGCTAGAAGAATACAACATGCCTACAGAATATGCATTACTGTTAAAACACTGCCTTACATCTGGCTATCTATTGTGGAAGGAGGAGTTCTACAAGCAAGTAGATGGCGTAGCAATGGGTTCACCCGTATCTCCCATAGTCGCCGACATATTCATGGAGGACTTTGAGGAGAAAGCCCTTCTTACTGCTCCTGTATATCCAAGATTCTACAAGCGGTACGTAGACGACACTTTCACAATTTTACCATCTGACAAAGTAACTGCATTTTAAACCACCTTAATTCCATAAATTCTAAAATACAATTCACAATGGAGTTAGAGGCAAACAATTCTTTAGCTTTCCTAGATGTTTTAGTCATCCGAAATCCTGATAACACTATTGGTCACACTGTGTATAGGAAAAAGACCCATACAAACCGATATTTAAATGGTGAATCGCACCATCATCCATCACAGTTAGCTACCGTGGAAAATCTTTGTTTCAGAGAGCACGAGGGATCTGTGACAGAAAACATCTGGCCGCCGAGCTTCAGCACGTCGAGTAAGTATTGCAAGACAACAAGCTTCGGGTCCCGCGCCTACGTCACAGTGACCGAGTGAAGCCGGCCACAGTCGAGCGTGTACCTGCTGTACTACCCTATGTCAGAGGAGTCACAGACAAGGTTGGCTATATTATGAAGCGAGCTTCTATTAAAACATACTTCAAGCCGCCGAAGAAGATTAGTCAATTTTTACCATCCGTCAAGTGTAATATCCGGGAATCAAAATTAGTAAAATTAAACGCGATAAAATCCGTAAAAATAGTTTTATTCAAAAAAACTGCGGTTGTCAATCCGCCTGCCAAGCGTGGCAACGATACGATACCAAAACCCTCCTATGAGGCAATCTATGGGGGAGGCCTATGTTCAGCAGTAGACTTTTATAGGCTATAATAGATGGATGGATGGATGTTGGTTAAAATATCGATAAGATATATATATATATATATATATATATATATATATATATATATATATATATATATATATATATATATATATATATCAATTTTTCTCTTGCTCATCAATAGCTGGGCGAACTAATGACATTAGTTTCTAAACATGTAGGCTAGGTATGGGAACCATCAATTAAGTCTAAATCTCTAGGTCAGAATGAAATAAAATACCCACAATAATTTGTAGTAAAATATTCCATTAATAATAGCTGTATTTGTTTAATGGTCCTTAAATTATTCATTACAAAGATAAATATTTTGATTAATGTTTATTTTTGTACTCGTATCGGTATTTTGCATAATATATCCCGTTCGTACTGTCGAATTTCGCTGTCATGGACGTTGGACATCAATACAATTTTCTATAAATAAAATTAGTTATTCATATAACTTATATCTACCTTGTTGTACACTGACTGGTCGTCTAGGTAAGGTGAAATTCTTATATTTCAGAAATAATTATTAGAAAGTTTGAAAAACAACCTGAGCTAAGACAAAACGCCGTTAACACTTTGCTGTTTTGTTTACATCTAAACGTGTCGTCGGTCGGAAGTAGTGGAGTCGGTAAGCACAGGGGTGAGAGGCGCAGTCAGGTACAAGAGAAACTCGCGATGAAGATAATCAAAGAACTTTCCATATAGCTCTGTCTCTGTCTAGCGCTCGAGTCTAGGTCGTCGATCGTCTGGATTCGTCCTTTTCTGAAATTGTTTAAGTGAGAAAGACTATAATAATTTTGGTTGGGTCATATTTATTCGATTATCTGTTTGAAATTGTTACTAGTGGTAAAGTTCAATTTAGTTTCCAAATAGAAGGTGTATAAGATAAATCTTCATATTTTTATGTAGTAAAGCATAATTCCAGTTTCTCTAAAGATGTATTAGGTAGTAAAGGACAAATTGGTTTTCGTTTAAAATCTAGTACGGTCGTAAAGAATAATTTGTAAACATTATGTGCTTTAGATCCTAAATTTTTGAGTATACTCAATTTATACAACCTAGACGATTAGTCATCATGAATAATTTGTGATTTACAGACATAATTCATATTAAAACTGCACTAAAAGCCCTAAAATTTTGAGTAGTAAAGAACATTATTTTGAGAATTTCGCTACTTTGAGAATGCAGTTCGATAGAAAAAGAAACACTGATTTAGATGGTATAAATAATTTATAACATACAACTTATAACATAGCCACGTAGCTTAGGTATAGAAGGTAATAAAAGATCGACTATTGAAATAAATAAACCTTCATACAAATCATGTGATATTTTAATTGTTGATATTTTTTTTTATTTTTGGATAAGAACATAGTAATGACTCCAAGTTAAATTTACCTTCATTAAAAAAAAAATTGTCTTTGGCCTAACCAGTCAAGCCAAAGAGTATAGTATACTCTTTGGCTTGACCATAGGTTTCACTAAGTTGGTGGTGGTTAATGTCGCAGCTTGAGTGGTTAAGTACCTATCAAAAGACGTTTCCTCAGTGTCCAGACAGTTTCGACAATTATAACACCTGGCCAGACAAACATAATATTATAGGGTAGCCGTAGGTGCGAGCGCAAGGTAATAAATATCCGAGTGATAGTGAGGTAGGTCTTTTACGACGCTTCGCTGTGTATCCTTAGCTTACTAAGTGATATGTATATATAGTATACGTTTTACTATTTGTTTTTGCAGTTTATAAAATTGATGTCATTAAATTTTGATAAAGTATCATCATGGGAGACGACGACGAGGTAATTTCTGTTATTTGTAAAAAAAAAGTGGTGAAAAAAAACATATAAATAAAAAGTAGTGTTTACATATTCGTCATTATTTAGTTGACTCGTGAACTATCACTATAATTTACTCAGCCAATCTACCGTTATAATTTTCTCTTATAACTTTCTTCGACAAAATATATAAAAAAAATATAAGTATGTACTCTGTTCAGCTGAAATTAAAAATCTTACAAGAGCGAAACTACTTTTATATAATATTCTACTAGAATAGAATAGAATAATTTTTTATTCAATATAGATTACATGTGTAATTCTTATTGAAAGTCATTTTTTACTTTACCACTGGTTCGAAAAAAAAACCTCTGTCCTGGGAAGAACCAGCAAGAAACCCAGCGGGACTTTTTTAAAGTAAATTTGACATTAATGGTTGTACAAACTATTTCTAAAATTTATTTTAGAAACTGCTTGGTAACGACCAACTCATTCCCAGGGTTATTATCAATCATGTATTCATTTATACTATAATAATCCTTTTATACAGTTTACAAAACAAAACATTTAAACTTGATAATAGAGAACCTGTACACTTTCCGGGACCTTGTTGTAATAGCGTATACATTGCCCCAAGAATGAATTACTGACTCTGTGGAGTCGAGAAACTGGTATCACTAGCTTGTGTTTGTTCCTAGTGTTTACAGAATGTATATCACTTTTTTTACTAAAACTACCTTTGTTTTTGTGAACATACATTAAATTTTCGTAAATATACTGAGAGGCCAAAGTTAATATATTTATTCCTTTAAATTTATCTCTAAGAGACTCTCTCGGTTTTAGGTTGTAAATAGCTCTAATGGCCCTCTTCTGTAAAACAAAAATAATTTCTGAATCAGCCGCATTTCCCCATAGCAAAATCCCATAAGACATTATGCTATGGAAATAACTGAAATAAACTAGTCTAGCTGTCTCGACACTAGTGAGACCTCTAATCTTTTTTACAGCATAGGCTGCAGAACTTAGTCTGCTTGCTAGTTTGGATATGGGGCCCCACTGAAGCTTTGCGTCGAGAGTGATGCCAAGAAAAACAGTGGATTCAACAGGGCTCAGTTCTTCCCATTTAAAACACATTGGTACCCAGATTTTTAACATTCGTTGTTGTAAATTTAATACATTTAGTTTTATTTCCGTTTAAATGTAGATTATTAACGTTAAACCAATGCACTAATTTTGATATAGCATTATTCACTTCGTCACATTTATTAATACTATTTCTACTACTTCCATCTATTTTCATTTAAAATATTACGAGACGTACGTCATCCACGTTCAAAAAATTTACATTGAATGAATACAAATGAATATACAAACGCATCGCACTCGTTCACGAATAACTCGGCGAGTTATTCGGCAAGTTGTACGTCTGGTAATCTAAATGTACCATTAGAATGTAGTAAAAAGCTTATATTATATCGATATTTTCTTTTTTTTATAATGACTAGAATACAATAAATTTACAATAAATTTATTTAAAAAAACTTGAAAACGAGACTGTACAACCAATGCGTGTTGCCAGTGATGACCTACGGAACTGAGACGTGGTCCTTCACTGTTGGCCGTATGAGAAAGATCAAGGTTGCTCAACGAGCTATGGAGAGGGCTATGCTCGGGGTTTCTCTGCGTGATAAACTTGGAAATGAGGATATCCGCAGTAGAAATAGAATGACCGACATAGCCCAACGGATTAATATGCTGAAGTGGCAATGGGCCGGCCATATAGCTCGAAGAACCGACAACCGATGGGGAAAAACGGTTCTCGATTGGCAGCCTCGTACTGGCGGATGAAGTGTAGGGCGTCCCCCCACTAGATGGAATGACGACCTGGTAAGACATGCAGGAAGTCGATGGATGCAGGTGGCTATCCGCCAAATCTGTTAGCTTTTAAGATAGCAACGAAAATGGCAACACACTAACAAAAGGTACTATTCATAATATTTAGGTTCTTGAATCTAACTGCAATGTCATAAAGTTCGGTATAATATTTAATTTGAAATGCGCAATTTTTTTTAATTATATTTTTTTTAAATAAAGCTAATTTAAATTGGTAAAATATTTTAGATTTAGGCAATTTGTACACGAAAAATTATGCAGTAAACTAGGTGCGGTATTATTTCAAAGTTTTGCAATAAATCGTTAATAGTCGACGACTCGGTACGAAACTTTTCTCTGAATTAATAAAATTTGATTAGATTACATAAACGATCAAATGCGAGTTTAAAAAAAAAACATAACCACCTTCGTCCTCACTGCAATTCTATTGATAGATCTTTCACTTTGTAGGTTTCCGGTGTGAAAATAATATTTATATCTTTGTACTTATATGTTAGTATGTATGATGTATGTATGTGTTTATATGTATGTATTTATTTTATAACGTATTCTTGATTACTTTTTCATTTTATATTCATAAAAGACTTCATCTGCTAACAATCCCAGGCTTGATTGACTTTAAGACCACCCATCGTAAGTACGTAATTAAATGATCGTAACGAAAACAAAATTTATTTAATATTCACATCTCTGTAGAAATAGAAAGTTCAATACATAATTAGGACAAAAATAAAAGATATCGTTAATATTACATCTATCTCTCTCTTGCACGTGCAATCGTACGTAAAATATATATATATAACTATCGTATTTTATTGATGTTTTATACATTTTACTACATAATTCATACTTTATATTTGAATTTTTTAAAGAGATCCACATTCTTCTTCTCTCTTATTCCCCTTTTACTCTTCACGACTTCTTACACTTTTAGCTTTGACCCAATAATTATGCACTGTAAATAAGATTAGTTTTGTGATGTAAATGTTAATTTTTTATAAAAACTGAAGTGATAAACGAGCTTACAGTCTGCCTGATTGTATGTGGCTACTGCAGTCCATGGACAACTGCAGCCATATTTAAGCAAAGAAGGCTACAGGTAGGATGTAATGCTTCACAATCTGTAATTACACTTACTTTTTATACCCTTAACACCGGAACATGGCAGTGCAACTGGTGGCACCTACCAAGCAGAATCCTAAGCAGAAAAAGAGTCCCACAAAGAAGTCCCACCACCTATTGTATAGCTTTAACATTTTAGTTATATTAATTTTGAAATTTTTTTACAATATTTTAAGAAAGACAAACAGCAAACTTTACCTAATTGCATCATTATGCTCATGAGTAGCCCCATAGCCATTTAACTTGTGACCGGAGTAAGCAGTATTGTTACAAATGTTTGTCCATAAATTTGACCATCTTTACTATGCCTCCATGTTAAAATAAGCTCGACTATAAAACGTGGGCAAGCTAATATGGATCTTAATGATATCATATATAACGTGCACCATATAAAATGTTTGTTAAATTGAAAGTTTTAGGAAAGCTGGACGTGTTGTCTACGCTGGAAGCATTATTTGTGTGAATTTGCTAAGTCAGAATATTTTTATCTACCTTATAACTCTTTAACGACGGAATAAAGAAGTTTTTTTGTTATTTAAGCTTAAACATTATTAAGTATATAGTATGTTAGAGGTCCGTAACAAAATTATATAAACAGCTACTTATGAAATCACTTCGGTGTCCTGTTATCCAACATTGTAACACAGCCGAAACCAACATTTGTCGAAATAGACAAACAGTTGGTTTTTGGTTCTGAGTTCGTTATATTTATTTATATACCACTGTCACTGCTTTAAGAAGCCTACCAGCGATCTAACAGTTTAAACATAATAATAATAATGTCGTCTAGACTGAATTTCGGTAACGGGGGCCAGTCTCGACGGAGACAGGATTATAGATGGTATTAGATTATAGTAGAGTATATGCGCAAACGCAAGTGCACTCTCTATTCCTCCACTCTCATAGTTCGATGGGACGGCAATACGACACGATCAGAGAGAGAGAGATCAGGCGCGGTACCAACGGTTTTACGTGATTTCTGAGGCACGCTAATGAAACACGTGTGTAGATTCATGACTTCGGGCTGTAACTGAGAATTTCTTGACAGAAAAACCCAATAATTGATTTGGCCCTACCCGGGATTCGAACACAGGACCACATGATCAGTAGTCACGTTAACAACCACTAAACCATCTAGGCAGTCAAAAAATATTGCATTATTAGGTTAGGATGGATAGCTTCGAACAGTATTTTGTAAGTTTTGTTCGTAGATGACAATGGTCAGAAAGTTTATTATTAGTTATGCTGTAGTAACAGCGTGATATAAACATCATCATCATCATTGTAGCCTATCCAAGTGTAGTATAAATTTGAGTTGTTATCAAGATGATGCTGCTGTCCGTCTCCTCTTTCAGTTTTCATCTGTCGCCTTGTACGACGTCCACGAGATCATATGGGGTAATGGATTCTCTTACCCCGCCACTACACGGAAACGTGATAAAAGTAATCACCCCAATTTACATTAATATATCGTTCAAGCAGACACGCAATGACTTTACCGATTACAGGGAGCCGGTTCATAGTTGTAATATATCTGGTACAGCGTTCGCAAATTTACCTGCCATGCATAGTGATTATAGTAAATTTTCAATACAATAGAAGAGGTCCATATCCAGAAGAACTTTACGGAACAATGAACAATAAATGAGTTATGATTATTATTAACCAAGTAGTGGCATTGTAAGAATATTTACTTCCCCATATCGTCCCGTGGGTTTCGTAAAAGGCGACAGAAGGAAACTGAAACAGGACATGTGCAGCAGCATCTACCTATTAATAACTCAAAAATATTAAAAATTTCGTTTGTCAAGTGTGACAACTATAGCAAAATCAATCCTATTAGGTAATCTATGAGGAAGGTTTATGTTCAGCATTGGAATTTTGTAGGCTGTAATGGATAGAATGGATTATTATTAGTATCGTGATTGTATAGAACATTTCTATTCTTTTTTTTTTCTTTTTTTTATAGAATTAGGGTGACAAACAAGCACACAGTCCACCTGATGGTAAGTGGTTGCTGTGGCCCATAGACATCTACATCTATCTTCGTTTGCGAATTAAAATGCAGATGCGTTGTCAGCCGTGAGGACTAAGATGGAATGCCTCTTTTCCAGTAAAAAGGGTCTCCGGTTCTCTACACTCACCATACGAAACACAGCAGCATTAAGCTGCTATTTTACGCTGGTATTCTGTGAGAGCGTGGTCCTTCCCCGGTCGAGCCGACCCATTCGTGCTACAACTATACTATTAATTGTATTATATAGTGACTATTCTATAGTTACATTTTATTTTTTATGCAACTGAGTTGACATACCATCTTACAGTTCACCTAATATTAAGTGGCTACTGTCCGTGAATATCGAGCAGCCAACTTCAAACAAAAATTGTTACAGATGCGTTATATCCTCTTCTATCTTAGTTCTCAGAAGGACTAAGATGAAAATAAATGGTGATGCTTAGCAGACTGTTATTATACTAACACTGTAGACCCTTCAGGCTGGAACACAGCAGTGCAAGCACTGCTTTTTGGCGGCAAAAACAGGTAAGAGGGTAATAATTACCCAGACGAACTTTTATAATTTGAACTTGTACAATCATAAGGCATAGAGCAAGGCCATATAGTATGTTGCTTAATTTGATCAGCGCCCGAGCTTTATCCTTGTGGCTTTCCGCATATTATATATTTTATACGTGGTAGAGCCATGCTGCAGCTATATTAGTAGTACAGTTGTAGTACGAATGGGTCGGCTCGACCGGGGAAGGACCACGCTCTCACAGAATACCAGCGTAAAATAGCAGCTTAATACTGCTGTGTTTCGTATGGTGCGTGTAGAGAACCGGAGACCCTTTTTACTGGAAAAGAGACATTCCATCTTAGTCCTCACGGGTGACAACGCATCTGCATTTTGATTCTTTATTGAAGATAGATGTAGATGTCTATGGGTCACAGTCAACTACTTACTATCAGGTGGACTGTGTGCTCGTTTGTCACCCTATCCTATAAAAAAAAAATTAAAAAAAATCATCATGTTGACGCAATTCTGAGTTAGAACTACAACGCAATTAACTTATCACTTTAAATGGCAGATCTAGCATATCTAGGTTTTATTTCACCGCATATTATCGTAATAACGCTAAACTCCACGTCTTACTTATCGCCCGGTGCTCCTCTGTTTGCGTTGCACCCAGAGTGGCGGTAGTATTGCAGTGGGGCACCACGTCGTCAAAGCCACGCACCTTGTAGTTTTGCTCCTGGTTTTGCGTTCGTTAAATAGGCTGTGTCATATGTAATTTATGTTGCAGAAGTGACGGGGATATACATCCTAGACGAAATAGTGAAAATGGGCCAAATTAAGGGTACTCTTAATCGCCGAGCATGTATGCGTAAGTATATGGATTTAAAGGAGGTGTGTCAGGATCGTGCCAAATGGAAGTGCGTAGTCTCTGCCTACCCCTCTGTGTGACAGGGGAGCGTGTTATGATGTAAGTTATGTATATTTTATGTTAGCGTTATCACAAAAATGTTATATTTTCAGACGTAGAGATTTCTAGGGGCAGATAATTGTTGCATGAGTATTATGAATGATACTATTTTTAAGAAAATGCAATAAAATGTACTAACCGTGACACGAAGACCTGCTATTACTTTTTTTTTGACTTTTTTTTTAAACAATTTCTTCGGTTATTGTTGTCGTAGGATGTCCCGAGCTATCATCATCTTTGGTCTATGTTTAAATTCGGTAAACTAACGTGTAACTGTAGGATACTGTAGAGCATGTTCTTCAAATATATACCGTAAATATTGATTGACTTGTTCCGCAGACAAAAAAATAGTCAAATAACAGTGCGCAGTTTGTCCAACAGTGATCTTTTTCAAGCCGAGACAGAAGAGCCAGAATGGCTATATATTCCAGTAGCCTAGTAAAATCAATTAGATTCTTTAACATTGAATAACTTAGGCATCCCCCAAGTAATGCCACAAAACACTGTCTTGAACCACCTGTATCTATCAACTTCCGACATGTCTTATCAAGTAATTTATCCTCCTAGTAGACTAAGTCTCCTAGTCGCATACCGGTACAAGGTTGCCCCTCGAAAACCTTTTCCCCATCGGTTGTTGGTTCTTCAAGTTATATGGTCGGCCGATGGACTCTATTCAAAGACTAAACAAAGTGGTTTATTGAACTTTTTATTTTATTTATTAAAATAAATCAAATACAAAGCTTAAATTAATTAAACACGGTGTCGCAAAAACCTAACAAGGTTTATCTGTACACCATGCTTCATCGACGGCACTCGGTGCTTAACATACGTACAGACATTGTCTATAACTGTTCTGTCTTCTCTACAATTTTTCGATCCCGGGTTAGGCAAAATCGGTTTTTGGGATTTTCTGTTAAGAAATTCTCAGTAGCAGCCCGGAGTCAGGAAGTTGGTGGTATTTTACTACCGTGCTTTGGAACGCACGTAAAGCTGTTGTTTTTTCGCCTGATCTGTCTCAGGTCTTGTCGGATTGGTATTCCATCGGACTATGACAGTGGATCAGTGTGGACGCAGATATCTAGTATAAGTTGAGACAGGCCGCCAAGATTAAGTTTTGATCTGGAGAATATTACTATTTGCCGAATGGTATTTATATATATGGTCGATGGTTCTAATGCCTTTTTGAAAACCGGCTTGCTTAAGAGGCTGAAAGGCGAAAAGTATGTATGCGAGACAATTCGCAATAACTCTCAAAAACGGCACACATACGCAGCTAAGAAATAGGCCGTTTGCTTTAGCTTTAAAAAAGGAGTACACACTGAAAATACCCATCTGTACTAATGAGCGACGCTGAATCTTGTGCTCACGGTTACGTTACTTGAGTGCAACGTTTGAGGGATTAACGAGCTCGGAGAGTTAATTTGTAGGCAAACACGCTCTTTTTGCCATTCATTGCAGACTAACGCATACATTACGCCGTCCACTTACGTAAAGCTATTACAGAAATGAGTATGACGGGTACTTTAGCACACAAATTATTATACTATGCTGCAATAAATAGAAAAAGGTTCTTGCAAGAATATAAATAACTTTATATATATTTACATCTTGAGTAATAAAAATAAATAATACGTGGTAGAGCCACGCTGCAGATATATTATGGTTGTAACATGAATGGATCGGTTTGACCGGGAAAGGACTAAACTCTCACAAAATACCATCTTAAAATAGCAGCTGCTGCTGTTTAGTATGATGAGTGTAAAGAACCGTAGACCGTTTTTATTTATTTATTTATTCTTTATTGCATTCCTTGAAAAGAATACAAAGGACGGACTTAATGCCATGAGGGATTCTCTAACAGTCAACCCATGGAGTGGTGATAATTTGACGTAGGTGTAGCAATATAGAATTAAAAAAAAAATTAAAATTATAATTAAATACGTAATATATACATTTTACTAATATATAAAATAAATAAACAATACAAAAATTGCCTATACATATATATATACAAATATATACATATTGATATAGCTACATATATCAATGGTACATATGAATGATAATAACAATATAAATGTCATGGATGATTCATGTAAGAAGCGTTGTCTTTAAGAGACAATTACGCACCAACTTTTTTAAAACAAATTTATTGGGAGCTTTTCAGATGTCATCGGGCAAGGAGATTCTAAGGCGTGTAGCCTGAACTGTAAAGGAGTTAATCATGAGATGAGGATAGTGAAATTTACTCTTAAGATAAGAAGGCGAAAATAGTTCATTTAATATGGAAAAAAGAACAAGTAATATTCTGGAATTGCACCACTGCCGGATTGTAAGGCAATTAAGCTTAGATCTATATTGCGAAAGATGGTCATACTTACGAAGCCCGAAAATAAATCTTATACAGTTATCGAGAAGGCGTTCCAGCTTGTTCAGAAGATCTAGGGACAGATCCGGGTAAAATAAATCTGGATAATTTTAGTTTTTATTGGTAATAAGGTCTTCTATCAATTTGAGTAATATTTCACTGATATACCTATTTTGACAACAAAGTCATTGAATACTTCTCCAACTGTCGCCGATTCATTACTCAAACAGAATGTTAATACCTGTTTAAAAGAATTTAGATTTAAAAAAGTATTACCACAAGAGTTGGTAAAATATTTCAAAAACCTTGATTTAAAGAAAACCGCAGATTTATGGGGGATTTCCGTTACAGTTATTGCGTCCATAATAGATTAAATAGCACCTCATTTTGCTATTATTTTTAATACTAGTATCGAATCTGGTGTGTTACCTGATTTAATGAAACATAGTAAAGTAATATCTTTATTCAAATCTGGTAGTACATGGGACTCTGCTATTTTTAGACCTATTTCTGTACTACCAACTCTCAGTAAAATGTTTAAAAAGATAATTTTAGATCAATTGTTAAATTTTTAATAAAAATAAATCACTCCATAAAAATCAATTTGGTTTCACAAGAGGCCTCTCGATGATTTTTTTAAATTGATTTTTACATGTTCAATTTAATATGTTCCCGCTAAGTTAAACATAATTCTATAAATTACTCAATAATAAATTAACAAATTACATTCATTTTCTGCCTAGGAGTAAGTCTGGATATGAACCCTCTTACCGATTTCTGCCGGCTGAAGGGTATAGAGAGCAAGTATAATTTTATTTTAATTTTAATAAAAACGTTGCCCCCACACAAGGACTTACTACTGTATCGTGGAGGCAGTCTAGAGAGAGTGAACGCGCCAGTAACGTGAAGTTCTTCGATATTTGTGGACTGTATTGGTACATACAACAAGCAGAGCGAGGAAATTGGATGAGAGTGGGATGCATGCACTAACCTTTTGAGGGACTGCCTCGCCTTCCTCCCGGAGTATCAGCTAACACAGTAGGTCCGCCACGTGAATCGGTGAACGCACACTTAGATCAGTTCTAGGATGACATTTTGCTGACTCTGTCACTGATGTGGTGTTAAAGGGAATGGAACTATTTATTCCATCATCTGTGGTACCCATCGGAGGCAGATCGAAGCCTTGGTTTGGTCGCTCCTGTAAGTCTGCATTACGCAGTAAGCAGGAGTGCTATCAGGCCTGGGCTGAGGCTTCGGCGGCTCGGGATGTAAACACCAGCATGCTTAAAAAGTATAACTTCGCCACCAGGTCCTTCAAAGTGTTATTGCCAAGGCAAAGTCAGAGCACATAGGCAGAATTGGCGAGAAACTAGTTCGCCTTCCTTCGGAACCCGTGCATTCTGGTCTCTCGCCAAGGCTGTCCAGGGAATTTCTGTAAGCCATCACTACCATCTCTGCACAGGAGGACGACTCACTGGCCCACGCCGCAAAGAAAGCCGACCTTTAGGCTCACTTTTGCGTCCAACTCGACTCTTGATGACGGGGAACACACCGCCGACCATCCCGCGGTGTGAGTGCTCCATGCCGGATGTGCGGTTCTCACAGCGCTCGGTCCGCAAAGCACTCCTCTCCTGGACATCCACAAGTCGAGTGGGCCTGACAGAATCCCCAATTGTGCTGAGGACGTGTGCTCCAGGTTGGCACCGGTTCTAACGCGTCTTTTCCGGTACTCCTACTCCTAGGCGTAGTCCCGAAATCATGGAAGACAGCTTTTGTCCAACCGATCCCTAAAAGGCGACCGCTCAGACCCGTCAACTACAGGCCTATCGCCATCACCCCTTGTTCTCCAAAATAATGGAATCCATTATAAACTGCCAGCTCTTGCGGTACCTTGAGGATCACCAGCTGATTAGTGACCGCCAATACGGTTTTCGTCGGGGTCGATCAGCTGGTGATCTTCTGGTCTACCTGACTCATAGATGGGCGGGCAGTAGAGTCCAAGGGAGGCATTGGCCGTTAGTTTGGACATTGCGAAGCTTTCGATCGGGTTTGGCACAAAGCGCTTCTTACAAGCTCCTTCCTATGGGCTTCCCGGTGTGCAATTGGATCACCAGCTTTCTTGCAGATCGGAGCATCAAGGTCGTTGTAGACGGTGCATGCTCCTACTACAAGCCTATTAACGCTGGTGTTCCACAAGGCTGCGTGTTATCACCAACGCTGTTTCTTCTGCATATCAATGATATGTTGCAAACTGGTAGCATTCATTGCTATGCGGATGATAGCACTGGTGATGCTCTATACGCCGGCCGTGCGAATATTTCTCGGGAAAACGTCGCCAGTACCGGAACAAACTTGTGTCTGAAGTCGAGTCTTTGCTGAACAAAGTCTCGGATTAGGGCGACTAAATCTAGTCCAGTTTAATCCTCAGAAGACACAAGTTTGCGCGTTTACCGCTAAAAAAAACCCCTTTGTCGTATCTCTTCAGTTTCAAGGCACTCCCCTTGTTACCTCAGCCAGTATCGGAATCCTCGGCGTCGACATATCGAGTGGCGTGCAGTTTCGCGGTCACTTGGAAGAAGGCCAAATTGGCCTCTAAAAGCTTGGCGTGCTCAGCAGAGCGGGACAGTATTTCATGCCGGCACAACGCCTGCAACTTTACAAGGCGCAGGTTCGGCCTCACATGGAATACTGTTCCCATCTCTGGGCTGGGGCTCCCCAGTGCCAGCTCCTTCCACTTGACCGCATCCAGCGCAGAGCGGCTCGAATCGTCGACGACCGGGTCCTTTCCGATCGGCTCGATTCATTGGCGCTGCGAAGAGATGTTGCATCTCTTTGCATTTTCTTTCGCATTTACCACGGGGAGTGCTCTGAGGAATTGTTCGGATTAATCCCAGCCGCCACATTTCACGAACGCACATTGCGGCAGAACTCCCGATACCATCCACACCATCTGGATAATTGGCGTTCCACCACTGTGCGATTTAGAAGATGTTTTCTTCCTCGCACAACTCCCTTGTGGAATAGTTTACCACCAGCGATTTTTCCGGACCGATACGACTTAGGGACCTTCAAGAAAAGAGCCTACTCCTTTTTAAAAGGCCGGCAACGCATCTGCAATTCCTCTGGTTCCCCTGGTGTTGCAGTTGTTCATGGGCGGCGGTAGTCACTTACCATCAGGTGAGCCGCATGCTCGTTTGCCCCCTCTCCTATAAAAAAAAAAAAAAAAAAACACACACTTCTTAACTCTTGACTTATCGTAATAAGAGTTCATCATAAGGAGTCCCTCTTTCTCCATGAAGTTAGCCAGCTGGTTGCCTCTTGTGTTCCGTTGCCCTATTCCGAATTTCCCTACCTTTAGCTCACCGTTCTCTTTTGTGTCTAGTTTTGCGTTGAAGTTTCCCATTAACGCCGTATAGTGGGTTTTGGAGGAATGCATGGCTATAGACATATCCTCATACATTACCTCCATCTTCTCATCGGGATGTGCCGAAGATGGTGCGTAAACCTCTGTAACCTTCAGCGAATACCGTTTGGTGATTCTGATTATGAGGTACGCAACCCTTGTCGACACACTCCCTTATCTTTACAACGTTGTTAACGAGAGACTTGTCGACGATAAATCCGACACCTCCTTGGGACAGATGTTTGTCCTCCCGGTGATAGAACAAGTTGCCGGGTTCGAGAATTACCGTGTCCACCCCTTCTTTCACACCTCGGATAATCCTATAATATTCCAGCGCAACTTATCAGTCTCTTCTTCCAGCTCCAGGATCTTCTCGTCAGTCCTCAGCGTGCGTGCGTTATATCTGTATCGCCACCAGAGATTCTTAGCACCCACTGCCCTACAAGTGTAAGCTCAGCTGCTTTTGTTCGTTCGTAAATTAACTGTAGATCAATTACTGAAAACAGTTATTTTGTTCATTGAACAGAGGCTAGTAGTTAGCTTCCGACTTCACTTTCCTCATACTTCCTCAACTTGAAAAGAACCTGTAAATAAAATAAGTGTATAAATTTGTAATAATATAAAAAATCAATTACTGTCCGTTAGTCTCACTAAAACTAGAAACTGCCTCTACCGATTCTGATGAATAATTTTGTGTGTGTTTGAGTGGGTCCCTGGATGGTTTAGATTCACAATTGGACTCGGTAGGTGGAGCTGTTGTTGAGATACAGAAATCACTCGTGCGAAGCAGGGGTTGGTCGCCAGTATTGAATAAAAACAATATTCTATTCTAGTACCACAACGTAAAATCCTGAGTCTTCAACCTTAGACTAATAAGAACTAAGCTAGTAACTTTATGCTAAATAGATACTGAAATCCAGAAGATACCTTAAATTATTCTCGAGTCAGAATCAAAATGTGGATGCGTTGTAACCCTTAGGAACTAAGAAGGAATGTCTCGTGTCTTTACCATTTATGATTTTATGATTACTTGATTAACTCGCTACAGAAAGATGAAACATCAGCAATAAATTCTTATAAATATCCAGAAATTTTAATATCTTAAATCCTTTAGTTTATGACTTATTAAAAACTTTTCCAATCTCTCGATTTATGTTTCGTCGCTGACGTTAAACTAAGTTTTAGTTGACTTGTGGCACTTATAAAGGCTTCTACATAATCTACTTTCAAAGTATCTTAAACAGAAGGCACAAACAATATTCTCAAAGGTGAGCCAGGACCCTTGCAGCTGTCGTGAAGTATTGATAATCTCTCTCTCTCGTACTTCTGTCTACACATTACTGATTTATTTATGTCTATGACGTTTCCGTGGTGCAATGGCTTACCTTGAGTTGTGGCGCTGAGGGCCGCGGATTCGAATCCCGCACGCAACAAGTCTTTGTATGGCCTACAAATAATTGTTCCGGGTCTGGATGTTTGTCGTTGTGCAATTCATGTTTGTAAATTGCCTCCACGTACAAGAGAAAATTCTAGTTTAGTGGGGTTAACGTTTTTTTTTTAAATCACAAGAAAGAAAAATACTTTTTGTCTCACTTATTAAAAAACTTCGTTTGTTTCAGGTTATTATTTAAAACATATTAAATTCGTGGCTTTTAAAAATATATTTCAAAATTATTACTCAGTCTATAATCTATAAAATAAATCTATATAATCTAAATCTTCAGTCGCCCGCAATAACGTTGTTTATAGTACATAAAAGCTGTAGTTGCGGGTAGATAGGTGGTATTATATAAATATTTAAGTTATTCACCACCTCGTTAGTTTAATTGTCATAAAGGTGCGACTGCTAATTATAAGGTCCCGGGTTTGAATCCCGGATCAGACCAAAAATCAGTTGGGGGTTTCTGTCGAGAAATTCGTAGTAGCAGCTCTTAGTCAGGAAGTTAACGGTTGTTCACCCCCATGCCTTGGAAAGCACGTAAAGTCGTTGGTCCTGCGCCTGATATTTCTCCATTCATGTCGGATTTCCGAGAAACTTATTAAAATTAAGAAAATATATTATAAATAACTTTCTTTCGGCTGGTTAGTATAACTTGTGAAACAGATCTAATTCGGATAGAAGAACTGATCGAAAAAATGGGATAAATTCGCATTCGCTCAAAATCATACAATACTTTCGATATTTCAAACTTTTTATGTATCAATGTCGATTTGACACAATTTTTGGCGTTGGCAATTAAGACAATTTCCAGTGTATTTAATAGTTTACGCACGTTTATTTGGCGGTACCGATTCGTGAATATAATGAAGGAAACTCGATGAGGACATTTCAAGGCAAGTGCCCTTTGTCTCACAAGATTATACAACCCAGATGTAGATCTAGACAGCTCCGCGCACTAACGAAGGTCACTCAACACATTTAATCTGATATTATAAATTATAAATCTAACCTAGTTATATTCAGACATATATTATTTTCCTTTGAGGTCTTCAAAGTCGAAAACCACTCTCAAAATAAATATGTTAACACCATCGCTAACAGTTCATTTATAAAGGGTTTAAAAGCGGCATTTTTTTAACACAACCTGACTAGTGGATGTCGAGGCAGGCTTGAAATTTTACAAGCACTTATCGGTAGTTATTTTTATGCCGTTAATAGCAAGGTCTACATTTGATAAAAGTACTGATATTTTCCATTCGTCTTTACTTGGTCTGTTAATCATTCGCAAGTTAAGTCACGTGGCTTTTGTTATAAAACTTCGACGTGGGAAGGCAATATTTCTGTAAGTTATTAATTAATTTATAAAAGTATATTAAAGCTATTTATAGCTGTGTTTTCAAAGGCACAAGTAATTTTATTTTGTTTTACATGAGACTTGGACCAGTCAACGCAGTATTGTATTCTGATTTTAAAAGTTATAATATGGATACCAATAACTTTCGCCATCTTTCAGCGAATATACTTTTTTCGTTGGCATTAAATCATGATTTAATACTGTAGATTATTTTTACGGCCTTACTTGCGTTAACTAATTTGCGTAAGTTTATTATAGCCGTAGTGTAGCTGAGCTGCTAACCTTTCGGCGTAAATTTCACAGTACGAGAGTAACTTAGGTTCTTGATTAAAATGGTGAGTGCGTACTACAAGTACTATACTACGTAAAGAAATGAAGGAAAATATCGTAAAGAAACCCGCCTGTTTGCATTTAAATATTTCGAGGATATGGTGTAAATTATCGTCTCCACCACCATCGTAGAATTGATAGGAGGCCTGTATCCAGCATTGAGAATTTGATACGTATAAAGGTTGCCAACATTATTTCTGAAATTAAGAAAATAAATAATGGCCTTTTTATAATATTACGTATTGCTAAATGTAATAAAAACATTAGTATCATTTACTAGTGTTTCCTCTTAATAATAATATGCTTTTCATTACGTTTTCGTGCTGCAAAAGAATAATAAATCCGATTTAAAATAAGCGAGTTGCGTGACATTGATATGTCAGTAGCAAAGCTCAACCACTCTACTCTTAGCGTTGCAGACGTGCTATATAGATTTTCGAATCTGGTTTTATTGCGAATGTCCTTGTGTATTTTTCACTGTTTTTATTCAAAATCTAACTTACATAATAATTCCCTACTTATGTATGAAACGTCTGCAATTAATTCCTCAGATAATCATAAATATTAATGTCTTAAATCCTTTAATATACGACTTATTAAAACTTTTCCAGGACTACCTATATTTATTTTGTCGCTCGTGTAAAACTAAGTTTTAGTCTTTACTGGGTTTTAAGATGGAACAGCCGACTGGTAGCACTTACAAAAGTTTCTACTTTATCTAATTATAAAGTATCTTATATGGCCGAAGAACCGACAACCGATGATGGGGAAAAAGGTTTCGTACTGGTATGAGAAGTGTAGGGCGACCACCCACTAGATGGAGTGAGGACCTGGTAAGACATGCAGGAAGTCGATGGATGCAGGTGGCTCAGGACCGTGCTTTGTGGCATTCTTTGGGGGAGGCCTATGTTCAGCAGTGGACTTGTGAAGGGTTGTAATGACTGCTGCATTCCATGGACTCCTACAGCCAACTTTATACAATGAAGGCTATAAATACGTTGTCACTCTGAGAACTAAGATGGAATGCTTCACAGCCTGTAATAATGCTGGCTCTTTATACCCTTTAGACCGAAACACAGCAATGCTATTTAACGGCAGAAATAGGTAAGAAGTAAGAGGGAAGGAATGAGAATATAAGTACTCTGTATATAAAACTTTAATAATTACACTATCATTACAGAACTTCTTGCGTAAGATAATTTTACGCTAAAATCAGGGAAAGAGTATATTAAACTTTTTATGACAGCGATGAGTGCTGGCGTTAGCTTTTATGGACGATGAATCTTTAATTTTCAGTTCTGCGAGAGGTTACCATTTCGGATCTTGAATTCGGGACTCATGATAATGGAATTTTGTATGACGGTTATTATGTTTACTACGTGATAACAGTATGAAGAATTACCATCACCAAATTTTCTGTAGGTGTAGAAAAATTTCAACCACAGCCGTGATCTTTGCGAGATAGTGCTACTATTAACGCAGGCCTTTTGGTTCTTCCAAATTCTCATAATTTTTAGAAATCCGCTATAAATTTAGCATAATGGAGCATTTGCACATGGTGGAGACATGCTACAGCTATATTAAGATTGTAGCACGAATGGGTCGGTTCGACCGGTGAAGGACCAGGCCCTCACAGGATATCAGCGTAAAATAGCAGCTTATGCTGCTGTGTTTCGTATGGTGATTGCAGAGAACCGGAGACCTTTTACTGGAAACGAAGCATTCCATTTTAGTTCTCAGGTGTGACAACGCATCTACATTTTGATTTTTAATTGAAGATAGATATAGGTGTCTATAAGCCACAGCATCCACTTTCCATTAGGTGGACTGTGTGCTCGTTTGTCACCCATATTCCTACATTCCATCTCAGTTTACATAGTATTTCTAGTTTATTTTTTTGGTTTCCTTTTTAATATTACAGTGACAAAAGAGATTTTTATTCATTTATTCTAAAGATGCCTTGCATCATTTAGGACTAAGCTGAAATATCTTAAAACAATCACACAGAAACACAGTAGTAAGTGAATTGTTGTTTGGCATTGCATCGTTTGCAGGTAAAATGAAAATCCCCCTTCTTAAAACTGAAAAGATAAATTAATTTACAATCCACCTGACGGTAAATATTTACTATAGCTTACGTACATCTGCAGCCCACTTCATGCAAATAATGTTACATATGTAAATGTAATGTTAGTACTTTTGAAGATTGAGATTAAATGCTTGTCTGTAATTATATTGGCTCTCTATAGAATAGAATAGAATAGAATAGAATAGAATAGAATAATTTTTTATTCAATATAGATTACATGTGTAATTCTTATAGAAAGTCATTTTTTACTTTACCACTGGTTCGAAAAAAAACTGTCTGTCCTGGGAAGAACCAGCAAGAAACCCAACGGGACTTTTTTTTTAAAGTAAGTTTTACATTAATGGTTGTACAAACTATTTAAGTACAAAATTTATTTTAGAAACTGCTTGGTAGCGACCACTCATCCCCAGGGTTATTATCAATCATTTATACTATAATAACCCTTTTATACAGTTTCAGCTTAACAAAACATTTAAACTTGGTAATAGAGAGAGCCTGTACACTTTCCGGGACCTTGTTGTAATAGCGTATACATTGCCCCAAGAATGAATTACTGACTCTGTGGAGTCGAAACTGGTATCACTAGCTTGTGATTGTTCGTAGTGTTTACAGAATGTATATCACTTTTTTACTAATACTACCTTTGTTTTTGTGAAAATACATTAAATTTTTGTAAATATACTGAGAGGCCAAAGTTAATATATTTATTTCTTTAAATTTATCTCTAAGAGACTATCTCGGTTTTAGGTTGCAAATAGCTCTAATGGTCCTCTTCTGTAAAACAAAAATAGTTTCTGAATCAGCCGCATTTCCCCATAGCAAAATCCCATAAGACTATGGAAATAACTGAAATAAACTAGTCTAGCTGTCTCGACACTAGTGAGACCTCTAATCTTTTACAGCATAGGCTGCAGAACTTAGTCTGCTTGCTAGTTTGGATATATGGGGCCCCACTGAAGCTTTGCGTCGAGAGTGATGCCAAGAAAAACAGTGGATTCAACATGGCTCAGTTCTTCCCCATTTAAAAACACATTGGTACCCAAATTTTTAACATTCGTTGTTGTAAATTTAATACATTTAGTTTTATTTCCGTTTAAATGTAGATTATTAACGTTAAACCAATGCAATAATTTTGATATAGCGTTATTCACTTCGTCACATTTAAATGATTGACGTTTAAGTTTAAAAATCAAGGAAGTATCATCAGCAAATAATACTATATCATGATTATCCCGTACAGGTGACCCGGAAGAACTTTTACCATTGATAATAACTTTCTGCATTATATTACTTAAATATGAAATAATAAGTTTAAGCGCTGTATTCTTGACACCATAGTACTGTAGCTTCCTGATTAATGTCTCATGGTGAACACAGTCGAAGGCCTTGGAAAGGTCGCAAAATATACCCAAAGCATCCTCCGAATTCTCCCATGTACAAAAAATATGTTTAATAAGCTCAACTCCAGCGTCAGTTGTCGAGCGACCCCTTGCAAAACCGAATTGATTTTTATGTAGCAATTTATTAATATTAAAGGAACTTAAGATCTGATCTAAAATTATTTTTTCCAAAATTTTACTAAATGTTGGTAGTACAGAAATCGGTCTAAAGTTGGCGGGGTCTAATGTACTACCAGATTTAAATAAAGGTATAACTTTACTATATTTCATTAAATCAGGAAACACACCAGATTCGACGCTTGTATTAAATATAGTGGCTAGATAAGGTGCTATTATATCTATTATAGATAAAATAACTTTAACGGAATCCACCATAAGTCTGCCGTTTTCTTAACATCAATTGTTTTAAAATATTTAACGATATCTTTTGGCAATACTCTATGGAATTTAAAAGTATTTGAACAAGGCTTTACATTTTGTTTATGAAATGATTCGGCGACAGTAGGACAAGAATTTAATGATTGTGTTGTCAAAAAAGGAACGTCAGTAAAATTTTTCTCAAAAGTCATAGCAACTTCTTGATCAGATTGAGTTAAATTATTGTTAATATTCAATTGAAAATCCGAGTTGCGTGGTTTGACCTTGCCCGTTTCACTATTAATTATACTCCACATCATTTTAATTTTATAGGATGCAGTTTTAATTTTGTTGCTTAAATGTAAAGCCTTAGCTGTGTAGCACACTTTTTTAAATATTTAAGAATATGTTTTTACATAATCTCTTAATATAACACTAGTATTTTATGATCTTTCATTATAAAGCTCATATAACTTTCGCCTACTTTTATAAATTCCTACTGTCGCCCATTCATTAAATGAATTGCGACTGTTAAAAGAGAAAGTTTTAGAAGTAAATATTCTACGAAATTCACAAGTTATAATTTTAAATAACATACCATACAAATAATTAGCACTATTTTTAAATGAAAGTGATGGAAGTCTTTTATTATATTACTTAAACCTCCAAGCGATGGTCATTTATTGGAACAAACACAACTTTCTTATTTTTCTGTTTTTGTGTATGTAAGGCAATGACACCAACTGTCCACAGTGATCTGAACTTAAATTTTGAATAATTGATTTATGCAAGGGCTTAATATCTGTAAAAATATTATCTATACAGGTTGCACTAGGCCCAGCAATACGTGTTGGTTCTAAGAATAAATTAACAAGATTATACGATTTAAACAATGAGCTAAACTTAATACTAATGGAAGAAGTTTCAAGGAGATTGATGTTAAAGTCTCCACATATTACAACAGACTTGTTCTGTTTACTAAGTTTAAGCAAAACTTCTTCCACAATTCTTTCAAAATAGTCATAAGTAGCACATGGGGGTCTGTAAACACCTACAACAATGAGGTGCTCGAGCTCGACACAAGCCATTTCTACAGTTCGCTCAACAGAGAGGCTCACAATATCCTTACGTTCTTTATATAATAATGATTTATCTGCTAATATTAAGGAGCCACCACGTAAACTTTTTTCTCTATTGAAGGAACTGACCACCTGGTGATTTCTGAAATTAAACATAAAATTATAATCTTAGCCAATGTTCAGTAATACAAAGTATATGTATATTGTTACTATTTAAAAAAATTCAACTTCCAATTCTTTGCCCATCATGCCTTGTATATTTTGATGCACCAGGTGTAAACAATTTTTATTACTTATTTGTGGGCTGCATTCAAAATTAATTAAACTCTTATTATTGCTAGAGATTGCCTCTATTGTCGCATTTACTAATTTAAATTAGTTGGAACTGATTCCAAATTAAATGTCAAATGATTATCATGCTCAATAAAAGCAGTCTTGGTAGCCAAAAACTTGGCTGAGTTAAAAAGTAAATAATAAGATAGCACATTTGCTACCAGTCTTAAATTATATTTGGATAGGTAATACCTATCTTTTGTCCAAAACTTTTTTATTAAATTATTTATGTCAATTAAATGAAATTTGTCATTATTATCACAATTACATGTCAAATTTAATTTATTGTTACATATTAAATTATTCATTTGTATACTTAAATTATGTCCTAGATTATTTTCCTGTGGCAATCCCTGTATGTAAGGCAGTGTGAACAAGACAATTTTGTGTACATTTAAGTTATTAAGTTGTTCAATATATCTTAATAACTGTTTGTTGTTTATACTGCCTCTTCTACCAACAAAAATTA
Organism: Parnassius orleans; assembly: GCA_029286625.1. Taxonomy (NCBI): domain Eukaryota; kingdom Metazoa; phylum Arthropoda; class Insecta; order Lepidoptera; family Papilionidae; genus Parnassius; species Parnassius orleans. The sequence continues at coordinate 612,443 of JAGSMP010000405.1, forward strand.
TTATTGTACTATTTGGGCAAAATTTAGTAACTATAATTTTATTTAGGATGTCACTAAAAGATGCTCCAGGCATGCAGCAATTTGTAATTTTTTGTCCCTTTAAAGAGTTATTTAAAGTTATGCCTAGATTTTTTCCCATGTCATCGCTATACACAATTATATTATTTTTGTTAATATTTGAGTCATTTTTTATTTTAAGCTCCTCTGCTATGGCACTGTCATAGAGTTTTGGTGGTGTTATAATATTATCAGCACACACCGACTCTGAAGAAGGTGGTATTGAATGCTGATACTCACATTGATGTTTAACTAAGGAGTCAAAACGCTCCTCATTATATTTACATGTCTTTACCCGATTATCCATAGCCAGTATGTGTTCTTTTATTTCGTTTTGGGCTGATTTATATTTATTGGACACAGTTTGAAGGGAGTTAGTAAGTGATAACATTTCTGATTTTAGGCACTCTACGTCAGTCTCATAACATTTTTTTATGTTATCCACCTCAATTGAATACAACTTAAGTTCATATATCAATGCTTGCTTTTTTTTACATAAATTAACATAATTTTTGGTAATAATCTTATTTTTTCTACTTTCTTTTTTTCTTCTTTTTGTACTTTCCTTATGTATTTATTAACTTTTATATACTTCTTCAATTTGGTTTTGCTGCAATTAATCCTTACTGTGTTTCCTGAAGTGGAAGAGTCGTCACCAGTCAAATCTATTGTTGCAGGTTGCTGTAAAATTCTTGAAGTATTACATTGCACAAGCTCAGAGAACAGGCTTTGAGTCTGGGAGGCGTTAAGGTTATCTATATATGTTTTAAATTGTGTTATTCGCTCATTAGCCTCATTCAACTGTAACTTCAATGCAGCAATAAACCTGAGAGCTTCCTCATATTCCTTGCTGCATTGGTCAAACTCATTAACCGTTCCCTGTAGCTGATCTCTTTCTTTTATAACACTTGTGTATTCTGTATGTAACTTAACCAAATCACATTTCAATTGTGTGGTTTTGGCAATTATGTTAACTATTTCTTTTTCATTATCATCCCTTTCCTTAAGCAACAGTTCACACTGCTCCTTGGACGCCTTAAGTTCTTGAAGCGCAAGCTGGAGTTGGTTCTCCATCTGGCGCGTCTTGGCGTTGCGAGTATTCATTTTACTATTTATTGTAAATAATAAAAGAAAACAAGGATCGAAAACAGAAGGAGCAGAGTAAGCCAATGTCGATTTGTTGTTGTTTTTTTTTCTATTTACAGATCTCAAATCAAATTATCGTTAAAATAATTCGAAAAGAAACCCGCAAAGAATGTAAAAATCCGAGTAATATTAATAGAATAGATCTATAATTTATAAAAGGAATGATATGAAATAAGAAAGAATTTTTTTACGGGGTAGAGCCATGCTACAGCTATATTAATAGTATAGTTGTAGCACGAATGGGTCGGCTCGACCGGGGAAGGACCACGCTCTCACAGAATACCAACGTAAAATAGCAGCTTAATGCTGCTGTGTTTCGTATGGTGAGTGTAGAGAACCGGAGACCCTTTTTACTGGAAAAGAGGCATTCTATCTTAGTCCTCACGGCTGACAACGCATCTGCATTTAAATTCGCTAACGAAGATAGATGTAGATGTCTATGGGCAACAGCAACCACTTACCATCAGGTGGACTGTGTGCTCGTTTGTCACCCTTATTCTATAAAAAAAAAAAAAAAAGAATTACAATGATTTTAAAACAATGTTCGTTACCTGTCACTTTTTGTTTTAACACCAAAATGTTGTTATAATATTTATGTACCGACTTTCTTAAATTTTAAATACAAAGCGGCAGTAATTATTAACTATAACATAAAATTGAGGTGGATATTATGAATTTACAATATTTAAATTATTAAAATTTATCGGGACCAATTACTTTTACAACTTATCACTAGGGTTGCCACAGCAAAAAAAAAAGAAAAACTTTCAAACCGGCAAAAATTTGTAAAAAGTTAGGTAAAAAGTTGTCTTACCTCCTTATAAGTTGTTTCGGCTACCTCTAAAGATAAAAATGACGAATTCCAAAGAACCGGTATAATTCCATACCGATTCTTTTCACGCTTTAGATCATAACACAGTAGTGTATGTACTGCTGTTTGACAATAGTATTAGGTACTTAATAGGGTTGTCCCAACCCCGATGGACTCCTGGACAAAAAAGAACCATACCGCTTACTTATTCATTAATTTATTCTTTATTTAACCTTACACAATGTGTAGGAACCAAAGGTGGATTTTTAGACTATTATCTTTATATATTTTATATATTATCTGCCAGTCAATCATATATCGACGAAGGCGGTTACAGAAAAAAATCATAAAAATTGTATATAAATTACAACACATTACTGAGACTAGACCTACGTACTTGTACATATATTTATACCTACCATACGTAAAAAAGCCGCGGTAAATAAAATTAATAGCTCTCAAATTTATTTTATTTAAAATCGTAAATATTCAGTTTTATAAATTCGGTATGCTCCTTAACTAAAATATAACTAATTCTACCTGCCTGTGAGTGTTTTAAACTTAATCTCATAACAATTACAACACGTCACCTTTATAACCTCACTTCACTACATTATGGACACATCAATCAAAACCACTATGTCCAACTTGAAGTAAATGTTTCACAAAAGGATGAATGCTTTCAGGAAGAGTTACGGAAGGCGCCCAGTTCAATTCCTAGTAATACTTCCCTTGCTGCTGATTATGCATCTTTTAAAACATTTGTTGGACAAGCACTGAATAGTTTTCAGCAGCAGATGGAGTTGCTTGCTCGTAATGCTGACAACATGGAGATGCGGAGCCGTAGGAATATGTTGCTGTTCCATGGGGTTCCAGAGGTAACAAAAGAAGACACCGCCTTAGCTGTTGTCAAGGTTCTACACAATCATTTGAAGTTAAGAGACTGTTCTATTAATGATATAAAGCGGTGTCACAGAATGGGTCGACCTACAGCTCCTCAAAAGCCTCGTTCTATCTTGGTGAAATTCTTGGACGTAGCGTTGCGAGATAAAATCTGGTACGCAAAATCACAACGTAAAGGCTCTGGAATCCCAGTGTCTGAATTTTTGACCAAGCTTCGACATGATGTTTTTGTAGCCGCTCGTGAAAAATTCGGTGTCTCTAACTCCTGGACGAAAGACGGTTGTGTTTATGTGTTAACGCCAAGAGGTTCTCGACATCGCATATTTTCTCTGAATGACTTATGTAAAATAGACGACCAGGCTAGTCCAAAACCAGTGTCTCTTCCAAAGACTGCAACGGCGAAGCCCAAGCGAGGTCAGATAGCTAAAAAGTGATCCCATTGGGATATTTGTATATAATATGTAGGCCTTTTATTTTTAACTTTCTTTTTTGTCTAATTTTAACTTCTATTCTAAAACTTCATTTAATTATAATTAAAATACTATATGTGCTATCAACCGTGACGTAACGTAGTAAAGTTTTTGTTTTCTTTTTATTTATTTTTTATTTTCTTAGGACATTAAAATTATAAACTTATATAAAAAAAATTACGTTAAATGTTAAACTTAATTGATATAGCACAGATTAAAGAGCATTAAATCACTAAGTTTTAGCACAGATAATATTTTACACAGCCTAAGGATTATGATAACGTTCTGTTCCGGTTCGTTGTAGTACTTTATTCCATTCTGATTACTTGTATTTTATTTTCACTTTTATTTTTACTGTTTAAATTATTAATTTATTTGTATATAAGTTGATGTTATTAGAGATAAAGTGTTGTAAGAAAATTTATAAAAATTACAATGAAACACTCAACTGGCAGGTGGTCAAGATTGCATAGTTTTTTTTTAGTTGTTATATTTGTAAATAATTCAATTTTAATTTATTTATAATTATATATATATATATATATATTAATACATTTTATTTATTTATTTATTCATATACAAATACGTGCATATATTATTTATTGCTATATCTTATTTAGATAACAGTAGTGATCTTGAAGATTATTTAACTGCAGAGAGTGGTGATGGCACTTTCACTAGTTCTCTGTCTCTCTCTGAAATTCTCGTCTCGCATTTTTCTGATATTTCGAAAAATTTCAATGTGGTTCATATAAATGCCCAAAGCATTCCAGCTCATTTCCCAGATATGCTGGCAACCTTTGACTGTAAGGACATTCACGCTATTCTTGTTTCTGAATCATGGCTTAAACGGTGCCTTCCTTCAACTTCTTATTCACTATCTGGCTTCCAGCTGATAAGAAATGGTCGTGCTGTAGGCGGTGGTCGAAGAGTTGCTATATATCTTCGTGCATATATCCCTATCTCTGTGATTGATATGTCGACACAGCCATCTCCGTCTAATCCAGGCAAACACCTTTTCGTAGAGGTAGAGCTGAATCTTACCAAAGTCCTGCTCGGGGTATACTATTGTCATTCTTCACGTATAAACTACTTTACTTCTTTCGAAAGTATTCTTGAAAATGCATGAAATGTTCTTGTATTCATACAACATTATGGATGATTTTAATACCTGTCTCCTGAAACAAGATCCCCGTTCCGCCTCCCTTCAATCCATTGCAGATTCCACTAATCTCTTTATTCTGCCTCTAAAGACAACACATCATTTTCCTAATTCTAGTCCATCACTTCTTGACTTAATTTTCGTGGCTTCCACTGAACTAGTCTCTAAACATAGTCAATGCTCAGCTGATACGTTCTCTTATCACTATCTCATATTTCTTTCTTATAAATTACGTCCTCCTAAAAGTAAGTCAAAATTTCTTCTGCGACGCAATTTTGGTGGTATGAATATTAATAGCCTTGACGAAGATGCGTCAAACATTGATTGGTCGCTACTTTTCAATAGTATATAGGTAGATGACAGAGTAGAATTGTTTACGGCTACCTTAACTAGTCTCTACGATAAACATGCTCCAGTTCGTGCCGTGAAAATGAAACACCTTCCTTCACCGTGGTTAACGGAAAAAGTTAAAATCTTATTAAATAAAAAAGCTACAGCTAAGTCAAAATATAAATGTAAACCTACAGACATAAACTAGTAAAAATATGTTACTATCCGAAATCACTGTAATAAGTTGTGTAGGAATGCTCAACGCCATTACATCCATGAATCACTACAGAATGATGATCCAGCTAAAGTCTGGAAATTTCTCGAAGCAATGGGGGTTGGAAAGTCACGTAGTAATGCATTACCTAAAGATTTAAATTTTGATTTACTAAATCGACACTTCTCATCTTCGCCTGACTTTAATGGGGCACTTAAATTAAATGCATTAAATCATCTTTCAACGCTTCCAACTCCTAATCATTCACCTTTTGTCTTCAATCAATTCACTGCTTGTGATGTTAAGAAGAGCATTTTGTCCATTACTTCCAACGCTATTGGCAACGACTGTATCAGCCGTAATATGATCCTTCCAATTCTTGATATAATCATCCCAATCCTATGTCATATTCTCAATTCCTCAATTTCTTGTAGTGTTTTTCCTTCAACCTGGAAAGATGCTCAAATTATACCAATACCTAAAAATTAAATCCTGCACCCTTCTCTGATTATCGCCCTATATGCATATTACCATTCCTGTCCAAAGTTCTTGAAAGGCTTGTGTCTAATCAGCTTAACGCTTTTCTTTGTAATAATCTCCTTTTAAATACTTTACAATCTGGTTTTCGTCGGGGGCATAGCACTAGCACAGCTTTAGTCAATATTACGGAAGATATCAGATATGGCATGGAGAACGGTTAGTTAACTGAACTTACTTTACTGGATTTTTGTAATGCATTTAATTCTGTCGATTACGACATTTTACTGGGCATATTAAGCTCTCTTAATATATCTCCAACGGTGGTTGAATGGTTTCAAAGTTACCTGTTTGGGTGCCGGCAACTGTCCCACAGGGTGGCGTTTTATCACCTTTGCTTTTTTCAGTTTTTATTAACTCAATATCCACTAAGATAAATTCTTCCCATCACTTATATGCAGATGATTTTCATATATATACACAAGCTACTCCTAGTGACTTAGCTGTAGCTATTAACACTATAAACAGTGACCTAGCAATCATTTCGGAATGGAGCAGAAATTATGGTTCCAAAATTAACCAACTGAAGACACAAGTAATTATTATAGGTTCTCCGCATATGCTTACAAAATGCAATTTACCACAAGCAAACAAAGTTGTATTTGATGGTAATATAATCCCGAATAGTGACACTGTCAAAACTTGGGTGTATAATTCGATAAAACTTTATCTTGGGGTCCTCAGTTACAGGAAGTTAGTCGTAAACTTTTTGCAGCTGCTCATTCTTTGAGAAGACTACGAAACTTTTTACCAACTGCCACTAAGATTGCGCTTGTGCAAACTCTTCTGCTTCCAATCTTTGATTTTGCAGATGTCAGCTATCTTGATCCCACTGAAATGCAACTTGATAAACTTGGGCGACTTCAAAATTTTTGTATAAGATTCATATTTGGTTTGCGTAAATATGATTATGTGTCAGATTTTCGTAAAAGGCTCAAGTGGTTGCCAATCCGTCTTCGCCGCAACGCTCATATTCTCTCACTTCTTTATAATATTCTTTTTAATTATTTCTATCCTTCTTACCTAAAAAATCGGTTTGATTTCCTCCATGACTTACATTTGAGACATTTGAGATCATCAGAAAATTTGATATTAAAAATCAGCTCACACTACCAAATTTTTGGACAGATCATTCACAATATAAGCTGAGTCCGATTATGGAATGATGCCGTTATCAGCAAGACGCGCTCAATCCCTACCGGTTTTTAAAAAACATGTACCTACATGATTATTTTTTTCATCTTAGAGTCTATCAAGTTTATTTGTATATAATTATTCTACCTTTATCTAGTTACACTGTGTTTTACACTGTTTGTTTATATGTATGGCACATTTATGTTATATGTAATAGTTTTAAAGTATATAATTGTACTTTTATATATTTGTAGTTATAAAAAAATATATTTACATGTATATATATATATATATATATATATATATATATATATATATATATATATATATATATATATATATATATATATATATATATATATATATATATATATATATTAATAAGTATGTATGTATTTATCTTATCTATGTACTTATATATCCATCATATATTCCTATTGTATGGCTTTAATAAAAATAATGTTATTTTTGTCGCCAAACCACACACATGTTTTTATTGTTTTCTTGCAATTCTGTCCATCCAAAGGTTGTCTGGAAGAGATCGTTCTTAGCGATAAGACCGCCCATTGTACCACATTTCTATTTCTCCTTTTTGTTAATATTTATGTTGTTTTTTGGCGTACAATAAAGTGTTATCTATCTATCTATATAGCTCAGGGGCTTAGCGCTCGTTGTAAATTACACAGTACGCGAGCAACCCGGGTTCAACCCCAGCCGGCACCAAGTAAATTGTTAATTGCAATTTTAAGTGCTGATTTACCACGTGCTCGGCGGTGGAGGTAAACACCGTGAAGACTGAGAAATAAAAAAATAAAAATATTTCGAAGACATGTGCATTCCGCCAAATTGGGGTATCACGGCGAACACTTCTTTGCCCTAAAACCCTCTCAGAAGTGAGAGAAGGCCTGTGCCCAGCAGTGGGACGTTTATAGGCTCTAATTTTACTTTACTTAACTGTAAGAATTATACTTAACTTAACTTTAGTTATTACTTAATTAATATTAATAAATTAACTAAGAAGTTTTTGACAAGAGCTAGGTATCTACACAATACTATCTATCAATACTATCAAAGTATAGTTTAAGACTGGTAGCAAATACGCTATCTTATTATTTATATTTTAACACAGCCAAATTTTTGGCTACCTTGACACCTGCTTCTATTGAGCAGCAAAATAATTTCACAATTGATTTGGAATCAGTTCCAAGTAATTTAAATTAGATATTAAGACAATAGAGGTAATCTCTAGCAAAGATAATTTAAATAGCTTAGAATTCAACTCACCAATACTTAACTGTGTAATTTCACAAAATAGCAATAATAAAAACTGTATTAACCTGGTGCATCAAAATATAAAAGGTATGTTAGGCAAAAAATTCGAAATTGAATTATTTTTAAATAGTAACCATATACATATTTTATGTATTACTGAACATTGGTTTAAAGATTACAACTCCATGTTAAATTTCAGTAATGACTTTCATCATATCATGTTAGATTATGTCGAAATGGCGCGCGGTACGCGGCTCTCTTTCGCGTACAGCTATCGTAGTACGATAGGAAGCTGGTATTTTGGAAATTCGTTTGGGACCAGCTACCAGTTTCCAGTTTTAACTCAAGAAAGAAAGCAATAGGGAAAAGTGACAGGGAAAGTAGTAAATTAGTGAAATTTTCAATGTCGCATTTCTAAAGGGGGCTTTATGAAGAATAACCGACGTTTTATTCAGTCAGCGTCATGGCCATGAATGACTGATCATCTGGGTGAGTCCTTTCAATAGAGATACGAAATTACGTGGTGGTTCCTTAATATTAGCTAATAAATCCATTTCACGTAAAGAACGTTTAGATATTGTGAGCCTCTCTGTTGAGCAAACTGTAGAAATGGCATGAGTTGAGCTTGATCACCTCATTGTTGTCAGTGTTTACAGACCCCCATGTTCGAGGTATGATACCTTTAAAATTTATGGGAGAACTTTTAGTTAAGTTTAATAAACAGAATAAATCTCTTGTAGTATGCGGAGACTTTAATTTCAATCTCCTGGAAGCTTATTTCATCAGTATAAAATTTTGCTCATTGTTCAAATCATACAATATTGATTCAAAGAATTAATTATCAATATTGTATGATTTGAACAAGGAGCAAAATTTTATACTGATGAAATAAGCTTTCACAGATTCGGCATAATTTGGTTGGGTTTATTATAAAATTCATTTTTTTCTGTCCTTCTGGGTAATTTCCGTCGAAGCATATATTTGAACAATTGAAGTGGGTTTTTTTATAGCCAGGGAGGTTTACATTCAAAATGGCGATTCTGTCTGATATTCATCGAAACTCAAATATTTCGTTTGTCAAGTATTTCATGATCATAAACCCTACTCCGTATATTCCAGCCTTTTCATTAATGTGGTATAGTATATTATTGTCGCGTTTTTGGGTTTACTCATCCACTCTTCTCACGTCACTCAAGCTTATAATATCCCAGTTAACGGTTTCCAATGCATGTTCTTGTTCTAGTAAAAATTCCTGTGACTTTAGATATCTTGTGTTAAGTGTAGCTATATTGAATCTATTCCTAGAACTTTGTTTTCTACTTTCAAAGTATGGTTTTTTGGGTAGTGTTTCATTAATTTTTTCTTCTGTAAGCTTTAGGGGGTATTGGTCTATCATCCCACGGTGCCCAACCGTATTGAGGATCTGTGTATTTTTTGTTAATGTGATTTTTGTATTGTTTATTGTTCTCACGTTTGCGATCTCTGGATATTCCTATACTTCATGCTACTGGGTTTATTTCTCTGTCAATGAATTCAATCTAGCTCTCATATAAGAAAATGCATATTTTTTTTTTGTAACTTTGGTAGAGCTATAATGTTTTTGATCCCTTCCGTGCGACGTATTGGTGTTCGAATATTCGCAGATGACAAAGAAGAATCTCTTTTCCTTTTTTCAGCATCTGGTTTTTCTTTTATTATTAGTTTATTATACATAAAGAAGGCTTCTTTTCCTTTTTTTTTTCTTGTTTTAATTGTTCTTGGAGAGTTTTGCGTAGTTCTATTGTTTCCTTTGAGAAATCCACCGTTATATAAGTCTGTTCTGGAATTTTTGCTTTGCTTTTTAGTATTTATATCTTGTTGTTTGCGTTCCGATGTGTGATATTTATTTATTTCAAATTTTTAACATTAACATTTTACTCTTGCAATGTGTAACATATTATATTAAATAGTTCTTCGTAGTTAATCTCTGTTTCCTTAACACCAAGTATTATTAAATTATTTTTTCTATTCGCATCATCCAAGTATTTTATTTTTCTGTTCAATGCAATCCACTTTTAGACTTTTATTTTCTTCTAATATTGGTTGTATTTAATCATCTTTAGCACGCATCAAACTGTCGGTTGTATTCTGTGTGATTGTTTGAGTTTGTTTTTCCTATTCAATTTTCATCATTTGAAATAGTTTTAACATATCCTTTGACATACTACTGCTATCCATGATGTGGTATTGTATATGCGTGCTTTTCGTGATTCGGAACGTAATTATTTACTCAAGATTGGCACTACCACACAGCTGTCAAGTTGCGATGCAGCATCTTAGATATAAAATGCGTACACCCGTAAAGTACAGATATAGACACAGAGTACTTTAAATAGAATATTACCACCCGAAAGATAAAGAGTACAACACGTATGTAGTGTTACCAGATGTCTTAGTTTTTACCCCGTATTATCTATATAGATAAATTTTTACAGATTTATAAGTACCTATTCAATTTTTATGGAAGCATAATAATCTACAATTACAGCTTTAAATAACTTTAAAACTATATGCAGTATAAAAAATCCTGGATCTTCTATGGCAATCTCTCGTGCTTGTCTTCAATCGAAGCAAATGATGAAGTACATATTATTTTAAATTATGGCAGTGATAATTAGAAAATAAAACATTTTTTTTCCAAGTAGAGCATTTTTATTGGCCTTTGAATAATCTTAATTTTGTGAAAACGTTTTTTACACTGTCACCTTTATCAATTCTTATTGATTTCGTCGCATAATGTCGACATACATTTAAATATTTTTTACATATAGTTTTATTTAGTAACGGATAATGATTGATTAAGTTTGAAATATCGTGTGATACTTCTGCAAATAAATTACGGCTTATAAAATTTTTCATGCATTCCTGCATGAGTTGTTGCATTCTGTGTTTCTTATGCGTAGATTTTTTAATCTTAAATCTTAAAATTAAAAAATCTACGCATAATTAAAAAATAAATCTAAAAATAATTTTAAATCCTGGGAAGGATAACGAAGACCGCCTTTATCTTTTTTGAATTATTTTATCTGGACTATAAAGAGAGGCTAGGCATTGTTCACATTTGATTTGAATTTCTATCGCTTTTATAATAAAGGCAGCAATATAAACAATAACGTACTTAGAAAATTCAGTCACCCTCGTCGGATCAGCTACATAGTGGTGGACTTTGGGCACGACGACTTCAGACTCTACATTATCTGGAAAGTTTTGATTATTTAATCTATTGCGATCAGTTCTGGAGAATATATTTCTTCTCTGCTCGGAGATTTAATGGTTGAATAAATATTTTCATGCTGTAAGTAATACAAACATAGTTTAAGCCAATGTTTCGAAAATAAACAATGATATGAGTTTGTAACTCATGAATGAAATACAATTCGTTTAAACTTACTGAACTTATGTCACAGTTCATTGTATCTGTATTTGTAGACTTAGAAGATTCTTCCACTAAAAAAACTTGTAATGGCGGTGACAGGAATCCCCATTTGCAGATCTACACTGTCTAACAAACGTGCCTGAAATTAAGTGTTAAATAAATGAAGTTGCTATGCTTTGTATTGTAGGTACATTTAAATATGTGGGCATACACTCTATAATTTGTATTTAGTATCAAATACATCTTGCGGCTGGTTTTTCGCAAAAAGTTGGAAAAGTAAAGGAAAAGTAGGAAAAGTTGGAACTGAAAATTCATTTAGATAAACTTTAAACAGCGTCTTTCGAAAACAGTTTTCAATAAAATCTGGAGAAAAACGCGATCATATTTTTGGATTCCCAATTTGAACGCCCGGTTGACATTATCCATGATTTACAAACTTCTGGATCCTTTAGAAAGCTAGGATAAAAAATTAACTATAATGGTATTTAAACATTTACTTTATATTTACATATTTTCATCATTGCTTGTTTGATTTCACCAAGAACTATTTCACCAACAAGTATTAACACTAATAAAACTTCTAAATTTGGATGGATAGTGTACGATAACTACAAATATAATTTTGCAATTTGACTCAAACAGGCCACATTTATGGACCTTATTTAATATTCTTTATTGATATTTTTCATGTTCTTCTTAGAATATAATTAAATAATGACGCAAATATAGCACTTACGTATGAAAGGTTATGTTTTATTCCTTCCGTTCACTACGGCTTTTGCAGTTAATAACACGGCAATAACCATGTTTTTCACACTTAAATTCACTTAAACACTTATTATTCAAGAGGTAATCACAGTTTGATTGACCTAATGATAATTTTTTCGCAAAAATTTAGAAACGTCAAGATTGTTGTACACAAACAATGTTTAGGCCAAACAAACTTTGGGAGATATGCAGAAAAAGACAAAAATATTAACTCTGACTCTCTCAGTCTTAGGATTTCGCGTGTATATATATCTCGCTTACTCTCGGTACTATGATTACATATCAAGTCTAGGTTATTCTATGTCTAAGTGCAGCATGTGTGGTCTGTAGTTCAGAACGTAAACTGAACATAATGTTAGCACTACTGCGTGAATATAAGGTGCCCATTACACAGTAGGTTTTGCTGTGAGTTTTACAACAATCACGGTAGTGATTGACGAATAACCTACCGTGCAATGCGGTGATTGACGGTTGTATGAAATTGATTGACAAATATCTGGGTATTTTGAAATTTACATCAATCAACTATCAGTCACGAATTTTGATTGAACGTGTAATGGCATTTCGTCAATCACGCGTCGTTGCTCCTAGCTTTTCTTCGCGAATTATAGCTTTTCGCGTACATAATATATCTTGTTTTTTTAGGAATGGTGTTATCAAGACCAGTAACTTATCAAAACAAGCCTCTTTCATGCTAAAACAATTTGCATAGTCTTTATCCTCTTTTGAAATAAGTTAATATAGGTATAGAAATCTCTTTTTAAAAGCCAGCCTTTTAGCCAGCGCCTTCTTTTTATACGTTTTTTTACACAAATTTGCAATTAAAATTGCAGCACAGGCCTTTTTTTATGAATATCCATCCTTTCCCTCTGAACTTTTGGGTTTGACTGACGATTAGTCAGAATGAGCTGTAATTTCGAAATTATTCTATCATTCAGACATCAACCATGATTGATTGAACTGATTGACGCTTGCCTAGGCGTGTAATGGCCGATATAACGGCACTATTTCTTTATTTTATTTAATAGGCTTCTGTGTTCAAAAGTTGTTGTGAGGATAAAAAGTTTCGTTTTGACTAAGTGTTACTGATTTTCTGCAGTTTGAAGTTTATCTGTTCTATTTTTCACTTATACTTTTCATTAAAATCGGGAGCAGTTTTGGAATACTGTTACTACTTTGACAACCGGACGAAGAAGAACGAAGTCACAATATCTTTATATAATTACCTTTAATTGTTGCAAGTTCTTAGTTAATCCACTACAGTATTTTTAGTGACTTAGTAGAACGTTTTCGGAACTATGTGTAAAATTTCTGCTTAGCGTGTGAATGGTTTCTTATTTATTACAGACTACTTCGCTTAGGTGCTCTTGAAGGAATAACCTTAGGCTTTCTTTGACCAGCTAAGAAATAGTTTGGAGTCTTTTGTATTGCGTCTGAAAGGAATTCTTGCTTATTTACAATTAAGTTGTACATAAGAACTGCTATTTAATGCTTGACAACAAATAATAAAATATACTTTCACTTTGAACACACAGAAAATTGTTTTTTTTTTGTTATCTTTACAAAGAAGATACCTATTTTGAATTTTTATTAAGTTCTTTGATAGGTTTTCATTGTATCGTATATACTCGAAGGAAATTTAATGTGAATTTTTGATATTTCAATTTGTATAGAAATAAAAGCACGCATTTTATTTGAAATTGATATACTCGTACATGAAAAATAATTTTATAACTTTATTCTTTTTTTATTGAAAATACTGATACTAAAAATCTATTTAATAACTTCGAAGAAACTATTATGTTTGTGCTAGCAAAAGATTTCCTATATCTAACGAATAACAATGTAATAAAAAAATACGGATTCTGTCTCGTTTTATTTAAATTATTTTTAATTCACAACGTTTCGGGTGTTTAACAGCGTTTGACGTCCCGTTGTCATAGTTAGCCCGGTTACCTTCAGCTTTTGAATATTAATTTTTGCTCCGAGAACGAGCTTACAGTATTTTGATGTCTTGCAGTGGTATGCTTAGGTTTGGATTTAATTTTATCAATTATAAGTTGTTTAGCAGATGATAGCAGCCATCCATCTTGTCTATTGAAATTTGGATATTTTTCATTTCAATAGCTTCGCGAATCATATTTGGTAGGAATCTTGCGATGTTATTTTGCGAGGACTTGTGGTCTATCAAATCTAATGTAATGGCGAGGACGATCTTGAATATGTTTACAGACTCCAGACTTTGCGGAGCTTCAGTGCTTTAAGTCAGCTATGTTCTACACTATATTATATACTATTTTTATGTGTTCTATGTAAGGAAGACCATATTCACAATCAAGCGTGTATACTCTTGCATTATGTAGAGGGATATTACACTTGACGAATCTACCTGAAAATTGACTAATCGTCTTCAGCGGCTTGTAGTAGGTTTTAATGGATCCGCCTATTTTACGTGTATACTCAGCTCTGCGTCGCGCAAACTGATATACTTTAATCCACATGCTTGATGCGCATCTGACGTCGGTGGATCTGCACTTACAGATTTTCACATACTCGTCAGCGATTTGACCAACATTTGATGATCCATCAACGGTTGAAAAAATCATATTGAATATGATTTATTATATCCAGAGTATATTTAACTTATATGCGACATTTACTTAGATTAAGTGGATCCGGAGCCAAAATTGGCGAATAGGTACTCAAACACAGCGGCAAGATCGCGTTCTGCGTGTGACAGAGAACCCAGTAGACTATTAGTAGGTCTTACTGTTGCGAACGGATGGAAGCGATTTTGTAATTGTACATAAAGTGAGTTTTATGTTAATTGGTAAGTTCAAAATAGATATGAGCAAAAAAGAATCGCTCGTCTTCCGTGGAATTCTCGAGAATTCCGCGGAAGACGCGTGACTTCTTTTATCATATCTAGTTTGCACGTTACGCAATTAACATAAAATTCATTTTACTATGTACAATTTCGTTACAAAATTGTTTCATTCCATTCCGCTGCAATGTAAATTGAGCCATAGAGTAATAAGGTAAGAAAAACGTTCATAAATCAAATGTTGAAATGTTATTTAAGTAGTGAGTTGTGACATAAAAGTACCTAATTATTTATTCTATGCTTTATGTCAGGTTGCAACAAGGTTACAATGTTATTATGTTTGTTTAATGAATTTTTATTTTTTATTTTGTTTTTGGTTATTGTTTTGATATAGTAAAGCAGTGTTTTTGTTTTCTAATTATTTAATTGTGATTACTAGTGACTTATAAGTAAGTCAGATTGCAATGTTATTATGTTTCTTTAAAGGATATTTTTTAATTGTGTTTGAGATTATTGTTTTTTAATAGTAAAGCAGTGTTTTTGTTTTTTAATTGTTTTATTCTAGTGACTAGATACTTATAATTTAGTCAGGTTGCAATGTTATTGTTTATTATATTCTTTGATATATATTTTAGTTTTGTTTGTGATTATTATTTTGATGAAGTGAAGCAGTGTTTTTGTTTTCTAATTATTTAATTGGATTACTAGTGACTTATAAGTGTCAGATTGCAATGTTATTATGTTTCTTTAAAGGATATTTTTAATTTTGTTTGAGATTATTGTTTTAAATAGTAAAGCAGTGTTTTTGTTTTTAATTGTTTAATTCTAGTGACTAGACACTTATAAGTAAGTAAGGTTGCAATGTTATTGATTATTATATTTCTTTGATATATATTTTAGTTTTGTTTGTGATTATTATTTTGATGAAGTGAAGCAGTGTTTTTGTTTTCTAATTATTTAATTGTGATTACTAGTGACTTATAAGCAAGTCAGATTGCAATGTTATTATGTTTCTTAAAGGATATTTTTAATTTTGTTTGAGATTATTGTTTTAAATAGTAAAGCAGTGTTTTTGTTTTTAATTGTTTAATTCTAGTGACTAGACACTTATAAGTAAGTAAGGTTGCAATGTTATTGATTATTATATTTCTTTGATATATATTTTAGTTTTGTTTGTGATTATTATTTTGATGAAGTGAAGCAGTGTTTTTGTTTTTCAAGTGTTTTAAATTTTATTGAATACTAGCAGTTGCTCATGACTTCATCCGCGTACAATTTCTGATTTCCTGAGATTATGAAATTTTCCCGCTGAGGAGACCTATCTTCAAAGTCCTACTGCTCGCGCTAGTAAAATACGCGACTTTGTAATCATGGAGGTCGCAATTTACATAATTATTTTTATATTTATTTTACATTCGAAACAATTATTTGGGGAAAAAAGAGTTGAAAGGTCTATTTTGTCAAAACTTCCCTGTAAACAACATTTCTAGTTTTAAGTATATAGGTACCTATACAAAAAATACCACTGCGGCCGAAATTGATAAGACTTTCATCCAAATTTCAACCCCCATTTCAAACCCCTAGGAGTGGATTTTCGCAAAATCTTTTCTTAGCTGATACTCACCCCCTAAAAAGAACCTACCTTCTCAAGTTAACAATGACAATAAGTAAAACTTTCCCATACAAACTTTCCTTCCCCATTTTACTACCCATAAGGGGGATTTTTCAAAATAACTTATAAAAATAACTATTTTTATTATTTAAAGTTAGTAATCTAAATGCCGATTTTCATATGTCTAACTTCAAAAACATTGGACTTTCATATAACCTTACAAACCCCATTTCACCCCCTTAGGGGATTTTCTCAAATCCGTTTCTTAGCTGACACCTACGTCCTAGAAGGAACCAACCTTCCAACTTTCAAGTTTGTAGGTTTTATAGTTCCTGAGATCTCGTGATGAATCAGTCAGTGAGTGACCTTTCGCTTTTATATAATAGATTTGACTCCAAAAGTCGTTTTACAAACTTAAATAAATAACAAGTAGAAGATTTGTGGGACCTTGATTTAATTTAGTAATCTTAGTGGTATTGCTTTTCCTATCCACTTTTACTTTGTATTGGTACTCGTACAAACTGCTTGCTTATGTTTAATACTTGCTTTAATAAAACGGCCACTAAATTAATTAACTTGTGTTTAATTCATAATAAATAAAATACTTACTTATTGATAACAAGTGGTATTGGATATTAGTAAGAGGTTATTCCTTTTGACTACTTAGTCAAAACGAATAACCTGGGGTTAAATTGAACAACTATTGTTCTATAATTTTTATAAAAATAAATTTTTCTAAAAATAAATTTTGAGTTACAAAAGTCACAAAACAAAAGTTCTGTTCAGTTTGTTCCTAGTAACAATAAGTAGCCACGCGGATATTGGGTAAAATGAATAACCCCGTAGTAACAACTTTATGGTCAGTATCGACACTCACTTACAAGCCACACTATCCCCACTGTAACCACCTGTCGTTAACGTGAGCCCCAATTGTCCTAACGCGGTCACCACTGCACTGCACTCCATGCATCCACCACCACCTTCGCTGCCTCCGCCTCCACCTCCACCACCGCCCCCACTCTAAGCCTTCGCTCTTCACCTCCGCTACCTCCGCCTTCACCATAAACTCCGCTCCCTCCGCCACCGCCACCGCCCGCTGCCCCCACTCTTTTCGCCTCCACCACAAATTCAGGTTGATCCACCTCCTACCCCGCTCTCCCGCTTTCGCTATCTCCGATTTCACTACAAATTCCGCTCCCTCCGCCTTCGCTGCCTATGCCTTCACCATAAGCTACGCTGACTCCACCTCCGCCTCCACCACTGTCTCCGTTCTCCGCCTCCGGTTTTTCAGCCTCCACCACTGTCTCCGTTCTCCTCTTCCGCTTTCTCCGCATCGACCACCTTAGACAATGTCATGGCTGCCACCACTTCCGCTACAAGTCATGGCGTTGTCGAGTTGTTGAGTTATCTGTTTAATCTGTAGCTTGTACCGCCAAAGATATGAGCCTTGCATCAGAAACAGACTGCAAAGACTGAATTGACACTGGCAGAATTCTATCAAGAGAAGCCATAATTTAAAAGAAGAAGAAGACTGCAAAGAAGATAGCTACACAGCTATATTTATTTACAGTAGGTGCTGGTGTGCATGAACTGTGTGGGCTTTAACTTTGTTTGTCACTTCATTTTATTAAATTTATAGTTTTAATTAAAATATAATTTTAGATAAGATAAATTACTATTATTCATAGGTTTTCTTAACAGGATTTAAAGATTATAAATTTAATAGTTACTTCATCAATATATATGAAATTGAAATGTTGTCGGTTGTATTGTAATAACTGCCTTTAACTGAGCTCAGGGAGTAATTTGCATGCCATTAAGACTAAGTATTTATAAAAAAATTGTACATCGCAGATAATCTTCGAAATGGCTGTACCGATTTTGATAAAACTTCACAAAGAGATAGAGAGTAATGTCAGCAATGCTTTTTCATAAAATAAGGGTGACAAATGAGTACATAGTACACCTGATGGTAAGTGGATGCAGTGGCCCATAGATATCTACATCCATCCTCGACGAAGAATCAAAACGCAGATGCGTCTGCACCCCTGAGGACTAAGATTTTACGTCGTAGAGTCATGCTACATGAACTGAGATGGAATGCCTCATTACCAGTAAAAAAGGATCTCCAGTTATCTACACACACCATACGAAACACAGCAGCATTGAGCTGCTATTTTATGCTGGTATTCTGTGAGAGCGTGGTCCTTTCCCGGTCAAGTCAAACCATTCTACAACTATAACATGGCTGCAGCATGGCTGTAACATATCTAAATATTAATAAAAAATCTAAATGATATCACATTATAATATCTCGCCCTGGCAAAACGGGCGGGTCTGGATCGATATTCCACAATCAAAACGGTGGTGCCTGTATTTAATCTCTATTTACTCGTATTTTCTCAAAGCTTTTATAAACATTGAAATAAAACTAAATTGTTTATACACAGATATCTGGAATCTCGATTAATCCTTTTTGCGGCTACACGGCATAATTTATAAACAGCAAAGTCTTTGGAGTTATCAAAGTTATTAACCGAACTTTCAACGAAGTCGAATAATCGAATCTTTGTTTTGAATGATTTTGTTTTGTTCCGATAGCGTAAACAAGTATGGCTTAAAATGATGCAGAATTTCAAAAGTTTTACATATTTTTCTTTTAACTTTGAGCATGTTACTCTGAAATAACGTAGGGAAGAATGATACTTTGCAGAAATTATACATAACCACAGGCATGGTGTTATAGAATAAGGGTGACAAGTGAGCACACAGTCTACCTGATGGTAAATGGATGCTGTGACCCAAAGATATCTACGTCTATCCACAATTGAGAATCAATGTGCATGTGCGTCGTCACCCCTGAGGATTAAATAGAATGCCTCGCTTCCAGTAAAAAAAGTCTCCGGTACTGGTTTACATAACACTTTCTTATATTTACGCGAATACAACACATTTAATTAAAACTAGTTCTTACGGATTTTATCGCATATATTGACTTATTTTATATTCCCGACGTTTCGAGCACTTTACCGTGATCATGGGTGCTGACCCATGATCACGGGGGGGACTGAGCTTCCCAGGGAAGTTTGCAGTCTGTAAACACGTACAGAATCGCACCCGTCACAACATTAGATTTGATAGACCACAAATCCTCGCTAAAGAACACCGATTCTTTCCAAGGATGATTCGCGAGGCTATTGAAATCAAAAAACCAACCTAATTTCAATAGAGAAGATGGCTAGGTACTATCAACTGCTTGGGATCCTATAATTAATAAAATTTTATCCCACCCCAAGTATACAATTGCAAGACTTCAAGATACTGTAAGTTCATACTGCGTAGATCGGAACAAACACATAGTTTTAATCTGGATGTAGCCTTGTTAGCTGTGACATTGGGACGTCAAACACCTCAGTCCCCGTGACCAATGAATGCTGTATAGTGCTCAAAACGTTGGGAATGCGGTTATGGAAACTGCAATTAAATTACACTTGGTGCATCTCACAATGTTACTCGTTTTCCTTTATTCCCTCCCTCGGCATTGCGGTGCGCTACAAATGAGCTGCCTGGTACGTTTATAATAAAAGAGCGTTGGGTAGAAAACTCTGAATACCTCTGACGAGTTATGCTAGCGGCATATAAGTAGTGCACTGAATACATATTTTTCATTAATATAAATGGCCCTATTTTTAGAAATATTAAACTAATATGTAATATAAAAAATAATCGAAAACCATTTACTTTATTAATGTTTCGTCTTTTCATAACAAAAATGATCAAGTTTCGTTAAATATAGCCTAGATCCTTCTTGGAATTGCTCTATATCTGTTTGTAAAGTTTCATAAAATGCGGTTCTGCCATTCTGGACAGACAGGAAGACAAATATTTTGGTTGTTTATGTCAATAATGATATTCTTCTGTGTCAATACCCTCTGTCATTTTTTGCAACGCCCACGGGAGAATATGCGGTAGCGAATTCTCTTCCACCCTCAATACGCGGCGGACATCTGAGGATGCAGCAATAGCCTCTTTTACAATGAATCCCTTACAAGAAAACATGAACATAACTAATTCATGTGTGTATAAGTCACTTCAAAAGCCTTCAGAAGCTATTCAATTCTGTTCTCTTAGGTAGCGATACTCCGGAGGCATAGAACAGAAGTGCAGTGGTCTTGTTCTTCACGAGAGGTGACAACGCTCTGTTGAAGATTTAGACAGGCCGATTTCCCTTCTGACCGCGTCCTCGTGCTGTTTTTATTCGTTCAAATCGTCGTCTCGCGACTTCCAGCCTTCCGAAAAAGTCGGTTTCCGAAAACCAATCACACCAATACCTTTCGACAAATTGTACAAAAAATCACAGAGTACAAACACTTTGTCTCGCTTATGTATAATATGAGAAATCTTTTAATTCCGCGGAAATTCGGCGGTGCTACAGTCTTTTCAGCGGTGCTAGGTTGATTGTCGGTATAACGAAGTACTGAAGTATTTGTACAGTAAGGATACGGTGGCTATCCGAGTACAGAACAAGATTACAAAACCGATTTAATTCCAAGGAGGTGTAAGATAGGATTAGTTTATAATCACAAAACTCTTCTACTGCATTGTAAGACCTTTTCAAGCAATTAGACTGTAAATAATAGGGTATCAACATCAATAGCGAGTATATCACCCAACTTCGATTTACCGACGTTATTTTGTCAGAATTATGGCAAAGCCAATAATTAGATCTTAAGACAAATAACAATGCCTGTGCAAATATTATGTTAAGAAAACATTGTCAAACATTAAAAACAATTGAAACTAAGCAACGTTCAAATTGTAATAAAAATATATACAAGGGTTAAGGAAGCTATTTTTCGATTTCACGGTACTGGGAAAGGATTGAACGGGCGAGTATCGTTGTATTGTACTTATTCTTCTAACAATAATAAAATTGGATGATATCACAATATCTTAACTAAATGAATTTTTTTTCTTTTATCGTTTTACGTCCACCTTTTTTATTCAGTATTTATATTCGGTATTCTGTTACAGATAGAGGGAATAAATATTAAAAATTTTATTTCAACAAAACATAATTATTAAGTGGCTACCGTGATCTGCTTATTCTTTCATTCATTACCAGTCTATTGTGCCTCATTGGTGATATTTGAAAAAGTTGCCACGCTTGACAGGCGGGTTAGCAGTTGAAGCTTTTTTATTATTTTGAGCTGTTATTAGGAAGATTCTGCTGACCCAAGTTTTATGACATTTTGAACTATATTTAAAAAAGAGGCTGCAGCTAATCTCCTGTTTAATTTTCCTCTGTTGTCTCTTACGACACACACGATGTATAGAATAATACATTTTCTTACGGTTTTACTACACAGCGAACTGCGGCCTATTTTTTAACCGCCGAAGAAAATGGAGTGGTATTATATGTTTGTGGTGTGTATCTGCGTATCTGTGAATCTGTGTGTCTGTGTATCTGTGTATTTGTGTATCCGTGTGTCTGTCTGTGGCATCTGTCCTGAATGGATGAACCGATTTTGATTAATTTTTTTTCGTTTGAAAGGTGTCATAATCGAGAGAGTTCTTAGCTGTATTTCAAGAGAATCTGTTCAGCCGTTTGAAAATCATTAGCTCTTTTTATTTCGGGGTTTTAAATTTTTGAAATTTAATTAGGGTGTAGACTTTCACACTTCATTTATATTTTAATATTTTGACAGTCTTGAGTGGGCAGACGAATATCAAGATCAAGATAATAACTAAAATGTTGTCTTAATAGTTCCAAATTACTTCATCCCTTATTTTTCCACTTTTAGAGGTGGATTTTTTTCTCCAAATTTACATGAGTCCACCCCTGTCACATTTAGAATAATACATTTTAGAAGTCAGGAAAGCAATTTATTTTTTTCATCAAAACTAAATGCAACGCTCATGAGCCGTGCACTTTTGGATTTTCCAAACTATTTAAATAATTTAGCCATATCTTAATTTTACCCAAATTTGTTATCCTATACACGAGCAAAATTTATTCATTTGTTTGTTTGTAATTGCGTTTTCGAAAACGGCTCTTACCATCTTCTCGATAGCCCAATAGAGCTTAGATCTACTTCGCCAGGATGATGAAAGTTAGAAAGTTAATGTTTTTCTTCACAAGTTTTACTAGATTAATATAATTAGAGATTACACATCTCTAATTATATTTTTGTAACACCTAGCAAATCTCATGGCTCGGGACTAGCAAAATAAAATTTTGAAACTTCATATTTCAAAAATTAAGCTTAAGTGATTATACTTTTATAAGTATTTAAGACAT
This sequence comes from Parnassius orleans, assembly GCA_029286625.1. Taxonomy (NCBI): domain Eukaryota; kingdom Metazoa; phylum Arthropoda; class Insecta; order Lepidoptera; family Papilionidae; genus Parnassius; species Parnassius orleans. The sequence goes on from JAGSMP010000405.1 coordinate 635,399, forward strand.
AACCAAGTATTTACCGTGTAAGAATAACCACTACTCCATTATTATCCCGTGGGTATAATAAGAGGGGCATACGGAAACTGAGACAGGGGATGGACAGCAGCATTTTAATTATTATAACTCAAAATTATTAAAAAAAACTGCGGTTGCTTATCTACCTACCAAGCGTGGCGACTATGAAAAATTCCCTCTATGAGGCTATGTTTCATACATTGGAGGCCTGTATTGAGTGGACTTTTATGTGCTGTAATTGATGGATAATGGAAGTATTTAGAACATCTACATATTACTATATCATCAATACGCATCATAATGATAATGATAATTACATATATGATGTTAAGATGCAGTGCTGACAGCGTAAGAGAATCATTCCGTTTATGTTATGTCATGTAAGGGCCGACTATGAAGAAACCCAGATAAATCTTATGGCTTACGGCTAGGGTATAACTATTTCGTTTACGTTAGATGTTATTTCTTACCGGCGACGTACAGGAGCGTTAATGGCGCGAGACGTTTGGTAATGCGATTTTTAATCTGCTTGAATTAACGGACGGAAATACGACGCAAAAAAACCATGTCCAAAAGCGATCTTTTTAATAGAATAAGGGTGGCAAGCGAGCATACAGTACACCTGATGGTAAGTGGATGAAATGGCCCATAAACATCTACATCTATTTTGCATTAAGATTCAAAATGCACATACGTTGTCACCCCTGAGAATGTATAAATGTATTCTGTTTCTCTTAGATGGAATGCCTAACAGTAAAAAGGACACAAAGGTACACACTCACTAAGCGAAACACAGCAGCATTAGGCTATTATTTTTGTCTGGTATTCTGTGAGAGCGTGATGATTCCCCGGTCGAGCCGACCCATTCGTGCTAAAACTATAACATAGTTGTATGGCATTGGCTCTACAACATATAAAAAAATGTTGAACCAATATTAAACATATTAAACAAAAAAAAAATAACGATTACATTAAGAAAATATGTAACAATACAGGTTATATTATTAGTATTACGTATTAGTCACACAAAGTAAAGTAGATTGTCCTAGATCTTCTCTATGAAATCTCGGTAACATTTCCATTTGAACCGCAAAAATTTATTACTCCAAAGTAGTTTTACTAATTACAAAATTAACAGTTTTATATACCGAGCTATGAGATAATTAAATAAATATTCTAGAAACAATAATTAAGATATATTCAAATCTCATCTCACAATAGAGATATTTTTTCTATACTCCAGGACAGATCAAACACGGCGGCAAAAATACAACTTTACTTTGAGCCAAACAATTTTTGCATATTTATTGTTCTAGATTTAAATATTGTAATTTTTCATTTTAATTTTTATTTAAATTAGTTCGTTGTGATAAGCATCTTTCAGTAATTTATTTTAATGGTTTAAGAGGGTCGCTCCATTTTCACAATAAATATTCTTTGTTGATCGACAGAATTGTATTTTAGACAGTGTATAACTAATATTGAAGTTTTTACTGACAAAAACTAAATTGAAGAGCTTGCCTGAATGTTTATTTTATATAGATTTAAGGGTGACAAACGAGCACACAGTCCATCTGGTGGTAAATGGATGTCGTGGCCAATAAACATCTACATCTGTCTTCGATTAGAAATCAAAATGCAGATGCGTTTCAAAGGACCAAGATGGAATTTGGTGGTCACCAGTCCTCTACACTCACCATACGAAACACAGCATTAATTTGCTATTTTACGCTGGTAATCTACGAGAGCATGATTATTCCCCAGTCGAGTTTACCCATTTGTGCTGCAGTGATGAAACAGCTAGAGCGTTGCTCTACCACGTTTTAATCTTATACTGAATTCTTTTAACAAAATGTTTTTGTTACTGGAACGTGAATTTCTACAAATTAGAATCCACTTAATGCATAAGTCCCGAGTTCAAATCACGGGTAAAAATGAGTTATTGAGTAACACTGTCAAGAAATTGTCAGTAGCAGCGCGAAGTCAAGAAGTTGACTATATTTCACCTCCGTGCCGTGCCTCGGAATAGTAGAATCGGCGCATGAGTACCGAAAACAATTCCACATCAATTTTTTTATGCGATTCTTTTCAAATTCTCCTACTGATTATATAAATGTTTAGCAAGATAAATGGTTCAGATAAATAAGTCCACAACATTTACAGTTAAATGTTTAATTTAGCACAAACAAGCAGAAGAACACAAGCCAAGATAAAAGAGTTTATAATAGAACACGATTACAATAGCAAGCGAAATAGAAATAATATTGAAGTTCAGAACAGTACAATTAAATATAAAAACACAACGACGTAAAGTCTAAGCGCGAGGACAAAGATTTAGAGGGAGCGAGCAACGTGCGCTCCGCGTCGTATCGGTAGATCGATTCGACTAGTGAGCGCGGTGTGCGAGCGCAGGCAATCCCTCGCCGGCTGGGCTAACGGTATTCCGGGTGGCGGGTTCATCGCCCGGCTGTTGATAGGTGTATTTTGTTAAAAGATATTGTGCCGTGTATATGTAAGTACTGTATAATATGTTGAATGAATATGTATGTTTGTGTGTATCTGTGTAAGTATGTGCGTGTGTGTATAATGTACTAATGTAGGAAAGTAGCCTACTTTCACTCCACGCCAGAGGCCAACCTATGGACGATAATAGTCCGGAAATCGAGCACGGCGTCCAGATTTTGTAATAGGACCTAGATGGTACCTTTTAACGTTCTCTGAGGAAGCGGTCTGAGAAAACGTGTTCGCTAGTTGTAAGATCCTTGTACACAAAAGTGTTTTATTTTTTGTGGCGTGAAGCAGGGACAGACTGTAATTTTTTAACGAACTGATGCAACCGCGCTGTGAAATCGGTTACATCCGACGTAACATTTATGGTAGGGGCAAAAAATTCACCAGGTAGCCTAAATGGTTCTCCATAGAGCAGTTCGGCAGACGAAGACTGCAAGTCTTTCTCAAATGCACTACGGATGCCAAGAAGAACTAAAGGTAGAGATTCGGTCCAATGCTCGTTTGCATGGCACATGATCGCTGCCTTGAGCTGCCTGTGAAAACGCTCTATTAAACCGTTGCATGCCGGATGGTGAGCTATTGTTCTTTTATGCTGCAACCCATTAATTTTCGACAGATATTGGAACGGAGCGGATTCGAACTGTCGATCGCGATCTGTGACAATATCTGCAGGACAGCCGTACCTAGCTGTCCATCCCGACAGCAGTGCTTTGGCAACGGTTTTCACAATTATGTCCACGATCGGAACGACCTCTGGCCATCGTGTAAAGTGATTGACTGCGGTGAGGCAGTATCGAAAACCTTGCGATGGTGGCAGAGGCCCCACAAGATCGATGTGGACGTGCTTGAATCTTGCACGAGGCAAGTTACATGTGCCTGAAGGCGCAGATACTTGTCGCGTGTCGCGTTACTTTGGCACGTTTGCAAGCCGTGACCACTCTCTGTAGTCCTTCCTGATGCTAGGCCACACAAAACGCTCTGCAACTAATTTTGCTGTGGCGTTTGCGCCTGGATAGCTCAAATAATGCAGACTTTCAAAAACTGTCTGCGCAGCAACTTAGGGACAAATTGTCTGGGAGTTGGTGTACTGAAATTGCAGTACATGCAAGTACGGCTCCCAGGAATGTCATACTTCTCTAAGCGAAGGGATGATCCACCTTGGAGAAGTTCAGCCTGTTCAGGATCTGACGCTTAAGTTTGGGCTAATGTCTTAAGATTGACTGGCGCTTGCAGTTCCTAAACTCGAGATAAGGCATCGGCAACAATATTGTCTTTAGCAAATATGTGTCTTATGTCGGTTGTGAACTGCAAAACGTAGTCTAGGTGTCTTTACTGCCTAGGTGAACAATTGCCTTTTCTCTCGTGGAAAGCAAAACTGAAAGGTTTGTGGTCAGTATAGACAATAAAATGTCTCGCCTCTAACAGATGCCGAAAATATTTAATGGCCTCGTAGATGGCGAGAAGCTCTCTATCGTATGGCGAATATTTTTGCTGCGCAGAACTCATTTTGCGTGAAAAAATTGCAAGCAATTAAAACAGCTTTTAGTGCCAGTGTCGAAACGCTTTTTAGTTGCACCAACCTAACTAAATATTTTGGAATATTTTGTAAGAAATTTTATAAGAATTTCATAAGATTTGTGTAAATATTTTGCTTAAATAACTTCGCAGCTGCATCTTCAACCGACTCAATCTTTTTTGCAATTAGGATGCTTCTTAATTTTTGTATACGATGACAAAAATATAAATAACTTTCGCCCTTATTTATTTTTAAGCTCACTAACTCAAGAAAAAGACAATCTTCTGTCATTGCGTCCCCAAAATGATGTTTAAAAACCTGTTTTAATCATATCCAAGAATGTATCGAATCTCGTTCTCCGATTAAATTTGCTGCTTCCCCACTTAATCAAATTGTAATTGCATTAAAAATATATTCGTTTTGTATTTCATTACCCCGATATAAATTAATGATATATTCGGTTTTACGGATGAATAAGGACAAAATCCTTGTCCACTCAACAAATACACTGAATAAGGGGATTATTTTTAAGACTCCCGGTGGTATAACTATAATTCCTTTCATTTTTATTTATTAGTATAAAACACAATTTAAAACTACTAAACTAGCGTGAAATTTTTATCACTTTATCTACTAGTTATTATAATTCTACGTGCCAGATGGGCCCCTTTTTAATCCCTAAAGTACAAGGAAATCACCAGGAGAATTCAAAGAATAGTTTACAGGATAGTGAAAAGATCTACTCACATGACCCGCAGCACCCGCTCTCCTTCTGTGATCGGTGAATCTGCTTAGCTGGCTCTGCACTGTGGCTTCTGTTTGCTGACCCGTTGAATCTTCTCGGCGCCAGAAAAAATTTTATCCGCGATGGCACAGAGGACCCAAACGACAAGTTCACTAACCGGCTGCGTAAGTCAAGGAATTGATACACGATTCAATAAAAATATATCTTTTATTGAATAAAACAGAGATACTGTGTTTATCGAGCGAAGAAGTAGACATAAAGTAAATTAAATTAAAAAATATTATATAACATATCAGTTAATAATATTAATAATATCAAATTTAAATTAAACAATATTATATACCATGTCAGTTATTAAGTAGTAATGTTGTATGTGGTAGAGCCATGCTGCAGCTATATTAATTGTATAGTTGTAGCATGTATGTATAGCATGGGTCGGCTCGACTGGGGAAGGACCACGCTCTCACAGAATACCAGCGTAAAATAGGAGCCTAATGCTGTTGTGTTTCGTATTGTGAGTGGAGAGAACCGGAAACCCTTTTTACTGGAAAAGAGGCGTTAGTCAAGGAATTGACTCACGATTCAATAAAAAATATGATTTTTATTGAATAAAACAAAGATACAGTGTTTATCGAATGAAGTCTGAGAACAGAATGACAATAAAAATGGAATGTAACTTATATATAGTTGGAAAAAACAGAAAACAACGGGTGTTGTATAACTTATTCTCATTAATGTAAGCATAATTTATTCTAGAACATTTTATAATGTACTTTGCAATATTTTGTACACGTGTAAAGTAAATGATGAGTCAACAACCCCTTTAACTTGTTGCTATGCTTTGCTATGTGCTAACAAAGCATATATCTACAGGGTGAGTATCCTTAACTCATTCAATCTTAGTCCTCACTGCTGAAAACGCATCTGCATTTTAATTCACAAACGAGGATAGATGTAGATGTCTATGGGCCACAGCAACCACTTACTATCAGGTGGACTGTGTGTTTGCTTGTTACCCATATCCTATGACAAAAGTTTAATTATGAGCTATAGTCCTACAAAGTTGTCATCAGTAATTTAAAATGTATTTTGAAGAAGCCACTGGTGTAATTTTTTTAAAATGTTTGTATAGGATCTTTAATTGTGTATGGTATTTTATTATATATTGTTTTACCCATCCAGGAATGTAGGTTACTTTCCTACATTAGTACATTATATACACACGCACATACTTACACAGATACACACGTACATACATATTCATTCAACATACCGGGTGTTTGTGAAACGCTCCCGAAAACGAAGACAGATGATAGTACTAAGGTTACCTATGATGATGGGTCACAAAGAAATTCGAGGAAATAAAATCATCTTTTCACAACGTTTTATTAACTTTATTCACACTCCATCATTTTACTACAGTTAAATGAAACGATATTTCATTAAAAAAATCATGAAAATACTTAAACATAAAACCAGCAGTGAAACTTAAAAAAGAAAATCAGCTGACAATAGGGTCAGTATCCTCGCGGGCGCCGAACTCTTATCTAGATCGTTACGAAACAGTGCATTAGGTATACTACTCACTCTACCATTCCCTTTCACACACACGCTGCCTCGTGTCGCCTCGCACTGTGGAATTTACACATGCTTCAAGGACATTACCTCGTGCGCATTTTTTTTGGCGGGATTGATTAATCATTTTAGTTGTTGAGACAGTTCCGTGTTGACTATCACGAGCGACAGTTCAATTGTTTTGTTTATTAAATTATTGTCGTTATTACTTGTTATTTATTACTTAATGATATTGTTCTTGTTGTTACGTTTTGTGTTTTTTGTTTTATTTTAACAGTGCCTAACGCTTAGGTACGTTTATAGTGTTTTTGAATACGGCAACATGTTTATGTGCCTTGGAGAATCTCATAAGGCCACGGAGGATAGGTAAGCTGTTTCATACCTAATTTTTTAAATAACTTAGTACTGAACTAATCTGAATAGGTACATAACTGAATACATCAGAATAATAAACATACCTACACAATGGATAAAAAAGCATGACTCTAACCTTGTTTACATTTTATTTAAGTATTTTTTTCATTAGCAGGGAATCGAACCAGTTATTTGGTTTATTTAATCTGTGAATTCGAATTAAAATGGCTACGTTTAGACAAGCACAGTAGCAAAATAGTAGGTTAAGTAGATAAGTTAGGTATTTAGACAAGTGTTGTAAATTATTAGGTATTATGGTACCAGCGCTAGTTGCGAGCCGCGCGAATTCAGCTTTCGCGCGTACATTGATCCTAGTCGGCTGATTGTAGTATTTTCATGATTTTTTGAATGAAATATCGTTTCATATAACTGTACTAACATGATAGAGCGTGAATAAAGTTAATAAAACGTTGTGAAAAGATGATTTTTTTCCTCAGGATCTAATTATTTATTTGTGACCCATCATCATAGGTATCCTTAGTACTATCATCTGTCTTCGTTATCGGGAGCGTTTTAAAAATACCCTGTATACAATAATTACATCTAAACGGCACAATATCTCTTAACACAATGCAGGTAACAACAGCCGGGCGATGAACGCACAATCACATATTGGTGTAACGTGAAGGACATAATTACATGATAACACCAAAGTTTGCAAAGCAACAGCTACACTACTCCTCTCGATGTAACACAGGGCAGCCTCTCAGCAACACGATCTTCCTTGCTTACACTAGAAGAACTACTCCACGAATAGAACCACATCACTTGTATTATTTAGGCAGAATCTCCGTGTGCAGGTAATGTTTTAGCCCAACGGGCATAATAACGATATGAGACTCGTAGAATTACAGACCGACTGATCCCTCTTAGTTGCCTGCGCGATACTTTATACTGCTAAAACAAGTGGGAGATTATAGTTCCACCTTCAATACTTCTTATTTTATTTTAATATTTTACCCTCGTTCCTAACACTATATACAAACAAGGCACGGGTAAGATCCCCAGTGTCTCAAACAAAGGTTGGCATGAGACATCTGGGCCAACACCATGAATGGCACGAACACATTTTTTTTGAGCAGTAAAAAAATTATTATCTCTGCACTGTTACTCCAAATTATAATCCCGTAGTTGATAACCGATTCAATATATGCAAAATATGTCATAATTGCAATTTCTTTTGTAGCCACTTTTGTTAGTTTATAAAGCGCATATGTGAACCTGTTTACTTTAGTACATATTTTAAAAAACTTGTTCTTTTCTCTTTAATTCTTAGTCAATAATTATACCTAGGAATGTCACATTGTATGTCGTATACGTTTGTAAAGGGCTTCTCAAAAGCAATACAGTGATACTATTAGCATTAGCATTGGCTAATGAAATTACACGATGAACACCCAAAAACAAATATCTACAGTTGTTGAAACAACTCAGCTTGAAGTTACTCAACACGGTTGAGATGTCATCGCAAGAGATCTGCCTGGTACTTGCTTCGCCAAAAAAATATTATAGCCAGAGTTGACGTTGTTAACATTCCTACTGTTTAGCCACATGAGAGACAGAAGGCTCGCAAGCGTAAGGCCGTGATGAACACAGAAAGGTTAAACGAGAACAACTCTGACAACTGGACCAAAACAATGATTCAGTGTTAATTACCCGTTACGTATATATATATATATATTCACGTAAAACACACGGCAGTGTTCACGACACAGCCGAAGAAGAATAAGCACACGCAGAAGACAACGTAGGTTAAATCATAGACATTCGCTACCAAAAATAAGAAGAAAAATACATGTAGAAAAATCAAGTGAAGAAATCATCTGAAGAAATCGTGAATAATTCATAGTGAACAGAAGATTTCCGCCGATCGGTAGAACCGTTGAACCGCTGGCCACTGCCTTGCCATTGTTCGTTCAAATTCGTGCATTCTTATTGGATACCCATCGTAAAACCCGACTCATCCACCGACGGTTGACGAACCGGAACCTATATGTGCAGTACATGAACGAATCGTACAGTACCTGCGACATCATTTACTCTGCGAGTTTTGCCCGTCCGGCACAAGAATCATAGTCATGAAGTTATGGCATCAATTCCTGATACGTATGGATATTTCAGAATTTAATACCTATAATTTAGGACATACCTATTATAATATTTTGTAATACTATTTAGTTCAATTTGAAAATTAATTTAAAGCATTTTGACGGCTGTTATACACGTACGGCCTGTGTCTCAACTAAAGGCAGAATTCACAGTCAAAGCCAAAGTATTTAAATTAATGTTTTCTCAGGTTAATCAATACCTTTATTGTTATTTTTATTTTTGTGTCTACCACTAAGTTCACAACAATTACTAAATGTTTTGAGTCACTGAGACAGTTTATAAAGTAGATATTGTACTAAAAATATATGAGCCAACGCCTAAAATAAACATGTTTTAATTTCAATTCCGCCCCGGCTTCGCACGGGTGATGTCTGGATATCAACAACAGTGCCACTTGCCGTGTCCAATTTTGAATATAAACGATCCAGAGAACCAATGAAACACACACAACAATTCATCAAAATCAGTCCAGCAGTACATGCGGCAATTGTTTTTTATTAATATATATTTGTAAAAATACTTACAGTAAATTTCTATTTAGTGTGACATAAAAGAACTATATTGTGTACAATAGATACGTAGCACAAGAGCCAAATCATTGTTTTCGTTTACGTCTTCAAAATTACTTCAGCAAACATCTATAATCACGACGCTAGACCGATGGGAAAAACTGTTCCCGAGGGACCACTCCGCTTACAAATGGTCTCTAATTTATTACAGCAACTTGGCTTAGACGCTATTGGGCTCATTCTATAGGCTTACTGAGATATGGTCATAAATAGTTCCAAGTTCGGAATTTTCATCAATAAAGAGAATAGTGGTAAAAGTAGATTACTTTCATACAATAGAAATTTTTCTGTTTGTGATTGGTATATCTTTCACTGTTTTTTTTTCCACAAATCTTGTGTGGCATTAATTTCATCGTGCCATAATAGCGTAACGGTTCAAATGATAACTGAAACCCAAATTACTCAATGGAAATTTCAGAAAAACTCTGTATGTAATACCAAGCTCTGTACTAACTTGCGGAGCATTGGTCAGCAACAGAGGGCCTAACATACTGCGATTGAGTCCAATGTCGAGCATTTACTGCATTTACTATTGTAACTGTGGTGTTAACAATAATGATGTTAAGAATGCTTTGAACTGACATCTGTGGAGGGAAAGGTCCATAGAAGGTACATGTCAACTGTAAGTACTAATACTTTTTATTTGAAAAATGTTAACCCTTAACTAGATTTTTCTTTTGTATAGTGTAGGCGTTTACTTATTTAAATTCCATTAGGACAATCAAACCATCATCCCCATTTGTTCCATGCGGAGTTCGAACCCGCGGCTCTCAGAGCCGCAATTCAATGCGTAACCTCTGCGCCATAGAGCCGTCGCCTAATATAAGGTCGGGGAAAAGTTTCTTCGTATTTTATATACAAATTCAAGACATTTTTTTAATGTTTAATTACATTTAATTATAATATATATGTGCCATTTTGTTCGATAGTTCGATCATCGCTTTTTTGATGAGCTGGAGCCGTCTATTCCCGTCACAGAGCAAAACCTGGCAGAATGACTTCGGTACATCATACGCTCGAAAATATTTGATGATGCCGAACTCAAACGACTACGGCGTGAGGTTATTTCCTCATCGAATGAACCAGCTGTAGCTGGGGATGTGGCTCCTAAGGCCATAGACCAGCAGCCACATGAAGCCGCCATGGATCTTCCCGCCTGTTGATTCAGGCAATGATGGAATGGTCACCACGAACTAGAGCAGATGAGGAGTAAATTGGAGGAGGCGATTGTGGAAACGCGCTGTACGCCTCTCGAAAATCGACCGCGACTCCCGCGCATAACCCTAATCAAGTGGAATCGAGATATCGTGACGGCCCTGAACCCATTGCTGGCAACTTGGAAACCAGCCGGGTCTCATGATACACGGACTCAATAACTTTGGCGCCGCTGGCAGTTTGCCATTGTTGTTAAACTTCCCACGTCTGGACGTGCTACTGGGCAAAGTAGCGCTATCCCAGCCTGGAGAAGAAGGACTGAGGACCGTACCGCAAAGGCACGGGCTCTAATCGGCAGACTGATAAGCTTCAGGTCGGGCAATAATACGCCGAGAATTGTGCGCACCGTCAGGATGGCGTTTGCTGGGACAAATATCAGTTTGTCTCAGCCGAATATAACGCAAAAACTGACGGAGCGCATAGACGACCTGAAGCAGAGAATCGCTGCTTGGGGAAAGCGAATTCGGCGATATACCGAGAGGTCGACACAGTTCAACCAGAATCGTCTCTTCCAGAGTTATCAGAACAGGCTCTATATATCTTTTTGGTTTGGAGCGGCAAATGGTACGTGGAACGGGCTCAGCACCGAATCAGGCCAACACTATCGCATTCTGGCGCGCCCTGTGGTCAGAGCCCGTAAGCCGCAGCGAGAAAGCTCTTGGACGGAAGATGTGGCGAGTCAGTGTGCACATTTTACGCCCATGGACCCAATCATCATAACGCCGGATGACGTAGCCGATGCGGTCCGTAGGGCCTCGAACTGGAAAAGTCCGGGACTCGACGGACTGCATCACTACTGGCTGAAGGTGTTCGTGGTGTGTCACGCTGTGCTCGCCCGACAGTTTCAAGAGACTCTCGACCAGAAGTCGCTCCCGAGCCTCTTCACTACTGGGATCGCTCATTTGGTTCCTAAAGACCAACATACTACAGACCCAAGCAAATACCGCCCATATTGTGTCTACCTACCATATACAAGACACTAGGAACCTCTCCGCCGCCTGGATAGACTACAAAAAGGCGTTCGACTCGGTGCCTCATACATGGCTGAAGAGTTGACTGTACAGTTAGAGACTTCCTCGGGCAGTGTATGGAGCAGTGGAGTACGATACTTTGTCATCTAGGCGAGCGGATGACGGCTGCGGAGAACCACATAAGGATAATAAGGGTATCTTCCAGGGCGATTGTTTGAGTCCAATCGGGTTCTGCCTCTCTCTGAACCCTCTCAATATCTTACTGGATGGTTCCGGGAGGGGATTTCAGCTTCGGAAAGAAGGTACAAAAGTGACCCACCTTTTTTATATGGTAGATCTCAAGTTATTCGCCTCCAGTCGCTCCCATCTTATGCAATTGCTAAACATCACTTGTGATTTTAGGAATTCTATTAGAATGGAGCTGTGGACGGATTATTGTGCGGTCCTCGATGTCGAAAGGGGTATGGGTCCTAGCTCTGAAGGCATAGACTTATCTATGCCCATCAACATAAGGACCCTATCCGAGGCTGAAACATACCAGACCTGGGTATGTTACAGAACATAGGTATCGATGAGGCGGATAAACAGTCAGTTTGCGATGTGTTTTATGCTCGCTTGACAAAAGTGCTCAACAGTATTTTGTCGGGCGTGAATAAGATACACGCATATAACGGTTGGGTCATGTCTGCCCTCATTTATACCTTCGGCATACTCAGGTGGACTCAGACCAAACTGAAAGCTCTGGATAGAAAAGTCCGCCCTGTTATGACGTCTCACAGGATGCATCACCCGAGTTCGTCACTAATGAGGCTGTACTTGCCACGGAAACATGGTGACCGCGGCTTTTTGAGCACTCTCAGCATGCATTATCGCGAAGTGTGCAGCCTCCGTAATTACTTCCTGACAAAATCAGATGATCCATTCCACAGGGACGTCATTTCATATTAAAAAGGGCTAACCTCTCTATCCTTAGCCAACGAGCAATGGCAAAACCCAGCAGTACAGTGCGTTTTCGATCGGGAGACCGTATGGAAGGAGAAGGAGCTCCACGGGAGGTTCTACAAGGCTTACATAATGATTTCTTATATTTACGCGAGCACTACACATTTCAGTAAAACTAGTTTTACGGATTTTATTGCGTATATTAACTTATTTTATATTCCCGACGTTTCGAGCACTTTACAGCACCTATGGTCACGGGTGGGGACTGAGGTGTTTGATGTCCCAATGTCATAGTTAACCACGGCTACCTCCAGATTAAAGTTAATAATATTTGTTCCGATCTACGCAGTATGAACTTACAGTATCTTGAAGTCTTGCAGTTGTATGCTTGGATTTCTACCTTTACTCTTTTCCATAGCTAAACCTTGGCGCGCGTCATCACATCTTGTTTATCGTGCCACTTTAGACACGTCATATTATTTTTTGCATTACTGCAGCTTCTCCCCTTTCTAGTTTCGCTTTTACAACTGCACTTGGTAGTCCTTTTCTTCGTGGATTCACTGTGCTTAGTAGATCAGTTTTGCGGCGTTTCAAGTATTCGGCCAAAGGAATATTAGTATAGTAGTTGTCTGTAACTACCAGCCTTCCAACATCCAACAATTCTTCTGCTAAACGAGGAACAATACTTCCCGACAAATCCAAGGCATTGTTTTTACTCCTTGACCACAGTATATTTCATACGACCATACATATTCATCGACTGAGCAAAGTTTTTTAAATGGAATATACTGCCAAAACAGAAGTCTACCTCTAAAATGGACCATTGATTCATCAACAACAACAATACGTCCGGGAGTATAAATTTGCCTCCAGTTGTTTTGGATTCGGCTCAAAAGAGGACTTATTTTATATAGCCTGTCTTCTGCTTACCATGGTGCGTCGTTATCTGCGAAATACCAGCATCTAAATATTAGATTGAATCGGGTGTAAGACATGCCAATGTCACACAAAAGAGGATGATAATAAAGTTTATCCATCTTCCAATAACACTCTATAGTTGGAAGTGATACTATTCCGCTTAGCAACAAAACCCCTAAAAATGTCAACATTTCTTCCTCTGTGACATCTTTCCAGCGACGTATGCGTTGATATAATTTTCGATTCGATCGCGATTCTAATTTCCATCGACGACCGTAAATATTTGTCTGTTCAATCATTAGTTCCAAAACGCTTGAGTTTATTATTTGTCGAAAGATTACCATCTATGTAAATATATGTCTGTATTTTCACAAAGTGAATAATTTGATTTTGTATAGGGTCAGCAAACTCTTCTGGCACCAGGTCGTGAATTTGTGTACTCCATTCATCGATTGCTTCAATATTTATTATTTCTCTTATGGCTGAAACTCGATTTAAAGGTCCACATTCAGATAGTGAGGTTTGCAATGATTGTAATGATCACTTTGTTCTCTATTCGCATATAATTGGGATTATTATTCGATGACAAAACATGAACAGATTCTGAACGAGACTGCTCGACGAAGACTGTGCTATCTGATCCAATAAGCTAACTGACTCTGGACGAGAATCACTTACAAAGTAAGATATTATATCTTCTTAAGTTTCAAAATAGGGGAATGCTCACGGTCAAAAACGAAATCCTCTCCTTGAAGAGACTCACAGTCACTGCTTTCCAGCAAACGTTCAATATATTTGTCGCTTAGGCGAGCCATATCGCCACTCAATTGCAGGTAGATGTAAGATTTGAAGTAGGAACCTAATTCAAAAGTTATAAACTACCTTCGCAAAAAAACAAAACCATTGACAAGAATTCACTTTTTTGCTTGACATTTGTCAACAAACCACTGTCAACAACCACTGTTTGTCACATAGACAAATAATGTTGCCAACTTTCTCATAAATTACAATTCAGCGCCAAACGTTCATGTGACTCCATAAAGAGTCGTGTAATTCCAAATTGAAAAGTTTACGACTCCATCAAGAGTCATGTTTTTCAGAGTGACAAGTCCACGACTCCGCCAGGAGTCACATTGCTTTTTGTTGTTTTTTTTAAAGGAATTAATAAAATAATAAAAAATATATTGTTTTTATTTCATAATAGGACCTAAATAATACATTATTACAAAAATACAAGTGGACTTGATAGGAAAAAAATGACCCTTGTATGGGGAATTTGAACGTGTTAAAACAATTAGTGATTTCATGAAGCAACACTCCAAAAATTTAATCTAGACGTAAAATCGATAATACCTACGTATACTAAACCACCGAATTTGTATGGGTTACCAAAAATACACAAGCCCAATGCATCACTACGTCCCATAGTGAGCCCAACCGATTCACCAACTTACAGATTGGCTCAACACTTAGTGAAAATACTCTCACCGCTCAGGGGACATACAAGAGCACACACAAAGGAGTCCTACCATTTTGTCAGCGAGATTAAAGATCTATATCTGGCAGACAATGAAACTATGGTCAGTTTTGATGTGCAGTCTCTGTTCACATGCTCACCTGTTTAAGACTGCATCTCAATTGTAACTAGAAGGCTAGAGAAAAACAACATGCCCGTAAAATATGCAGTATTACTCAGACACTGCCTTACATCTGGCTACCTATTGTGAAAAGAAGAGATTTACAAGCAAGTAGATGGTGTGGCAATGGGCTCACTTGTATCTCCCATTGTCGCCGATATATTCATGGAAGACTTTGAGGAGAAAGCCCTGCTTACTTCTCCCGTAAATCTAAGATTCTACAAGCGGCACGTAAACGACACTTTCTCAATTCTACCTTTAGATAAAGCAACTGCATTTTTAGAACATCTTAACTCCATAAATTCTAAAATTCAGTTCACTATGAGTTCTATCTAGAAACCTAACCTAACCTAACCTAACTTTTTTTTTTTTTTTTTTTGGAAATCCTCATGGACTACCTCCGCCTGGGAAAAACGGAGGGGCGTGCCGACTCTTACCGGCTAAAACCACCCAGTGTCTCCTCCCTTGTGCACGCACAGGGCCGCAGGAATCAAATTCTTCCGCAGCCCCACACTGGTGCTGGCCCGGTCTGTCGGGCCTCGTCTCAACACAGAGGTGAGGTGTTTCTACCCCGTGCATCGCTTCAGAGCGCGCGCCGACACCCGCACCGCGCCTCCACCTCAGGCCATCGAAGAGGGGCGGGGTTTCCCGGTCCTCGCCCTGGACCCATTCATGGGGCCGAAAAGGGCGTTGTC